>CM062296.1:383502004-384102004 GCA_031216915.1 Pictodentalium vernedei
TCGTCCGATTTTGACGTAACGTCATCGTCATGCTCGACTGCAATAGTGTTAAGACAACATCTCAGGCATCCCTTACACTGGTACATCTTTCATCATCAGTTGGCCGCCAGAGAGTGTACAGTCGTCGAAACGAACGCTACGCAGATCCATGTGTCATGGAGTGAAACCGTTATGGGAGAGGGTCTCTCATGGTGTGTGGTGGCATCACTGCCCGTAACAGAACTGAGCTGGTCATTATTGATGGCAATCTCAATGCAGCCAGATATCGTGATGAAGTGCTTACACCTGTTGTTGTCCCATTTCTGCAACGTCACGACCCGGCATCATTCTACAGCAGGACAACGCCCGACCCCACGCAGCTGGTGTTGTTCAACAGTATCTGCAGCAACAACAAGTGGATGTTCTTCCCTGGCCCGCAAATTTGCCCGATATCTCACCCATTGAGCACGTATGGGATGAAATGAAACGTCAGCTACGCCGGCTTCCCCATGCACCGTCAACGCTTGTGGAACTCCAAAGACAGCTTATCAGAATATGGAACAACATCCCACAACACTTCCATGCTAACTTGTTTGCTTCCATGAGGCATAGATGCACAGCAGTAGTCGATGCAGACGGAGGTCATACCAGATATTGAGTGTATGACTTTTGTGTTTGACCCTTAGTGTCTTTGACTCTCCATGGCACCAAGAGTATTCGTCGTAACGTAATGAAATTTCTCGTGTTGATCATAAATTGATTCATCTGTGATTGAATAAAATTTCCATGAATGAAAATGATATATATCTTTTTTTAGTGTTATTTTTTAGCATGCACACTTTCTTTTTTGGGAGAGTATAGAAGGAAAATCCTGTGTATTGTGTGGGCACAATAGCTTCGTCTAGTTGGTATATGCTTTTCTTAGGAGGGACGTATGCAGCTGATTCAAATCAAGTCCCTGGTTTGATATTAGACTACTATGTCAGGTGAGCACCTTAAGGCCCCCTGAGGCCTCTTGTTTATTGCATGAGATTGATTTGGGCAGAGGGATCATATTGAACGAGAAGTCAAAGTTTCAGTGTATTTTCTTCCAACCTATTGTTCAAGTGGATCCATTTGTTGGTTTGTGTTATTGTTGCAGTATTGATGACCAGGTAAAATTTGAATGAGGTTTACTAGATATTCTTGTTGAAAACAAGGGTATTAGGTTGTTGTAATCTATTTATTTATTTATTGGTGTTTAATGACACTTTTGACAGCCAGGGTCATCTCGTGTTGGACAGTTTTATGGGTGGAGAAAGCCGGAGTACCCAGAGAGAATCACCGAGCAGCAACTGCCAGACTCCCCAACATACTAACTCCACGGTTAGCATTGGTTGAAGACAGGTGCACCATCGACGAGCATTACACCGTAGTACACAGTGCCGCCGTGCCCCCACATGGGCATTCAGGATTAAGTACCTTGCCCAAGGGCACAACACAGTTACACCTGGTGGGGATCAAATCATGGACCTCTCTGTTTGAAATTCTATGCCGTAACCACTGAGTCACCGCACTCCCATTTTGGTAATCAAGATAGAAAGAAATGATTGAATTATTAGCTCACCTGACTGAAAGTCAGGGTGAGCTTTTCTGATCACTTTTCGTCCGTCATCCGTCATCTGCCGTCGGTCGTCCATCGTGAAGGTGGTGTTTGGGCCTTTTTCTCCCAAACCACTGGCCGCATATTAATGAAATTTCATGTGAATAGGGGTTATATAAGGGCATTTTGATTTTTATCCAAATTAGGTTTCAGCTCATATTGAGCAGATGTGTGGGGAAAAAATGGCCACATTTTTTGAAAATCTTCTTCTAATGAACCACCAGTAGCAGAGACTTGATATGTGGTATACAGAGTCCCATTGAGGTTTAGAATCAAGTTTGTTCAAAAGAAGTTTGTTGGGCATTATTTGCCTTCATTATGGGAGGGGCAAAAATTTTGGCCACGCCTAAAATTTCTATTTTCAGAACCGTGAGGTCGATTTGAACCGAATTTGATATGAGATGATAATGGGTCATAAGTAGTTGATTGATGCAAAAAATATTTTTCTCATTGCCCCGTGGGAACCTCGGGAGCTAAAAATAGGAATAGGAAAAACCTTAAAACTGCCATATCTCCAAAACTACACGGCACAGAGAATTCTTATTTTGTATAAAGCTTACTTTTATCCAGTAGAATAGAGTGGTTGAAAAAAATGCCTATCGGTATGATCACAAGGTACTTTTTTCAGGACTTTTGAAAAAGTGCTGAGTCAGCACTTTTTAACACTGTAGGCAATGGGAAAAAGATTAAAAAATCTTCTTCTCCAGATCCAGCAGGCAGAATCTTTTGATATTTGGTATGCAACATTGTAGGGTGGATCTGATTCAAGTATGTTCAAATCGGCCCCCTGGGTTCATATTTGGGCTCAGTATAGGAGCCCGATTTCGAACTTAGTGCATTTCAGGCAAATTTCTTCAAAAATCTTCTTCTCCAGATCCAGCAGGCAGAATCTTTTGATATTTGGTATGCAACATTATGGGGTAGATCTGATTCAAGTTTGTTCCAATCGGCCCCCTGGATTCATATTTGGGCTCACTATAGAAGCCTGAATTCGAATTTAGTGGATTTCAGGCAAATTTCTTAAAAAATCTTCTTCTCCAGATCCAGCAGGCAGAATCTTTTGATATTTGGTATGCAACATTGTGGGGTGGATCTCATTCAGGTTTGTTCAAATCGGCCCCCCGGGTTTATATTTGGGCTCAGTATAGAAGCTTGAATTCGAACTTAGTGCATTTCAGGCAAATTTCTTCAAAAATCTTCTTCTGCAGATCCAGCAGGCAGAATCTTTTGATATTTGGTATGCAACATTGTGGGGTGGATCTGATTCAAGTTTGTTCAAATAGGCCCCCTGGATTCATATTTGGGCTCACTATAGAAGCCCAAATTCGAACTTAGTGGATTTCAGGCAAATTTCTTAAAACCCTTCTTCTCCAGATCCTGCAGGCAGAATCTTTTGATATTTGGTTTCAAAATATGAAATCAAGTTTGTTCAAATCGGCTCCCTAGATTCATATTTGGGCTCACTCTAGAAACTTGAATTTGAACTTAGTGCATTTCAGGCAAATGTCTTTGAAAATCTTCTTCTCAAGATCCAGCAGGCAGAATCTTTTGATATTGGGTACGCACCATGCTTAGGGGAGTGAGATTCAAGTTTGTTCAAGCCAAGTCCCTGGGTTCATATTTGGGCTTACTGTAGTAGCCCGAATTATAACTTAGTTCAAAATGAGGAATTTTCTTTGAAAATCTTCTTCAGATCCAGCAGTCGGAATGTTTGGATATTTGGTATGCAGCATCCTTAGGGGGGTGAGATTCAAGTTTGTTCAAGCCATGTCCCTAGGTCCATATTTGGACTCACTGTGGGAGCTTGAATTGTAACTTAGTTCAAAATGAGGAATTTTCTTTAAAAATCATCTTCTTCAGATCCAGCAGTCAGAATGTTTTGATATTTGATGTGCAGCATCCTTAGAGGGGTGAGATTGAAGTTTGTTAAAGCCAAGTCCCTGGTTTCATATATGGGCTCCCTGTGGGAGCCCAAATTATGACTTAGTTCAATATGAGGACTGGTGCAGGCTGCAAGCCGAGAGGTCCTCGGTTCGAATCCCACCTGCGGCCACCGCGTTGTGTCCTTGGGCAAGACACTTCACCCCCATTGCTCATGTGGGGGCACGATGACGCCGTGTACTAAGGCGTACTGCACGTCGAGGGTACGCATGTCTTCAACCAATCTAACCCTGCCTGTGCTGCAGTGCAGAGTTACGATGTTGGGGAGCTGGCAGCTGCTCGTCGTTGCTTGGCGGTTCTCTCTGGGTACTCTGGCTTCCTCCACCCGTAAAACTGTCACGGTCATGATTAGCCATTGTGCATAAATATGTGACCTTAAACATCAATAAATAAATAACTAAATATGAGGACTATTCTTTAAAACTCTTCTTTTTTTTTTAGATCCACTGGTCAGAATCTTTGGATATTTGGTATAAGCTTTTCCTTGGAGGAGCAGATGCAACTTGTTGAAATCATTTCTCTGGGTTGATATTTAGGCTACCATGTCAGGTGAGCGCCCTCAGGCCCCTTGGGGCCTCTTGTTAAAATATCAGTAATTTATTTTTAATACCTATGGGGTGTAATTGTGTCTGTGGAGTGGGGGAGGGGTTGTAGTGGGTCATGGGGGTGGCACCCAACCCACCCTCAATAAGTTTCCACTTAGGACATTTTCATCAGGATTGGAGTGTTATACAGTATTTTGCTTTTGGTAGTAATCATGTAGACTTTCTTTCAAGACGAGATTTGATATTTGTACCTCTGTCACACACACAGTCAGTCATACAAATGGTGAAAACTGTGGTAACTGATTCAGGCTGTTGAGTGCGTAGCATGACTAATTTGGAGTATCAGACATGCTAATTAACCCTTTACCTAACATGAAAAGCAGACGACACTTGCAAACAAAATTATTGAATAACTAATTTTTCTCATTTTTAGTCGAGTTGTGACGAAGTCAAACTCGACTTATAGTTTGGTGAATGGTGGGCGGGCGGGCGTAAACAATTGGTTTCCGGATGATAACTTGATAGTGGTTCAACTCACATTCATTAAACTTCATACGTAGGTTGGTCTTGGTGGGAGGAAGAACCCTATTGATTTTGGACATGCTACGTCGAAGGTCAAGGTCACAGTGACCTTGAACATAGTAAATCTTAAACAATTGGTTTCCGGATGATAACTTGATAATGGTTCAACTCACATTCATGAAACTTCATAGGTAGATTGGCCTTGGTGAGGGGAAGAACCCTATTGATTTTGGACTCGCTACGTCAAAGGTCAAGGTCAACGTGACCTTGAACATAGTAAATCGCAACAATTCCTTTCCGGATGATAACTTGATAGTAGTTCAACCTACATTCATGAAATTTTGTGCTGTCACAACTCGACATTGGATCGGTGATCCTATCGGCATTTTTTTGTCTCAAAAACAAAGGTTATGACCCCTCTTTGGAACGATCTCGACAAGCTCGTTTGAAAGAGGGGTCATAACCTATGTTTTTGAGACAAAAAAATGAAAAAAATAATAAAAATTAATTGGTGATTTTTGTGAATAGCGCTGGCCGGTTTTGGCCATTATGTTAGGTAAAGGGTTAAGTAAGAAACACATTTCCCTGCTTCCCTGATATTCAATAAACCTTGAATATATGGAATATTCCTGAATATTCATATTTTATTCCAGATTATATTCCAGTGTTGAAATATTCCAGGTACTGGACTAGAATAAACATGAATTTTTAAAAAAATCTCAAATTAGAATGAACAAAATCTCATCAGTTTATATTAAAATAATAATTTTACAATTTACGTTACCTTATTTTCTTGTAAAACTACAATATCAGGAAAAAAATTGGCATGGTAATAATATGAATAAACAGGAATATTTTTGTCATGTAATCTTCAAAAAAAAAGCCTGGAATTCTGGAATCTGATCCTTTAAACATTTTCAGATATACTTATTAGCTCACCTGAGCGAAGCTCAGCGGGAGCTTTACTGATCGTGATCCGTCCGTCGTCCGTCCGGCGTTAACTTTACATTATTGACTTCTCCTCCTAAATCACTAGCCCAATTTTATTCAAATGTTGGCTAAATATTTATTACCTAATGCCAATTCAGATTTGTTCAAATGAAGTTGCCCCTCCTCCTGGGTGGGGCCACGCCCCCAAGGGGCACCAAAATCTTTGAAAATCTTCTTCTCAAGAACCAGCAGTAGCAGACACTTGATATATGGTATGCAGCTTCCTTTTGAGGTGTAGACTCAGATTTGTTCAAGAGAAGTTCGAGGGATAATATTTGGCGTTGTTATGGGAGGGGCAAAAATTTTGGCCCCGCCCTAAATTTCTATTTTCTGAACCGAGAGGCCGATTTGAACCAAATTTAATGTGAGGACTTATTGGGTCATAAGTACTTGATTTATGCAAAAAAAAATTTTCCCGCAGCCCCATGGGAACCGCAGGAGCTAAAAATAGAAAAAAATTAAAACGCCCATATCTCCAAAACTGCACGGCACCGAGAATTTTTATTTGGTGTGAAGCTTCCGTAGGACCAACAGAAAGAATTGGTAAAAAAAAATTGCCATCGGTTTTATCATAGGGTACAGTTTCTGGACTTTGAAAAAGTGCTGAGTCAACACTTTTTAACACTGTAGGCAATGGGAAAAACATTAAAAAATCTTCTTCTCCAGATCTAGCAGGCAGAATCTTTTGATATTTGGTATGCAACATTGTAGGGTGGATCTGATTCAAGTTTGTTCAAATCAGCCCCCTGGGTTCATATTTGGGCTCAGTATAGGAGCCCGATTTTGAACTTAGTGCATTTCAGACAAATTTCTTAAAAAATCTTCTTCTCCAGATCCAGCAGGCAGAATCTTTTTGATATTTGGCATGCAACATTGTGGGGTGGATCTGATTCAAGTTTGTTCAAATCGGCCCCCTGGGTTTATATTTGGGCTCAGTATAGGAGCCCAAATTTGAACTTACTGCATTTCAGGCAAATTTCTTTGAAAATCTTCTTCTCCACATCCAGCAGGCAGAATCTTTTGATATTTGGTATGCAACATTGTGGGGTGGATCTGATTCAAGTTTGTTCAAATCGGCCCCTTGGGTTTATATTTGGGCTCAGTATAGGAGCCCAAATTTGAACTTAGTGCATTTCAGGAAAATTTCTTAAAAAATCTTCTTCTCCAGATCCTGCAGGCAGAATCTTTTGATATTTGGGATGCAACATTGTGGGGTGGATCTGATTCCAATTTGTTCAAATCGGCCACCTGGATTCATATTTGGGCTCACTATAGAAGCCCAAATTCAAACTTAGTGCATTTCAGGCAAATTTCTTCAAAAATCTTCTCCAGATCCAGCAGGCAGAATCTTGTGATATTTGGTATGCAACATTGTGGGGTGGATCTGATTCAAGTTTGTTCAAATCGGCCCCCTGGGTTTATATTTGGGCTCAGTATAGGAGCCCAAATTTGAACTTAGTGCATTTCAGGCAAATTTCTTTGAAAATCTTCTTCTCAGGATCCAGCAGGCAGAATCTTGTAATATTTGGTATGCAGCATCCTTAAGGGGGGGGAGGGGGGGGGGGGGGGAGGAGGGGGGTGAGATGCAAGTTTGTTCAAGCCATGTCCCTAGGTCCATATTTGACCTCACTGTGAGAGCTTGAATTGTAACTTTGTTCAAAATGAGGAATTTTCTTAAAAAATCTTCTTCTTCATATCCAGCAGTCGGAATGGTTTGATATGTGGTGAGTAGCATCCTTGGGGGGGGGGGGGGGGGGGGGGGGGGGGATTCAAGTGTGTTAAAGCCAAGTCCATGGGTCTATATTTGGGCTCCCTGTGGGAGCCCAAAATATAACGTAGTCAATATGAGGAATTTTTCTTTTAAAAATCTTCTTCTTCAGATTCAGCAGTTGGAATGTTTTGATATTTGGCATGGAGCAACCTTAGGGGGCTGAGATTCAAGTTTGTTCAAGCCAAGTCCCTTGGTTCATATTTGGGCTCACTATGGGAGCCTGAATGACAACTTAGTTCAAAATGAGGAATTTTCTTTAAAAATCTTCAGATCCAGCAGATGAATGCTTTTGATATTTTTTATGCAGCATCCTTAGGGGGGTAAGATTCAAGTTTGTTCAAGCCATGTCCCTAGGTCCATATTTGGGCTGATTGTGGGAGCTCGAATTGTAACTTGGTTCAAAATGAGGAATTTTCTTTAAAAATCTTCTTCTTATTTATTTATTTATTGATGTTTAAGGTCACATATTTATGCACAATGGCTAATCATGACCGTGACAGTTTTACGGGTGGAGGAAGCCGGAGTACCCGGAGAGAACCACCGAGCAATGACGAGCAGCTGCCAGCTCCCCAACATCGTAATTCCACACTGCAGCACAGGCAGGGTTAGATTGGTTGAAGACATGCGTACCATCGACGTGCAGTACGCCTTAGTACATGGCGTCATCGTGCCCCCACGCGGGCAATGGTGATGAAGTGTCTTGCCCAGTGACACAACGCGGTTGCCGCAGGTGGGATTCGAACCGAGGACCTCTCGGCTTGCAGCCTGCACCTCTACCTACTGAGCCACCGCGCTCCCAAATCTTCTTCTTCAGATCCAGCAGTCGGAATGTTTTGATAATTGGTGTGCAGAATCCTTAGGGGTGTGAGTTTCAGGTTTGTTAAAGCTAAGTCCCTGGGTTCATATATGGGCTCCCTGTGGGAGCCCGAATTATGATTTAGTTCAATATGAGGAATATTCTTTAAAAATCTTTTTTTAGATCCACTGGTCAGAATATTTGGATATTTGGTTTCAGCTTTTATTAGGAGGAGCAGATGCAACTTGTGGAAATCAGTTCTCTGGGTTGATATTTAGGCTACCATGTCAGGTGAGCACCCTCAGGCCCCCTGGGGCTTCTTGTTTTCTTTGTCCACACAACTATGCTATAGTACTAAATTCTTCAAATGAATAACATGTATGTACAGGAAGTCTGTCACCAAGAGACATATTGAAGAATAAACTGGAATAAACAAGATTTATTTATATGAGGTGAAAGCGTGACCTATTTAATCTATTTTGGCAGGAAATTAGAAAAGTGGCAGCCATTTTGTAAAATTTGAATGGAGTCTCATGCAGACAAGATTGTTTTTGTTGGATTTTCAAAAATTATGTTAGTTTGCTCTATCTTAGACAGATCAATTGTTGTAACATAAAAAAATATTTACATCAGGGATAACAACAAACATATTCATTTGAACAAAATTTGAAAGATATTCTAAACAATTAATTTCCAGATTTGCAGAATAAATAGTAAATGTGTACATGATTGACAGGAAAGATAATATTTTTTGAAAGGGATCTGCAATTTGATTTGATATTGATTTTGAACGCAATTGCTTGCTTCACTTTGAAGTCCAAATTGAAATGAACATTTTCAGAACCTAAAATTATCATCCCCTTTTGGAAACTGATAATTAACATGCCTTGTGGTGACCCCGGGAAGTGAACCAGAGCTAGTTTACAGTGATAAACAAGCTTTGTTTTACTGGTAAAATAGGACCCAGTCACCAGTGCTTTGGGTGGAAGTCCTAAAATGGGCAACATGGGTATAAACGATTGACTTTATCTCCATATTGTGGTCACAATTAATCATTGTGCAGAAATAAACACTAATAAGTAAATAAATAGATAATTAAGATCCCAGATTTTCTGGGGATTTATAGCAGTTATCATCTTTTTTGCCACTGGAATATTCTAGAATATTTTAGTTTGTTCTAGAATAACCTATAATATTCTAGGTTATTCGGCCTTCAGAAAATTTGAAGTTCTGGATTATTCCAGTTAATAGACATGAAATCCCACATGCATCTTGGAATGAGATCTAAATAGTGGACTATTTCGGGTATTCTAACATAACCTAGGACATTCTAGGTTATTCCAACTTGGGAGTATTCCAGAATATTCTACAATATTCCAGGTTATATTTGCACATATATTATTTATAGGATATTCCAGGTGCCATTTAACATCCTAGAATATCCTTGAATATTTAGTGGAATATTTTTGAATAATTCATGGTCAGGAAAGCAGGGAACACATAACAATTACTACTGTACATGTATCCATAAATGAATTTCTTAATAACTCTTGTGTGTATTAATATTCATAATATCGGTACAAAAAATCTGGTCATTTCCCTTTATTTCACGTCCATTAAACTTGAAACCCTTGTATTTAATGGAATCGCAGCTATGACATAAATGTTTCTGTATTCAACTGGTGAAATACAAGCCAGAACTTTTTTCCCTGCACCATTTATACTAGTTCCTGTCCCATTGAGTCATTAGTTGCACTTCAAAAAGTTTCCAAATTTCCTTATACAGTTATCGTTCGTCTGTCGCGTAGTGTGAAAATAAAAGCATCCAAAGCAAAATAAAGTTGTTTCACAAAAAAATTAGTTAACCAAAAATGAGATAATATGAGGTATGTTTTGTTTGTTTTCAAACACTTTTTTTTTAATACTTTTCTTTCTTACCCAACCGTTTCTGTTCCTATTTTAAACAGCCAGGGTCAAATCTTGTTGGATAGTTTTATTGGTGGATGAAGCTGGAGTACCCTGCAAGAACCACCAAGCAGTGGAGAGTAACTATCAAACCCTCCAACTTACTAACTTTGTCAGCAGCTGTTGAAGGCAAATCCACCATTGATGCGCAGTACTTAGTACACAGTGCCACTATGCCTCCTTGTGAGCAGTCAGTATTAAATTTCTTTTTCAAGCACACAAGCCACTTACCGCATGTCAGGATCAAACTGTCGACCTTTCTGTTTAATGTCCCATACTCTAATCACTGAGTCAGTGAACTTCCACCCTGGAGAGTGTAGCAGTGCTTGTTTACTGTTGTGCTAAAAAGAAATATTTTTTAATTTATTTTTTTTAACCAATGCCTGGGTTGCAAGTACTCTAAAGTGGGCAGACTTTATATAAACTTGACCTTATATGTATGTTGCAGTCATGGTATAACCATAGATGCTGAAAGTGACCTTATAGACCAATAAATAAGTACTTGTTGTATTTATTGTAGTGATACACTGAGTATTTATTCTATTATTATATCATGCCAGAGAGAGTAGGAGTGGTGCAAACAAGCTATTAATTGAAAATAGATTATGTTTCCATTTTTAGCTCAACTTGACAAAGTCAAGCTGAGCTATTGCCATCACTTCTCGTCCGTCGGCATACGTACGTACGTACGTACGTACGTACGTACGTACGTACGTACGTACATACGTACGTTAGTACGTTAGTATGTTAGTACGTTAGTACGTACGTCCACAATTTCCTTTGGCACACCTCACAAATCGCATTTATGATCAGATTACTTTGAAACTTGGTATGCTTGTTTGGGGTGACCTCTAGATGGGAGCTATCGATTTTCTTCAATTTCCGTCAAAAAATGTTGCCGCGGCCAACGTTCTTAGAACTTAGTTTAGTCAAACCACAATATTTCCCTTTGGCACACCCTACAGGGCGCATTTATGATTTGATTGCTTTGAAACCTGGTATGCTCATTTAGGGTGACCTCTAGATGGGAGCTATCGATTTTCTTCAATTTCCGGCAAAAAGTGTTGCCACGGCCAACGTTTGTAGAACTTAGTTTAGTCAGACCTCAATATTTCCCTTTGGCACACCCTACAGGGCACATTTATGATCAGATTGGTTTGAAACCTGGTATGCTTGTTTGGGGAGACCTCTAGATGGGAGCTATCGATTTTCGTCAATTTCTGTCAAAAAATGTTGCCGCGGCCAACGTTCTTAGAACTTAGTTTAGTCAGAAGACTCAATATTTCCCATTGGCACACCCTACAGGGTACATTTATGATCGGATTGCTTTGAAACCTGGCATGCTTGTTTGGGGTAACCTCTAGATGGGAGCTATCGATTTTCTTCAATTTCCGTCAAAAAATGTTGCCGCGGCCAACGTTCTTAGAACTTAGTTTAGTCAAACCACAATATTTCCCTTTGGCACACCCTACAGGGCACATTTATAATTTGATTGCTTTGAAACCTGGTATGCTTATTTAGGGTGACCTCTAGATGGGAGCTATCGATTTTCTTCAATTTCCGGCAAAAAATGTAGCCACGGCCAACGTTCATAGAACTTAGTTTAGTCAAACCTCAATATTTCCCTTTGGCACACCCTACAGGGCCCATTTATGATCAGATTGCTTTGAAACCTGGTATGCTTGTTTGGGGAGACATCTAGATGGGAGCTATCGATTTTCCTCAATTTCTGTCAAAAAATGTTGCCACGGCCAACGTTCTTAGAACTTAGTTTAGTCAGAAGACTCAATATTTCCCTTTGGCACACCCTACAGGGCACATTTATGATCGGATTGCTTTGAAACCTGGCATGCTTGTTTGGGGAGACCTCTAGATGGGAGCTTTCGATTTTCTACAATTTCCGTCAAAAAATGTTGCCGCGGCCAACATTTTTAGAACTCAGTTTAGTCAGACCACAATATTTCCCTTTGGCACACCCTACAGGACACATTTATGATTTGATTGCTTTGAAACCTGGTATGCTTGTTTGGGGAGACCTCTAGATGGGAGCTATCGATTTTCTTCAATTTCTGTCAAAAAATGTTACCGCGGCCAACGTTCTTAGAACTTAGTTTAGTCAGAAGACTCAATATTTCCCTTTGGCACACCCTACAGGGCACATTTATGATCGGATTGCTTTGAAACCTGGCATGCTTGTTTGGGGTGAGCTCTAGATGGGAGCTATCGATTTTCTTAAATTTCCATCAAAAAATGTTGCCGCAGCCAACATTCTTAGAACTTAGTTTAGTCAGACCACAATATTTCCCTTTGGCTCACCCTACAGGGCACATTTATGATTAGATTGCTTTGAAACCTGGTATGCTTATTTAGGGTGACCTCTAGATGGGAGCTATCGATTTTCTTCCATTTCCGTCAAAAAATGTTGCCACGGCCAACGTTCTTAGAATTTAGTCTAGTCAGACCACAATATTTCCCTTTTGTACACCCTACAGGGCACATTTATGATCGGATTGCTTTGAAACCTGGCATGCTTGTTTGGGGAGGCCTCTAGATGGGAGCAATCGATTTTCTTCGGTTTCTGTCAAAAAATGTTGCCACTGGCAAAAAAAATGACATTGGTACCAGTGATCTTCAATTTTGCCATTTCATTTATAACTAACCAAGTTCAAGTTTGTCAAGTTGAGCTACAGTGTCATTGACACTTTCATTGTAATTCACTTGAAAAAACATTTTCACAATCCATTCCAATGAGGGACCATAAGCACATTTTAAATGCTTAAGAATATTTCTAGCTGATTATGGCCATTATGTTGGGTAAAGAGTTGATATAAATTAGATTTATGCTAAGGCTGTACAATGCACAGGGCTCGTTACTCAGTTACTAATGAAATTTTTTTTAACAAGAATGTGTGACTAACCCTGTGGATTGCATATTATAAAAAATTGTAAATTGCCATATCACACACTACATGACAATATACACTCACTGAGGTTGTACATGCATAGGGTTAGCCACATAATAGAGATGATCTTATTTATAACCAGAAAGAAAAGAGCAAATAACTCTGTACATTGCACAGGATTAGTCGGGTTAATGTTACATAGGGTGCAGGATTCAAGAAACTAATGGAAATACTTATACTGTATTGTGGAAATTTTTTTAATGTGAATTCCAAAATCTTTTTTTAATTAATAGCTTGTTTGTAGTCATTTAGCAAATCTGAATATTGCACAGCTACAGTACAGCTGCCGTGGACTAGTCACTTTCCACGGGTGGACAATATTTCCACGGACGCAATAATATTAGATTCCAAACACTAATTATAGGAATATTCATCAGAAATTTAATTTATGAAGCACCGGGTACAACCCGGTGCTTCATTAATTAAAATTTTGCTGCTGATGATTTTTATTACCTACTAAAGCCATGTGAGGACATCACTGCCAACACTTGGATTGCGATCAATCCATGGCAACTGTACTGTAAGTGAGTGGGAGACTTCCAAAGTGTCAATCAGACAGTCAGACATGCAGTCACATACAAGATTACTGAACTAAAAGCAGGAAACTCTGCAAATTTGACTGTCATACAGAAAATAATACAGCGAGAATTACCAGAGATGTGAACAAGATTTCGAGATTAACTCTTTTCGTGTGGCAGGTGGATTTCTCTGATACCCAGTAGAGATATACAGGGTTCATACAGCTCTTGAAAAACCCTTGAAAATGAGTTTTTTCTTGAAAAACTCTGGAATTTGAAATTAGCCCTTGAGAAACCCTTGAACTTTCAGAAATCTCTTGAAAAACCCTTGAATACCAAGCTATTTGCTGGGCATTGTAAATATATGTGTACTCACCTTTTACTTGTCTGTTGCGCTCGTATCGCTCAGTTAAAAAAAAAACATAAAAAAGTATGGAACGTTTTACCAAGAGTACTGTAACACAGATCACACATTGGGTACCAGTACTTCCTGACTTCCAAAGTCAGATCCGTGTCACATGAATCTTAGATTTTTAGAGCTCATACAACAAGCTGAATAGTATATGTAGTCCTTGAAAAAAAAGAAGCCCTTGAAAAACCCTTGAACTTTGAGAGCAAATTTTTGTATGAACCCTGGATATATTTCCTCTCCTTGTTAACAAAATGTACCCCTACAAATAGGAGTAACCCTCTTATCAAGGATTCAGAGATATTATTGAATTTTACATCAAATCAAGTAGTGGCTGCTTTGAAGCAGCCATGACTTCATTTTATGAAAAATTCAAGAAAATACTCAACAGGTTTGGAGTTAAATGCTTAACCCTTACCAAATGCAGTTGACATCAAAGTTTGTTTAATTATTTTTCTTCCAAAATTTTCGAACAATTTCAACAAAACAATATCATGTGACTCCTCATTGGAACAGGGTCACCTCATTTCACACAGTTTTGCAGGTCGAGGAAGCTAGAGTACCTGGATAGAACCACTGAGTAATGACAAGCGACTACCAGACTACCCAACATACTAACTACATACAAGCAGGGTTAGCACTGGTTGAAGACAAGTGCACCATCGAGTCATTGAACTATTATATTGATAAACAATGCTTCTCTGTGTCAGTGAAGGAACTAGTTGGCATTCCTCTGTTGAACTGAAACTGGTATACATAGCTGGTAGAACATGGCATAATTCTGAAAAAATTTCAAATATAAAAGTACTCATGAAGTACTCATAAAA
Source organism: Pictodentalium vernedei (assembly GCA_031216915.1). Classification (NCBI taxonomy): domain Eukaryota; kingdom Metazoa; phylum Mollusca; class Scaphopoda; order Dentaliida; family Dentaliidae; genus Pictodentalium; species Pictodentalium vernedei. The sequence continues at coordinate 383,516,873 of CM062296.1, forward strand.
TACTCGGGAGTACTGACCTTTTTTTAAAGTAATGCATGAGTATGTGTACAAGTATTTGAAATTATATGAGTAAAGTACGAGTTTGAGCACTTTGTCAAAAAATGGTACTCGATGTACTACAAGTTCGAGCATTGAGTACTTTGGACCCAGCCCTGCCATCGATGTGCAGTTCACCTAAATAAACAGCGCCACCGTGCCCCTAAGTGTGCAATCGGATGAAGCACCTTGCCCAAGGATACTACACAGTTACCTCTCTACATACAATTAACAGATAAAGTTTGTACAGAATGTACTGTAAATAGTTTGCATTGTGTTTGGATGTTGCGTGCAGTTAACAGGGTTTTGTCATTTTTAAAAATCCATGAAGTGGGCATCGCTGTAATTTGTCCTTTCTGTACTGCAGATAGAAGAATGAGGTGTTTCAGGTTTAATTGAATTTCATCCTTTGTACAACACAAACATTAATTAAATCCCATCATTTTACCCAATAAATATATTTGTGCTCCATAACTTGTCTTGAAATAAGTGACTTTCGTCAGTAAATTATCAAAGTAAATATGCTTTGTATCATTGTGTAATAAAATAAATGACAACCTTTTCTGGTCTAATTAGATTCAAACATGCAACAGTTTTTAGCTCACCGAAGGGAGCTTAACTTATCACTTGCCGTCCTTCATCGTTGTCCGTCGTGAACTTTACATTATCGTCTTCTCCTCACAAACTACTTGACCAAATTGAACCAATTTTTGTGTGCATGTTCCTTATCATATGTCAATTCAAGTTTGTACAAATAAATAAACTTGCCGCGCCCACAGGGGGTACAAAAAGAGGCATAACTCTGATAGCACCCATACATTTTTTCAAAAATTCAAAAAAATCTTCTTCAGATCCACCAGTCAGAATCTTTTCATATTTGTTATACAACATCTGTAGGGGAGTCAGATTCAAGTTTGTTCAAATTGAGTCCCGGGGTTAAGATTTGGGCTCTCTATTGGAGCCCAAAGTTTAACTTGGTGCAATTTGAGGAAATTTCTTTAAAAATCTTCTTCTTCAGATCCACCAGTCAGAATCCTTTCGTGTTTGGTATACAACATCTGTAGGGACGTCTGATTCATGTTGTTCAAATCCAGTCCCTGGGTTAATAATTGGGCTCCCTGTAGGAGCCCAAATTTTAACTTACTGAAATATGAGGAAATTTCTTTAAAAATTTTCTTCAGATCCACCTGTCTGAATGCTTTCATATTTGGTATACAACATCTCTAGGTGGGTCAGATTCAAGTTTGTTCAAATCGGGTCCCTGAGTTAGTATTTGGGCTCTCTATTGGAGCCCAAAGTTTAACTTGGTGCAATTTGAGGAAATTTCTTTAAAAATCTTCTTCTTCAGATCAGCCACTCAGAATCTTTTCATGTTTGGTATACAACATCTATAGGGGGGTCAGATTCAAGTTTGTTCAAATTGAGTCGCTGGGTTAATATTTGGGCTCCCTATGGGAGCCCAAATTTTAACTTTGTGCAATGCGTGGAATATTCTTTAAAAATCTACTTCTTCAGATTCGCAAGTCAGAATCCTCTCATATTTGGTATACATCATCTCTAGGGTGGCCAGATTCAAGTTTGTTCAAATCAAGTTTTTCTATCTGGGTTCCCTATGGGAGCCTGAATTTTAACTTAGTGCAATAAGAGGGAATTTCTTTTAAAATCTTCTTCTTCAGATCCACCAATCAGAATCCTTTCATATTTGGTATACAACATCTCTAGGTGGGTCAGATTCAAGTTTGTTCAAATCGGGACCCTGGGTTAATATTTTGGCTCCCTATTTGAGCCCAAAGTTTAACTTAGTGCAATGTGAGGTGATTTCTTTAAAAACCTTCTTCATATCCACCAGTCAGAATTCTTTCCTATTTGGAATATGACATCTCAAGGGGGATCAGATTCAAGTTTGTTCAATTTGAGTCCTTGGCTTAATATATGGGCTCTATGGGCAGGGGTGGGGTGGGTGGGAGGCATGTTACATTCAGGTTTGTTCAAATCCATTCCTTAGTGTTTTTCCATAAAATTGCCTCTCATGACTTCATTCCTTTGTAGTGTTGATGAACCATGTCTAACTGAATTTGACCCCAAATACTTCTTTAAACCACTTTGGCCGGTGAGAAATTAAGGCCCCTTGGAGCCTCTTGTTATTGTTCCGATCATTGCGGAATTCTCGACGTTTGATTGGTTACGTGCTCGCGTTGTACTTTCTATATTAGCCTTCAGCTGTGGTACAACATAAACTTTATGTTAGCGGATGACATCATTACACAAGTGACACAGCTGACAAAGTTGTGGTTGAATGCGCTATCTCACCACATTCATTTCAGCTGAGAATCTAGTTTCTCTATAGTCTTTGCTTCAGAAACATCACACTGTCAAAAGTAATCGCGCTGATGATTAGCTGACTGTTGCACAATCACCACTTATTGAATTAAAATAACTGGACACAATAAAGAGACACTGAAATTTATTTTGCGTCTCCAGCTTGCAAATAACCTTGACCTGCATTCATGATCAGTTATCGATTTTTTTGACGTGACTGCTATAAAGAAAGTTCATTTTTCTTCGTTGGCATGAAATTGTGTCTGTGGCCTGTCTTTTTTTTTTTTTTTTTTTTTTTTGGGGGGGGGGGGGGGTGGAGTTGGGGGCGCGGAACACATATGCATTGCACTGATTTAAATGCGCGATTTGCAAATAAATACCGTTGAACTTGAAGAGGCAATTGTGATAAAACTTGACACACATTCTCAGCCAAATACTGCAGTCTTCTGACAGTTTCTCAAACCTTCGAACACATGTATATGGGCCAAACTATTCTTTGGGGAGGGGGATAGGTAAACATGGGGGGGGAACACATATGTTATTGTGGTGTATTGAGGGTAACATGGTGTGAGGTTTGCTGTCAGGAACTTGTATGTTCAACCTTGCCGCTATCACGGCTCGGTTAAACATATAAGTTCCTGACAGCAAACATCACACCATGTTACCATCAATACACCACAATAACTTATAATGTTCCAGTAAGACTAAGCTCCTCACCCTCTGATTCAATTAGAGCTTTTTTGGATTTTTCTATGTTTACGGCTCCAGTGGCATATGTTACTGTTTGACATCAACAGGCAAAGTATTTTAAATGAGGTTGCCCGTTCATGGTTAATTCAGCAATGGAGTGACTTGGAAACTGCTTCATTTTTTATTAGTCCGACTGTTTAAAGTCAGGGCTATAGTCATGACTTTTGTCTGTCCGTCCATCTGTCTATCCATCTGTTAACATTTCGAGTTTTGGTTCAAGTTTGTGGTTAAAGTTTTTTACTGAAGGTTAAAGTTTTTTTCTTTTCAATTAATATTAATTACTATTGATTGTTTCATTCTCATTATGATTGTTGTTATTTGCGGAAATAGTTAACCCTTTTTAGGAGTCAATTTAACTTAGAACTTCCATGTAAAAGTTTTTGTTTAAAGTTTTCTGTTTACAAAGTTTCACCTTTAATTCTTCAAACAGTTTAGTGGAATGTCACTGTTTCTCATTTGAGATAATGTCTACTGTCTTCTGCAGCTTTTTGCAGTGATTTTAATTAATATTGGCATGATTTTAACCCCTTTTAAAAATGTTTTCAGACTTAGTTTCTTTGTATTTGAAATTAGGCTTTTACTACATGATTTATTACTTTAATTCTTGCATGCTCAATACAACTTAATGATTGCATTTACATCAGCGATTGAGCGGAGCTTGAACAGAGTTAGAATGTTGAGGAGCTGGCAGTTGCTTGTCGATGCTCAGTGGTTCTCTCCAGGTACTCCAGTTTCCTCCACCCTTAAAACAGTCACAGTCATGATTAGCCATTGTGCATAAGTATGTGACCTTAAACATCAATAAATAAATACATCAATGATTTCTTTAACGGTTTTAGGAAATATTTAATCCTTTTTAGCCTGACTGTTTAGTTAAAAGTTGTTGTTGGTTTACAAAGTTACACCTTTAATTCTTCAAACAGTTTAGTGGAATGTCACTGTTTCTCATTTGGGACAATGTCTACTATCTACTGAACTACTACAGTGATATTAATTAATTTTGGCATGATTTTAATCCCTTTTAAACATGTTTTCAGGCTTAGTTTCTTTGTATTTGAAATTAGGCTTCTTCCACATTCTTTGTTACTTGAATTCTTGCATGATCAATATAACTTAATGATTGCATTTACGTCAATGATTTCTGTTATCAGTTTCAGGAAATATGTAACCCTTTTTTTGCAGTCAATTTTACTTAGTATTCCCAGCTTAAAGTTTCGGATTAAAGTTTTGCTATTCAAGGCTGTACTTTCATTCTTCAAACACCTCTGTTACGTCATTGTTTTTCATTTGGGGCAAGGTCTACTGAACTTGTATACAGTGGTTTCAAATAATATTGGCATTAATTTAACCCTTTTCAAATCGGTTCTTCTAACTTACTTTCTTTAACTCCTTGCATGCTGCTGGCAGATATTCCTGCCCAGGACAGCTTTTCTCTTGCCACTGAATTAAGTGCAGTTTTGGGCACATTTAATCAAATTTTACCTCTGTAAATTGTATGAAGTTTTCAACCATTGATTCCCGGAGATTATTTATTTATTTATTGGTGTTTAAGGTCACATTCTTATGCACAATGGCTAATCGTGACCGTGACAGTTTTACGGGTGGAGGAAACCGGAGTACCCGGAGAGAACCACCGAGCAACGACGAGCAGCTGTCAGCTCTCCAACACCGTAACTCTGAACTCTGCACCGCTGCACAGGAAGGGTTAGATTGGTTGAAGACATGCGCACCATCGACGTGCAGTACGCCCCAGTACACAGCGTCATCGTGCCCCCATGTAGGCAATCGGGGTGAAGTGTCTTGCCCAAGGACACAACGCGGTTGCTGCAGGTGGGATTCGAACCGAGGACCTCTCGGTTTGCAGCCTGCACCTCTACCAACTGAGCCACGATTCCCGGAGATACATTTTGATGAATTTTGTATCAAATCTAGTCATGGCTGCTTTTAGCAGCCATGACTAGATTTGATGAAAAATATTTAAGGCATCTAAGTGGAGCGCCACCATCGGTTGGCACGTAGCGTGCCCCAAAGTTTTGCCAAAAAATGTCTCCCAGATTGCCGTCCCAGCCCCCCCTCCACACTGAGCACCGTTGACATGATGCCACTGACCACATACTTTGTTACTTTTTATCCCTCCGCAATGGAGGGATATAGCGTAGTGGTTCAGCCATCTATCGGGCAGTCCAAACTTTGTTTATGGCATAACTTGAACAATAGTTAACAGATTTCAATTCTTTTTGTCATATGTCCCTATAGCAACAAACTCCTGTTTGGATTATTTGTTTTCAATCAAATGTGGTACGTGTATTCCCCAGCTAGTAATACAGGCCAAGTTCGAACATGGGTTCCGTACAATTATTTTTATATGAGTTATGGGCTGTTTCGACTTAGAAATTTCTCGTTACCATCAACATTTTGATTTCCGATGATAACTTGAGTTTGCATTCAAAGATCATGACCAAACTTGCTTTCTGCCTCAGTTATATCAAAATGAAGGTTAGGTTGGAATTGGGGCATGGTCCGATGATTTTTACAAAAGTTGTGGGGCTTTTCGACTTGGAAATTTGCATATTTCTATCAACATTTTTTCACAACTTTGTTTTTGGCATAACTTGAACAGCAGTTAACAGATTTCAATTCTTTTTAGTATATGTTTTGATAGCAACAATGTCTATGTCAAGTTTGATGACCAACCATATACAATGAAAACTCTTGGAGTTATTGCTCTTTGTTCATAAATATTGTGTAATGCTTGTTTATGGAATAACTAAACATCAATTTTTGGGGGATATATATCTCTTTGGGAACAATGACACCTCATGTTTGATGACCATTGTCAGAGGCATAGCCCTGCACCTAAAAACACCACCACCCTCCCACCACCCCCACTACTACCCGTGTCATTCAGGTCATTTTTCCCAAAATACATTTCGAAGAATTGGGTGTTATTCCTATGTCTACCTCAAGTTCAGTAGAGTTATTGCCCCCTCCCCCTACCTGACAATTAGTCAATTTTTAGCTCAACTTTGACGAAGCCAAATTTGAGCTATTGTCATGACCCGTCGTCCATCTGTCCATCGTCCGTCTGTCTGTCTGTCCGTCTGTCCGTACGTCAACAATTGGCTATGGCTCGGGCTAGAGGTCGTATTTATGAACCGATCTTTACGAAACTTCTTGTGTACCTTTGTTATGACCCTGGGACGGGAACAAGTGTTTTTAGGTGTGGTCCGAAATTCAAGATGGCTGCCAGCGGCCATTTTGTACTGATGATGCAAAAATCAGTTTTTTGTACAGAACTTCTGTATGAAAGTTCTGATTTGAATAAAGTTTTGTATAAATGTTTAGTACCATGGGATACATCACATATAATACAGGTTTTTTTCTCGTGCGTAAATTATGCAAATTAGACTGACTTTGATTTATTTAGTGTTACTTTCAGAGCTGTAAGTGCCAAGCTGCTATGGCTCGGGCTAGAGGCCGTATTTATGAACCGATCTTTACGAAACTTCTTGGGTACCTTTGTTATGACTGTGGGACGAGAACGAGTGTTTTTGGGTGCGGTCCAAAATTCAAGATGGCTGCCAGCTGCCATTTTGTACCGACGATGCAGAAATCTGTTTTTTGTACAGAACTTCCATATGAAAGCTCTGATTTGAATAATTTTTTGTATGAATGTTTAGTACCATGGGATACATCACATATAATATGGGGTTTTTTCTCGTGCGTAAATTATTCAAATTAGACTAACTTTGATGTTTTTTGGTGTTACTTTCAGCACTGTAAGTGCAAATGCCAATACGGCTCGGGCTAGAGGCCGTATTTATGAACCGATCTTTACGAAACTTCTTGGGTACCTTTGTTATCACCGTGGGACGAGAACGAGAGTTTTGGGGTCCGGTCCGAAATTCAAGATGGCCGATGGCAGCCATTTTGTACGAAATTTGGTGCAATCAGATTTTTGCACAGAACTTCCTTATGAAAGCGCTGATTTGAATAATTTTTTGTATGAATGTTTAGTACCATGGGATACATCACATATAATACAGGTTTTTTTCTCGTGCAGAAATTATGCAAATTAGATGAACTTTGATTTTTTCAGTGCTGCTTACACACAGTAAGTACACATGTCAATACGGCTCGGGCTAGAGTCTGTATTTATGAACCGATCTTCACGAAATGTCTTGGGTACCTTTGTTATCACCTTGGGACGAGAACAAGTGTTTCTGGGTGCGGTCCAAAATTCAAGATGGCTGCCAGTGGCCATTTTGGATCGAAATTAGGTCTAATCAGTTTTTTGTCACAACTTCTACACAGCTCATATTTGTGAACTGATCTTCACGAAACTTCTTGGGTACCTTTGTTTTCACCTTGGGACAGGAATGAGTGTGTTTTGGGGTGCCTTTGTTATCACTGTGCTATGAGAACAAATATTTTTGGGTTCAGTCAGACCCACTCTGGGACTCAAAGATTTTTTCTAGTTTAGCATCTGACTGTCACCCACCTTTACAATACTTTACCTATACATTTGTTACAGGCAACGCTCAGTATTTATGTACAGACCGTTACAATACTTTATATGTACCTTTGTTATCAGGTCATTACCTAGGTGTTTGTCATTGCTGTGTCACATACTATACATGTACATGTCTTTGTCTTGACAAGTTGAGCTACAGTGTCATTGACACTTTCATTTTTCTTTGCTCCAAAATGCTTTTTGAAGGATTAAGAGTGACAACATGTGGAGAAAAAATTTTGACTCCTGTAACTACCAGGTAGGTGCCAATTATGCAATTTTTTTTCCTGGTCCAAAATGCATCTTGAAGGATTTAGAATGACAGCATGCAGAAGAAAATTTGACTCCTGTAAGTCCCCCCTCCCCGCTGCCAATTAGCCATTTTTTTTTTTTTTTTGGGGGGGGGGGGGGGGGGGGGGTCCAAAATGCATTTTGAAGGATTTACAGTGCGTACATGCGTAAAAGATTCTACTCCTGTGACTCCCACCCCCATGTAAGGCATTAGAGTGATTGCAAGCAGAAAAAAAAATTGACTTCTACCCCCCCCCCCCCCCCCCTCCCCTCCACCTGTCAGTTAGGCCACAAAACTTTTTCATTTTGCTCCAAGATGGATTTGGCCAGATTTAGAGTGATTTTATGCGAGGAAAAAACCCACTTATGCTCCCCCTCCCCAATTGGGAGGGGGGGGGTGCAGGGGGATTAGCAGCACTTGGCATTGCAGGCCTCTTGATGTTCTGGCATGATCAATACAACTTTAATAATTGCATTTACAGACCTGATTTCTTTTACTTGTATGCAGCTTTTCTTTTCAATACCTGAGCTTCACGGTTTGAAATATAAAGAAATGCCTTCTGCAGCATACTTCTGCTGTTTTACAAAAAGCAATACAGATGGGAAGGAAATGGGAGTGAGGGACTTTGATGTTGTCTCCAAGACTTTTTGGGAGATGGGTGGAATCAATCCACCCCCTCCCCTCTCCCAATGTTATCCAGAAGATAAATTCAGTTAATTATACGATTCTCTTTAAATTTGATATTACTTTTTTTCAACAAGAAAACACAGGTGCACTTCAAATTTGAACTATAGTCTTTTAAAATTTAAACCACAAATATTAAGTTAAAAACTCTCCAACTTATATTGACTGCAGTTATATTTCCTAATCAACAGAGCTGTGCAGCTGATGATCTAACTACAAATTTTGTTGACATTTTCAGAAAACACATAATTTTATATTTTCCTTCAGAAAGATGAAAAAAGCAGAACATTTTTCTTGTCTCTTTTTACCAAAATTATTTCTTATCAACCTACCTTACAATTGTTTACTATAGGCTTGCACTACAGTGGAAGACCCTAACTCAGAAAATATACTCTCTATTTTGATCTTTCCCAAGCGATTTGGGAAAGAAAAGTGGTGCAAAAGCACCAAGAAAAAATAAGCCAAAACTGGGTCGAGTGCTACCGGTGCAGACCCAGTAGGGGACGCTCTTCTCTTAGTACAATTTCACAACTTCCGGAAACCAGTGCGCAGACCGTCACCAATGAATCATTCTTTTTTTCGTCCGCCATGTGTCAGCACGCCCATTTTGCATTCAGAAACAGTGATAATTCAGCTCATTGATAATGGTTACCTGTGACTGGAATTATGGATCTGAGGATCGTATAATAACAGGACTGTGTTTTATATATTCTCGTTATTATTTTCAACCACATTTTCATTGTATTTTATATATTTTCCATGTCGCACATGACTTTCGCGTACTGTGCGGTTTGGACATAAAATTTTTCGGTTGATAAATTTTATTATTACTATTGGACTTAGGTGTCAATGGGGGACTGTATGGATGGACAGGATTTCTCCTCTCTGTTGTGGGCAGAATTTCTGTTTTTTGCTTAACTTGACAAAGTCAAGATAAGCTATTGCCATCACGCGTGCGGAAGTTTGTGAGTCTGTTCACATTTTCCTTTAGCACAGGATACACCCCGTAGTTCTTGTCTGATCATCGCAAAATTTCATATACAGGTTTGGGGTCATGTCTAGATGAGAACGTCCCTTTTTGGTCGCGATCGGTCAACCGATATGGCTGCCCGGGCCCAAAACCCAAAAACCATTAGCACAGTCTACAGGTCGTATTTATGAAGGGATTTCATTGTAACTTGGTAGGATGCCTCTGTATAATGCCTAGATGAGAATGCCCCCTTTTGGTCATGATCTGTCAATCGTGATGTCTGCCCAAGCCCGAAACCCCAAAACTTTTACCACAGTCTGCAGGTCATATTTAATATGGAGGGATTTCATTGTCATCTAGACAAATAATGTCTAGATGACAACTTCCCCATCTGGTCGTGATCTGTCAACCGTGACGACTGCCCGAGCCCAAAACCCGAAAACCTTTCGCACAGTCTACAGGTCATATTTATGGAGGGATTTCATTGTAACTTGGTAGGTTGACTTCATATAATGTCTAGATGAGAACGTCCCCTTTTGGACGCGATTGGGCAACTGTGCCGGCTACAGGGGCTCGAAGCCCGAAAACCTTTAGCACAGTTTACAGGTCATATTTATGAAGGGATTTCATTATAACTTGGTAGGATGACTCCAAATAATGTCTAGATGAGAACGTTCCCTTTTGGTCACAATCATTCAGCCTTGATGGCTGCCCGAGCCCAAAAACCTTTAGCATAGTCTATAGGTTGTATTTTTGTGAGGATTTCATTGTAACTTGTTAGGTTGACTCCATATAATGCCTTTTTGGGCTAAGCCCGAAAACCTTTAGCACAGTCTACAGGTCATATTTATGAAGGGATTTCATTGTAACTTGGTAGGATGACTCCAAATAATGTCTAGATGAGAACGTCCCCTTTTGGTCGTGGTCATTTAGCCTTGATGGCTGCCCAAGCCCAAAAACCTTTAGCATAGTCTATAGGTCGTATTTATGGAAGAATTTCATTGTAACTTGTTAGGTTGACTCCATGTAATGCCTAGATGATCCTCTTTTTGTCGTGATTGGTCAACTGTGTGGGCTATAGGTGCCCGAAGCCCAAAAATCTTGAGCACAGTCTACAGGTCATATTTATGAAGGGATTTCATTGTAACTTCATAGGATCACTCCAGATGATGCCCAGATGCGAATTTCCCTTTTGGTTGGAATCATTCAACCATGATGGCTGCCCGAGCCCGAAGCCTGAAAACCTTTAGCACAGTTTACAGATCATATTTATGAAGGGATTTCATTGTAACTTGGTAGGTTGAGTTCATATAATGTCTAGATGAGAACATCCCCTTTTGGACATGATTGGGGAACTGTGATGGCTACAGGGGCCCAAAGCCCAAAAACCTTTAGCACAGTCTACAGGGCATATTTATGAAGGGATTTCATTGTAGCTTGTTAGGATGACTCCAAATAATGTCTAGATGAGAACGTCCCCTTTTGGTCACAATCATTCAGCCTTGATGTCTGCCCGAGCCCAAAACCAAAAATCCTTCAGCATAGTCTATAGGTCGTATTTATGTAAGGATTTCATTGTAACTTGTTAGGTTGACTCCATATAATGCCTAGATGATGACATCCCCTTTTGGTCGTGATTGGTCAACTGTGACGGCTTCAGGGGCTCGAAGCCTGAAAACCTTGAGCACAGTCTACAGGTAATATTTATGAAGGGATTTCATTGTAACTTCGTAGGATCACTCCAGATGATGCCCAGATGACAACGTCTCCTTTCGGTCTCGATCATTCAACCATGATGGCTTCCCGAGCCCAAAACCCCCAAAACTTTAGTACAGACTACAGGTCGTATTTGTGAAGGGATTTCATTGTAACTTAGTAGAATGACTCAGTATAATGTCGAGATGAGGACGTCCTCTTTTAGTAGTAATCGGTCAACAATCATGGCTTCACAGGCCTGAAGCCCGAAAACCTTTAGCCCAGTCTACAGGCCATATTTATGAAGGGATTTAATGTAACTTGATAGGATGACTCGTTTTGGAACAATTTCACTGTAACTTAGTAACTTTCGTTGATATACGTTAACTGTGAGGGCCACATACATTAACTGTGAGGTCATATTAACCCGCCCTTTAGTACAGTGTACACCTCATATTATTTTTATTAAAAACATAGCTTACAGGGAACAGAAATATTAACATATTCCCAATTATCACAATTCTTGTCTTATTTCATAATCCTTTCATAAACATTGAACATTATCCTTTTCATCAAACACAACACACAGACATGTTAAGCTACAGTGTCATTGACACTTTCATTTGGGTCCCTGTTGGCTGTCTGGGTTCAGTTGTGTTCCTGCCAGTACTGCCACCTTTCTCTCGTAGTTGGGGGTGTTCTACTTTCTACATCTGTTGAGTTCACTTTTTTCTTCTACTGCTCTCACCTCTTTTATGTCCAGTACGGTTCCTTTAGGGCAATGCCTTTTGCCCTTGCTTATGGTCTGTTCCTGTGGCCATTCCTCCTGCACCCATTGGGGGGGGGGGGGGGGGGGGGGGGGAGGGGGGGGACGCTGTCATTTTGTTTTGGGCCCTCCTGACACAACCATGTCTGGTGAGAGTTATACCCCCTCTGTGGGATGCGCAGTTTTTAACCGTGGTGGATACTGTGGGAGCTGTTGAGTTGTCTGGTGAAGAGATGCCTGGTTCTGGGACTATGGTCCCTCTCCAGTCGACATCTGAGGCTGTCACTAGGTTTGTGACTCCTCCTTTGGAGGCTGAGCGTGGTTGCTCTCTCCCCTTTTCCACCAGTTTCAACAGCTCCCGTCGTATCTGCTGCTACTGCTACAGCTGTTCCATCTGCAACGTCATCGTCCACCGTTTCAGCCGGCCTCGGCTTATCCCTGCAGGGGTCTGCACGTCGGGTGTATTTGAGGATCATGACCCTTCACTGGTTAAAAGGGTCAGGAGTGAAGCCACTTTGCCAGTTCATTCCCACGTCGAACCGGCCGACACAGGCAGTCAGCTTAGGGAGGCCCTCTCCTTGCTCACTCAGGTTCTGTCCAAGAGCCTTCCCGTTGCTTCCAGCAAGGCTATGAGTGGTTTCCAGGCACCCCCTGTGGCGCCGCCTCCCGGGATTGGAAACAGGCTGCTTTCTGATCCCCCTGGTGTGCCTACATGATGGGAGGCATCGGCTGGTTTGCCCATGATGGGCTATGTGTCTTCTGACTCAGGGGATGAGTCTGACATACCTGATGTCGAGAGCCAACAGTCTTCTGACTTGGGGGCAGCTCTTGACTTTGTGTTTGGGTTCCTTCCAGATCTCAACCCGTCAAACCAGCCGACAGTGCTAGCCCGACCGCTATCATCGGTCGTTGGCCTACAGCCTGTGGAGCAACCTGCTTATGGGTGCCTTCGACTGTGCCAGTCGGTTCAGGTGATTGCAGCGCTTACAGCTTTGGACTCTAAGCTGAGTTCCAAGGCTATGAAGACGTCATTCTTCACCAGGGTTGACACTTTTTTGCCTCTGGCGCGTTATCGTTCCTACGTCTCCGCCAATCTTTCAGTCTGCCAGACTTTGATGGTCTTGGATCAGGACTGCAACTCCCTCGGGCTTTCCAAGCCCAAAGCGGCCGTTATTCTATTGCAACTCTGGAGTCCGTGTTGGGCTTATCGAGAAAGATGCTGGACATGCGTTCTCTCTCAGATCACGTCGTCTCTGCTTTGCTGCTTATCTGCCCCCAGATAAGTTTGATGACGTACAGTCTCCTTTGCGTGTGCTGTCCAAGGTGCTCATGCATCTTACTCGCATGCCTGTAACACGGCTAACTTGGAATTAGTTCGCAGGGACACTGTGCTGGACACAAGCCATTCCCTTCCTGAGGGGCAGCGCGCTGCTCTTCGATCTGCTTCTTCGGCAGGTCCGCAACTATTCCATGGTTCCGTGGCAACGGTCCAGGATGACGCCGTATGTCATTCCATAGATCAGCTGCTGCTTCGTCAGCTTGATCAGCCTTCTGTTGGAGGCAGGGGCCGTCCAAAGCCTAACAAGCGCCCTTCTGCTTCCTCTGCAAAGCAAAGGGCTGATCCTCCTGCCGCCTCTTCTACTTACTCACGGGGTAAGGGTAGGTGTCAGCAGTCGTCACCTCGATTCGTCCCAGGTTAAGGCATCCAACTCAGTCGGGAGTGCCTCTTCCAACACAAGTCCCTTTCGATGTTACGCGTTGGGAACTTTTGATCATGGAGATAGGCAATCTCCTGTCAAAGGGGGCGATCGAGGTCGTCAAGAACATTCATTCAGTGGGATTTTATTCCCGCCTCTTCTTGGTGCCGAAGCAGGATGGCCGACCCTGACCGGTTATCGATCTGAGTATCCTGAATCAGTCTATCATTGCTCCTAAGTTCAGCATGCAGAATTTCAGGTCGGTTTGCCGCTCCATTCACCAGGGAGTTTTTGCTTCCAGCATCGACCTGCAAGACGCTTACTTTCACATTCCAATTCATCAGACATCGCAAAAAGTATCACAGGTTCGCTTTTCTGGGGCGAGTTTACCAGTTCAAGGCCATGCCCTTCGGCCTCAACCTGGCTCCTTGGGCCTTCACCCGACTGATGTCGCATGTGTTAGCCTTACATCGCACACAGTAGAGGGTGACGACTTCGGCATATCTGGACGATATCCTCCAGAGGCATTCCAATGCTGCCTTTCTGGAGTCAGATGCCGACACACTGTTGAGTCTGCTCACGTCGGCAGGGTTCAGAGTCAACAAGGAGAAATCGGACCTGCATGGTCCGTTCTCAGTCGTTTTGTCATCTAGAGATGGACTTCTGTACTCCGCTGAATATGGTGGTGGTGATTCTCTCAGCTTTTGCCCTGACTCTGTCCCAGTCCACGTCCGCATCAGCTCGGAGTCTTCCCTGGCTGCTCGGTCTCTGCAGTTCGGTGACGGATCTCATTCCTCCAGGTCGGCTGCATGTTAGACCTCTCCAACACTTTCTGCTCAGTCGTTGGACACCGATTGTCTATTCTCTGGATCTGGTGCTTCAGTTACCGGAGTCTCTTCCTCGTCACCTTCTCCCCTGGACGGATGTTCAGTGGATTATGCAGGGAGTTCCGTTGGACTTCCTCACGTCCGATCGTGCTCTGACGGCAGTCGCCTGCGATCTTGGATGGGGTGAGACATTGGATCCTCTAGGTCTTTCCCTTTACGGGCCATGGGACTAGGATCAAGCAGCTCTTCATGACAACCAGAAGGAGCATCTTGCTCTTCTGAGTTTCCGGTAGTGGATCCCCCACCTTTCGAATTGCCAGGTCCTTCTGTTGTTCGACAATTCGACAGTGATTGCTTACATTCGTAACCAGGGTGGCATGCACTCTGTTCCCATGTACGAATTGCCTCAGGATCTTCTACTGCTCGCTCAGGATGTCAATGCCGGAGTGGTGGTTCATCACATTCCCGGTCGTCTGAACATCCTCGCCAACTCCCTGTCCCGATAGGGCAGGGTCATTTCCACCGAGTAGATGCTCCACAGGGTGGTGTTCCAGTCGCTTTTCGATCTCTGGGGTTGACCCCACATCGATCTCTTTGCGACTCGGAACCATCTGGTGGACACTTTTGTGTCCCTGTGTCCAGATCCTCTGGCTTTCGCCATGGATGCTCTGTCACTCAATTGGAATGATCTTGTCGGCTATGCCTTCCCGCCGGTTCTGATTTTGCCTCAGGTTCTAACCAAGATAGGAACCTGCAGTTGTTGAATCATTTTGATCACTCCCCTGTCACCTCAGTGGGTGTGGATCAATCTGCTCCGCTCTCTGTTGGTGGCAGTTCCAGCACATCTCCCTCTACGTCGCGACCTTCTTTGCCAAGGTTACCTGAGGAGGTTTCACGTAGAGCCAACTTCATTGTGCCTTCACGCATATCTTTTGTCAGGTCCAGGTTGTTTGAGATGGGCACTGCAGTGCATTTCTTCTTCAAGGAGGCACTCCACTGGTTTAGCCTATGCGGCTAAGTGGAAGGTCTTCTGTTGATGGTGTCTGGATCACTCTGTTGATTATGCCAATCCTTCGATCACACAGATTGCAGAGTTTCTGGTATACCTGTTTGATTCTCGGGATCTCCAGCCTGTTACCATCAAAGGGTACATGTCCATGCTTTCGGAGTCCTTTTCGTATGTGGGACAGCGTCGTATCGGCACTAATCCATAACTCTCCAAGCTTGTTCAGCACTTTTCCTTGAAAAGGCCTAGGACTTTGCAGCTTACCCCAAGATGGAATCTTTCTTGGGTGCTGCT
Source organism: Pictodentalium vernedei (assembly GCA_031216915.1). NCBI lineage: Eukaryota > Metazoa > Mollusca > Scaphopoda > Dentaliida > Dentaliidae > Pictodentalium > Pictodentalium vernedei. The sequence continues at coordinate 383,532,722 of CM062296.1, forward strand.
TTGCTTGGGGGGGGGGGGGGGGGGGGGCACCGTTCGTACCTTTATCCCAGGTGGATATGCATTTCCTCACATACAAGACGGCTTTTCTTATGGCTTTTGCCTCAGCCAGACGGGTTAGTGAGCTTCATGCCCTCTCGGTTGATCCAGCCTTTTTCAGGAGCTCTGCCAACAGTGTTACTTTTACCACTGATTGCTCCTTTCTGGTCAAGAATCAGATACCAGAAACTACTCCGCCTCCTATCTGGGGTCTTCCTTCTGTTGAGGGTAACCGCCCTTTGCTCTGTCCAGGTTGTGCAATTCGCATTTATCTCAATCGGACGCAGTTCATTAGGAAGGGTAGGAAACTATTATTTTTTTTTTGTTGTTTTTTTTTGTCTCTTATTCCTGGTCGACAGAAGATCTCTCCTCAATCCATTTCTCGATGGATTTGTCTTGCTATTCGCGTGGCTCACGCTCGTCTTGCGACTGGCGATTGTATTACCAATCGTATTTCTGCCCACGAGGTACGCGCATTGTCTACCTCTTGGGCTTATACTAACTCCGTCCTGTTGTCGGATGTTATTCTGGCAGCCTACTGGAGAAATGCTACTTTCTCCTACTATCTTCATCAGTTGCAGGAGCAGGCAGAGGACCTTTGTACTATGGGCCCTCTTTCTTCTGCTCAGGCTGTTGTCTACTCTAGCCATTCGGCTTCTTAAAGGTCAGTTCCAGCTCTGTGCTGTTACTGCCCTTTCTGTCTGTGCGTCACACAGAACCATACGCCTCATCTCTCGTCTTTTACTAATGTTTGTGATGCTATGGTTTGATAGGCCTAGGGACCTCTTCCTCTGTCGACGGTTCCAGTGCAATTGGGTTATGTGGGGGTTGGTTATGTGATTCCCTCCATCCTATTGTCTATTCAGCCTGTAGTAAACAATTGTAAGGTAGGTTGATAAGAAATTTAAATTTTATAGTAAATTTCCTTTCTTATTATACCTACCGTAATTGTTTACATGGAGGCCCTCCTGTCTTCTTATTCGGGTAAGAATCCTTCCTCCCCGCTGATCACATAACTCCTATGTTGGCAGACTCAAAAGAATGATTTATTGGTGACTGCCTGTGCACTGGTTCCAGAAGTCATGGAATAGTACTAAGAGAAGAGCGTCCCTACTGGGTCTGCACCGGTAGTACTTGACACAGTTTTGGTTTATTTTTAGCTCATCTTGACAAAGTCAAGCTGAGCTAATCTCATCGCTCTCTGTCCGTCAACACCATGTTTTGCTCTTCTCCTCCAAAGCCACAGGGCCAATTCAAGTGAAAGTTTGTGTGAGTGATGGTCCCAAAGGGGCATTTCATTTTTGTTCAACTCAGCATGCCCAGCCCCATAGGGAGGGAGTGGGGGAAAATGCTCCAAAATATTTTTAAAATTTTCTTCTCAAGAACCAGTGTGTACAATGACTTGATATTTGCTATGGAGCTTCCATATGAGGTGTAGAATCAAGTTTGTTCAAACGAAGTTCATGAAGTAATATTTGGCTTTGTAATAGGAGGGGTAAGATTTTTGGCCCCGCCCAAAATTTCTATTTTCTGAACCGATGGTCCAGTATGAACTAAATTTGTTTTGTGGTAGTATTGGGTCATAAGTACTTGACCCATGAAAAAAAAAAAAATTTCCCGCATCCCCATGGGAACCCTGGGAGCTAAAAATAGAAATATTTTCAAACGCCCATATTTCCCAAACCCCACGAAACAGAGAGCTTTTATTTGGTATGAAGTATCCTTATGACCAGTAGAATTGAATGGTAAAAAAGAATTGCCATCGGTTATGTTATGGTGTTCTGTAATGGGCATCGAAAAAATGCTGAGTCAGCATATTTGCAAAAATTTTTAAAAATCTATTCTCCAGAACCAATCATCAAAATCTTTTGATATTTGGTATACAGCATTCATGGGGGGGAGGGGGGGGGGGGAAAGATAAAAGTTTGGTGAAATGAAGCTCATTGGTTCATATTTGGGCTCTCTACAGGAGCCCGAAGTTTTAACATAGGGTAATATGGGGAATATTCTTTAAAAATCTTCTTCTTCAGAACCACCAGTCAGAATCTTTTAATATTTGGTATACATCATTGTTATGAGGGTCAGATTCTAGATTGTTCAAACCAAGTCCCTAGGTTAATATTTGGGCTTCCGTAGGAAGCCCAAATTTTATCTTTGTTCAATATGGAGGGTAATTTAAAAAAATCTTCTTCTTCAGATCCATCAGTCAGAATGCTTTGATATTTGCTATGCAACATCTCTATGGGGGTCAGATTCAAGTTTGTTCAAATCGGAATCCTAGGTATATATTTGGGCTCACTGTGGTAGCCCAAATTTTTACTTAGTGCAATATGAGGAAATTTCTTTAAAAATCTTCTTTCTCAGATCCACCAGTCGGAATGCTTTTATATTTGGTATACAACATCTCTAGGGGGGTCAGATTCCAGGTTGTTCAATTTGAGTGCCTAGGTTAATATTTGGGCTCGATATGGGAACATGAAATTTAACTTAGTACAATGTGAGGGAATTTCTTCAAAAATCTTCTTCTTCAGATTCACTTGTCAGAATGCTTTCATGTTTGGTATACAACATCTCTAGGGGGGTTCAGATTCAAGTTTGTTCAAATTGGATCCGTAGGTTAATATTTGGGCTCGCTATGGTAGCCCAAATTTGAACTTAGTGCAATTCGAAGAAATTTCTTTACAATTTCTCTTCTTCAGATCCAACAGTCAGAATGCTTTCATATTCGGTACACAACATCTCTAGGGAAGTCAGATTTAACAGTGTTCAAATCAAGAGCCTGGGTTAATATTTGGGCTCTCTATGGGAGCCGGAATTGGCCATTTTGCTGAAGAATTAAAAATTTTGTATTCAGTACCCTCTAGAGGTACTAAGATTAATCCACATAGGTTGTATCAAGGGGCTTCATAGGGGAGCTCTACATTTTACTTATGATCAACTGAAGAAAAGGCATGATGCCCAGATTATTTTTGTCACTCCTGAGGGACTCAAGGATTGACAGTGTAGCCTATGGAGATGGCTTGCTTAATGTAGACTCATTCTTGGACTCTGTTTAAATTGTGTTCTGTACAAGATGAGTGCTTCAGGCCCCGTGGGGCCTCTTGTTTCTTGGTGCTTTTGCACTACTTTTCTTTCCCAAATCGCTTGGGAGAGATCAAAATAGAGAGTATATTTTCCGAGTTAGGGTCTTACACTTTAGTGCAAGCCTGTAGTAAACAATTCTGGTAGGTATAATAAGAAAGGAAATTTACTATAAAATTAAATTTCTCAGTAGTAATATAACAGAAGATTTTAGAAAGAGAATGTTTTAGTATGTATGTACGGCATCTTTAAACCTTTACCTAACACAAGTTGTAGCCAACAGAACAAATTATTTTTCTGAAACATCAGATTTTTTCATTTTTTACTAACCATTGCTTATTAGTCCTTATTGGAATGAGCTCATCAAGCTTGTTCCATTAATAGGTCATGAGGTAGGTTTTGGGGTAGAAAAATAAAAAAATAAAATTTGAATAGCAATTTTTGTATATCATGAGTGCAGATATGGCAGATTCATTAGGCAAACAGTTTACAAAAAATAGCACAGAATATTTTGAGTCTAAGCATTGTCATTGCTGGGACAGTCAGGCTCTATGCGTGACATCACTCTAGTTTCTAAATATTTCTCATGTGCAGCAGACAATGTTCCAAACAAAGTGTTGTTTAAATTACAAATCACTTTTCGATTTAAACTAAGATGAAGTGACCTTGACCTTTATCTGTTTTATCGATTATTTGTCCAGTGACGTTTTTATTTATTTACTAAACTTGTTATCGTTAAATGTTGCCTTGTTCATTTCAGGATGCAGGTTTTGGTCTATGCGTAGGGTCTTAATGGAACATGCATTGTTGTAATGAACTGACAATAACATAGTCTGAGATCTGCAGCTTGGAGCATGTGTTCAACCTCTAGACTGTGTCTCTGTTGAACATAAACTTCGGGTTGCAAACTTGAGTCCATGTTAACGTCAATTCATCACAATAACCTAAAGAGTAATAGCAATACAGGAAACACTGCCATAATGACCCTCTGCACATACATGACTGATGTCAAAATATAGAAATTTCAAGCAGCAAGTTTCTCCCATAATGCAACTAGGAATTTAAATGGTAGAGTGCTGGAAACACATATTTGGGATTTATTCTGATGTGCAGGTACTGGTATTTAAAGGTTTCATGTTTTGGTGATGTGCTTAATTTTTTTTATCTTAGGAATGGAGGTATTTTGTCTGGAGGGATTTGCCTTAATTGTTACAATTTATGTTATGGGAGAGTGCCTATTAGGACTCTCCCATAAATTTTAACAATGCAAAGACACGAAGACAAACAAATTATGAAAATAAAAAATAATTTAGCACTCTACCAGTTAACCACTTCAGTTTTGTTTGAAAGGTCTCACTAAGCTCTGTCAAACAAGATTGTATAGGTTACATTCCCTGTTGCATTATTGGAAAAAGTTGCAGCTAGACATTTTGATGTTTTGACATCGGTGTGCAGAGGGTTAACAACAGGTGGAATTTTGGAAAGCTTTTGTCTGTATTATTTGTATTGAAAGCTTTAACAGTTTTTTGACATTTTCAAATCTTTGTACTTATGTTGTGTTGCAACACTTACACTGTCATTCTTTGTCTGCGCCGGTGGGAGGGCAGGGAAGTGAGGGTAGTAACTCTGTGGATTTTGGAGAGGTGTGTGGCCTGACACAGGACTAACAACACAAGTTGCCTATTGAATTAGTATAGAAGCCACTGTAATTTACAGATCAAATTTTATCAAGATTACAAATGGGTTATCTATATAAATTAATTCATTTTGTGCAGGGATTTGGGCAAATTGTGCCCAGTGCATCAAAGTAGTGAAAGTTTACCCAAGTGATTTCACTGGAAAGGATGGCCACAAACTATAAACTCTGAGATGGATAGTTGTTTATGAAATACTTCTGTTAACTGCTAATGTTTATTCATTACAAATCTATTCACTATTCTGTAGCTTCTTGACCACTTGATTTGCACATTTGTTACAGTAGAACCCTGTTCATTGAATAGCCACCTTGCCATTGAACAATATTAAATTAATAGGAGTATTCAGTTAACAATTTTGTCACTTTCCTATATTCTGATGATAAAATGAGCATTTATTCTGTTACATTGCAGAGCTCTGTCAAATAAGATATAACAGAATAAATGCTCAAATTAAATGTACCAAGGTCGAATTGATCCATAGACATGTGGAATTCATGGATTGTCAGAGTAGTCCTTTGAGGGGTTACAGGATTTTTTATCCAATGAACAAAACTTTACTCAATAAACCATATGCAATTAATGGGTACCTGTACAGAAGGTTTGATAAATGGTTTGGGTGTTGAGAATTAGCAGGGTTATTCAATTAAATGTTCAGTTAAGTGTGTTCCACTCAATTGAAACAATCAACAGAATATAAACAATCAGGAAATTCTGAGGCAACCATAAAATCTTTCATGTATTTCCAATATCATTTTGTCTCAAAATTAAAAAATAAATCTCTTAATTATATCCCCACCTTTTTCAAATGTGGAGGCTAAAAGGGAATTATTTAACTCACAATAATGCTGTTTATACGACAAGATTCCTCTCTTATTTTAAATTAGTGGGCTGTGCCCCGGAAAGGAGGAGGTGGGGAACTGGGCAAAAAAGTTACCGGAAATGCACCAAGGTCTTGGACCCGGTAAAAATTTTGATTTTCTCATACTGAAATAATCAATGACAGTCCACATGGAGAGCAATACAATGGCAATTTTGTATCATTTTCATTGCTCAGTCGACAACAATGGTTGCTACAAAGGGGCCCCGGTTCAATCGGGCTGACTATAATTCAGACCAATGGGAGAAAATTTCGATTTTTCAAACTGAAAGAATGCTGTTTCTTGTATGTGATCAATCAATGGCAGACAAGATTGCTGATTTATTGAAATTCACTCTATTGGCAGTCCACACAGAGAGTATTTCGATATACCGGTAGTCAATGTAATCAGATCCATTTTGCCTTTTGGTCCTTTTCACAAACTTTCATATAGTAATAAGGGGTGTAGGGGTATGGGCGGTGGGGTTGGGGACTGCAAAATTTCACTGTGGACCAAATGGCCTTTCTGCCACTGGCTATCTGTTGTTTTTTTCCATTTATTAGCCAGTTATGGTAAAGGGGCATATTATATTAATGGCCAGGTTATTCCGAGGTCTGTCCATCAGTACAGCATCTCTATGGGATCTGGGAAAGTGATGGACATGTTTACAGTAGCAGATAAGTTCTGGTTCACCCATATAATACGAACTGGTACGTATTGCATTGGGATCCCTGTGTGAACCCCCAGGAAGGGTGCTTTTTATATGCCCTTTTTTAGAAAAACGGGAATATCGTATGGCACTCTCCGTTCTCACATCTGAGCATCCATCTGTTAACTTTTTTATTTTCTTAACTTTTTGATGGGAAGAGGTATCACATTGAAGCTTAGACAAAATCTGCATCACCACTGGATTGTGTGTAGTGTACAAAATTCTCAACCGGCCCACCAAGGTTAATGTCACAGATAGAGGTCAGCATATGGAATTGGCATACACATCAACTTTTTCGTGTCCCGGACATAATTTTTAGTGGAAGGAGATGTCACAGTGAAACTTAAACAACATACATGCATGGACAACCACTAGACAGTGTGTCGCATACAAAATTCACAACCAGACAATCAAGGTCAAGGACATAGATAGAGGTCAAGACATGGAATCAGCATGCACATTAACTTTTTCGTGTCTGGAACATAACTTTTAATTGGAAGGAGATATCACAATGAAACTTACATAACATATGTACCAACACTAGATAATGTGTTGCATATAACATTCATGACTAACCCTCCAAGTTCAGGGTCACAGATAGAGGTCAACACATAGAATCAGCATGTACATCTACTTTTTCATGTCTGGGACAAAACTTTTAGTGGAACAAGATACCACAATGAAACTTACACAACATGTGAACAACCACTAGATGGTGCATCACATACAAAATTCATTACTGGCACACTAAGGTCAAGGTCAACACATGGAATTAGGATGCATATCAAGATTTTGTGACTGGGAGATTAACTTTTCAAGGTAGATATCACAATGAAACTTAGACAACATATGGACCACTACTAGATAGGGTTTAACATACAAAATTTATGTCTGTCCCACCAAGGTCAAGGTCACAGATAGAGTATAGCACATGGATTCACAGGCATGTTGATTTGATGCGAACGACCGTGGGTCGTGTTGAGGTTACCTAGGTGAAAAACATGCAAACGAAAAACGGGTCATGCCAAATTGTCGCTGGGTCACATGAAACTTTGCCACGATGAATAGCATCAACCGATCATCAGCTGCATAGGTGTTTACATCTGCCTGAAGTATAGCTGCTCTGTTGGCCAACAGAGCAGTAATATATCAGGCAGATGCAAACACCTATGCTGGTGATTGGTTGATGCTCAACATCATTTTAAACTGTTTATCATCTTAAGATGTAAAATAGGTACAAGATCACAAAATGGCGATAATTCATGTCTCTGCCACAAATAGTGAATATGGATACCATACTCTTCTGCAGCATGCTAGCCCATGCCAAGATTAGGCTAGAATTACAACTAATTTGTATCTGAATTGCTGCAACACAGCCTCATTATTGTCTTAAGGATTTATTTATTCATCAGGATATTGCCCAGAGGCACATTAGAACTTGGCTATGATACAACAGTTCATTTTTGAGCATAGTTGCGATACATATATATTTATGCTACCTAACAAGTACCTGAATCAAGTACAGGGGAAACAAACGATAGGTTACCAAAGCTCAGACCAGGTGAATGATAAATGGGTTACGCAAAATTTTGAAAACAGCAGGCCTGGATTCACTTTCACATCATCCCTGACAAAGCTCAGACCAGGTGAATGATACATGAGTTACGCCAAATTTTGAAAACAGCAGGCCTGGATTCAGCTTTCTTATCACCCCAGGAAGTACAGCGGTGCTTGTTTACTGTGGTAAACAAGCGCTGTTTTACAGGTAAAATAGGAACCAGTCTCCAATGCCTAGGGTGGAAGCCCCAAAAATGGATAACATGGGTGTAAATGATTGGTTGAACTTGACTTTATATCCATACTGTGGTCAAAATTAGCTATTGTGCAGAAATATGTGACCTTAAACACCAATAAATAAAGAAATAGCATCAATATCAACTTTTTTGAGTCCAGCCCCTAACTTTTTATTGGAAGGAGATATCGCACTGAAATTAAGGCAGCATATGTGCGACCACCAACCAGATGGTGTGTCACATACAAAATTCACAATGACCCACTCAGGTCAAGGGGTCACAGATGTCAACAAATGGAATTGGTAAGCACATCAATCTTTTTGTGTACAGGCCGCAACATTTTAATACATCGAAATATCACAATGAAATTTACACAACATATGTACCACCAGTAGGTTGTGTGTCACATACAAAATTCACAACTGACTCACCTGGTGAAGGGCACAGATAGATGTCTACATAGGGAATCGGCATGCACATCGAAATATCCAGTGCCTCCCACTGAGGGCTATATAATGGGTGAATGATGCCTCACCAGGCAGTGCTCTCTGTTTGCTGTAGTAAACAAGTTATGTGTGTTTTACTGGCAAAAAGGGAGGGTGGTAGCTCAGAGCCTTGGACTTTAAACCAAAAGGTCGACCATTTTATTCTGACCAATGCTAACCGTTTTGTGTCCATGGGCAAGACACTTAATCCTGATTTCCCATGAGGGGCATGGTAGAACTGTGTACTAAGGCATACTGCATGTTGATGGTACACTTGCCTTCAATCGCTTTTACACAATTATTAAGTTGGAAAATTTGACAGTTGCTTGTTGTGGCTTGTTGGTTCTCTTGGTCTTCCTCCCCTCATAAAACTGTCTCACACATTGTAACCTTGGCTGTTGAAAGTGTCATTAAATCTCAATAAGCAAACTAACAGGCCAGATAAGACCCAGTCAAAAAGAAGAGTTGTGGGAAACAATTTCTGTTTTACTGGTAAAATAAGAATTGTGAAAAACAAGTTCTGATTTACCGGTAAAATATGACCCAGTAACCAATGTCTGTGGTTAAAGTCATCTAAAATGAGCAGCATAAGAATAAATGATTGGCTAAATTTGACCTCATAGGTATGTTGCATCATGATATATCCATAGCTGCTTAAAGTGACCACAAACACCAATAAAAAAGTGTGTGCGTGCATGCCTATCAAAATGAAGTCTCTGGGTTGACTGTACATTGTTATTCTGAAAATAGCTTTATCAACTTTTTCACTTTGGGTCAACAAACCTATGTGCAGCTGATGATATGTGTCATATACTAAAATTAAGTTGATTTCGCTCTTATTTCAGTATTGACTGGACATATGTGATTTTGCATGTTGCAGGAATATCACACTGTTTGGGTGTATTAATGATAGTGAACTAAATCCTCTGCTACTGAATCCTTCTACTCTGTATCCTCAAGAACATTCAAGTCCTCATCCAATTTCATTGAAATGATTTTCCTCAACATTTCTCCAATGGGCATGTAATGTACCATATAGTACTCGTGGAATTCATAAAAATATAAATTTAGTTCTCTGATCTGTCAGACAGTGTTTGTACAGATCCTGAAAAGTGTGTAAACGTGCTTGCCTTCTAAACTGAAGTTCCAGGACCTTGAATGTGCTTGAAAAGCAAACATTTTTGGAAGAGCTAGGTCCTAAAAGTGCTTGAAAAATATATATATACCTTCAGGCCTCACGCAAATCACCAGGCTGTCCTGCAAATCTGGTAATTATTCAGCCGGGGAGACAAAAATTAAAAGAATACAGGACTGAATATCAGGTAACCAAAAGGGTCCTCAAGAAAAATTAATCAATTGTGTCTTCAGAAGAACATACATTAGTTCTTTGAATGCAAAGTTAGCATTTCCACACATTTCTTTATCAATGTGTGGAAACAATGTTTAACAAAAATAAAAATTCAACTGCTGCTCCAGTTGCTTGTTTTTTTTTTAACTGGTAAAGCCACTCCTGGTCTGGTAATATTTAAAAGACTGTATGTCCTGTGAAAGTTGAGTCAGTTTCCAAGGAATTGTATTGTGGTGTGTTTTTGTCACAGAGGTGCTGATACATTGTAGCAAATATACGTTTTTTGAATTTCTGTGCCTGGGAACGAAATTTTGACACTAGCTCATGTTACATTGTTTCTTGGGAAACCTTGGAGAGAGCTTCCAGAGAAATGATGTCCCAAGGGCTAGTGTTAAAATTGAGCAGAATAGAACTTCTCAAGAAAAGATGTCAAGGGTTGTTTGTAATTATCAATGAGAGTTGGAAATTCTACATCTCATTTTGTTTGATACTGTGGCATGTATTTGAAGATCAGAGATGATTCAGATAATTCCAAACGGAGTTCCTTGAAACATCTTGAATAATTTCTTTAAAAAAAAATTTACATTGCAAGGTACTGCTAACAAAATTATAAAATTATCAAAGAAGTACAGGTTTATGCAGAAAAAAATACATAAATTTTGTTTCCAAAATGTGGATGAAATAAATTGATTTTGAAACATTTTTTTACCTGAATCATATTCTTAGTTTTTTATGAAAACGGAAGTTTCAAGGATACAAGCAGTCAGATATTATGATAGAGTAGAACCCCTTTAATTGAATTGTAACACTTTGTCTGTGAAAAATATTCAATTAACCCCTTACCCAATGAATCGCCCGCATCCGCCCATGTAATATGCAAATTCAGCAGCTGAAAAAATATTATTTTTCGAAAAATTTCAACAAAACCATTTCATGTGACCTCTCTTTGGAACGAGCTCGTCAAGCTCGTTCCAAAGAGGGGTCACATGATATGGTTTTGTTGAAATTTTTTGAAAAAATTTAAAAAATGATATTTAAAATAATAAATTTTGATATTGTCTGCGTTGGGTAAAGGGTTAATAAGAGTCTGAAATTAATAAGAATTAGGTAATTTTCCTTTATCCTAGTGATAAACTGCAGGTTTATTTTATTATATATTTTGTTTGACAGGGCTCAACAAGCTCTGTCAAATAAGATATAACAGATTAAAAATGTATATTGGATGTATTGAGACCAAAAATGTCCATAAATGTATGAAATTCAGTCGCTGTAAAGACATTCTTCAACATATTACAATGTTCTACATTTAACATAATTAAGTTTACTCTATAACCTTACATGCAACTAATAGGTTAATTTGTACTGGAGGTATGGTAAATGGTTTGGTGTTTATGTTATATGTTATTAACAGAGAAATTCAATTAAGAGATGTCCAATTATGTTGACTCCACTGTAATACTTTCAGGCTGGCTATTCTAAAGAATTTTGAAGCTATTCGAGGAAAAGCAGTTGCAGATGTTGGAGCTGGAACTGGAATTTTGAGTATATTTTGTGTTCATGCTGGAGCAAGAAAAGGTCAGTTTTAGGTTGTAAACGTGCATCAAGGTTTCTTTGATGCCCTATAAACATGGAAAGTTCCTGAGCAATAAATTTAACATTCACTTGGGAAAGTGTTCTATATTAATGTTTATTTGTTTGTTTATTGGGTTTGACAACACTTTCAACAGCCAGAGTTATATTGAGTTACACAGTGTTATGGGAGAGAATCTCTGAGCATTGATGATTAACTTGTCCGACTCTCCAACTTACAACTCTGGCACAAGCAGGGTTAGCATTGGTTGAAGGCACATGTACTGTTGATGTGTTGCACATCTTGTACACAGTGCAACTGTGCTCACAGTTAGCAAGTAGAATTAAATGTTTGTGCAAGGACACAATGCAGATGACAGGGCTAAGGATCAAACAATCAGCCTCTCAATCTGAAGTCTAATACTCCAACCGTTGATTCACCATGCTCCCTTCCATATCCAGTTGAGTGTTGTGACAAATGAACAAGTATGAGGTGGTATTCGGAGCATCAAGCCAGAAAATAAGCAGACTGACATCTGCAAAATGAGGTCCCTAGAGGGTGAATTTGGTGATTAGCATCACTGAATTTACCCTTTGTGAACCTCATTCTGAATCAGGGTCTCGAACCTTAACAGAAAATAAATTGGCCCACTGTATAGGATAGCATCAGCAAATTCACCCTCTGGGAACCTCATTCTGCAAATGACAGATTGCTTATTTTCAGGCTTGCAGAGCATTCTACTTTTTGCTCACCTGACTGAAAGTCATTGTGATTATTTTCATCACTAGGCACCTTCTCCAGTTGCCTGGCGTCCAGCATCTGTTAACTTAGAATATCAGTCTTCTTCAGAACCACTTACCAAAACCTGTCCAAACTTGTTACAAATTATCTTTTGGGGATACCCTTTCTAGATTGTTAAATAGAAGGTGATAGCTCCCATGGGGTGGGAGCAGTGCCCCCAAAAATACAAAGTTCTTAAAATGCTTTTATAACCTCATAAACCACCAGTCATAATTCTTTGAGATTTAGTATGTATGCATCTTCCTGTAGTGACAAAGACTCAAGTTTGTTAAAAGAATGTTTTTCTGGCAGTCTTTGGGCTTGTCCCAGTTGGGACAAAATTCATGGCCTGCCCCCAAATTTGTGTTTGTGGAACTGATTTGAACCAAATTTGGTATGCATCAATATGTTCTTACTATGCACCAAAAACATTTCCCATACCCCAGGGTACTGAAAAGTAGAAGAAAACCAGGAGCTAAAAATAAGAAAAATTCATACTGGTAATGGGGGAATTTACCCAATGAAATCAACACTTGATGAAGGTACCACCAGGGATCAAAGGGTAAAGATTGGCCCTTCTAGTCATGTTAGGTACAATACTGTGATCCTAAAAACGAATAGAGAATCTGGAGTTGGGTCATAACTGGATGAAATTCTCAAGCCTGCTGATCTTCTGACTACAAGAAAAGATTCTGACATGGAGAGAAACAATGTGAGAATAATATAATCTATCATGACCTTATGTGAAATGGAAAAATCGCTCCCAAGGGGGCCCATTTTTGCCTTGCCTCATGTCAGGCCAAAAAATTCTGCCCCAAGGCGATTTTTCAGCTCACATGTCTGGTCATCGTGGATCATTTTTCTCTCACTCCGAGAGCCCTGTTTTCATCCCCAGTCAAGCAAAGCTATATATGACAATTTTATAGTTCCTAAACCATTGTTTTGATCCGAAAACTAATGAGCTAATCTGCTTTTTTGGGTGATGTGTTGGTATATACTGTAAATGTACATTACAAAAGCTAAAACCATGGCCTGTACTCGTCGGGTTCATGTGTACATTGCTGTCGAAAAAGTTGACATCTTTCATCAAGAGTGCAAGTGACCCAGAATGTGCAGAGTGATCGAAGCTACATTGTGCTTTGATGACAAGAACTGTTGAAAAAGTTTTAGATGACCTGTTGTTTTGCTCAGAGTGTTTTTCTTTTCATTTGCTTCAGTGAATTCGGCCATATATATAGGCATGACATGAGAAGTGGTAGCCACTGTTTTTGTTTACAATTGCAAATGATTTTTGATAGTTCCAAAATCAAGTTTGCAAATTTGTCGTGTGGGCTACATGAGATGGGGAAATCTTCCATGACTTTCGAACAAAGGCTGCTTGTACAAAATGGAGTAAGGGGTGGGAGAACAATGAATCTCAAGTACAGTGAAACCCTCTTAATTGAATAGCCACTTTGCCAATGGAAATTATCCAATTAACAGGAGTATTCAATTATCAGGGATGGTGTCACTTTCCTGTATTCTGGAGATAAACTTAGCATTTATTCTATTATATCTTCTTTGACAGAGCTCCATGAACTCTGTCAAACAAGGTATAATAGATTAAATGCTTGTATTGAACATACTGAGGCCAAATAGGTCTATAAACAAAGGGAAACTGGGAAGAGTCAGGGTAATTTCTCGACAGGTTACAAGATTTTTTATTCATTTAACAGGAATTTTCCTCTATAACCTATATTCAATTAACAGGTCAAATTTGTACTGGAGGTATGGTAAATGATTTTGTACTGGGAAATTATATTCAATTAACAGGGATATACAATTAAGAGACATCCAATTAAGTGGGATCCACTGTACTATTTTCGTTTGTTTTTCTCAATTTAGTTTTGAGTTTGCAAAATTTGTTCTGAAATCCTGAGCCATTTGACTAATTGAGTTATGATCAAGAAAGAGGCCACTTTTATGATCACAGTATTTTAAAACATTAAGCTTTATAAATGTAGATTACCCATAATCTGTCTGAATAGAATGCATCATCATATTAAAAAAGGCATGACTTGAGAGAGGAAAATTTGGGGCATTATACATGGCTCTTTTTAAGGATTATTTTAGAAAAATCTTTAAGATAATAACTCTTTACCTAACACAACCAGAGACGACACTGACAACTATTTTTTCTGAAAAATTCTAAATTTCCTTTTTGTTCTTCAAAACATAGACTATGATCACCTCATTGAAATGAAATCATTCCAATGAGGGATCATAAGCTATGTTTTTGAGACATCAAGAAAAATAATACAATTTTAGTATCAACATTTCACCATGAAGTGGACTTATGGATTAATTGCTCTACGTCCGTCAGCCTGCCTGCCAGATTATCCAGCCACCCGCCTGTCTGAAAAACCACCCACCCACCCACTCGCCCCTCCATCCCTCCTTCCCTCTCTGAGATGGTTTAATCTTGGCGTTTCAAACTTTCAACATTAATTAGACATTAAGGAAAGATGATGCATGCCAATTTTTTTTTTTTTCAAGATGGACGACTGGTGGCCATTTTTGTTGGAAATTGCATGTGATTAGTTTTTTGCCTAAAACTTCTAAATGACATTCCCAATTTCAATAATTTTTGATGTGGAGGTGTATCAGCATAAGATAAATGACACATCATATGGGTTTTATTCTTGTGGATAATTTATTCAAATTAGACAAACTTAAACTTTTTTCGGTCATTTTTAGCTCGCCAATTTTAGTTGTGTGAGCTTATGGCATGGCTCGATCGGTCGGCATCAGCGTACATGTCCAATAATGTTAAAGTTTCTGTTTGGGTCACTTACTCGCCCTATTTCCATATCATGGCCTTTATAATGCTGCTATATGATGACTATTATCATTCTACCATGATTTAACCCCTCATACTCTGCATTTTAAACATTTTTCTTGACATTTTTAGTTGTGTTTAGTTTTCTGTTTAGCTCAGAATTTCATGTTTAACTTACTGTTTAGCTCACCTGCTGTGTCCTTTCTCTTCCCATGGTGCTTATATTCATCATACATCTTCTTCATTATCATTCTACCATGGTTTAACCCTTGTCCAGTGGATTTCTTAAAATTTGTCTTCCAATTTTTAACGTTTAGTTTTCTGCTTAGCTCACACTTTCACATTTTCAGTGGGTTAAATTTTTTGTTTACATCGACTGCTGACACCCTTTTCATCCCGTGGCCTTTATAATGCTTCCATATGGTGCTTATTATCATTCTACCACTATTTAACCCTCACCCAGTGTGTTTTAAACATTTCTCTTAACATTATTTAGTTACGTTTACTTTCCTGTTTAGCTCAGAATTTCATGTTTTACTTAGTGTTTAGGTCAGCTGCTGTGCTCCTTCTCTTCCCATGGCACTTATATTCATCATACATGTTCCTCAGTATCATTGTTCCATGACTTCTCCAGTGAATTTCTTTAAATTTTTCATCAAATTTTGAACGTTAACTCTTCTTTTTACCTCACACTTAAACATTTTCAGTGTGTTACAGTTTCTGTTTAGGTCAGCTGTCGACACCCTTTTCATCCCATGGCCTTTATAATGCTGCTATATGATAATTGTTATCATTCTACCATCATTTAACCCCTCATACTCTGCATTTTAAACATTTTCCTTGACATTTTTAGTTGCGTTTAGTTTTCTGTTTAGCTCAGAATTTCATGTTGAACTCAGTGTTTAAGTCAGCTGCTGTGCTCCTTCTCTTCCCATGGCACTTATATTCATCATACATGTTCCTCAGTATCATTGTTCCATGATTTAACCCTTCTACAGTGAATTTCTTTAAATTTTTTATCAAATTTCAAACGTTAACTCTTCTTTTTACCTCACACTTACACATTTTCAGTGTGCTACAGTTTCTGTTTAGTTCAGCTGTTGACACCCTTTTCATCCCATGGCCTTTATATTGCTTCTATGTTGTGCTTATTATCATTCTACCATTATTTAATCCTCGTCCAGTGTGTTTCAAACCTTTTTCTTACCATTTTAGTTACGTTTACTTTTCTGTTTACCTCAGAATTTCAAGTTTAAGTTTGTGTTTAGGTCAGCTGCTGTTTTCCTTCTCTTCCCATGGTGCTTATATTCCTTCATACATGTTCCTCATTATCATTCTAGCATCATTTAGCCCTTGTCCAGTGAATTTCTTCAAATCTTTCATCGCATTTTTATTAATGTCTAGTTTCCTGTTTACCTCACACTTAGACATTTTCAGTTTGTTAAAGTTTTTGTTTAGGTCAGCTGCTGACACCCTTTTCATCCCATGGCCTTTATATTGCTTCCATATGGTGCTTATTATAATTCTACCATTTAAGCAATAAACAACACAGTAGTATGAATTATATTTTTTTCTTCTATTTATTTAAATGAACTGTACATATATAAACATTCAAACATTTTGGCCCTTTGAGGTGATTCAGACTGCTTCACAATACAGCGTAGAATTAGGAGAGCACCACGATGTGGTGGTATCATCAGGTGTGACTGAGGTATGAATACTGCAGTGTCACACAAAGACATGTTATTGAACTAGTACCTAGGTGACTGAAATGAATTAGGGAGACGATGCTGAGAACACAAAGTATTTTCAGCATCACAACCGCCAAAGAAGGATTGTGAAACAAGCCGAATCTCCCCAAAGAATGTACTGTTGCCATATTGTCACAGTGAAAAACAATACGTTTTCTACTCCACGTCTGTCCCCACAGAACGGCGGCCACCACAATGGAATATAATTCAAGCAAGGTCAAAGAAAACTTATCCTGACAGTGGCGGAGCTCTGAAAGAAACTCGGATGACCACTTCCCCTGAAACCAAGTGCCCTGGAAATAGCCACCATAGCCCACCGAGGAGGCCGCATTTGTATACAGATGAAAGTCTGGTGCATGGGTGACAGCATTCTCAAGAAATAAAGAAACTCCATTCCATCCAGTGAGAAATTCTCTCCACATATTCAGCTCATGTCGACAGCTATGATTGAGGTATACAAAGTGGTGCAGTTTCTTAGCTTTAACAGACAGCGTTAACAAATGCGATATGAACGACCTGCCTGGAATATGGACTCTACAAGCATAATTCAAATGACCAAGAAGACTCAGCAATTGAACCTTCTTGCACTTGGACCATGCAATAAAGTCGGAGATGATCGTTTTACAAAAAAATCATAGTCAACAAGGCCATAGTCCGGAGAGGCTCACCATCCAGGGATCTACGGTGAGAAAATCATCAAGTAAATGCAGAATATGTGGAATATTGTAATTGTGTTGAGCAATCCAACATATCGCATAGATAGTTGGTCAAAGATTTTGGGACTTGAACGACTTCCAAAAACTAGGCGAACAAAAAAATAATACTGGTCCTTCCAGTGTATCCCATAGAGATTCCACAGGGATGGGAGTATAGGCAACAATTTAAAAGCATCAGTGATGTCGGTTTTGCACATCCAGGCCCCGGGACCCAATTGGCATATTAATATTAAATGGCGTCATCAACCCGAACATAGGAGAGGGAAAAAGACTGCTTGTCAATAAGGTCATTCATGCTTGGTGTGGTCACATTATCATGAGGAGCCGAGAGGTCAACAATTAATCGTTTTTTGTGAGAATATTTTCCCTCAGCTATGCCAATGGGGCTAATGCGGTATGTAGGAAAGGGAAGGGGGGGGGGGGGGGGGCTGTACGGGCCTAAGAGGTAACCCTTTTCTAGTTCTGTCTGAATAAAAGAATCATCAACGGAAGGTTGGTTGAGGGCAGATCTGAGATTCTTACATTCAAAGGAAGTGGAAGAGATACTGCTGTGGAAACCATTGGAGAATCCATCTAGGAAATAGTGTACAATCCTTCGATCTCGATGCATACATAATTCATGGAAAAGTTGTGCAATATTGATAGGAGTAGTTGCTGAACTGAAATCTGTTTGTAACAGTTGCTTGGAGTTGTGAGGGATCGTTGCCGGATTTTCTCGAGTGTAATCCACATGTGAGAAAGCTGGAGTGTCTCTAGAACATTGATGTGAAAGGGAGACATCGGTTAGCACATGAAAATTGTCATGCGGTGAACTTGAAGCCAATTGTTGTGAAGTCCCCAACACTGGAATAGCAGTTGAACTGGGGGAAAGAGTCTGAGATGTCACACCAGCACTGGACCCTGGCACCCCATCTGTAGCCATCTTGTCAAAAAATGTATTGCAAGATTGAGAATAGTGGAGGGTCAAGTCATCCTGTGAGAGTGGTACATGTACCTGTAGTCATTTCTGATTACCAGTCCCTTTGCAGTTGACAGAAGAATGTCCCCCTTTACCTTTTAAACATATATGTACCAAATAGCATGATAGTTGGCTACATCCTTTTGATGCATTGTAATTATTGCAAATCTCCGTTCTATGTGTGTCACCTGCTGTCGACCCTGGGCATCCAAAGTATTTTTGGAAGGCCTCCTAGTATTCAACTCGGAGGGCCTCGAAAAATAAGTTGTATCAACCCGGGGGCAAAACTCAGTGGCATGGTCTTCCAGGTTGCAAATCCGACAGCGTAACATTTGATGGCCAGCAAATATAGTACTAAAGAGCTTGGTATCCTGCTTACTCCAATCTACTTTCTTTTTATTATATAGCAATTGATTGGCGGCCTGAGCTGTGAAAGCTTTGTGATATGAGTAAAAAAGTGTACCCCCAAATTGTTGGGTCATTTCAACAATTTCATTTTCGTAAGCATCAAGCTCCACAAGCCGTGTCGGGTAATGTTCACACATGACAGATTTATATGTCGTAAATGCTGTTCGCCAAGGGACAGTTGTCTGGACAACCTAGGGTTAGGACGTAAACTAACTTGTCTGTCACCTGCGTTGACCAGACGCTGTTCAATACCGTAATGTGGTATCAACAAACATGCTAAATTAACATTTTTTTCCGGATAAAATTTGACTACGTAAAGATGGGGACACAGTGTCTATTTTTTGTAAAGAATTTGGGTCCGCACCTTGAGAAGCCAGAAGTGAAGAAACTGGCGTCGATGTTTCGGTCAATGTTGAACTTGAATTTGAAACAGGAAACTCCGAATCCACAAGGAAAGTGTCACGAAAAGCCGTCGCAGATAACAATGGAGGTGGTTGAGATGCCAGTTTTGTTGAGGCACACGTTTCCGGAATAATAGTAGAGCGGTCCGCCATGTTTTTCAAATTCAAGGCTTGTTGGAAAGAAGAAACCGATTCCTGTAATTTCGACAAAGATTCCTGAAGGTGTGTAATGGAAGTTTGTTGTGGTAATTCTCTACTTGACCTTGACACATCGGTGGAAACAGCACTTCCGGATGCTGTAAAGGAAGGAATTAACTGCTCAACAGCAGACAGTTCGTTGATATGTGTAGGAGTTATCGACTTACCAGATACATTATCCAAATATAACTGGACAAGAAGCGATTTCTTCAGCCCTGCGGGTACCACAAAGCCATGATTTAACAATTGTGTTCGTAATTCGGTCATTGTCCATTTTTCCGGAATTGCGTTATCCCAACTTTGTGAGGTAGTTCATCTTTTTGTAGAATCTGACACACTCCTGTTGGTGTTTTTTGAACTGTCTGATACCTTTGTTTGTGACCGTGTCACAAGCTCCGTATATGGAAGCTGACATTTCCTTGTTTTGGGTCGTTTTATCTAGCTGGGACTTGGTATATACAAACAAGTTTTGCAATTCCCATTGATATTAGCTGTAAACTTACAGTAAACTCCACACAACTTGACCAGCCTTCACATGTCATCCATTACATCTCACTTGTCCATCCTGCACAATCAGTCACTTCCTGTATTACTGTGATGTCACTTCCTTTGTTATATGCAGGTGTACAATTGTAAGCAGAATAACCACACACAAGTAGTTCTTATCAACATGTAACACCCATTTCCATATTTGGTCATACCTCTTTGTAGTTTTCCTGGAAACGTTTAGCTAGAATACCCATGTCACAACTCTAGAATGTCACCAGTAACACATGACAATGGATGGATTGTTCAGGTCTGCAGAAAAATACCATTCTGCAGCCTGCAAGACTGAGTCAGCTTGGAGGCAACAAATGGTAATTTTCAACAACCAAGGAAAGCCCAGTATTAACATTAAAATATCTGCACAGAACTTAATTAAATTTAAAGAAATAGCTCTTGAGGCTATACATGGTATAAAGCAACTCAGCTGCTTGTACCTAGCCTGGTATACATGGAAACCATACAAGATCAGTTTTATTAGTGAAAGATATTCTTGTTTCAGCTTAAACTTCCATTAATACAAATTGTATTAATTCTTAATTATTTCATTCTCACCCAGTGCATTTTAAACCTTTTTCTTAACATTTTTTAGTTACGTTTACTTTTCAGTTTAGCTCAGAATTTCATGTTTAACTTAGTGTTTAGGTCACCTGCAGTGTTCCTTCTCTTCCTATGCTGCTTATATTCCTCATATATGTTCTTCATTATCATTGTACCATGATTCCACCCTTGTCCACTGAATTTCAATTCAAATTTCTCTTCAACTTTTGAACGTTGAGTTCTCTGTTTAGCTCACACTTAGACATTTTCAGTGTGTTAACATTTCTATTCAGGGCAGGTGCCGACACCCTTTTCATCCCATGGCCTTTATATTGCTTCTATATGGTGCTTATTATCATTCTACCACTATTTAACCCTCACCCTATGTGTTTTAAACCATTCTCTTAACTTTTTTATTTATTTTTTACTTACGTTAGTTTTCTGTTTTGCTCAGAATTTCATGTTTAACTAAGTGTTTATGTCAGTTTCTATGTTTTACTTTTAATAGGTTGTGTTTAGGTCAGTTTTGTCGCACGTTAGGAGCCTGTTTGATACAGTTCTTTTGTTTGCCAAAGTTACTATCAAAGAGGAATGTTGGTGAGCTATTGGGCGTTGGCGTCCTTCTTGTTATATATATTATGTTGGTGTGCTGTGTTACCACCTGTATCTCAGAAATGCTTTGATGCTTCTGTTTCAAATTTTCAGCAGTGATCAGACATTATGTAAAACTGATGCAGTTAAATTTTTTTTTAAATAAATTGAAGATGGCCGACTGGTGGCCATTTTTGTTGGAAATTGCATGTAATATGGTTTTCTGTCTGGAACTTCTAAATGACTTTCCGATTTTTCCATAATTTTTGGTATGAAGGTGTAGCAGCATAAGATAAATAACATATCATATGGATTTTTTTCTGATGCATAAATTATGCAAATTAGTCAGACTTAAGCTTTTTCAGGCATTTTTGTATATATTATGTTGGTGTGTCCTGTTACAACCTGTATCTCTGAGATATTTTGGTGCTGTGCTTTCAGTCTTCCTACATTGATCAGACATAAGTCCACAATTTGGTGACACCCCAACCATGGGGGAATATTATCTGTTCGCGGATACCTACTGTTTATGAGTATGTACTAAAATATCTCATTCGTGACTGTGACTGCAAGGAAATCTTACTTTTCATAAGCAGCTGAAAGGTGTAAGTGAAAACTTAATTTACATGCATTCATGAAAGACATACTTCTGGTTGCTACTCAAGAAAATAAGATATTCTTGTTATTATCTCTTAACTATCTGAGTATTTTCAAGATATTTTTCATCAAATCTAGCCATGGCTGCTTCACAGCAGCCATGACTAGATTTGATGAAAAATTTGTATAAATTCTACTCAGAAATTGATTGGTAAAAAATCTGGTCAATTTACATGGGGACAATTTGATTAAATGGTCCCAAATTATACTAGTTCAGTAGAAAGAGAAATTCTGTTGTGGGCAGAAATATCCACCACCAGCACGAAAGGAGTTATGTACATTGCAATATTTTAATTACAGTTAAAACATGCTTTAATTGCAATAAAACACCCAAATGTTCAAAACAGTCAGTGATAACAATATAAAGTTTTCATGTACTACACACTACAAGAGAGATTTTCTCTTATGTATATTGTGACAGAAGATGTCAACAAATAATTGTGAGACTTTTCCTGCTATCTTATTACATTACAGTTACTGTGGACTGATCACAATCCATGTGTGGACTGTGATGTCCATGCATGTGTTTACCCAGTAATAAAAATCAGCAATATTTTAATTAATGAAACATTGGGTTGTACCCAGCACTTCATTAATAACATTTTGATGATTATTCCTATAATTAGTGTTTTGGAATATTATTGCGTCCATGGAAATATTGCCCACTGATAGAAAGTGACCAGTCCACACCGGCTGTACTGTTGGTAACATATCATACTATTTGTTCCTCATTAATTCTTTTGATGTCAAGAGGAATTGCATGATCTCTTATGGAAATGAGGCAGTATGTTTTATTGTAAGGAAAAGGGAAAAATATAATAATGGTTTGGAATAGAAAAAAAATAATCTTTTACTTCTTCTACGAAAAATATTGCTACTATAAGTTATCTCTGCCAACATGTATGGTATATGGAGATTTAATACCTGAATGTCTGTTTTAAACACTGTTTGAAACACAATAGAAACACATTGGAAACATATTGTGGACACGTTTCTCACACTCCGCAATCAGTTGGACCAAACGCATGAATAATTGTTTTGTTTTTACAAATGCAGAAGACAATAGTCAGATAGAGTTACATCCCTTTCTTTTGGAAATGCATAAACATTTCAGCTCTTTTGCCGACAGATTTGCTCATATATTTTATTTTTCTCAAGTTGTTTGATTTAATTATTCGACTGTTTACTTTATAACAGCAAAATATGATCAAAATGTCTGAAATTTGATGATATTTGTGAGTATTTTCATGTTTTTTGCTTCAATTTTTATATCGAGATGAACGAAAGTGAAAAGCTTTCATTTAAACCATATACCCCTGATGTTTTGCATGCCCTTATATCCTGGATGTTGCACGCTCTCATATTCCTTGGATGTTGGGTGTGCCATTTGTCATGGCTATTTGTCATTCTGACCGATCAGAAGACAGTGTTTTTTTACCACTACATATGTTGGAAGAAAGGGCCAGAAATTTAGTCCTTGAACTTTTTTTTAACGGAAACAGTTATAGTATTCAGAATATGTTAAAATTGTAAAAACTTCCTGTACTCAGATGTTGATTTCATATACAGCTACGTAATGGGTGTGTGAATTGGAGATTCAGACAGTTACTAGACACTGCTTGGTGGTTGTTTCCAATTACTTTGGCTTCGTCCACTCATAAGATTGCCTGACACAATGTGGCTGTTGAAAGTGGCATTAAACCCCAATAAATAACAGTGGGTGTAAATTTACCTTTATTCTTGGACCCTGATGATCCTGCAATTTTTTAGAACATGGACTACAGATAGTCTGGCTTGCAAATGCATGAACTGTAGATTTTCTCTATCAGTCCTCCAGTCCAAAGGAACTAACTAGTAGTAAAAGGATATGGGTGGTTGTCTGCTCACTGGGTATCCAAATTCCAAATTAGCCTGTGAATACTCTATGTGCTTATTATGTCTCCCCTTCACCGAAGGGATACATATTGTTTTACCCTAAATTCTTCTCCTTCTCATTGTTGTCCTTCTTCTTCTTCTTCTTCTTCTTTCTCATACAACCATGTCCAGGCCAGAACTTTTTTATCTTTTGACCTAGGCTTATGATATTTAGCATGTGGGTGTATCACCATGAGACGATGTGCCGTGTACCATCATGATCCACATATAACCTTGACCTTTTACCTCAAGGTCAAATTACTGGGTTTT
Organism: Pictodentalium vernedei; assembly: GCA_031216915.1. NCBI lineage: Eukaryota > Metazoa > Mollusca > Scaphopoda > Dentaliida > Dentaliidae > Pictodentalium > Pictodentalium vernedei. The sequence goes on from CM062296.1 coordinate 383,556,843, forward strand.
TGGCAAGTAAGCTTGTCCAGGCCAGAACTTATTTACCTTTTCACCTCAGATTATGATATTAGGTATGTGGGTGTATCGTGTACTATCATGACCCACATTTGACCTTTGACCTCAAGGTCAAATTATTGATTTTTTTGGGGTCTTTTGACCTAGGCTTGTGATATTTGCATGTGGGTGTATCACCACAAGACGATGTTCCATCATGACCCACATATGACATTGACCTTGACCCACATATGACCTTCACCTTTGACCTCAAGGTCAAATTATTGACCTAGACTTATGATATTTGGCATGAGGGTGTATCACGATGGGAAGATGTACCATCATGACCCACGCATGACATTGATCTTTGACCTCAAGGTCAAATTACTGATTTTTGGCATGTAAGCTTGTCTGGGCAAGAACTTATTTACCTTTTCACCTTGGGTTATGATATTAGGCGTGTGTCGCGTTTTACCATGACCCACATATGACCTTGACTTTTGACCTCCAGGTCAAATTATTGATTTTGTTTTATCTTTTGACCTAGGTTTATGATATTTGGCATATGGGTGTATTACCATGAGATGATGTACCATCAAGACCCACATATGACATTGACCTTGACCCACTTATGACCTTGGCCTTTGACCTCAAGGTCAAATTATTGATTTTTGACCTAGGCTTATGATATTTGGCAAGTGGGTGTATCACCATGAGACGATGTACCATCACGACCCACTTATGACATTGACCTTGTCCCACATATGACCTTCGACCTCGAGGTCAAATTATTGATTTTTTTTAATCTTTTTACCTAGGCTTACATTCGGCGTGTGGGTGTATCACCATGAGACTATGTACCATCATGACCCTCATATGACATTGACCTTTGGCCTCAAGGTCAAATTACTGATTTTTGGCAAGTAAGCTTGTCCAGGCAAGAACTTACTAACCTTTTCACCTTGGCTTATGATATTTGAAATGCGAGCGTATCACCATAAGACGATGTGTCGGGTACCTTCATGACCCATATATGACACTGACCTTTGACCTCAAGGTCAAATTACTGATTTTTTGTCAAGTAATTACGCTTGTCCAGGCCAGAACTTTTTTACCTTTTTACCTCGGTTTATGATATTAGGCATGTGGGTGTATCACCATGAGACGATGTGTCACATACCATCATGATCCACATATGACCTTGACCTTTGACCTCAAGGTCACATTATTGACTTTTTTAAAAATCTTTTGACCTAGGCATATGATTTTTGGCTTGTGAGTGTATCACCAAAAGACAGTGTGTCACATACCATCATGATCTACCTTGACCTTTGACCTTAAGGTCAAATTATTGATTTTTTTATCTTTTCACCTTGGCTTATGATATTTGGCATGTGGGTGTATCAACATAAGACGACATTGTATCATGTAATGTTGTGATGACAGATTACCTTGATCTTTGACATCAAGATCAAATTATTGAATTGTTCAGCTAGGTTTATGATATTGGCATATGAATGCAACAGCCAGGCCGATGTGTCACATTCTATCTTGAACTTCCATGATCTTGACATTTGACCTTTAGTTTGATCTTTGTTAGTCGTAAGTTGGAAGCATGGAACTAATCGAAGGGGAGACATGTGCTTTATTTCACTAAAACAGTTCCCTCTAGTTCAAATCTGGAAATTGCATTTTCAGTCCTATCAAAGGTTATTTTTTCTTTTTTTCAGTGTATGCAATAGAAGCCAGTGATTTAGCTTTTGAAACACAGAAAATAATTTTTGAAAACAAAATGAATACAAGAATAGATGTTATTAAAAATAAAGTTGAGGTAATGTCCTGTAACATATTTAATGTATTCATTTATGATATAACATTTGATCTGTTACAATACTCTATTAGGGGTGTAGTAGAAGTGCCCCTAGATAACTGCCCAGTCAAAAAATGCACAGACAACTACCCACAGACTAATTGGCATCCAGGATTGCCAACCGGTTGAATCAATGGCAGCCAGAACAAGGATTCCCAATCAAATTGGCAGCTAGGACAAAAACCACCCCAACTGTTTCCAGGTGAGTGTCCAGAAATAAAAGTGTTCCATAATGAAATATTTGCATTTGGATTTGCAATTCCTGACCAGAAAGTTATCAGCATTCGGAATTTTGTCAAAACCCGAACAGAAGGAGTGATTGTTTCATAGTCCAACATTTTGTCAGATAGTTAATAGCTTTCGATTTGCAAGTTACATGTGCATGTGTATGCCAGACTGACTGATTTTTGTGTTAAACAGTGTTGTAATAGAAGATAGAAGTATATACAATAGACATTATGCCATTAAAATAAACTATGGGAATGTATTAATGAGTTAATTGCTCTCTCTAATTTCAAATATTGACCAGGGTTCCAATTATGCTTTGAAAATTATAGGATTGAAAAATTTAAAGAGCTCATTTGTGTCTTTGTTCTATCTGGCAACATAAGCTAGGCCAACAATCGAATCACCACCAAACTTGCCATATCAGCATGTTTCATAGAGTGTTATTGATACAGGTTGGCATTTCCATAAAGGAAGGCTAATAGGATGACCTCAGGTAAAATGGGTTGAAGAAAATGCCTATATTCTATTTGTTTCCCAACTTCAACACTGTCAATCAGATCACCACCAGACTTACATGTGCACTCAGTCCAAAGAGTGTCACTGTGGGTTTCAGTTTCAATATGTGAGGACCAAGGGAGTGGAATGAGATGAAAATGCATATACATTAATTCCACTTGGTTATGTGTATGAAGTTTGCTTATCTCCCTTCATGTGGAATGGACTACTTTAGCATCCTTGGATGGGGTGTCAGCTATTAATTTTAATTTTGACTTTCAAATATCTTTGTGAAACAACGCCCCATGAACAACTTTTTTTTCCAAATTCTGGGGTGTTCATCTACCTATTAAGAGAGAATGGTGAACTGAAAGAGAAATACCAGTCATGTGAATGAATTTTTCCAGAAATTTTCAAACAAAAACACAAATAGTTAATTGCATTTTTTGTCACCAGAATTCATCAAATCACTCTTTTTTAGCTCACTTGAGCAAAGCTGAAGGGAAATTTTAGTGATCACTTTCCACCTATTAGCTGTCTGTTGTCTGGCATGAATGTTACATTATCGACTTCTCATAAACTACTGGACTGAATTGAACGGAATTTAATTTGCATGTTCCTCATCATATGTCAACTCAGGTTTGTTCAAATACAGTTGCCATGCCCATGTGGAGCCACACAGGGGGCATAACTCTATTGACACCCCTTAACAATTTTAAAAATCTTCTTCTCCAGCACTACCAGGCAAATTCTTTGGATATTTGACATACAACATCCTTAGGAGGATCAGATTAAAGTTGGTTCAAATCAAGACCCTGTTTTCATATTTGGGCTACCTGTTGGAGCCTGAAGTTTAACTTGGTGCAATATGAGAAAATTCTTCAAAAGTCTTTAGATCTACCAGTCAGAATCTTTTGATATGTGGTATACAGCATCCTTGTGGAAGTCAGATTCAAGCTTTTCAAATGAAGTCTCTGGGTTCATATATGGGTTCCCTATGGGAGCCCAAACTTTACTTTTGTGCAATATGAGGTATACTCTTTCAAAATCTTCTTCTTCAGATCCCCCAGTCAGAATCTTTCCATATATCGCATTGAGCATCATTGATGGGGGAGGGGGAGGCATACTCAAGTTTGTTCCAGTCAAGACCCTGAGTCCATGTTTGTACACCCTATGGAAGCCCACAGTTTAACTTAGTGCAATATGAAATAAAATCTTTAAATATCTTCTTCAGATCTACCAGTCAGAATCTCTTGATATTTGGTACATAGTATCATTATGGGAGTCAGATTCAGCTTTGTTCAAATGAATTCCTTGGCTTCATATTTGGGCTCCCTATGGTGCAATATGAAGTATATTCTTTAAAATCTTCTTCAGATCGACCAGCCAGTATCTTTTCATATTGGGTATTCAGTATCCCTAGAGTGGTCAGATTCAAATTTGTTCTGGGTTAATATTTGCCAAGACCAAATTTTAACTTTGTGCAATATGAAAAATATTCTTCACAAATCTTCTTCAGATCCACCCATCAGAATCTTTTGATATTTGATAATCAGCATCCAAGTTTGTTCAAATCAAGTCCCTGTGTTCGTATTTGTGCTTCATGCCAGAATATTAACTTAGTGCAATATGAGGAATATTGTTTGAAAGTTTTCTCCTTAAGATCCACATGTGAGAATCTTTTGATATTTGGTATACAGCATCCCTAGGAGGGGCACTTTCAAGTTTGTTTAAATCAAGGCACTGGTTTATATTTGGGCTCCCTGTGGAGCCTGAAGTTTAACTTTTAAGTTAATTTGTTTAAATCCAATCCCTGAAGGCATATTTGGGCTCCCTGTGGCAGCTCAAATTTTAATGGAGTGTAATATGAGAATTGTTCTTTGAAATTCTTCTTCAGATGCACCAGTCTTTTGATATTTGGTGTACATCATCCTCAAGGCTCAGATTCAAGTTTGTTCAAATCAAGATCCTAGGCTTATATTTGGGTTCCTTATGAGAGAAATCTTTTTTATTTATATCTGTTGTAAGTAAATGATTATTTCCACACTTCTTGACCATCTTAAGTGTGATGAAATGCAGATCAGGTTTGATTCTGCTTCTGTACATATACAAGTTTGAGTTATGCCCCCTGTATTATGAAAAAATATTGTAAATTTGAGGTTTTTCTTCTGTTTCTGTCAAATAAAATTTGCTTCAATGACCAATTTTTTTTCAGACCTTTCCGACATCTGAATCTTCATGAAATATTATATTTAGACCAGTTTACTACTACGTTGGACCATTTCCCCATCTGTAAGATCTTTCCTTGGTTTACCATATTATTAGACAGAGGAGGCTGTTGACAAAAAATATACCTTTCTTTCGGCTAGCCCGACCGACAATATTACAAGCCGCCGAGTCCAAATATTTTATTGAAACCGCAAAAAAAAGTGAAAAAAAAATGGTGGCATTTTTGCCACTTTATAAATCATGCCACATATATTGATCATCAAAAAATTAAGATTTTATAAAAAAAAAAGAAATCCTATTTTATATAAAAGCCTATTGAGCCACCGAACTTCTTCACAATATAATATTCAGCAGTCCTCTTATTCTGAATTATGCATTCATATGCCTCACTTTATCACAAGGTCAAGAAGTGTTAAAATTAGCACACATCAGCACTTGAAATAAATTGCCTTTTTAAGTGATTGTGGTAATGGACTGGTTAAGTAACATCATATTTGTCTTGGCTAAGAAAGCACAAATGACTTGCTTTTGTTTATTTGAAGACAATAAAGTTCCCTGCGCTGGTCTTGTATGAAACACTTTTGAGAACACTATTTTGAAGGCATGATGCTATCGTGTCATCAGCGTGTGCAAACAACCAATCACTTTAAAGTACAAGTGTCAATTTACAGGGAATCCCTTGGCATTTCCGAAGGAAAAGTTCCAGGTTTTAAATAGCAGGCATGCCATTGATCGAAATATACAATGTAATTAACTACGCATGCTTACTGGAATACAAGCCATGTGTCTTGTTTCAAATTCGAGGTAACAATATTCAATCACTTGCATAATAATGGTCACTGTTGAGAAAAAACACTTGAACAGTTGTTGAAGAAAAGTAATACAGAAATATTTCATGGTCTGCGAGGGCAGACAGGGCACTAAAGAGGGAAAAGACCCAAATTTAAACCAACATTAATCCACACGAGTGAAGTAAAATGACTTCTCGTACACCGTGATATTAAAGTAGGTTGAAATTTATATCCCGCCTTAACAGGATAAAACCAACTTTTCCAGGTACCAATTATGATTTAATTCGCCAGTATCGGTGATGGTATTGACAATTTTGCCGATTTTTAGTCGGTATACCGTAAAACCACACAGCACTAAAAAGAAACCTATTTTATGTTGAAAAAGTTATAAACTGAGTTAAAGGAACTGCTTTCTGGAAAAAAAAAAAAAAAATATAAAGTTTTTTCTGACCAACCAACCCTCTTTTTTTTTCATCCCTTTAACGGAAACAAACATATATATTTTTTAGACCTAAGGTTCAGTCAGTGAGATTATCATGCACTTAATGATTTTAGGACAACTAGTGGTAATCTTGCCATAGATTCAATTCTATGGATGACTGGTTCAAGTTAACAGATCATGATTATGAAGCAGTGCTGACTGTATTCAGTGTTCCTCTGTGCAGAATCAAGATGTAAATGTTCATTGTTCCTAAAAGGGTGATGCTTATGAACTCACAGAAAGGCCCATCTGTGCATAATTGTATGGTTTCAGTGTATATGTTACCAAAATGGCCCCGACATTTACAAACAGTGTTAAATCTATATAAAATTATTCCATCGGTGTATACATTGAGTTAGAAAACCAGTATAGTCTGACATTTCCGAATGGTCTTCCACTACTTTCAGTACATTTTCTTATAATGACAAGGCTTACATGTGCGAAAAAATACTCTATTCTTCATTAATGATGCATAACCCATTTTTTTCATATTTTTTTAATATCACAACCTGTTGCTCAGAGATATTTTGAGGCAATACTTTCAATCTTTCTACATTCATCAGACATTAGTCCACAATTTGGTGACTTCCCCAACCATAGGGGACTATTGCCAGATCGCTGGCAATTGGCATTGTACTTGTTAAATCAAGAGCCTGAGTTCATGTTTGGGCTTTGTGGCGTTAACTAGCCATAGATGTCGAAATGTGACCTTAAATCTTTCTTTGAACTGGTGAGTGATTAAGGCTTGAGAAACCTTGTTCTTTCCCATTATTTTTAGGTGATGTAAAAATTAAATATGAATAGATCACTTTGAACAGTAGTTTTTCAAAACAAATATTTTATTTTATTTTTTTGCATAGTTTCATTGGATAATCTCTTTTCTATGTCCGACTGTTGCAAGATAATTTGTCAGAAATCATGATGAAATTAAAAGTGAAACATCAGTAGGGCATTTTATTAAATTCAAGCAAAATTATCCTTAGAAGTTGCGATGTGTTTTGTTTTTTTGTGATTTTCTACTGACATTCTGCATTAGATTACATGAGTGGGTCTTAATAATACTGAAATTTGCAACCTTTTGCAAATAATATGATTGAAAATGGTCTGTGAGGCATCTTCTAGAATCGAATTAAGTACTTTTAAACTGTCATTACTCTTTAGTTTTTTGTTAACTTGAAAAATTTGGAAAGCCATTTGGAAATTGTATTAGTTTTTGGAAATCTAGTTATGGTAGTAGGTTTTAGCGAGAAAAGTGATCTGATCAGAACAGAACATCTCAGATCATTCCTGAAGTTTCTTCTACTGGGTTGACTATATAATAGAATCCCATTAACCCTTCATCAATGCACACAATATCAAAGTTTATCATTTTGAATATTATTAAAATTTTAAATATTTTTTCAGATTTTTAAAAAAATTACTACCAAACCATATCATGTGACCCCACACATGGTTGTTGAAATTGGTTGGGAAAATAATTTTTTTCAACTCCTCAATTTGTATTTTATCCAGCCAAATCATTTGGTAAAGGGTTAACTCTACCTTGCATAAGTAACATATTACCCATGGGTACCCCAGGAAGTGAAGCAGTGCTTGTTTACTATGGTAAACAAGCTCTGGTTGGCATGTAAAATAGGACCTGCTAACCAATACCCAGAATGGAAGCCCTCTAAAATGGAGAACATGGGTATAAACGGTTGGCTGGACTTGACTTTACATCCATGTTCATTCACGATCACCATTTGTGTGGAAATATGTGACCTTAAACTCCAATAAATAAATAAGTACCAGATAACACTTCCAAAATAATTTTTTTAATACTTAAAACTTTTCATTTTTTGCTTCAAAATCATAACTCATGATCCCTTAGTAGAATAAGCTGGATGAACTCATTCCATTGGAGGGTATTGGACTCTGTTTTGGAGGGAAACCTTGAAAAAAAAAAATCAAACTTGAATAACAATGTGAATATATTGCTGGCAGGATATGTCAGTTACTTGAGGTAATGGGTTAAATCCTGGCTGTGAACAATTGTTCTGTTCACCTATCATTTCCTTAAAAAAGTCTGCCATCCAATTTTTCAATTGCCTGTCTTACCAGATGATTTCAACAAAGAGTATGCAAGTTTACTCTTGAACTCGTGTAATTTTTGCATGATACTGTTTTATAATGATGATAAAACTTGGAGTTCTTTAACTTTGGCCAAGCAGTGATATGATGTACAGGTGGGGGTGGAACTATGGTAAGGTATTACACCTCTAGTTGGGACATTTTCATCTTGATTGATGTCTATGATATCAACTTTATCCTGCCGGTAATCATGTATTTTCTTATGGGACAAGATTTGCTTCTTTGACTTGTATAACACACACAGTCGGTTCATGCAAATGGAGGTATGTAACTGATTGGGGATGCTAGGGTCCCAACATGACCAGCTTTGAGTCTGGTAATGCTAATTTGGGGATCTTGCATAACTTTGAATTCAAGGAACGGCCTTGAATTTGTCTAAGGGACATTCAAGACCTTGAAATCCTGGAAAACGTGCCAGAAGCCTTGAAAAGCCCTGGAATATTCAGGAAATAAAAACCATGACAAAGCGCAAATAGCTGTATAGTTTTATGTGCCATATTTTGTGAAGAGAAGTGGGGACAGGGGCACTTTGGGGGAGCTGGAAGGTCCTAGTTATGTCCAATGGAGGCAGGGACCTTGAAAATACTTAAATTTTGCTAAATTGTTGGGCCTTGAAAAATTAAAAATGTTGTAAAATGGCCTTGAATGGCCTTGAATTGTATCAGTCCTTGCCTACTGGAACCCTGTAATTAATTAAGAAGTTGGGAAGTTCCTGCATCACAACTGCTACGTGTATTTATCGTAAACAAATTTCCTCAGTTTTTTATCTATAATACCCATTGAGAAATATTCCAACTACATCATCAAGGCATGCCTTCAGTGAAGGCATGCCTTGATGATGTATTTGGAATATTTCTTCAGTGGGGATTTGCGTCATGACAGTTGTGATAAATTGTGTTTATGCCTCCCCCTACCACCACCCCCTCCATCACCCCCAAATCAGTAATCTTCCCAACATCTCTGGACAGTGGTATGTATACTATTGTTATAAGGCTGATATGAACATTCCCGAGTTTATTTCATCAGTTTCTTTCAGCAATCTGATAACATATAATGTAAAATACTCTTAGAAAGGACTCAGTTCATCATGACACTGTTTTATCATCATTACTTATTGGCCATGATTCTAGGCGAGTGAACAAATGAATTGAAGTAAAGATATTTGCCCAAAGTCTTGTAATGAAAGTGAACGAAAAATTTGTCGCCTTTCATTTTTTTTAGGTGTATGGCAAGGAAATGAAAAATCATTTCGCCCAATTTATACAGGCCTTGTGTAACACACTGTTTGAAAGGACTCAAGTGAGCTCTAAATTTCAACACTGTTTTTCATCACAGAGTAGCCTAAACTTGATGTTAGATACTTTAGAAATAGCTGCAATGTTCAAGGGTGATTATCTAAACCTTTGCCCTAACCAACCTGAGTTAACAAGCCATTCTTTCTTTGCTTTTCTGTTAAAATATGAAAAGGGTTCCCCATGGGGATTCTGAGAACTGGAAGATTGCTTGTTTACTGCTAAAATCTGACCTTGTTACCAACAGCTGGAGTGGAAGTCCTCTAATATGGACAGTACAGGAATAATCAATTAACTGAACTTAAATTGACTTCATATCTATGTTGAGGTCTTGATATAGCCTTAAATGCTGAAAATGACCTTAAACACAATAAATAGATACATGAAGAGCGTTATCAACAAAAAGGTTGCCTTAAGAATGTTAATGTTTTTTGGATCAGCCTAATTTTTAATTGGTACCTGCCATTTCCCTTACGAACCCTGAGAAGTGAAGTAGTACTTGTTCAAACACATTTTGTTTCACTGGTATAATAGGACATGGTAACCAATGCCTGATGGGTGGCCTCTAAAATGGGCAACATGGGTTTTAACAATTTATTAAATCAGGCATTACTTCTACAGTGATCCAGTAGGAACTGCTGAAGTGCAGCAGTGCTTCTTTACTATGGAAAATAAGTTCAGGTTTTAAAAGTGAAACAGGAGGTGTCCACCAATGTCTGGCATAAAGTCGTCTGCAACAGCGGCATAGATGGTTCTCTCTTGGTACATTGGCTTCTTCAACCTGTAAAACGGTCCTACACGATATTACTTTGCCTGTTGGAATTGTTGTTACAACCTCAGTAAACAGTAAGCATTAACAAATTGGGCGAACCATTGAAATGTTTTCATTAACTGGTTGAGTGCTGGAAGACCATATTTGGGCTTTACTCAAAAGTGCAACTCGGAGGTTACAAACCCTATGGATGTCCTTCATATTATCTTTGAATCTTAATTATTTAGTCTACATGGATTTTCCTTGTTTCAATTTATGGGAGAGTTCCTGTAGGCACTCTCCCATAAATTGTAAAAGGCATAGACTAAAATTAATTCAGCACTCTACCAGTTAAGTATGCTGCAGTAAAAAATCAGATAAAGGATTACTTGAAAAAAGGGTTGTGTGAAAAAACTAATCAAGGTAACCCTGTTTCTAGTTTTTCAGAGAAATATCACTCTTACATATACATTCTTGCCTGAAATCCCTAAAACTGGTTTGTGTACTCTTACCCTGACATTTCTTTGGTCAATTGCTGTGGCTATTCCATGACTTTCTGGGTTCTTCAGCCTTCAAAAAGTACCGAGAGTGTTCCATTTGGATTAAGAAGTTAATTAAGACTCTGGACCTTCACTTGTTAGGAATACACAGTCCCCCCCTCCCACCCCTGCCCCCCCCCCTCCTCCACTTCATTTGGCTCGGCAATGCCCTTGCCTTTTCAAGGCGTCCTTATTTCTAACTGGTATCAGGGATGTAAGTTTCCCAGAATTCCAGGATTTTATTTCTGTCTTTCCTTGTCTATGCTCAGGGACATGAATGTTCTTGTTGTGGAGTTATTTGTACTCTGATTTTTACTGTGATTTTTACGGTACATCTGTGGTGTTTCATTCTTTGCCTTTGAATTTTGAATTTAGTTGTGAACTGTCTGCTATTACAGCTACATCAGTTGTTGTGCCACAGGTGAAGCCGACATGTGTGCTTGTCTTTGCAAGAGTCGACCTCACCTTTGGTCGATCTGGACTCGAACGAGTCAAGATTGGTATGGGTGAGGCTGAGTCTTACAGCGACTTGTTATGGTCATATCAAGTGTGATTATTTTGGCTTTTTGACCCGTTTCGACTTACATTACCCCTGTTATGAATATTCCAGCTTTTTGACTTGCTGGAACTTACACCCCTGCTTGTATGAGCCTCATTCTATCTGACAATCAGGGATTTTCTGTCTAGTTTAGCAGTTGTAGGGTAACCAAAGAGTCACTTAATAACAGCTTTTGGGAGGATTTGAAATACTATGATGGTCACAGAATGAAGACATTTATAATGATAAACTTTGTTTTTCTCATCAATTATTGATTCATGAAAAAAGTAATTATTCATAGGGTAAATAGATCATCTTCATTCCACTGTTACTTTTCCAACATTTTTTTTCCTATCCATTCATTGATCTTTTTTTAAGGATGTAAGATTTACGGAGAAGATGGATGTTATTGTCAGTGAGTGGATGGTGAGTAATTACAAAATTTGCATATTACAAACCCTCTACCCAACAATACACATTGTGTTTTCACCACCAGTAAAATTAACTCATTTAACTTGTAGAGTGGTAGAAGCCACTATTAGGTCTCCACTGAAAGTGCTGTGTGCATTAGTTTGTCATTTGTGCAGCAGCAGATAAAGAAATGTTCATATGTAAAGGATGTCTAGTGCTTTTGAGTGGATACCGAAAATTATCTCATGAGTGACTGATACAAATGTTTATAACCTATTGTCTCAGTCACAAGTGACATAATTTTCGGTATCCTCTCAAAAGCACTAGATTTTCTTTTTATTATACGCTTTTTGTAAGAATTTGATAATTCACCTCATTTCAACCGTGAATTGATGCATGAAAGTAAACAGCACATTGAATCATTGATATGTGGAAGTGATTTGATCGATACTCAGAACAGATACCATCTAGCGATCTGATTCAGTTGGTGGGTTTCTAGTCCAAACATGGCCTGAAAGTCCATAATATAAGTTTTTGGTTTGGTACGTCCTTTGAAAGGACGTACCAAACCAAAAACTTATATTATGGACTTTCAGGCCATGTTTGGACCAGCGGGTTTCATCAATTCAGGGTGAATATGTGTTGAATTATTGCTGAAAATGATCAGTATCCACTCAAAAATACTAGATTTTCTTTTCATTATACAATTCTAGAACAAATTGATCATTTCCAGTGATAATTTGACTCGTATTCACCTTCAAGTGATTCTTTGAAAGCCGCCAGTTTGATTGATACCGTGAAAGTGAAAATGTCTATATCTACACAGTGGGGGATATGATTTCTATCTTTCTGCAATTTCTTCGATAATCTATCGTTAAGCGTATAATAAAAATCTGTACTGTTTCAATTTATTGGAGAGTGTTAACAGGCATTATCCAATAAATAGTAACAAAACACTTACTGATGAACAAAATCTTGCTAAACTAAGGCTCCTCTTGCTGGGAGCATTGTATATTTGAAAAAAAAATACTCACATTACACAAACCACCTTTGAATTAGCACTCTACCAGTTAATACTCAAGTTTGTTTTTTTATTGGTGTTTGATGACACTTTTGACAGCTGGGATCATATTGTCTTGCATAGTTTTATGGGTGGAAAAAGTTGGACTACCCAGAGAGAACCACCTAGCAGTGGCGAGCAACTGTCAGACTCTCCAGCAATGGTTGAAGGTAAGTGCATCATCAACCTGTAGTATGTGTAAGTACACAATATCAGTGTGCACCCTAGTGGACCGTGCAATGCTCAGGGTTTGTCACATTTTCTGGTTGTAAAACATTGGTAACTACCATATCACACACAACATGAAAATGTACATGCACTGAGACTGTGCAATGTTCAAAGAGGGATGATCTTATTTATAACCAGAAAGAAAAGAGTTACTAACCCTGTGCATTGCACAGGGTTAATTGGTAAGCTAACATACACTGGCTAACCATAGGCATTGCACAGGATTAGTTGATAGGCACAGCCATATCACACACTATATGAAAATATACACTCACTATAAGGCTGTAAAAATGCACACAGGGTAAGTTGGTTACATGTTACATAGGGTGCTGGATTCAAGGAACTAATGGAAATGCTTATATTGATTGGATTGTGGACATTTTTTTTAAGTGATTTTCAAAAATGAAAACATATTCTATTTTCAATTAATGACATGTTTATTGTGGTCTGGGATGTACAGGAGCTTGGCTTCAGGTCCCTCATCTTTGCGACGAGAGGTAATTAAACTACATCAGGGTTACATTTTAAAGATTTATTGTCCATATAAAAAATTCTGGTATATGCATACATACAATTCATACAGCTGGCAAATATTATCATGTGATTTACAGATAAAACTGGCTGTTTAGCATATTGGTACTTCTACTACAAACTTGATGGGAGAAACTGACTGTTTACTCAAGCAACATGTTCACCTCATGGCTGTTTAGCAACTGCTGAGTGCCTGCTTCTAATTATTTTATCATTGGAAGCCAATCTGTCTGGCAATGACAGTCTCTTCTCGCTCCGTTACCTTTCCACCCAGTTCGAATGTAGAAGTGAGAATATCAGTTTCCACCCATTTGAGCAGAATAGATTGGATATGGTCATTTAGAAGACAATTCAAGACACAGGGAGCTATGATAACTTAAGATTTAAAAGATTACTGTTATAAGTAAAGTGTCTAATTACACAGAATGAAATAATAAGCTGAGCAGGGTGCACTGATCAATCACCTAATTTGTTTTAAGAATTAATTTGAATGCCATTTTTGCCAACAAATAGCATGAAGGAAATCAAATGGACAGTTCTTCAGGAACATTTTAAACATATTGCAGTAATACAAAAAGTAGTATACTAAGTCAGAGAAAAAAATAATTATTACTTTAACTGGACACACTATTTTTTGTAATCAGTTATAAGGAAAAAAGGTTATGTTTTTTACGTCCCCACATTGCTATATTTTTGAGGGCGGGGGGAGTCATATTTTTATACTGTACCAATGACCCAGACATAGCTGGTGCTAACTCTTAAAATACTAGGGCCAAACACAAATTTTGCCCCCCAATCCCCCAAATTTGCATCTAAAACCAAAGAAATCATGTCCTGAAGGTCCTCCATACTTTGCCCTTACTGCGCATGCGCAGTGTCAAGGACGTTCCAAAATTGGCGCCAATTATCATTCTTTGTTTGGCCCTTCATCAGTTAACATCTCACTGATCTTTGTGCTTGTAAATCTCAGTTTAAATGATGCCAGACACATAAATATTGGAGAAATGGTGATTCTAAGGAGGATATAGAAGGAGGAGAGGAAAAAGGAGTGACAGAAAATATTCAGGGCTGTAACTTAAAATTTTGTAATGAAATTATGTTAAGTTGCCTATTTTCGAGGCATGGGCCTGTTGTTGTCATTCTTGCTCTGAAGTTGCACTGCTTATTCAGTGTTTCCTCTTCCCTTGTCCTGTAAGTACCCCCTTGCTATTCTCCCATGCTTTTGGCATATTTTTGAGTAAGATTACTACTAAAATTTCTTGGGAGAATTAGCTTGGTAACAGAATGAATTCTGTTATTTTCCCCATGTTTACGTTTTCACCCATGGGTGTTTAGACGTTGTGTTCTGCATCTACCATCTGATGTTCTGCAGATTCTTCCCTGGAAGTCTCTGTTTTGCATCAGATAGTGTGTATTTTGATAACTGATTTCGGGCCAGGATTGTCAGTGCCTGGAGTCATGTTTTCTAGTGTTTATACACTTCTTGTTTACATTGGCAACAGTCTCTTTTGAGGGGGGCTTTTTGCCTTTGGAGTAGTTTATCTCATTATAAGATACATTATTATTATCCGTAAGTGTTGCATTAATTATTTAAAATAATTTTAAAATTCTTGTCCACACTTAGCCTTGGGATCCATTGGGGCTCAATGTTACTTTTCAGAAACTTGGGCTTCGCTGAAAAAATATTTTTCAAAAATTATTTTTGATGTCAATTGTTTTTTCAATGTTAATGGATCATGTTATTATCTATCTTTGTTTTTAGGGGTTTGTGCGAGTACTAGGACTTGTTGTTGTCTTTTCATGATGAAAAGATATTGTTCAAATTGTAATAGGAAGAAATCTTCCTCTGACTTTCATGATCATTGTATTAATTGTAGTCAGTGTACTCGCACTAACTCCTGTTCAATATGTGAATATTGGGATGATAAACATTGGAAACGTGTGTCACGGTATGTTGTTAACGGGGAAAGGGCCATGCCGGTCCTTTCTCCACAGGGTCACTCTAGTCTATCAGTTTCTATTTCAGAGGAACAAGAACAGGGTGATGTTTCCATGTTATCCTCCAAAAGTGCGCTTCCGTCGTCACAATTGAATGCAGAGCTAGCGGCAAAAGTGCTCATGGAGATACGACAGTTGCCTAAGAGGTCCCTAGTAGGATCGACGGCGCTGTCGTCCGCTAGCTCGCCCGTTGTAGCATCCATTCACCGAATGGTTCAGCAACCGGGTTCATCCGTTGCGGTCCAGGAAGAAATGTTGGGTGATGCGAGCACTATAAACATACAAGGTGCACATCCAGTGACGGCGGATAAAAGGAGAGATCGGAGGAAGCCTGCTAAACCGGTTCCTAGCTCGTCCAGGTCCAGCCGGGCCGCGAGCGAGAGAGGCCCCTCTCTCGTACAACAACATCTGGGACCAGATGTTGTGGTACAAAATGTGTCGCAAGCGGAGCACACCTCCGTCGCTCAGGACGCTCTGTTGTATAGGCAGTCCGCTGAGACTGCTCAGGCTTCCTCATCCTCTCAGCAGCGCACTCGACCGCACCTTGGCTCCGTGACCACGGATATTCTACCAGCTTCGCCGAATAGGGATTCATCGGCGACCACGTCACGCCATCCGGTAGCCAGGGACACGAGGCCGGTAGACTCCGGACGTTCGCATAGGAAGAGTATGCGGGAGTCAGTTGATGCGGAGCTTCCCACGGTTAAGCAGCGAAAGACCGCTACTCCGCAGGCCTCGATGACGGACGTGCTAGCTCAGATAGCACAAATTATCGCAGCATCCCAGCAATCGACAGAATCGGTGTCGGATCGGGAATTATCCGATGGTGCTGGGTCGGTACGCTCCGCCGAAGCATCGGGTGTGGACGACCGGGAGCATCGTGAGGTCCGACCGGATGGCGAAAGGGATACTGATGACTTGGAGCTATCCCTTTCGGAACAACATAAAGCTGCCGTGGATTTCATCCGGCACTTCCTTCCTCAAGTTGTTCCGTCGGGCCAGACTGCTGCGGTACCGGATAACAGACTGATAGCGTCATTGGACACTGAATTCTTCGAGCGGTTCAGAGATATCGTCCCTGAGTTTCCGTCTCAGTCCAATAATGTCACAAGAACATTTGAATTATTGAACGACGCTATCTTCAAGCTTGCTTCCAAAACAGGCAAAGCTGGTTTCTTGTCCGCCAATACTCTTAACCCGCCTTTCATTAATTCAAGGAATAAATTCGATACGGTAGGACAGGGTATTCCGAGAGTTCCTCTGCGTCTTGACGACGAGGCGGAAGTCTTAGAATTGTCATTACCGTCGTCTACGTCCATTCCAACCGCGGTGTTGGATACGACAATTACGTCTAACAGGGCCAGTTTAGATGCTTTATCTTACGCAGACTACCTTACTAAGGCGTTATCACTACGTCTTCAAGGGAAAGAATTCCAGGATATACAGTCCTCTTTAAGACTTCTTTCAAGGGCAGTAGCTTATTCCACGTATAACTCCGCCCTTTCAGTGGCAAACCTGGAGTTGGTTAGACGTGACACAGCCCTAGCTACATCCACACGCGTGGATAGTAAGGTGAAGAACTCTCTCAGAGTCGCTTCGGTCTCCGGAGAGCTTCTCTTCGACGGCAAGCTTTCTGCAATCTACGATAAAATTACTAAGAAAGCTTCGGATTCTCTGCTGTTTAAATCCGCTTCCAAAAAGTCGGATACGGCAGAAAAGAGTAAGACAGGCACTTCTGGGACTAATGCACCCAAGAGAGGTTCCGGTGCATCCTCTTGGTCTTATTCAAGAGACCATCAAGGCAGCGACTCACGTGCGGGACGTCCTTCGGGCCGGGACAACCGGTCGGACGCCCCAAGGTCGACGGGACGAGGTGCGGGTCGTGGAGGACGTGGTTTCTCCTCCCGCAGGCCTCGCAGGTCCAGGAGGTGATGGTTTCAACCTCTATCGTTTTCCGGTTGGCGGAAGGTTGTCGAGTTTTTCGGAAGAGTGGGCGTCGATTACGGACGACCCTTGGGTGAGAGGGATGATTTCGGAAGGTCTAAGAATATCCTTCAAACGAAAGCCTCCTTTAACTCGAAGTCCAAAATGGACTCAACTTCTGTAAAATCCGCAGAAAAGAGACGCTCTGTTATCGGAGGTGCAGTCTCTTTTAATGAAGAACGCGGTAGAGGTCGTAGAAGACCAGGAAACACCGGGATTCTACAGCCATCTGTTTCTGGTTCCGAAACCAGACGGCTCTTTCCGTCCAGTCATAGATTTGAGCTGGATAAACAATCTGATCGTCGCTCCGAAGTTCTATATGGAGACGATTCGATCGGTCAGAGCGAGTATTCGGGTGAACGATTATGCTATAAGCATAGATCTCAAAGATGCGTACTTTCACGTCATGGTACATCTGACATTCAGAAAGTATCTACGCTTCGCAGTCCTAGGAGTGGTGTATCAATTCCGAGCGATGTGCTTCGGATTGAACCTAGCACCCTGGGCTTTCACTCGGGTAATGAACTCGGTAATGATATATTTCTGAGCTCATTCGTCTGCGGTAACGTCGGCCTACCTGGACGACATTCTTCAGAGGTACGGCAACGAGTTAACGCTTCAGAACGATGTGCAGAATCTGCTTCTATTGCTCCGACGTCTCGGTTTTTTTATAAATGAGGAGAAGTCGGATCTGATGCCGTCCAAGTCATTCACTCATCTGGGAATGAGCTTCGAGACGCACAACAATCTTGTTCGTCTGCCGTTAACCAGAGCGAAATTAGTCAGTTGTTACGCTCGCCTTTGTTATCATGCAGACAAAGTCACAGCGAGGGAGTTCATGAGACTGATAGGTCTGTGCGGAGCCGCTGCGGATCTCATTCCGATGGGGCGGTTACGCACTCGTCCTCTCCAAATTTTCTTGACTCAGAATTGGAGTGTGAAGATTCATTCGCTCGACATAGATGTTCTCTTGTCAGATCAAGTGAAACAAGAGATTCAGACTTGGGCAAACATTCAGTGGTTGACTCAGGGAGTTCCGCTGCAGTTGCCGGATCCGAGTTTCACGATTATGACGGATGCCAGTCAAACAGGTTGGGGTGCATCATTGATCCCAATGGATTCGAGGTGCCAGGGTCTTTGGGATCCGCAGTTTCTAAGCAAGCACATAAACATCAAGGAAATGATGTCAATTTGGCTTGTGTTACGTCATTGGATGGACATTATTCAGAAAGCTCATGTCCAAATCCTGTCCGACAATACGACAGTAGTGGCGTATATCCGGAACCAGGGAGGCACTCATTCCGTTCCGTTATTCAATTTAACGGAAAGAATCCTTCTGTTTGCTCTAGAACATCAAGTTCTACTTTCGGTCTGTCATATACCGGGTCGTCTGAATGTACTAGCAGACTCCCTTTCACGGAAGGGTCGCTTGTTGCCATCTGAGTGGACTCTCAACAAACAGGTATTCAATCAGATTTGCTACCAATGGCCAATGATAGACTTATTTGCGACACATCTCAACAGTCAGTTGCAGACGTATGTGTCACCATGTCCGGATCCAAGAGCATTTGCAGTAGACGCTCTATCGATCTCATGGGACGGAATGATAAGATATGCGTATCCTCCAGCGCCGTTAATTCAGGAAGTATTGCTAAAGATAAAACAATCTCAATGCAAGATTCTGTTGGTAGCATCTCTGTCTCCACAGAGACCGTGGATAAATCTACTCAGGTGTCTGCTGTGGGACACCTACTGCGAAAGCTTTCTCCACGGGAGGATCTTCTTTCGCAGGGGAAACCGTGTCAACTTCATCACAACCCGCAAGGTCTCAACCTTCACGTTTTTCCGTTGTGCGGTCCTTCTTGCATGGCAAGCACTTTACAGGACGAGCAGTGGACGCGATTTCTAACTGTAGGAGGACCTCCTCTTCGCTAAACTATGTGGCTAAGTGGAAGGTTTTTTGTCGTTGGTGTAGGGATCATTCTGTTGATATTTTTGATCCCTCCATACCAGACATTGCAAACTTTTTAGTATACTTGTTTGACGAGATCAAACTGCAGCCTGTTACTATTAAGGGTTATAGGTCTATGTTATCTGATACCTGTGCACACCACGATAGTTTACAAATTGGATCTAATGTCTCTTTATCTAAGTTAGTTAGAAACTTCTCGATAAATAGACCCAGAACTCTTAGATTAATTCCTAAGTGGAATTTAGCTTGGGTTCTTCTTAAACTGAAGGAAAAGCCATTTGAGCCTCTTGGGACAGTAGATTTCAAATTCTTGTCTTATAAGACAGCTTTTCTCTTAGCTTTCTCTTCTGCTAGAAGAGTCAGTGAACTTCATGTACTATCGGTGGACGATTCTCACTTTCGTAGTGTCAGGAACACTATCACCTTCACTACTAATGTTGGATTTTTAGCTAAGAATCAGGCTCCTAATAAATATCCGGAACCTATTGTTATTAAGGCTCTGCCGTCTTCAGATGGGCGTAGGCCTTTACTCTGTCCTGTTAGAGCTTTACGTATTTATAAACAAAGATCTCAGTTTATCAGAAAGGGACGAAAACGCTTCTTTCTGTCTCTGATGCCTAATAGAAAGGACATTTCGGTCCATTCTATTGCTAGATGGATTCAATTAACTATCCGTACTGCTTATGAAAATTTATCCTCTACTCAGCAGTCTGTGCTTAAGATTTCGGCTCATGAAGTAAGAGCTCTTTCTACATCTTGGGCTTACGCAAATAGTGTTGCTATTACAGATTTAATGAAGGATGCTTATTGGTCTCAGCCATCCACATTCACGAATTTTTATCTCAGAAATATTGAGTCCATTTCTGGAGACCTGCATTGTTTAGGTCCGTTATCTGTTGCTCAGAATGTCATCCACTAAACAGTTGCAACTATAGTTATGCAGGCTTTCTGTTCCGGCAGTGACTCCGTCCTGCTGCCCTCTTCGCTCTGGGCTATTTGACCCAGGGCAAGGGGAAGGGGGGGGGGGGGGGAGGGTGTTCCCTTAGGTCACCTGCTTTATAGTGAAAAGCAAGGGAATTCCTCCTCTGGAATCAGTAATTCTGAGTCGTTTCCGGGATGGTTTTAAAGTGTAATATTAATGTTAAAAATTCATTCATGTCGTATTTTTAAAGTGTCGCTCGGTGTGAAGCATTTGTATATGTCAAGTGTCAAACGGGCATTAATATACAATCCTCGGACACTTTTAAAGAATATAAAGAGTCTCAATTCTCTGGACTAACTTTATTTATTGGCTTACTTTAAAAATAATTAGTATAAAGGGTTATACTGGATGTTAATAGAGAACATGAATGTTATTGTGCTCAGTTATGAAGGGTATTGTATCTTTCTAATTTATCATAAAATAAGAAAGATACATGTAAAGCCTAATACCCCTTTTCTCCTTGAGGGGTTGACTCTATGTTATATAGTTGAGCTTATTGGATTTTCCTCTATGTCCTAGGCCCTCCAGCCTTTTTACTATTCAGCTATGTCTGGGTCATTGGTACAGTATAAAAATGTTAAAAAATTTATAGTAATTTATATATTTTTTATACTTACCAATGACCCAGACGGGGATGGCCCTCCCAGGAGTTGGGAACTCATACCTCCCCGCTGAGTACATAGCGCTGACCAGGCACTGCTTGTAAGAATGATAAATGGTGCCAATTTCAGAACGTCCTTGACACTGCGCATGCGCAGTAAGGGCAAAGTATGGAGGACCTTCAGGACATGATTTCTTTGGTTTTAGATGCAAATTTTGGGGATTGGGGGGCAAAATTTGTGTTTGGCCCTAGTATTTTAAGAGTTAGCACCAGCTATGTCTGGGTCATTGGTAAGTATAAAAAATATATAAATTACTATAAATTTTTTAACTTTTCTGATCTTTACAACAGCCTCACAAAAGCAAGAGGACTTTGGTAATGAATAACTCAATTTTGATTTTGCTATGTCTTTACCTAATGTAACAATGCTATGCAACCAGTTAAGCTTGCCGTGATTATGCAAAAAGTTGACTAATTGTCTGTCGTGCTGATTGATCGACTTTAAATTTGAAAGTCTACTTTTTTTACTTTTTTTACCCCCGCATGTATAACGACACCACTGCCTTTCCAGAACGTGATCAATCTGTATATACTTGATGGGAACTTTTCTGGATGTATAAACGACAGTGGTAGACCATATGGAGGTAAAGGAGGGTGGCCTCAGGTCCCCCCCCCCCCCCCCCCCCCCCTCCTCAAATAAATCGTTATTTTTCTATGTCCGATTTGGAAATGTTTGCGGTAATTACCTCCCACTTTAATGATTTTTGGGGGGGGAAAATATGAAAGTTATTTTCAAGTATTACTGCTCTCGTCATGTCAACAACATGTCTGTATTTTAAACAACATCATTTCCAATAACCATTCTTTGCTCATAAATCTTTTATTTTGAACAACACGAAATGAAACTCGCTGTGTTTGATGAAATTTGCGTAGCCATTTTCAGTCATGGGTCAAGATTCAGCTAACTCTAGTTTTGTAACACAAAATATTTAATCTATTTTGCATCACACAACTAGAGTTGGCTCCCTTGGGTCATTCTTTCGTGTTGGAAATCCGAAAATCACAACGTTTCCCACCATTGGTAAATTATCGTGAGTGTGTGTGCGGAAGGAGAGGGGGTGTGTGACTTTTTACATCCTTAGAGCCCTTACAGGGTCCAGCAGAATAGTCCTTGTAAGTTGTAAAATCCCTCTCCCTCGGATCAGGCCTAGTTCCTTCTGGCTGCTCACTGTTATGTTTCATCTGAATTTCGGGCGTCAGGGTGTATTACTAATGGTATGGCAGATGATCGACCAACTTAACAAAATATGGTCAACGAAACGTTCATTCCGACGTTCACCAAGCCTTATAATGTGGAAATGATGGATTGTTGACTATGTCACCATGTTATTTGAAATGTACACGGCCACACGCCCGGTTATACCTAACTTTAGGACCATTCAGCCATCTCATTTTAGTCGACCCTTTGTTAAAAAAACGTGGTCATAAAAGTCAACTAATTGTCGATTTTGGGCTCTGATTAATTGACTATGGAATTTCATAATCGCGGCAAGCCAACAACCAGTACGATTCACGAAAATCACCAGATTTCAAAAAGCTTTTCAATTTTTGCCTCAAAAACTTAGTTTATGAACCCAAATTCGAATATTTGTATCCAGATCATTCCAATAAAGAGTCACAGCTATGTAACATTAATATTGGCAATTATTAATTAGGCCAAAACTCCCTCATGTACTTATAATTCTTAACCCACTGAGTACTTTTGAAACAAATCTTTATGACTAGATTTGATGAAAAATTGAGAAAATTTGAATCAAGAATTCACTGGTCAAAAAGTCAATTCACTTTAGAATGGAAAGTTTGTTAAATATGTTCAAATTTTACTTATTTTTGTGACAAGAGATGTCCTGTCCTGTGCAGGAATATCTGCCAGCAGCAGGTGAGGAGTTAACTTATGTGTAGCTCTTGCAAGGGAGCACCCTTGTTTTTACCCCAAAAAGTTCCAACATCCTGGAATTTTCTCATCTCAGACCCTTGAAAATATTCTGAAATGGTTCTAAAAATTCTTGGAATTTTCTAGAACTCATTTAACTGGTAGAGTGCTAAACTATATTTCAAAAGTGATTTGTAACACAAATATTTAGTTTCAAATATACTATGCTACCAGCAAGAGGAGCCTCAGTTGAACAAGATATTGCTCATTTACAACGTTTTGTTGCAATTCATTGAAGAATTCCATTGACACTCTCCAATAAGTTGTAACAAGACAAGTTCATTTAAATATTTCTTTTTCTGCTGTATATCAAACAACAAACTAATGGAAATAGTGGAAAGCCACTAAATTGTTCAACATAGCCACGAGAGAGGCTTCTTGCACTTGACCAGTTAAGTACTGGAACCCTGTACAGAGGCTGCACATGTACACATCATGATAAATTCAACAATTTTTTTGCATCTCATACATACTGCAGAAACTCCTGGAAACCTATCGAAAATTGCTATTTCATTTTCCAGGCCCTGGAAATTTATGTAAAATCTGAAGTTTTTCCTGTGGGTCTGGAAGGGTTATGGAAAATCATGTTTGAGCATTGGTCCTTGGTCAATGTTATTTGCTTCCAATTATACTAAAATTACCCGCCTTTTTCATGTAATAAGTAACATGTATTCTGTTGTCTGTGTGGAGACGGTTACTATACTTGTACAGGTTTACTGCCGAATCCACAACTCCATGTGCTTGTGCTATTTGTTATGCTACTGTTCATATATTTGTCTGAAATAAATATTGTTTAAACTAAATCGTGTTTTTTGTTGGTGTTCTGTAAATCCCAAATCAGTGAACTCCAACCAATGACATTTGCAAGTGCTGGGTGGGGTCCTACTTGAACAAAGGATTGATTGTAGAATTTTGTTTTTATTGACCATAATAAAAATGTTTGAACAGTCGTTCTACAATTTGGTTTTATGTCAAACAGCATGTGGCCAAGTATACCTGTATCCTAAACTGCTACCCCTGTAGAAACTTGATGACTCAACAAACTAATCTGCTATTCATGATCCATCAGGTATTCTACCCAGGGGTCCATGAATAGCAGATTTGCTTGTTGGATCATCATCCCAATTGGTTACAAAAGTGAAGCTACAGATAGATATTACTCTTGTTTCCCCTTGCATTTAGTAGTTTAATGGATATGGGCTATGGAAAATTGGTCGTGCAGACTATTGAAAAGTTATGAAAAGCTGTGGAAAAATATTCCACTAGGTCTTATGAACCCTGTGACTTTGTAGAATTATTGATTTTAGACATTCTGTGTATCATATAATGGAAAATCATCAAATTTTAAACATTTAAGGGCCTGGACAATCATTCAGCAATTCCATTACTCTTCAACCCATTTCTCTGGTGGTGTGACAGTGATTTCAGAACAATTATATTGTCTGTCTGTATAGCTAGCTAGGGTTTAACTCCTTGCATGCTGCTGGTGGTTATTCCTGCCCAGGATATAATTTCTCTTGCCACTGAAATGAGGATAATTTGGGTTCATTTAATTAAATTGCCCTTCAGTAAGTTGAATGGATTTTTTCACTAATGATTTCTTGAGTTAAAGTTAGATGAATTTTTCATCAAATCTAGTCATGGCTGCTGTGAAGCAGCCATGACTAGATTTGATGAAAAATATTTTGAAAATACTCAGCGGGTTAAGAGTTAACTAGAAATCACAGCCAGGGTGAGTTCATTCTAATCTCGCAGACTTTCTCATGATTGAATCTTTTGAGTTCTGAGGCCACAAAGCCACAAATAGTTACTAAAAGTTTAACTTCTCAATAGAGATTATAAATCATTAAGCCATCTTATTGATGCATTTTTTCCTCTGCTACTGGTATATTGTCATGTAACATATGCCTGTATCTAACATGACAATAAGATGACAATTTCAAACTTTTCTCAAATAATTACAAATTTTCAATTTTTGCCTTCAAAACAGAGCAAACGACTCATAGTTTGCATGTTTTGGAGGGAAAAAGTGAAAAAATCACAAATTTTAATGGTAATTGTAGTAAATAGCAGTGGTCTGTTACAAAGGTCAAGGGTTAAATGAAGTTTCCACCCAGAGACCAACCGACTAGGCAGCTTGCACAAAAGAAGTAGTCTTGGATCAGCAAAATCTTTTTTTGAGTTTAATAAAAAGTGACTCAGAATCACCTTGGATTGGCAAAATTTACTCTGCCTTCAATAAAAAGCAACTATGAAGTCGAGTCACCTTGTGAAAATTAGTCTACCTTGAAATTTGGTGAATTTTTCAGAAAATTTTCACCCAAAACACGTTTTTTTGGAAGTATTAAATTATGTTAAAAAAATCCTATTGAGTAACTGTTCATTCAATTCCACATGTTTATCCTCGCAGTGAAAATAGGTGACAATTATTAAAAGACGTGTGACTTTGTGTTTGAACAATCTTCAAACTAACTGTTTTTTTTTTTAACTAAAAACCCTTTAGAGGGTATTTTTTTAAAACAGCACTTTTGGTCGAAAACTTCACTTTTTAGCTCACCGAAGGGAGCTCAACTTATCACTTGCCGTCCGTCGTCGTCATCCGCCGTCATGAACATTTTTCAAACGACTTCTCCTCTGTAACCACTCGGCCGATTTTCACGAAACTTCATGTGGATGTTCATTACTATATGGCAATTCATTTTTGTTCAAATGAAATGGCCACGTCCCTTAGGGGTTCTGTATGGGACATAACTCTGATAGCACCGTATGAATTATAGAAAAATTATTAAAAAATCTTCAGAACCAGTGGGCAGAATCTTTTGATACTTGGTATGCAGCATCTTGGTATGGGTCTGATTCAAGTTTGTTCAAATCGAGTCCCTCAACCAATATTGGGGCTCACTATGGGGCGTGAATTTTTACTTAGTGCAATTTAAGAAAAAAATTTTAAAAATCTTCTTCTCCAGAACCAATGAGTAGAATCTTTTGATATTTGGTATGCAGCATCCTGGTATGGGTCTGATTCAAGTTTGTTCAAATCGAGTCCCTTAATCAATATTGGGGCTCCCTATATAGGCATGAATTTTTCCTTAGTGCAATTTAAGGAAAAAATCTTCTCCAGAACCAGTGGGCAGAATCTTTTGATATTTGGTATACAGCATCTTGGTATGGGTCTGATTCAAGTTTGTTCAAATGGAGTCCCTTGATCAATTTTGGGGCTCACTATGGGGACCTGAATTTTTACTTAGTGAAATTTAAGAAAAAAAATTTAAAAATCTTCTTCTCCAGAACCAATGGGCAGGATCTTTTGATATTTGGTATACAACATCTTGGTATGGGTCTCATTCAAGTTTGTTCAAATTGAGTCCCTCAATCAATATTGGGGCTCACTAAAGGGGTGTGAATTTTTACTTAATGCAATTTAAGAAAATTTCTTTAAAAATCTTCTTTTCCGGAACCGATGGACAGAATCTTTTGATATTTGGTGTACACCATCTTGGTATGGGTCTGATTCAAGTTTGTTCAAATTGAATCCCCCGTTCAATATTGGGGATCACTATGGGGGTGTGAATTTTTACTTAGTGCAATGTAAGAAAAAATCTTTAACAATCTTCTTCACCAGAACCAATGGGCAGAATCTTTCGATATTTGGTATGCAGCAACTTGGTATGAGTCTGATTCAAGTTTGTTCAAATCGAGTTCCTTGATCAATATTGGGGCTACCTATGGGGGCATGGATTTTTACATTGTGCAATTTAAGAAAAAATCTTCAAAAATTTTCTTCTCTAGAACCAGTGGTCAGAATATTTTGATATTTGGTATGCAGCATCTTGGTATGGGTCTGATTCACTTTTGTTCAAATCGAGTCCCTCGATAAATATTGGGGCTCCCTATGGGCGATCAATTTTCACTTAGTGCGATTTAAGAAAAAATTCTTTAAAAATCTTCTTCTCCCGAACCAGTGGGCAAAATCTTTTGATATTTGGTATGTAGCATCTTAGTAAGGTTCTGATTCAAGTTTGTTCAAATTGAGTCCCTCGATTAATATTGGGCCTCACTATGGGGGCGTGAATGTTTACTTTGTGCAGGTCAAGGAAAATTCTTTAAAAATCTTCTTCAGAACCATCATGCAGAATCTTTTGATATTTGATCAGCAGCATTGTCCCATTCAGTCTTGTTGATGTTTTAGCTCCACAGAGAGTAGAGATTTACTCTGTAGAACCTTAAGAATAGCTTTTGATAGAATTTGTGTCTTAACAGTATGGAACATTTGGTGAGTGCCTAAGGCCCCCTGGAGCCTCTTGTAATTCTCATCTGAAGTATGAAGTTGGTCAAAAATGTCTATTATCTTGTTGACATTATTGTTGACCCTATTGGTTGCCTAGTGTACTTGTTCCAGAAAAGGATCATTGTAAACACTGGAATTACTTATATTTTCCTAGAATGATTCAGCATAAAACATTTTATAACAAATCGGTTATAAGGAGATAAATAAACCTTCAATTCTGCATCATGAAGGGTCATTCATACTTCGCAAAAAGTGTGTACTTCCAGAAATTTTTTTATAGAATTTTTTTTTAAATAAATTTCATAAACATGTTTTTTAGCTCACCTGAGCGAAGCTCAAGGGGAGCTTTACTAATCACTTTCTGTCCGGCATCCGTCGTCCGGCGTCCGTCATCCGTCGTCCGTCGTCGTCCGTCCGGCGTTAACTTTACATTATCGACTTCTCCTCCTAAACCACTAGCCCAATTTTATTCAAATGTTGGCTAAATGTTTATTACCTAATGCCAATTCAGATTTGTTCAAATGAAGTTGCCCCTCCTCCTGGGTGGTGCCACGCCCCCAAGGGGCACCAAAATCTTTGTAAATCTTCTTCTCATGAACCAGCAGTAGCAGAGACTTGATATTTGGTGTGCAGCTTCCTTTTGAGGTGTAGACTCAGATTTGTTCAAGAGAAGTTTGTGGGGCTATACTTGGCGTTGTTATGAGAGGGGCAAAATTTTTTGCCCCGCCCAAAATTTCTATTTTCCAAACCGAGAGGCTGATTTGAACCAAATTTTATGTGAGGGCTTATTGGGTCATGAGTACTTGATTTATGCAAAAAAAAATTTTCCCGCAGCCCCGTGGGAACCGCAGGAGCTAAAAATAGAAAAAATTTAAAACTCCCATATCTCCAAAACTGCACGGCACTGAGAATTTTTATTTGGTGTGCAGCTTCCTTAGGACCAACAGAAAGGATTGGTAAAAAAAAATTGCCATCGGTTTTATCATAGGGTACAGTTTCGGGACTTTGAAAAAGTGCTGAGTCAGCACTTTTTAACACTGTAGGCAATGGGAAAAACATTAAAAAATCTTCTTCTCCAGATCCAGCAGGCAGAATCTTTTGATATTTGGTATGCAACATTGTAGGGTGGATCTGATTCAAGTTTGTTCAAATCGGCCCCCTGGGTTCATATTTGGGCTCAGTATAGGAGCCCGATTTCGAACTTAGTGCATTTCAGGCAAATTTCTTAAAAAATCTTCTTTTCCAGATCCAGCAGGCAGAATCTTTTGATATTTGGTATGCAACATTGTGGGGTGGATCTGATTCAAGTTTGTTCAAATCGGCCCCCTGGGTTTATATTTGGGCTCAGTATAGGAGCCCAAATTTGAACTTACTGCATTTCAGGCAAATTTCTTTGAAAATCTTCTTCTCCAGATCCAGCAGGCAGAATCTTTTGATATTTGGTATGCAACATTGTAGGGTGGATCTGATTCAAGTTTGTTCAAATCGGCTCCCTAGATTCATATTTGGGCTCACTATAGGAGCTTGAAATCGAATTTAGTGCATTTCAGGCAAATTTCTTCAAAAATCTTCTACTCCAGATCCAGCAGGCAGAATCTTTTGATATTTGGTATGCAACGTTGCGGGGTAGATCTGATTCAAGTTTGTTCAAATCGGCTCCCTGGATACATATTTGGGCTTACTATAGAAGCCCGAATTCGAACTTAGTGCATTTCAGGCAAATTTCTTAAAAAATCTTCTTCTCCAGATCCAGCAGGCAGAATCTTTTCATATTTGGTAAGCAACATTGTGGGGTGGATCTGATTCAAGATTGTTCAAATCGGCCCCCTGGGTTAATATTTGGGCTCAGTATAGGAGCCCGATTTCGAACTTAGTGCATTTCAGGCAAATTTCTTAAAAAATCTTCTTCTCCAGATCCAGCAGGCAGAATCTTTTGATATTTGGTATGCAACATTGTAGGATGGATCTGATTCAAGTTTGTTCAAATCGGCCCTCTGGGTTCATATTTGGGCTCAGTATAGGAGCCCGATTTCGAACTTAGTGCATTTAGGCAAATTTCTTAAAAAATCTTCTTCTCCAGATCCAGCAGGCAGAATCTTTTGATATTTGGTATGCAACATTGTGGGGTGGATCTGATTCAAGTTTGTTCAAATCGGCTTCCTAGATTCATATTTGGGCTCACTATAGAAGCTCGAATTTGAACTTAGTGCATTTCATGCAAATTTCTTAAAAAATCTTCTCCAGATCCAGCAGGCAGAATCTTTTCATATTTGGTAAGCAACATTGCGGGGTGGATCTGATTCAAGTTTGTTCAAATCGGCCCCCTGGATTTATATTTGGGCTCAGTATAGGAGCCCAAATTTGAACTTAGTGCATTTCAAGCAAATTTATTAAAAAATCTTCTTCTCCAGATCCAGCAGACAGAATCTTTTGATATTTGGTATGCAACATTGTGGGGTGGATCTGATTCAAGTTTGTTCAAATCGGCTTCCTAGATTCATATTTGGGCTCACTATAGAAGCTCGAATTCGAACTTAGTGCATTTCAGGCAAATTTCTTAAAAAATTTTCTTCTCCAGATCCAGCAGGCAGAATCTTTTGATATTTGGTATGCAACATTGTGGATGGATCTGATGCAAATTTGTTTAAATTGGCTCCCTAGATTCATATTTGAGCTTACTATAGAAGCTCGAATTCGAACTTAGTGCATTTCAGGCAAATTTCTTAAAAAATCATCTTCTCCAGATCCAGCTGGCAGAATCTTTTGATATTTGGTATGCAACATTGCGGGGTGGATCTGATTCAAGTTTGTTCAAATCGGCCCCCTGGATTCATATTTGGGCTCACTATAGAAGCTCGAATTCAAACTTACTGCATTTCGGGCAAATTTCTTCAAAAATCTTCTTCTCCAGATCCAGCAGGCAGAATCTTTTGATATTTGGTATGCAACATTGCGGGGTGGATCTGATTCAAGTTTGTTCAAATCGGCCCCCTGGATTCATATTTGGGCTTAATATAGAAGCCCGAATTCGCACTTAGTGCATTTCGGGCAAATTTATTAAAAAATCTTCTTCTCCAGATCCAGCAGGCAGAATCTTTTGATATTTGGTATGCAACATTGTGGGGTGGATCTGATTCAAGTTTGTTCAAATCGGCTTCCTAGATTCATATTTGGGCTCACTATAGAAGCTCGAATTCGAACATAGTGCATTTCAGGCAAATTTCTTAAAAAATCATCTTCTCCAGATCCAGCAGGCAGAATCTTTTGATATTTGGTATGCAACATTGCGGGGTGGATCTGATTCAAGTTTGTTCAAATCGGCCCCCTGGATTCATATTTGGGCTCACTATAGAAGCTCGAATTCAAACTTACTGCATTTCGGGCAAATTTCTTCAAAAATCTTCTTCTCCAGATCCAGCAGGCAGAATCTTTTGATATGTGGTATGCAACATTGCGGGATGGATCTGATTCAAGTTTGTTCACATCGGCCCCCTGGATTCATATTTGGGCTTAATATAGAAGCCCGAATTCGCACTTAGTGCATTTCGGGCAAATTTATTAAAAAATCTTCTTCTCCAGATCCAGCAGGCAGAATCTTTTGATATTTGGTATGCAACATTGTGGGGTGGATCTGATTCAAGTTTGTTCAAATCGGCTTCCTAGATTCATATTTGGGCTCACTATAGAAGCTCCAATTCGAACTTAGTTCATTTCAGGCAAATTTCTTCAAAAATCTTCTTCTCCAGATCCAGCAGGCAGAATCTTTTGATATTTGGTATGCAACATTGCGGGGTGGATCTGATTCAAGTTTGTTCAAATCGGCCCCCTGGATTCATATTTGGGCTCACTATAGAAGCTCGAATTCAAACTTAGTGCATTTCGGGCAAATTTCTTCAAAAATCTTCTTCTCCAGATCCAGCAGGCAGAATCTTTTGATATTTGGTATGCAACATTGCGGGGTGGATCTGATTCAAGTTTGTTCAAATCGGCCCCCTGGATTCATATTTGGGCTTAATATAGAAGCCCGAATTCGCACTTAGTGCATTTCGGGCAAATTTATTAAAAAATCTTCTTCTCCAGATCCAGCAGGCAGAATCTTTTGATATTTGGTATGCAACATTGTGGGGTGGATCTGATTCAAGTTTGTTCAAATCGGCTTCCTAGTTTCATATTTGGGCTCACTATAGAAGCTTGAATTCGAACTTAGTGCATTTCAGGCAAATTTCTTAAAAAATCTTCTTCTCCAGATCCAGCTTCAGAATCTTTTCATATTTGGTAAGCAACATTGTGGGGTGGATCTGATTCAAGTTTGTTCAAATCGGCCCCCTGGGTTTATATTTGAGCTCCGTATAGGAGCCCAAATTTTAACTTAGTGCATTTCAGGCATATTTCTTAAAAAATCTTCTTCTCCAGATCCAGCAGGCAGAATCTTTTGATATTTGGTATGCAACATTGTGGGGTGGATCTGATTGTGATTCATGAACGTATTTATTTGTAAAGTTGATAGAATCTTAGACAAAATTTGCAGAAAAGATCTACTATAGAAGGGGTGGTATCCAGGGTGAACCGTTTACCCAAATCTAGCAGTACTAATGCATTATTCACACAAATCTCCGTTCAAATTTTATGACCCCTCATTGGAACACACGCATTCAGCTCATTCCAACAAAGGTCATATGCCATGTTTTCGAGACAAAGGAATAAAAATTTTAGTTATTCATGAAATTTTTAGGCAACTGTTGTCTGTTATTCACATTGCTTCATGAAATTTCAGTACTTTTAGAAGTTACCTCAGTAATCAAGGGTTAATTCCCCTTAATTAAATGTCGCCTCTAAAAAACAACCACTTTCCATATCTTACCTTTTTACCAGCATAACTGCCAAAACTTGTCAGCATTCTTCGCAAAAATCGCTATTCAAATTTTAATTTTTGTCTCTTAAACATACATGTACTTATCGCTTGTAAATACCCCATTGGGATGAGCTTTTTGAGCTCATTCCAATGAGAGGTCGCACACCATGCTTTTTGAGTCAAAAAAGCAATTTTTTTTGTTATTCCAGAATTTCGTACGTAAAACACAGCTTTATGACTTCACATTAAAATGAGCTCTCTAAGCTTGTTCCAATCAACATTCACGCACTATGTCTTTCACACAAAAAATAAAATTTTCCATTTATTCAGGAATTTTGTTTGCAAGAACACTCTTACCCCCCCCCCCCCCCCCCACACACACACAAACACACACACACACACACACAAACACACACACACACATCTAAAAGTTTGTCAGCAAAAAAACAGTTACTTCAATTTTTAAATGCATTATAGGAACAACTTGCCTAATCAAATTTAAATACTTTTGCATCATTCTGTATCTAGAACAAACCATTTACCATATCTTTACGCAAAATTCTCCAGCATCATTCACAAAAAACACCATTATTTATATATTCACATTTCTGTCTCAAAAATATACCTGATCTTCCCATACCCCTATTGGAATAAGCTGTTTGAGCTTGTTCAATGATGATAAAAAAAACTAATATTTTGGAAAATTTGTGAAAATTTTTGTTTTCTTGCATGCAAATATATACATGTAGCACATGGAAGATATCCACAGTTGGGGAGAGATGTCCAAGGCTATCTCTTCACATTCCTTGTTTGTGCTTCATGCTAAACCAGTTTGTCTGCAGAGATAAATTTGCTTTATTAAAAATCATTGGAGATTGGCCACACACCAACGATTTTAAATAAAACTAATTTTAGGTAACAAATGTTGAACTTCAAACAAAATCTATCACTCAACCAGTTAATGTTGATGAGGCATGACATGGTGAAGGTGACCTAAAATACTTCTTAGAGTCACTTTGTCAGGTGAGCGATTAAGGCCACGTGGGGCCTCTTGTTTCCTCTATCTCTTTATTTCTCTCAGCTTTATTAATTTATTTACACGTGAGAAAACCATATAATGGAGCAATCATGCAAAAGCCCACTCATGCTTCTCCTGCCAGCTCACTAATTCTCCCCGTTTTCAGTTCACATCTCCTGACACAAGGAGATCCTGGCTGTCAAAAGTGTTGTTAATCTCCAATAAAGAGAAAAACAACAAAAATGTTGACGTCTCCCTAAAGTCTATAGAGGGAGAAATGACTTCCTTATGCTTGTCTGTACCCAGATAATAACTTTGCTTGCACATGAAAGCAAAGGAACATCAAGCAATTTTTTAGACATTTTACACCTGGAGTCTATGCAAAGGTTCTGCTTTGTTTTTTTCGCAGTACTGAGAAATATTGCATGTGTGTAAAGTCACTATGCAATATTGAATGTGTACGTAAAGTTACTGCAAGCCTGTTTTAGTGATCATCATTCCCTATATACTGTGTACATGAACATCAAAAAACAGTTTTTGAAACAAATATTTATTTATGATGACTATGCCAAATGAATGCCACCAAGATCTTTCCTTTAACCCTCTGCATATTGACTGGTTAAAGCATTGGACTTCAAACTGAAAGGTTGATGATTTGTTCCTGACCTGTACCATCTGTGCTGTGCCCTTGGACAAGACGCTAAATCCCAGTTCTCCATTTTGGGGCATGGTGGTGTTGTGTACTAATGCATACTTCATATCGATGGTGCACTTGCGTTCAACCTCTATTAACCCTTTACCTAACATGAAAAGCAG
Source organism: Pictodentalium vernedei (assembly GCA_031216915.1). Lineage (NCBI taxonomy): Eukaryota > Metazoa > Mollusca > Scaphopoda > Dentaliida > Dentaliidae > Pictodentalium > Pictodentalium vernedei. The sequence goes on from CM062296.1 coordinate 383,590,905, forward strand.
ACGACACTTGCCAAAAAAATTCTTGAATAACTAATTTTTTTAATTTTTTGTCTCAAAAACATAGGTTATGACCCCTCATTGGAATGAGCTCGACCAGATCATTCCAAAGAGGGGTCATAGCCTATGTTTTTGAGACAAAAAATGAAAAAAATAATGAAAATTAATTGGCGATTTTTGTGAATAGCGCTGGCCGGTTTTGGCCGCCATATTGGGTAAAGGGTTAACACTGATTGTGCCGGCTTAGTAAGTTGGAGAGCCTGACCTTTAATCAGGGTTTGGTGGGGGTGTGGGGGTGGAGGGGAGGGGGGTTCCCCCTCAGTACTCTGGCTTCCTCCTTTCCTAAAACTGTTTGACACAATATGACTTTGGCTATTGAAAGTGACATTAAACCCCAATAAACAATCAAACAATTGATATTAAAAATTGTTTGACAGAGCTCTGTAAGCTCTGTCAAACAAGAATGAATTGGTTAAATTATGAAATTTACACTTTTATCAAGAAATTGTATTACTTATTTTGCTCTAAAGTGAACTTTTGAACCTACCAGCAGCCCTATTTCATTATGGATAATGAGATTGACCTTAAAACAGCTGCAAGGCAATTTCACTTTCTCATCTTTAATTGGACAGTTGTCTCAATAAAAAATAAAATTCACTGTATTTAAGTTTAATTTGTTGCAATTTTTTTTAAGTTTTGAGAAATGTTTCAAGTGATCTTCAGCAGAGTCAACATTTGTTAGTGGGGGTTGCATTCAGACTGAATTTTCCTTCTGGCATGCCAATGAAAAAAAAAATGACGTATTTTTCTCTCATGATCATGGGCAAAAGGCAGTAGGTTGCAAATTATGAAAATGTCTGATTCCACCAACATATTCCAAGAGTATGGGATATAATACAAATTGCATTTCTGTCTGTCTGTCTGTCTGTCTGTCTGTCTGTCTGTCTGTCTGTCTGTCTGTCTGTCTGTTCTGTCTGTCTGTCTGTCTGTCTGTCTGTCTGTCTGTCTGTCTGTCTGTCTGTCTGTCTGTCTGTCTGTCTGTCTGTCTGTCTGTTAGTTTTCGATTATTTGTCTATCTTTTTGATTTTAACCCTTAGGAGCCTGGTCAGTTGTCCTGAATTCACACATGACCACAGCCTGTACACATCCAGTGGCTTAACAGTGATTTTTGGCTTAACTTGACAAAGTCAAGATAAGCTATTGCCATCACGCGTGCAGAAGTCTGTTAGTCTGTGAGTCTGTTCACATTTTCCTTTAGCACAGGCTACACCCCGCAGTTCTTGTCTGATCATCACGAAATTTCATATGCAGGTTTGGGGTCATGCCTAGATGAGAACGACCCCTTTTGGTTGCAATCGGTCAACCGGTATGGCTCTCCGAGCCCAAAACCCGGAAACCATTAGCACAGTCTACAGGTTGTATTTATGAAGGGATTTCATTGTAACTTGATAGGATGCCTCTGTATAATGCCTAGATGAGAACGTCCACTTTTGGGCATGATCTGTCAACCATGATGGCTGCCCAAGCCCGAAACCCAAAAATTTTTAGCACAGTCTGCAGGTCATATTTATTAAGGGATTTCATTGTAACCTGGTAGAATGACTCCAAATAATGTCTAGATGAGAACATCCCCTTTTGGTCACGATCATTCAGCCTTGATGGCTGCCCGAGCCCAAAAACCTTTAGCATGGTCTACAGGTCATATTTATGAAGGGATTTTATTGTAACTTGGTAGGATGACTCCAAATAATGTCTAGATGAGAACGTCCCATTTTGATTGTGATCATTTAGCCTTGATGGGTGCCCGAGCCCAAAAACCTTTAGCATAGGCAAAAGGTCATATTTATGGGAAGATTTCATTGTAACCTGTTAGGTTGACTCCATATAATGCCTAGATGATGGCATCCCCTCTTGGTCGTGATTGGTCAACTGTGATGGCTACAGGTGCCCGAAGCCCGAAAACCTTGAGTTCAGTCAACAGGTCATATTTATCAAGGAATTTCATTGTAACTTCATAGTATCACTCCAGATGATGCCCAGATGAGATTGTGATGTCTAGATGAGAACATCCCCTTTTGGACACGATTTGGCAACTGTGACGGCTACAGGGGCCCGAAGCCCAAAAACCTTTAGAACAGTGTACAGGTCATAATTATGAAGGGATGTCATTGTAGCTTGGTAGGATGACTCCAAATAATGTCTAGATGAGAACATCCCCTTTTGGTCGCGATCATTCAGCCTTTATGGCTGCCCGAGCTCAAAGACCTTTACCATAGTCAACAGGTCGTATTTATGGAAGGATTTCCTTGTAACTTGTTCGGTTGACTCCATATAATGCCTAGATGATGACATCCCCTTTTGGTCATGATTGGTCAACTTTGATGGCTACAGGTGCCCGAAGCCCAAAAATCTTGAGCACAGTCTACAGGTCATATTTATGAAGGGATTTCATTGTAGCTTCGTAGGATCACTCCAGATGATGCCCAGATGAGAATGCCCCCTTTTGGTTGTGATCATTCAATCATTATGGCTGCCCGAGCCCGAAGCCCGAATATCTTTAGCACAGTCTACAGGTCATATTTATGAAGGGATTTCATTGTAATTTGGTAGGTTTGACTTCATATAATGTCTAGATGAGAACGTCCCCTTTTGGCAACTGTGACAGCTACAGGGACACGAGAATCTTTAGAACAGTCTACAGGTCATAATTATGAAGGTATTTCATTGTAGCTTGGTAGGATGACTCCAAAAAATGTCTAGATGAGAATGTCCCCTTTTGGTCTTGATCATTCAGCCTTTATGGCTGCCCGAGCCCCAAAACCTTTAGCATAGTCTGTAGGTCATATTTATGGAAGGATTTCCTTGTAACTTGTTAGGTTGACTCCATATAATACCTAGATGATGACATGCCCTATTGTTCATTATTTGTTCAACTGTGATGGCTACAGGTGCCTGAAGCCCGAAAATCTTGAGCACAGTCTACAGGTCATATTTATGAAGGGATTTTACTGTAACTTCGTAGGATCACTCCAGATGATGCCCAGATGAGACTGTCCCCTTTTGGTTGCGATCATTCAACCATGATGGCTGCCCAAGCCCAAAGCCTGAAAACCTTTAGCACAGTCTTCAGTTCATATTTATGAAGGGATTTCATTGTAACTTGGTAGGTTGACTTCATATAATGTCTTGATGAGAACAGCTCCTTTTGGACACCATTAGGCAACTGTGACGGCTACAGCAGCCTGAAGCCTGAAAACCTTTAGCACAGTCTACAGGTGATATTTATTTATGAAGGGATTTCATTGTACCTTGGTAGGATGACTCCAAATAATGTCTAGATGAGAATGTCCCCTTTTGGTCGCGATCATTCAACCTTGATGGCTGCCCGAGCCCAAAACTCCAAAACCTTTTAGCATAGTCTATAGATCATATTTATGGAAGGATTTCATTGTAACCTGTTAGTTTGACTCCATATAATACCTAGATGATGATTGGTCAACTGTGACGGCTTCAGAGGCCCAAAGCCAGAAAACCTTGAGCACAGTCTACAGGTCATATTTATGAAGGGATTTCATTGTAACTTCGTAGGATCACTCCAGCTGATGCCCAGATGAGAATGTACCATTTTGGTTGCGATCATTCAACCATGATGGCTGCCCGAGCCCAAAGTCCAAAAACCTTTAAAACAGTCTACAGGTCATATTTATGAAGGGATTTCATTGTAACTTGGTAGGTTGACTTCATATAATGTCTAGATGAGAACGTCCCCTTTGGACGCAATTGGGAAACTGATAGCTACAGGAGCCCGAAGCCCAAAAACCTTTAGCACAGTCTACAGGTCATATTTATGAAGGGATTTCAATGTAACTTGATAGGATGACTCGTTTTGGAATAATTTCACTGTAACTTGGTAACTTTCGTTGATATACGTTAACTGTGAGGGCCACATACATTAACTGTGAGGTCATATTAACCCCCCCCTCAGCTCTTCAGTACAGTGTACACCTCATATTATTTTTATCAAAAACATAGCATACAGGGAACAGAAATGAACATATTCCCAATTATCACAATTCTTGTCTTATTTCATAATCCTTTCATAAACATTGAACATTATCCTTTTCATCAAACACAACACACAAGTTAAGCTACAGTGTCATTGACACTTTCATTAGTCAAGTCTTGGCTGCCTGCTAAAGACTTGACTAGAAACCACTGCCTGTGTAATTTGTCTATTGTCAGCAGGCCCAACTCCTGATAGCATGTTAACTGGTAGAGTGCTAAATTATTTTTGGTCGTCAGAATTTGTTCACTGGCCTTGTCTTGTTATTATATATGGGAGAGTGCCTGTGGGCACTCTCCCATAAATTGTAACAAGAAAATCCTTGCAGACTAAATAATTTCACTTCAAAGATAATATGAAGCACCTCCATTGAATACGAAGCCTTTTATTTGTGGTTCCCATGGTTTGGATTAAAGCCCAAATATGGGCCTCCAGCACTCTACCAGTTAAGGGCACCTTTCCTCATATTAATGCTAATTTTAGCTTGTATTCTCACTCTGTCCTTTATTTTGTGCATCGATCGGTTTTCCAACGGTGAGAAGTCTTGTGATTTGATTGCCTTTGTGGGGTTTTCCCCTCTAAATTCGCTTCTCACAACCATTTGGACAATGCCTAAAACTATTCCTTGTCCTTTTTGTTTGCAGGTGAAATATGTTGATGATGGACAAAGTACTTGTGTCACCTGCAACAGTTGCTCTCAGGCCAATCCCTTTTGTGTTTGTTGGGTTAATTTAGTTGTCAAAATTCTGCGCTTCCATTAACAAGGTGGTTCTGACCCAGGCTAGAACACCTCGCTGTCAGGGTAAATGTAGCCGTGCAGCCTCGGATATTTCCTAGAGTGCACATGGTGATTCTGTCAAGCAGGATGTTGGGCAGCCTTTTACTGTAACAGATGCCTTTGCAGCTGTTGGTGGTGCTGGTGATGAGACACCTGAAGTGGGGACTATGGTATCCCTTCCTTTGGCTCCAGTGGTCACTCTTGAGGTGACAATTTTCATCAAGACGAGTTCTTCCGAGGACTACTCAAGCACTCTCTCTGCCAGCATCATCTGCAGCTGCTGAGGAGTTTGTTCGTGCTGGTCCTATTTTGCATGATAGACTTCCTTCCATCTCTTCTGGAGTTGGTATACAGCCTCGGGGCCTGGGGCTGTATCGGGTGTGGTTTCACAGGGCTCCCAGTCTTCCCTGGCTTCTCAGCGAAGCTGTATGGGTTTGTTAGTTACCCCATTTCATCTGGCTAGGTTTACTCCTGGCCGGTTGGGTTGCTCTGTCACCTTGGCTGCAATTCCTCGACCCTCGGGCAAATCGCTGGTTGTTCCACCTTCGCCTGCTGGTGAGCCGACAAGCAGAATGGGCTGGGACATTGGCAACCAGAGCCTTCTGTTCCGCAGAGGCCAGTGACGGCTCCTGTTACTGTCACTCTTGGGACCTTCCTCCAGTGATTTCTCAACATGTCCCAAGTCTGGCTGTCAATTGACGCCATTGGTATCAGAGGATAGGCAGTCGGGCCTTCTGTTGCTCAGAGGCCAGTGGCGGCTTCCTGTCTTTCTTGGGACAATCCTCTGGTGTTTCCTCACTGTGCTACAGGTCTGCCTGCCACTCACCGTCCGCTGTCGGTCTCTCTAGTGGATTTGCAGACAGGGCCTTCTGTTTTGCATGATCCCTATGCGTCACTCTTGGGACTATCCGGTATCTTCTCACCATCTCCTTGCTCTGTCTGCCAATCAACGTTCGTTGTTGGTCCCTTCTGAGGATTTGGGCTCTTCTTTCAAAAGGGTTCACTGGGAAGACACTCTTCAGGCCTTGCTGCTCCGATGGATTCTCAGGGTGAGCTGAGGCAGACTGTTCTGGTGCTCACCCGGTTGCTTTCTAGCAACCCTCAAGTTGGCTTCCCTATGCCTCCTGATGCGCAACCTCCTTTGGTTGGTCACAAAGATTCCATGATTGGCCCTTTGGATGCTACTCGGCATTCACAGGAGGTTCCTGCTGGTCAGTCTCAGTTGGGCTATATCTCTTCTGCCATAGAGGATGACGATTTGCTTGAAAGTGATGTGCACCCTCGTCAGTCTTGGGGCAGGCTTCAGATTTTGTTTTTGGCTTCTTGCCAGACATTCAGCCTTCAGACCAGCCCTCAGTGACCACCCAGCCACGGTCGTCTGTGGAGTGCTGCAACCCTGTCAAGCCTTCTAGCTCCGGGATTTTGCACCCTCTGCAATCAGCTCAGGTTGTTGAATCCTTCCAAGGCCTGGATGCCAAGATGCATTCCAAGGCCCTGAAGGGTTCCTTCTTTTCCCAATCTGATGCCTTTCTGCCTCCAATGAGGTTTCATGTATGCAAATCCACCTGTCCACCAGTCTTCTAGTGGTTGACTACTGTGAACGAGAATTCTTCTTCCCTTGGGTTAGTTAAGCCGAAGTCGGCAGTTCTCCCGATGTCAGTGTTCGAATCCATGGTGGGCCTTTCCTGAGAGATGCTGGGCATGTTGTCTCTCGCGGATAACATCGTCACTGCCCCGGCTCCCTAACTCCCGCCAGGGGAGTTTGATAATGCACAGGCACCGTTGTATGTTTTATCTCAGGCTTTTATGAACCTGACACAGGCTCATGCCTGCAACACAGCTAATTTGGAGTTTTCACACCAGGATGCAGTTTTGGACACTTCTCCATCCCTTCCTTTTGCGCAGCATGCTGTTCAGAGGTATGCTTCTTTGGTCGGATCTCAGCTGTTCCATGGTTCTGTGGGGGCTGTCCATGACGAGGTTCTTCGTGATTCGAAGGACCAGCTTTTGTTACGGAAACTGTACTAAGCTGCTGCCATAGGTGGTGGTGGTTCCAGGCCTGCCAAGTGCCCAGCCGTGTCAGCCTCATCTTTCACGCAGGCTACGCCATTAGCTACGTCTGCTTCTTCTGCTCAGAAGATGCATCAACATGCCCACAATCACTGGCAGCCTCAGGGAGGAAAGTCTCAGGACTCTGTTGCTTCCTGAGGAGGTGGCTTCTCCTCTCGGGGAGCCTCATCGAGGTCGCAAATGAAGGTCCTCACCTCGATTTGTCTCCAGTCGGGGGAAGGCTGTTGCTGTTTTCCAACCATTGGACAGAGATAATGTCGGTCCTCGATGTCATCCAGTCAGGTCTGCGACTGTCCTTCTGTTGGCATCCCTGTTTATCGCGGGTACCCCTCCTGACTCAGGTTCCTTCCGATCCTCAGCATCGGGACCTTCTGGTGCAGGAGATCTACAATCTCCTCTCCAAAGGGGGCAGTCAAGGTGGTCAGGAACACCATTTTTCCGGGGTTCAACTCAAGACTTTTCTTAGTGCCAAAGAAAAATGGCCAGCTTCGTCCTGTCATCAATCTGAGTATCCTGAACAAATCCATCATAGCACCTTATTTCAGCATGGAAACTTACAGGTTGGTTTGACAGTCGATTCATCAGGACAATTTTGCAGCCAGTATCGACCTGAAGGATGCCTATTTTCATGTGCCCATTCACCTGGCGTCACAGAAATACCTTCTGTTCTCGTTTCAAGCACGTGTGTTTCAGTTCAAAGCTCTCCTGATAGGTTTGAATCTGGTTCTTTGGGCCTTCACCTGACTGATGTCACATATACTCGCTTTTTACCATACTGAGTCAACTGTGACTTTGTCTCCTATGTGGATGACATCCTCCAAAGGCACCTCAATGCTGCTGTTCGGCGGTTGCTTGGTCTGCTAGCGTCACTGAGTTTCAGAGTCAACTGCGAGAAGTCAGATATGATACCTTCTCAGCAATTTTGTCATTTGGGCATGGAATTCAACACTTTTCACAGTGTGGTGTCTGTTTCCAAGGCTCGGGCATTCGTCATTTCCGCCTTGACTCTGGACCTGTTCCGATCCTCCTCGGTCTCGGCTAGGACTTTCCTTCAGTTACTGGGCCTTTGTGTTTCAATGATGGATCTCATTCCGCTGGGTCGCTTGTTTGTTCGACCTCTCCAGCACTTCCTGTTGGATCATTGGCGTCCGAATGTGAATCCTCTGGACTTGGAACTTGCATTATCACCTCTGCCCTTGGACCAATGTTCCCTGGTTGTCTCAGGGTGTTCCATTGGATCTTCCTACAGCTGATCGCATCCTCACAGTGGATGCCAGCGACAGGGGCTGGCCATGGGTGCGACATTAGATCCTCTCGGTCTGTCTAGTCATGGCAGGTGGGACCGAAAGCAGGTGGCCCTTCATATAACCAGAAGGAGCTCCTTGCTCTTCTGTTAAGTTTTTCAACAATGGATCTCTCACCTGTTGAATCACACAGTCCTGCTTCTTTCGGACAATTCGACAGTAATGGCCTACATCCTGAATGAAGGGAGCACGCATTCGATTCCCATGTATTGGTTATCTCGTGATCTTCTGCTGTTAGCGTGGGATATACACCCCTCAGGTGGCCATTTGGCACATCCTTGGGCATCTCAACGTTTTAGCCAACTCCCTGTCCCGATGAGACTGTCTACCCACCAAATAGATGCTGCATCATTCAGTGTTTCAGACAATTTATATATGGTGGAGTCGTCCTCTTATCAACCTTTTCCCCACTTGCTGGAATCATCAGGTTGAGAACTTTGTATCCCCTTGTCCAGATCCACTAGCCTTTGCAGTGGACACTCTGTCTCTCAACTAGACGTTGGGTCGGCTATATCTTCCCTCCTGCTCCAATTCTTCCTCAGGTGTTGTCGAAGATTCGTGTTTGCAGTTGCAGGTCATTCTGATCGCTCTTCTGTCTCCACAGATGGTGTGGATCAATCAGCTGCGGCCTCTGTTGGCAGATTGGCCCATTCATCTTCCTCCATGTCCCGATCTTCTTTCCCAGGGCTGGCCCAGGAAGTTCCACAACAACCTAGTGAACCTATTCCTTCATTCCTGTGTTTTATCAGGTCCAGTCTCTGGCATAGATGTTTTTCAAGACTAACAGTAAAGTGCATTTCTGTTTCACGGTGACATTCCACTGGCATAACTTATGCTGCTAAGTGGAAAGTTTTCTGTCGCTGGTGTGCAGCTCAACATGTGGATTACCAAAATCTGTTAATCGCGCAAATTGTGGATTTTCTGGTATACCTTTTTGACTCCAAGGGCCTTCAGCCTGTTACCATTAAGGGCTATATGCCTATGCTGTCAGAAACTTTCCCTTATGTGGGAAAGTTGTGCATTGGTCATAATCTCTTTCTCTCCAAACTGCTATGACACTTTTCTCTGAAGACTTGGTATGGGTGTCGCATTGTTTGGAGGGGGTACCGTTCGAGCCTTTATCTGAGACTGATATGCATTTTCTCACATAGACTGCTTTCCTTCTAGTGTTTGCTCCTGCCATACGTGTCGGTGAGCTTCATGTGCTTTCTGTTGATTCGGCTTTCTTCAGAAATAAGGCTAACACTGTTACCTTCACTACTGATTGCTCTTTTCTGGCCAAGAATCAACTTCCTAATTTGGTGCCTCCTCCCATCTGCATTTGGGCACTTTGTCCTGTCGATGGCTGGAGTTCTCTTCTTTGTCCTGTCTGTGCAGTTAAGACTTCTATTATTCACGCATACGGTTCATTCGGAGGGGTCGGAAGATATTCTTTCTGTGTCTCTTTCCTCGGAGTCAGTCTATCTCTTCCCATTCTATTTCCAGGTGGATTTGTCTTGCAATAAAGCTGACTTATTCCAGTTCTGACTGTTCTGGATCTTTTTTCAAACCAGTTTAATGCTCATGAGCGCTGTGCCATTTCTACATCCTGGGCGTTCTCCATTCTCTTTTCATGCAACCTTGTTTTCAAGTGCTTCATGTATCATCTTTTCTTTTATGATGCTTTTCAACACTATGGTGTTATGTATTAGCTTCTGTTCTTTTCAGTGGGTTCCCGCTCTTTCTCCTTTAACAGGTTTTGCTGTCAGTCCCTGCACTCCTTGCATTTCTTTCAGCTGCGCTGTTGGTGGTATTGGTTATGTGATTCATCTCCTCCTATTGTTTATTCAGCTTGTTGGCAGAAATTCAGGATTGACATCACAGTAGTTGTGCATGCCCTCGGTAATGCAGGGAGAGTACCTGTAATTTCGAGCTGTGGTCTCGCTCGACCCTTTTGCTTGCTTGCTTTGTAGTGCTTTTGCACTCTTCTACTTTTCCAAATTCGTTTGGAAAAGTTATTAGCTTGAGTTAAGTTCCGAAAGTAGGGCTTGCACTTTACAGCCAATTGTAAACAATTGTGGTGGGTATGTTAAGAAACCAAATTTACTAAAAAATTTGAATTTTTTTCAAATTTTTTTCCCAAAATTTAGCTTAAGACAATTTCTGTCTGTTAGAAAATAAATTTCAAATGTGGGAGAAGGATTAAGGGAGGGTGTGCAACACAGCTTTTGATTTACCAAAATTCCCCAAGTTTTTGTCTTGAACTCATTGGTCAAGAATCTCATTACTACAACTTATTTTAGTATTTCTCGATGGGTTTTAACCAAACTTGAGGGTGGTTACTTAGTGGATAAGTTCACGCATGCAGGAAGATATGTTGGGTTCTCGATATATATTTTTTTCAAACTACTTGACCAACCTGTGCTTGACAACAAGTACTCCTTCAAACTCAAAAACACTTGTCTGGAAAAACTCTATAAAGTTTTCCTCCCCAAAGTAAGAAAACTAAAGATATTATAGAAAATTCTATCTAATTATTAACCCTTTACCCAACATAGAACCATATCAAATTTTGTTATCTTACTTACTTTTTTTTTCAAATGTTTAAAAAAAATCCAACACAACCATGTCATCTGACCCCTCATTGCAACTGCTTAATGGTGTCAAAATACCAAAATTCAAGCGTCAATTTTTTCCATAATGATATTAGGAATTTTAGCTATTCAGCCCTGTTTGAAAGAGCTCAGTTTTGGCCAGAAGAACATAACCTAAGTCCCTCATTGGAACAAGCTCAATATTTGTTACTCCCTCGTTGGATTTAACTGTTCGGTTCGAGTGCAAGAAGCCACAATCAAGGCAGTATTGAAAAGTACTGAAAGCTTCTTTAGTGGCTTGACATTTTTTCCATTAGGTTGTTTGTTCAGCAGTAGAAATACAAAAAAATATGTGTATAAAATTGTTTTGTTACAATTTATTAGAGAGTGCAATATGCACTCTCCAATAAATTGCAATAAAACAAATGCTTATGAACAAAATCTTGCTTAGTAAGAGCTCCCTTATCTTGTAGCATGGTATCCCTAAATGTACTTATGTTACAAATGCCTCTGAAAAGTAATTAAGCACTCTACCAGTTCATGGCAAGGAGGTGGAAGAGGGGTCAAAAGCTATATTTTTAAGCAAAATTTGAAAAATAATAAAATTTGAAATTTTTTAATCTCGGGCGAAATAATGCTGCTAAGTAAATTGTTAATCTCAATTCAAGGGTTAATCTAATTCCCGCCCCCTGTGTGGGTAGCCTGGAAAGTGGAGCACTGCTTGTTTACTGTGCTTAACAAGCTTTGCTTTTCTGTTAAAATAAGACCATGTAACCATCGACAGAGGTGGAAGTCCTCTAAAATGGGCATAATAGATTTAAGTGATTGGTTAAACTTGACTTCATACCAATGTGATGGTCTTGATATGCTGTAGATGCTGAAAGTTAACTTGAAGTCAATAAATAAATAAATAAGTAATCTCATTTCCTTGTTTGGGAGCATGGTAGTAAATGTACAGAGGTGTACTTCACATTCACAAAACGACACATGAGTGTGAATGGGTTGATCGGTATGGCACAAGGGCCAGCGAGGAAGGATAAAATGAGAGGCCGCAGGCCTTGAGTTTTATCTCTCCGCGATGGCATAAGTGCCATATTGATTAACCCATTCACACGCATATGTTGTTCTGTGTTTATTACATGCCTTCACGTCAACAAAAGCCATTATTAGAAGGACACTCAGCAATTCATTTGACAACTCGTCCCCTGAGTGCCAACGTGTTCTATGTGCTTACTGGCAAACTATCAAGAAAAAGAACACATTTTATCCCCAACCAAATTTGTGAGGGGAACCCGTGTTACTATTTTTAGCTATTGCTAGCAATTCTGATTGTAATTGCGGTTCATGATTTGTACAAAATTCCAGTGAAATGTCACTTCTATTTAAAAATAGTCTTCAACGATTTCCGTTCCACACATGTATGTGGAACAGATTTTCATTTTCCGCATGGTTAAGTGTTGTTGATGATAGGGATTTAATAGGACAGGTATGTAATAAATTGATGAAACTCATGTCTTCAACCAATCCATATGATCATGGCATCATTTGAAATCAGTTGGTTTGAAATTTTGACAGTTATTTTATTTCTTGCTGCTCATTGGTGTTTTTCTGAGTCGCCCACCTTCTTCCAACTGTAAAACTATCTGGTACTATATGACTCTAGCTGTTGAATGTTCATTAAATCAACCTGTAGAGTATCTTTAAAAAAAGCATTTTCTATAATCTTGACTGCTGATTTGGTTTGATGAAAAATGATAAACAGTTAACTCAAACAAGAAGCCCCAAGGGGCCCTAATTGCACACCTGAGAAAGTTGTTTAACAAAGGATTTATGGTCACATTCAGCATCTACATGTTAATGTAGTTAATTATCTTAAAACTATGGGAGTGATGGTGGGCAGGGTGGGAGGGTTTGGGGTGAATTGGGGGAGGGGGGGGTTCACATAAAATAACGCAAAACCCTTCTAAACTCATCTTAAAACAAAGAAAACAATCACCCAAATAGACCCCATGGAATCAAGTGGCATGGTAGGCCCCATTTGGACAAATGTTATCTTATCCACCCACATTTACATCTAACTAAAGTGGACCACAATCGGCTGCGTCATGTGTAGGCAGAATTCATTTGAACAGATAATAAATTCGCTGCATTCTGTGTTACATTTCAAACCCCTCTTGTGCCCACTAAAATCAGTCAAGCACAACACATTGAACAAACTTTAATCTAGTCATTGTAATGCAATTTACCAAATATCAAAAGATTCTCCTGGTGGATCTGAAGAAGACCTTTGAAGAACATTCCTCATACTGTACCAGGTTAAAAATCAGGCTCCCATTGGGAGCCCAAATATGAACCCAGGGACATGATTTCAACAAACTTCAATCTCAGCTTATTAAAGATGCCAAATACCAAATAGCACACAGGATGACCTGCATTGTGTCCTTGGGCAAGGCACTTTATCCCAGTTGCCTACATGGGGGCATGATGATGCCATGTTCTAAGGTATACTGCACGTCAATGGTCCACTTGTCTTCAATCACTGTAACCCTGCTTGAGTGGAGCTTGAACAGAGTTAGAATGTTGAGGAGCTGACAGTTGCTCATCGATGCTCGGTGGTTCTCTCCTGGTACTCCGGCTTTTTCCACCCGTAAAACTGTCACGGTCACGATTAGCCATTGTGCATAAGTATGTGACCTTAAACACCAATATATAAATAAATAATAAATACCAAATGGCAGAAGATTCGGACTGCTGGACCTAAAGAAGATTTTTAAAGTATATTCCTCATATTGCACTAATTTAAATCCCAGGCACTCTTCGGGAGCCCAAAGTATATCCTCATATTGCACTAATTTAAATCCCAGGCACTCTTGGGGGCCCAAATATAACCCCAGTGACTTGATTTGAAAAAAAAACTTTAATCTGAACCTCCTAAAGATGCTACATATCAAATATCAAAAGATTCTGACTGTTGGAACTGAAGAAGAACATTTTTAGCTCAACTTTGGCGAAGCCAAATTTGAGCTTATGCCATGGCCAGTCGTCCGTCGGGCCGTCTGTCCATCAACAATTCAATATGGCTCCGGTTAGAGGCTGTATTTATGAACCGATCTTTACAAAACTTCTTGGGTACCTTTGTTATGACCATGGGACGAGAATGACTGTTTTTGGGTCCGATCCAAAATTCAAGTTGGCCGCTGGCAGCCATTTTGTACAAAATTAGGTGCAATCAGATTTTGCGCAGAACTTCCATATGAAAGCGCTGATTTGAATATTTTTTTGTATGAATGTTTAGTACCATGGGATACATCACATATAATACAGGTTTTTTTCTCGTGTGTAAATTATGCAAATTAGACTAACTTTGATGTATTTTGTGTTACTTTCAGCACTGTAAGTGCAAATGCCAATATGGCTCGGGCTAGAAGCCGTATTTATGAACCGATCTTTACGAAACTTCTTGGGTACCTTTGGTATCACCGTGGGATGAGAACGAGTGTTTTTGGATCCAGTCCGAAATTCAAGATGGCCGATGGCAGCCATTTTGTACAAAATTAGGTGCAATCAAATTTTTGCACAGAACTTCCATATGAAGCGCCGATTTGAATCATTTGTTCTGTGAATGTTTAGTACCATGGGATACATCACATATAATACAGGTTTTTTTCTCATGCAGAAATTATACAAATTAGATGAACTTTAATTTTTTCAGTGCTACTTACACACAGTAAGTACACATGTCAATACGGCTCGGGCTAGAGTCTGTATTTATGAACTGATCTTCACAAAACATCTTGGGTACCTTTGTTATCACCTTGGGACAAAAACGAGTGTTTCCGGGTGCGGTCCAAAATTCAAGATGGCTGCCAGTGGCCATTTTGTACCGAAATTAGGTCTAATCAGTTTTGTGTACACAACTTCTATAAGGCTCAGGCTAGAGGCCGTATTTATGAACCGATCTTTACGAAACTTCTTGGCTACCTTTGTTATCACTGTGGGATGAGAAGGAGTGTTTTTGGGTGTGGTCCAAAATTCAAGATGGCCACCAGCAGCCATTTTGTACCAAAATTAGTGCAATCAGTCTTTTGTACAAAACTTCTGTATGAAAGTTCTGATTTGAATAAATTTTTGTATGAATGTTTAGTAACATGGAATACATCACATATAGTACAGGTTTTTTTCTCGTGCAGAAATTATGCAAATTAGATGAACTTTGATTTATTCAGTGCTACTAAAACACTGTAAGTGCACATGTCAATACGGCTCGGGCTAGAGGCTGTATTTATCAACCGATCTTCACGAAACTTCTTGGGTACCTTTGTTATCACCTTGGAATAAGAACGAGTGTTTCTGGGTGCAGTGCAAAATTCAAGATGGCTGCCAGTGGCCATTTTGTACCAAAATTAGGTCCAATAGTTTTTGTCACAACTTCTATACAGCTCGTATTTATGAACTGATCTTCACGAAACTTCTTGGGTACCTTTGTTTTCACCTTGGGACAGGAACAAGTGTGTTTTGGGGTGCCTTTGTTGTCACAGTGCTATGAGAACAAATATTTTGCGGTTCAGTCAGACCCACTCTGGGGCTCAAAGATTTCTTTTCTAGTTTAGCATCTGACTGTCACCCACCTTTACAATACTTTACTTATACAGTTGTTACAGGCTTCGGTCAGTATTTATGTACAGACCACTACAATACTTTATATGTACCTTTATTATCAGGTCATTACCTAGATGTTTGTCATTGCTGTGTCACATACTATACATGTACATGTCTTAACAAGTTGAGCTACAGTGTCATTGACACTTTCATTAAAAAATATTCCTCATATTGCACTAAATTGAAATTTGGGCTTCAATAGGGAGTCCAAATATGACCTCAAGTACATCATTTGAAAAAAAACTTGTATCTGACCTCCCTCAAGATGTTGTGCACAAATTATCTGAAGATTTTGAATGGTGGATCTGAAGAAGAAGAATTTTTAAAGACTTTTCCTCATATTGGACTAAGTTAAAATTAAAGCTCCCAAAATGAGCTCAAATATGAACCCAGAGACTTGATTTGAACAGAGTTGAATTTGATCCCACTAAGGCTGTTGCAAACCAAATATCCAAAGATTCTGAATGGTGGATCTGAAGAAGATGATTTTTAAAGTATATTACTCATATTCCTCTAAGTTAAATTCAGGCTCCCACACACAAGAAGATTTTTTAATTTTTTAAAACAAATTGTAGATGCTAACAGAGTTATTCTACTTGTGTTGCCCCCTGCTGGCATTGCAACTTTAATTGCGAAACTTGAATAGCCAAATGATAGTGAACATGCAGATCAATTTGTTTTCAATTTGGTCCATCAGTTTATGAAGAGAAGTCAATAATGTAAAGTTCCCACCGGATGACAGATGATGATAGACAGAAGAGGATCACTAAAGCTCCCCTTGAAAATTGAACAGGTGAGCTAAAAATCAACTATGTTTTGTAAGAGATGTACTTCCGGAGATTTTTGTTTGTTCAGGAAAAAAATATTGCATGTTTTGTACTGGATTGATGTTAGACGAGGTGAGTTAATCATTTATGCATCGAGACTAGAGGATGATGCAAAAACACATCTTGGATAACTAAATGCTTTCATTTTTTATCTCAAAAACATAGTTGATTACTCAAAGAGCTTGTTCTAATGAGTGGTCATACAGGATGTTTTGACGATAAAAGTTGAAAAAAATGATAAATTATGAATCATGATATTAGGGAATAGGATTGCAGAATATTTCTTTTCAACCTACTCACAATTGTTTACAATTGGCTGTAACGTAAGTGCAAGCCCTACTCAGAACTTGACTCAAGCTAATAACTTTTCCAAATGAATTTGGAAAAGAAGAGTGCAAAAGCATTATAAAGAGACTGAAATGGGTCGAGCGAGACCAGCACTCGACATTACATGTACTCTCCCTGCACACCTCTTGAATTTACCGAGTGCATGCACAACTATCGTGACGTCAATTCCTTTTTTTCTACGATATTGCATGGTCAGATTTGTTTTGTGACTCATGCCTGTTGCTCTCATTGTCTTCATGAACTACTTAGTGCTCGCTTCATATCTTGTTACAAAGTGCATTCTAGATAGTATCCTTTTACTCAAGCTCTAAATTATATATTTTTCATACATATTTATGCCAATTTTAGCTTGAGTTCTCTCTGTTTGTCTTGTTTTTTCCATGCGCGAAAATGCGACTCACATTTATCGGATTTCTGTCCGTGAGAAGCATTGTGATTTGGTTTGTTTTTTTTTGGATCATTTCCTCAAAATTCACTTCCCACATCATTTTGGACAGTGCCTAAAACAATTCCTTGTCCTTCTTGTTTGCAGGTGAAACATGTCAAAGATATTTTTATACAACAACCAATGGCCCAGACTAGCTGGTGCTAACTCAAAAAATAATCCAGGGCCAAACATAAGTTATCCAGGAAGACACCGAAATTGGCACCAACCATCATTCTTTGTTTGGCCCTGAAGTCATCAACAATGAACTGACATCTGTGCTTTCAAATCTCATTTTTGAGGATGCCAGACAAAAATCAATGGTAAAACTGGTGGATCCAAGGACATAATTGGATGATGGAAGTGAACAACGGTGGTTTGAAACGTTCATGGCTTAGGTTTATAACTTTTATCAAAATTGTTTCATGTTTCCCACTTACGGGACATGGGCCTGACGTCATCATTCTTGCTAATGATTTATCCACTGTTTGTTAGGTGTTCCTTCCCTATCCTTCCTTGAAGCCCTCCTGTTAAACTCCCAAGCTTTTTGGCTTATTTTTATTGAAATTTTTTATTAAATTTCTTGGGAGTTTAATGTGTATTACAGAATGTTTATTCTGTATTTCCCTATGGTTACGTCCTCACCTTAGGAGTGTTGGGGTGTTTGGGTCATGCATCTTCTATTCAATGTATCGTTTTTTCTTCATCTGAAGATCTTGCTTTACATCGGGTAGCTTTAAAATCTGTTAATGACTTTGGGCCTTTTTTATTCAGTGCCTGAGGTATTGTTTCCATTTTTTTCTTTCATGTTGTTTACATTTTCAATGTCCTATAAATATATGTAGTTTCAACTTATTGTTACTGTAGGATTGTGGTAAGATACATGTTATAACATTCCAGTAGTGTAGCAATAATTTTTTGGAATTTTGTCCATGCTTAGGCTCTATCGGAATACCCTTGAGCTCTTCATGTTCCCTTTGGGAACCTGGGCTTTTGTCAAAATTTTTTCGAAAATTTTTTTGAAATTAATTTTTCGATTTGTATTTTGAATGTTGATTATTATATATCTTTATAATATATTTATTGTGGAGTTGGTGGGAGTTCAATCGACTTTGTTTGATTAATCATGAAAGTTTATTGCTCAAAATGCAAGGTGAGGAAGTCTTCCTCAGATTTACATGCTTGTTGCCTTGCTTGTAGTTGATGTACTCCTGCGAATTCTTGTCCTGCATGTGTTGATTGGGATGACAAACGTTGGACACTGGTGTCACGGTATGTTGTTAGCGGTGAGAGGCCAATGCCAGTCCTCTCGCCTCAAAGTCATTCAAGTTTCTCAGTTTCTTTTTCATAGGAACAAGAACATGGTGATGGCTATGTGACACCTTCCACAAGTGTGCTACCGTCATCACGCTCTGATGAGCAAACAGAGCTAGCTGCCAAGCTGCTCCTGAATATTAGGCAGTGGATAAAGCCACTAGCTGGAGGTTTTAATCCCTTGTCAGCAGCTAGCTCGACCAGTGAAGTGGTTACTCCATCCGTGGGTACCGTGAAGCCGGGTATGTCCATTGTGATCGAAGGAAGTGTAGTGGGTAGAGCGAGCACCTCAGAATCTAAACATGCTCACCCAGCGACGACAGAACTAGGGAAGAAGCCAGCAAGTGTTCTGGGAAGCTTGGCGAGGTCTGAAAGGACCGCGAGCCAGAGAGGCCCCTCTCTGTCCTAACAACATCTGGGGGCAGATGTTGTGGTGAAGAACTTGCGTGGGCCGGAGCATACGTCCACACCTGCCATTCGGGATGCTTCGTATAGATTGCAGCCGACCTTGGCTACAGTCACGGCTTCTTCTGCTTCGATTACAAAGCACACACGACTGCATCCTAGCTACCCGACTTCAGATATCCAGCCTGCTGCATGAAGAAGAGACCACTCTTCACCTGTTTAGTCGGACCTTCTGGTAGCTTAAGGGAGATGAGGCCTTGATCATCAGGACATGCAGAGAAGAGAGCCATCTCCGACACACTGTCCCAGGAGCAGCAAGCAGTTAAGAAACAGAAGACCGCTGCTCCTCAGGCCCCAGTGCCGGATTTGCTGTCGCAGATTGTGCAGCTGATCGCAGCGTCCCAGCAGGTGCAGCCTCCCTCAGACTCAGAATCTGAGCTGTCGGACGGTGCTGGGTCGGTCCAGTTGTCTATTCACGCAGATGCAATGGACCAAGGTTCACAACTGATTCACTCGGATGGTGAAAGGAATAAGAAAGAGGATTACCCTTCCTTTTTGGAACAGCACATGGTTGCGATGGATTTCATACCCTGTATTTGTTCCAACGAATCAGAATGCTGCGACGACAAGAGAGAAACTGCTGGCATCATTGGACGTAGACGTTATTCGGACAATGGAGGAAGTCCTTTCTTTTCCAGTTCAGTCTAGGCAGGTGTCTAAGGCCTTCGGCCATATAGCTGATGCCGTATTTATCCTCTAGAGTGCGAGGAAAAAAGGTGGTTTCTTAACTTCATCTTCCATAAACATACCGTTTTTTGGACCACGTTCATTTAAAATGGTTGGGGAAGATGTTCAGAGAGTTCCTCCATTTGGATGAGCAGCCTGGGGATCTAGAGGTATCCTTCCCTGCATCATTCTCTATTCGCTCAGACACAATTTAGACAGTAATTTCTTCAAATAGAGTGAATTTGGACGCTATGTCTTACGCAGATCACCTTACAAGAGCTGTGAGCTACGGAAAGGAATTTGAGGACGTACCTCTCTTAAAGTTCTTTCCAGGGCAGTTATGTATACCACGTATAACTCCACCCTAACAGTGGCTAGTATGGAGTTAATCAGACGTGATGCTGCCCTTGTGTCGTCATCACTGATAGATGACAAGATGAAAAGCTCTCTCCGAGACGCTCCAGTGTCCGGACCTCCCATTTTTGAAGACAAGCTTTTGTTAGTCTATGAACAGGCTACTAAGAAAGCGTCTAGTGCTCTGCTTTTGAAGTCGGGGTCTCATCAACCCGCTTCAGCAGATAAGAGTAAAGGAGGGCGTTCCAGACAAAAAACGTCAAAATAGAACTCCTCACGAGGGTACAAGAAACCCTCTTACAATTACTCTGGAGGTCATCAGTATAGCGACTCGGGAAAGGGGCGTAGGTCTGATCGGGACTATCGGTCAGATGCCCCTAGGCCGGAGGGATGAGGTTCTTCATGGGGAGAACATAGTTTCTCCTCCCATAAGCCCTGCAGGTCATACAGGTGATGGTCAAGACCTCTGTTGCTTGTCAGTTGGAGGAAGGTTATCAAACTTCGCGAGAAACTGGATAACAGTCACGGAAGATCAGTGGGTGAGAAATGTAGTCTTGGACGGCCGAGTGAAACCCCCACTAACAAGATGTCCACGTTGGACAAATCTTCCGTCGGATCCTTGCAAAATAGAGTCTCTCCTAGCGGAGGTATAGGCTCTTTTAACAGTCACCTGTTCCTCATACCGAAGCCAGATGGCTCGTTCTGACCGGTAATAGACTTGAGTTGGATAAACAAGCTTATCATGGCTCCAAAATTCTATATGGAGACCATTCGGTCAGTAAGGGCAAGCGTTCAAGTGAATGACTATGCGGCAAGCATAGATCTAAAGGATGCATCCTTTCATGTCCTGGTACATCCGGCATTCAGAAAGTACCTACGGTTCTCCATACAAGGGAAGCTTTATCAGTTCAGAGCAATGTGCTTTGGTCTGAACCTGGCTCCCTGGACATTCACTCAAATAATGAACAAATAATGAACTCAGTAATGTCATACTTCCGAGCTCATTTGTCTGCGGTAACGTCGGCTTACTTGGACGACATTCTACAGAGATACGGCAACAGAATTATTCTTCAGAACAATGTTCAGAGTCTGCTTCTATTACATCGACGAGAAAAAGTCGGATCTAGCTCCGTCCAAGTCGTTCATTCACTTGGGAATGAGCTTCAAGACTCACAACAGTCTGGTTCGTCTGGTTCGTCTGCTGTTACCCAGAGCGAAATTAGTCAGTTGTTATGCACGCTTTTGTCTTCACTCAGACACATTAACAGTGAGGGAATTTATGCGACTGATGGGGTTGTGCGGAATAGCTGCAGATCTTATTCCAATGGGCCACCTGCACACGCGTCCCCCACAGGACCTAGTAAAACAAAGGGTTCAGATTTGGGCAGATATTCAGTGGCTGACTGCAACTGCCGGATCCGGCTTTCACGATTATGATGGATGCAAGTTAGACGGGTTGGGGCGCAGACTTGAAGTGTCAGGGTCTTTGGGACCCTCAGTTCCTAGAGAAGCTCAAAGAGATGAAGTCAGTATGGCTAGCATTACAACATTGGATTCACTTAATAGCGGACGTCCATGTTCAGATTTTGTCGGACAACTCGACGGTAGTGGCGTACATCAGGAACCAGGGCGGCACTCATTCAATTCCATTATGCGAACTAACGGAGAAGATTCTCCTATACTTCATGAATCATCATGTTCATCTTTCTGTCCATCATATACCAAGTCGTCTGAATGTATTAGCAGACTCACTCTCTCGGAAAGGTTACCTGTTGCCATCGGAGTGGACGCTCAACAAGCGAGTATTCAGGCAGATTTGCGACCAGTGGGATCTGAACAATCAGTTGCCTACGTTCATGTCGCCATGCCCAGACCATTGAGCGTACGCAGTAGACATTCTGTCAATCTCTTGGGACAGAATGATAGGATATGCGAATCCTCCAACTCCGTTGATTCAGCAGATTCTGTTAAAGATCAAACAGTCTGATTGCAAAATCCTGCTAGTAGAACCTCAGTCGTCTCAGAAACCTTGAATCAATCTTCTCAGGTGTCTGTTATGGAACGTTCCCCAGAAGCTTCCTCCACGAGAGGACCTTCTTTATCAGGGGAAGTCACGCACACTGCATCACAACCAAGAAGGACTCAACCTTCACGTATTTCTGTTGTGCGGTCCTTCTTGCACGGAAAACAGTTTACAGGACGTGCAGTGGACACAATTTCTAACTGCAGGAGGTCCTCCTCTTCGTTGAGCTATGCAACAAAGTGGAAGGTTTTCTTCCGTTGGTGTCAGGATCAGTCGAGGTGGATTTGCAGACACGATACTGCACTCGAGAGAGAGATTCTCGCCATTCTCTCAAGAAGAAATATTCGCGTTTCCTGAAATTTGTCAACGCGGTCGACACGACACTCATCACGATTTCTATGTTGACCATAGAAGGAGGGGCTCTCGCTGCCGGATTGTTTAGCACGCTCGGAAACTTTTTGAGTAGGAAATTATATCTGAAAGCCAGGAAACACGAAAAGATTCACGTCTTGGCCGACTCCAAGATCGACACGATATCCGAAATGATCTCGATGGCGTTGAAAGGCGGTAGGATATCGGACGGAGAATACTTCACGATATTGGGCGAGAAAACGAAATACGATGCCATGAAAGAAGCCGTGAGAATCAAGACTCGTCAGATCATCAAGGAAGAGATGAAAGATTCTCTCGTGAAAAGGGAGAGGAAACTAGGCCAGGGAGGAATTCAGTAAGATGATAGAACTCAAGAGCAGCGATTGAAAAAAATATATATATAATAAGAACAGAAACAAGAAATATTAAATTTATATATAAAATAAAAATGAAATTAATTTAAATAACTCTCAAAAAATGTGTTGCGTAAAGTGTAAGAGAGTTACCAAGACGAGTAATTCTCGAGAAGTACGAACTAAAAACGACAGACAGATGCTTCGCGGAATTTGCAACGTGTGTGGTTCGATCAAGACTCGATTCGTCAAAAAAAAGAACACGAGCAAAGGTAAAGGCATCATGAATAAAATGATCAATAATCTACCTTTCGAAATGCATCTGCCGGGTCACAGTTTCACAGGACCCGGAACGAAATTGAACAAGAGACTCAACGCCGATCTGACTCCTAAATCTTGGAGCAAACCCGTGAATAGGGTGGACGCGGCCGCGTATGATCATGATCTGTGCTACGCCAGACATCCCAACACCAAGACTCGCAACAACGTCTGCGATAAAAACATGTTTGCGAAATTGAGAGGTATATCGAATCCGACCAGGAGAGAGAACATAGAACGTTCGCTGGTTGGTAATCTGATCAGTGCGAAACGCCGATTCGGATGGGGCATTCAAAAAAAAAAAGCGCATCGGAAAAGAAGAAGAAATGATTATTGACGAGTGAATTGGCCGAGGAGTTACACAAACCCATCATGCGTAAATTTCGAAAGAGAAGGGTGTTTGTGAAGGGTTTGGATGACATTTGGTCCGCTGACTTGGTCGACATGAGATCGTTTTCGAGGTGGAACGAGGGTGTCAAATATCTATTGACGGTCATCGACGTGTTTTCCAAATACGGTTGGATCAGAGCTTTGAAGAATAAATCGGGACCTTGTGTCGCCGAGGCTCTGAAGAGCGTGTTCGACTTGTCTTCTCGAAAACCGAATAAATTGTGGGTGGACAAGGGAAAGGAATTCTACAACAAGCACGTTCGTCGATTAGTCGACCTCTACTCGATCGAAAACGAAGAGAAAGCCAGCATGGTGGAACGATGGAATCGAACGATGAAGGAAAAGATGCACAGATACTTCATGGCGAATTCGACCAAGAAATACATATACGCTCTGAACGGTCTGGTCAAAGATT
Organism: Pictodentalium vernedei; assembly: GCA_031216915.1. Taxonomy (NCBI): domain Eukaryota; kingdom Metazoa; phylum Mollusca; class Scaphopoda; order Dentaliida; family Dentaliidae; genus Pictodentalium; species Pictodentalium vernedei. The sequence continues at coordinate 383,614,618 of CM062296.1, forward strand.
ACAACAACACGTGACACAGATCGATCAAGATGACTCCTGCGTAAGCTAGCAATCCTCGGAATGAAAAACGGGTCTACGCGAATCTATATCCTGAGAGATCTAAGATTAGGAAGAAGTCTAGAACGCCGAAATTTGCGGTCGGCGATCGAGTGAGAATCTATGCTTATAAGAAGCACTTCGAAAAGGGTTATACTCCTCGATGGACCTCGGAAATCTTCGTGATAATCAAAATATTTCACACCGATCCGGTGACTTACGAAATCGAAGATTTGGATGGAGAAGAGAGTTTTACGAACAGCAATTGCAGAAAACGAAGTTTTAATAAGAAAACAAAATTGTTTTTATTTACTCTCTTTAACATTTTCTTGTTTACATATATATATAGGAGAGAAAAAAAATAATTAAAACTATTTTTAGATAAAAAAGCAAGCTAATTAATAAACAAAAAAGAAAAACCCTTTAAAAATGGCAAATATACTAGATATCGCACAAAGCATAGTGAAAGATGAAAGTATTCAAGAATACGAGGTTCACGAATACGAACCGATAACCGGAACGAGTTTGAACAATGCGGGAGAGATAAGAATCAACGTCGAAACCCAAGATCTATTCGTCCATCCTAGCGAGAGTTACAAAGTGGTGCAGGGACGTCTCACCAAGGAAGATGGAACCGACTACGCCGACGACGACACGGTTACTCTAGACAATAATGGCATCATGCATCTATTCAGTAATATAAAATACATGCTATCCTGACAAGAGATAGAATCTGTGTTTCATCCCGGTCAGGCCACCACAATGTTCGGACTCTTGACGTATCCGGATGATTTTTCGAAATCCAGAGGACTTAATCAGTTGTGGATGAAAGACACCGTCGGCCCTGCTAGCGCAGGCGCCATTGCGATGTTCGACTACGTCGTCAAGATGCCCAGACCTAAAGGAACGTTTTCGTTCAGAATACCTATGAAACACATCTTCGGATTTGCAGACGATTACAACAAGATCATGTACGGATTCAAACACAGTCTGACGTTGATTCGAAAAGGAAACGACGACGCAATAGCGAGACTCACTGTGACCGATGCGGGTAAGGTAACTCTACATAAGATATCGTGGTTCGTTCCGCACTTGGAGCCTTCGATCATGGAAAAAATGCATCTCTACAAGATCATAGAATCCAAGAGTAAATTACCCGTGGGATTGAGAATGAGACAGTGCGATACGGCTAGCATTCCACTCTCCACGAATCACTTCGATTGGAGATTGACGGTGAAATCCGCTTCTGAGAGACTGCGTTTCATCGTGGTTGCATTTCAGACTGATAGGGATGGGTCTCAGGAAAAGAATGCATCGCTGTTCGATCACTGCAATTTGAGAAACATGCAAGTGTTTCTGAATGCCACGAGATATCCAACAATCGATTACAATGTGTCATTCGACAAGAACGATTTCTGCAGACTGTACGGCGACACCGCTGATTTTAGAAAGAAGTATCACGGTCTAGACGAATTGATGAGCAATCCTAACATATCTCCCGGCGAATACAAGTCGATGTATCCCATGTTCGTATTCGACGTTAGTAAACAGAGTGAACGACTCAAGAGTAGCGTCTTAGACATTCAGATCAAGATGCAATTCGATAGGAACGTGCCGAGAAAAACCGAAGCCTTTGCCCTGGTCCTGTCAGACAGAGAATTACAATTCGAATCGGATGGAAATAAGATGTCGATCATTCGATGAGAGACGTGTGTGAAAAAAAATTAAAAATGTTAAAAATGAGGATGTAAGATTAATTAAAAAACCAAAATCTCGAAAACAAAATGGAGGTTTTTGACACGAAAACAACAAATCATCTGTTCACTTCAGATCACTACGACGTTAAAATAAATTGCTTGGAAAAATGGATCCAAATTGAACATGAAGAACGTAACACAAAAAAACGATGGAATAATTGTGATTTTAACGAATATCATTTAAAAGAAAAAGAAGAGTTTGATCTCATAAGATCTAACGAAGAAATTATAAAAAATACAATTTTAAAATGTCGCAAATGTAAGAAACGTCAAATAAAAATCGAATCTCAACAAACTAGATCTGGTGATGAACCAACAACCGCATTTGCAAAGTGTATAAATTGTAATCATAAATGGGTAGAAAATTAAAAAAGAGATGTAATTTTAATCATCGTCATAAGTGACAAAATTCTTTTACTAAAGAAAAAAACATTTCAGAAATCGTATAATAATATATAATAATAAAAAGTTATCAAAAAAAAACAAAAAAAATAAAAGTAATGAGATCTAGAGAGATTGAACATCTTTCTAAATCTCATTACTTTTTTTTTGTTTTTAATAATCACTCATTATTTTTTTTAATTAATTATTTCCACACGTTCACTGTTTGTTCAAAGGATCCAGTTCGATCAGTAGACTCACCACGGAAGTGGCGGCTTCGGGATTATTGGTTTTCATAACGAAATTAATCCTGTCTCCGGCGTCTTGAGAGACGTTCCGAACGTGCTAACATTCGCATGTTGATTCTCAGTCTTTTCAACGCTGTATCTCTTATCACTCTCTACTCCATTCACCGCGAGATTGACGACCGCTCCGTTATTCAAATCCGTGGAAGCCAGACCCATTCGTATGATTTCACCTCCTAACAGCATGGGATATCCCACCTGACCATGTTGCGATCCGCTACCTCCGTTTCCGAAAGACCACTCAGTTTTTCCCTCCTCTAACGTGCCGGCCTCCTCGGCCCACACGGTGATCAATTGTCTAGCGTATTTGACTCTTTCCACCACTGAAATCAGGGTGCAGGCATCTGTCATGTTCACAGGATCAGGTAGATTCGTGAGCGTGTGTCTGCCCATGTCTAGTTTACCTTCCATGATGTCGCCCTTTCTCCAGACCGAGTTGTCGTCCACGTACTTCCTGCTGACTGTGCTGGAATCAAATTCGGGATCGTGATCGAGACCGAATAAATTGTGACCGTTCATGTTGATGCCACCCTCCATGGTTCCACCAGATTGTTTGTTCAGGTAGAGATCGTCCACTTGCGATTCTACGTATTCTTGTGATCGTATCACTGCAGAATCTATGTAGCCCTTGTTGACCGCGATTGAGTCCGCATCCGCGTCGTCGATCTTCGACAGATTCAATATCTTGTTGAATCCCGCATTCAGATCCAATTTCATTTCTCGTCTGACAGACTTTCTCTGTTCCAGATCTACGTAGTGTTTGGTCGCCACGTCCTTGGGATTTGTGGGAGTGGCCACGTTCGTTATCTTGTTAGAATTGGCGTTCAATTCCAAGTGCATCGTTTTCTGAACGTATCTACTTCTCAGATGTTTGCTGAATCGCGCGTGAGAGTCGTCTGCATATTTCTTGGTCGCGGCATCGTTGAAATCTGGGATTTGCGACGTTCACCAAACGTTTAGATTTCAGATCGAGATCGTCGGTCATGGCTTTATCCACGTAATTATCTAGCATGATTCGTTCGAAATCCGCGTTCCCCCTGTCGACGTATTTTTTAGTCGCAGCATCTGCGAGATCTATCGGCTCAGGAAGATTGTAGAGCTTCTTATCGTTCATGTTCAAAGGTTCCTCTCGAGGTTCGTATCTCCGAACGTAACGTTCGTCCAAGTTGGCAACATCGTAACCATCACCGATTTTGAGCGTCTTCCTCTTCTTTTTGGGTCGACTTTCGTCGTCACTTCTACCAAATTTATCGACTGGCATGTTGTTTTGAGGTTTTTGTTTTAAAATATATTTCAAACGCAGTTTATTAAAAATTAATTATTTCACTTATTTTTTATTTTTCGTTTTTATTCGATTAAATTTTTTTAAATAATTTTTTTACCTTTATATATATACTATAAAAAAAAATCTCTCTCTAATGTAAATCATTGAGAATGTCTTGAAACCGATCTCCTTCAAAACCATCTCTTGAGAACGTGGAGACACAGGTGACCGCAAAACACGGTAACGAACCATCGATTTGTTGAAATAGTTCTTTATTTCTTTCGGCGATGAGATTCCGTAGCTGTCGAAATAATAATTCTTCTTCTTCCCATTCTTGAACCACGCCACCCAGTGAGTGCCTTCACCCGATAAATCATCTAGATTTAAAATTCCGCATTCCGATTGTCGAGGTCTTCTCTTCGGCAAGGCATCCCTGGAAAACACGCCCAGAAAATCTTTGATTTTTAAATCCTTCGCCGCATTCGACAGATCGATGTTGGATAGGAGTTAGTTAGGTAAGACGACACCTTCTACGGATATCTCTATTTTCTTATTCATAAATGTGTATATTTTCTTTTTAAATTTATTTATTTTATTATAATTCACTAAAATGACGTTATTTTTTTTATATTTTTCTTTTTCTTTTTAAACTAACTCTATCGACTTCCATAATCTTGAATCCGTCTAATTCCTCTTGATTTTCTGGTATCCTATCATCCTTAATCATATCTGAAATCCTATCGTCTAAAATTAGATCCAAAGTCCAATGTCCGAGTGTCAAAGTGCTTATTTTATCGTCTAACACGAATCTCTTATCGTCGTTGGCCGTCAGCGAAATCTTGTTGACTATTTCGGTATACAAGTCGTGATTTTCGCTTCAAATCGATTTCATAGTCTAAAACACCGGACCACTTCCTAACAGACAATCTTTATACTCTCGGAAAGAGATGTTTTTCTTCACCACGCACGCTTTAACCCCTTTGCACTTCTTGATCTCTTCATCTTCTAGACGATAAGCATACAGTTTGGGTCTCAAGCCCACGAATTCGACGATTTGTTTACCGCCGCTCTCGTCCTTAAATTTACCCAACACCGTCTTGTTGTCGTTCGATTGAATGTTGGACGGGTGATCAACAGGATAATTGCTCGTGTCGAACCACGTGGCCACATCCGGAGATATATCCCGGTAGACATCTTTCGTCTCTATCTCGTAAACTAAACTGTCCGTGTCGGTGAACAGTAGTTTGGCTTCATCACCAAATTTTCGTTTGACGTAATCATAGTGAAGCTCGTACATCAATCGCTTGCTGATATCTAAGATGATCGGTCCGAGATAATACGGTTTGTCGAACTTCAGGTGCGTCTTTTGCATGTGAACGGCCACTAGATTTTCGTCGGATATGGTTCGGTGTTTGTAATTGGGTTTCGCCACTAATTTTTTAGCTCTTTTCTCAGACGTGACGAGTCGAATGTCAGTTCTCTTCCTGATGTTTTCCATCGATTTACCGTACACACAGTTGTTCATGAGTTTGAAGAAATCTTTTTCGAAATCGTTCTTGGCTCGAATTCTGAGATTCGTGTTGAGATCGATGTATTTTTTCATCCAAGGCTCTTCGTTGAATCGAATGATGCGATGTATGTCGACTAATTTTATCCCGTGATCAACGTATTGTTTCAAATTCTCGCTGTAGACGGCGTACTTACGTTTGTTAAATAAATTGGGAATGAGTTTTTCCTCGTCTCCTTCGATCGGTTCCATTCGTTCGGGAGCCAGTGGATAATCGTTGTGTAGATCGTATAATTCTTCCGGATAGTTCAAATCGACTTCTAAAATGCAAGGATAGTCTCTGCATTTTTGCATCTCTTCCGGTTCCGTCACCCATTCGAAATTTCCAACCGGTAAAGGACGACTCATAGCCCAACCGTACAAATTATTAGCGTCCCAATACTGTATGTATTTATTCGATCGTTTCGAATCAAAACCTTCTTTCATGTAGGGATTGTTAGCTTCAGAATATCTGTGGGACATCATCGAGACGCCACCTCTCGCAGCCCTTTCGAACATGAGCAACATGTCCACGTCGGATAATAATTCCAATTGGACTTCGGTGGTCTTCAACAGAGCGTCCCATGCCAAACCTGGTGTGGTGAAATACCAAGCCGGATCCAGATCGTAATTTCGACGCCAGACGTCTCAAAAATTTTCTAACACGTCTGCCAAGAGCAGAACATCGGTCTTCAGATAGAGATCATGATAATCTCTCATGGTTTTCATATCGAATGATTTCCACACGTTTTGGCGTGTTTGTAATTCTCGTCGGAAATTTCGGATTCGTATAATTTCGAATAAAAATCTTCTTTCGAAGGTAGTGCGGTGTCGTCGACTCTCTTTAGATCGTTCATGTAATCGTAAGGATAGACTCCTTTCCTCAACATGATGTCTACTCGTTCTCCGAAATGTTCGCTCGTGATTTTAAATTTATCCTTGCTCATGTTATCGACTAATTTTTCCAGAGTGGTCGACATGAATTTAAAACTGTCGATGAAACGTATGCCTCAACGAATGGATTTTGTTTTTTCTTCCAACGTTTCTCCATCGATTACTCTTTTCTTCTCCATAAGCTTCCATTTCGTGATGGAAATGTATCTTTCTTCGCTGTTCGCGATGCAATTTAATTCTTCGTGGGAGGTGCCGAGATTTTTCACGAACAGATGACTGTCGTAACCCAAGAGATTGTGAAATATCACCGGATAGAAAACGGCGTCTCGATATTTTAAATTACACTTGTTGTGAGCCAGACTGCGATACAGACCCGTGTAATGATCGTGGTCTCTGACCTTCTTATTTTCCTCCGAACTCTCATCGAACGATTGTCTGCATATGTGACATTCGGTGGCTCTGTTATTTTCATCCTGCTGTTCTCGCATGATGATCATTTTCGCCGGAGTTTTGAATTTGTCATATAACATTTGAATTTTCGATTCTAACTCTTCTACGAACCTTTGAGATACATCATCGTCTTCGCACCCTTTCGTGTAAGTGAAGGGACCCATGTCGTGTTGCGAGTCGAAAGCGCATTTCACGTAAATGCAATAGCCCGAAGGCATGTGTTTTTGATATCTTTCGACGTAACTTCGACGAGCGTCGGGTTGGCAGGAACTCATTTTCACGGTGAAACATTCGAAATTGGCGTACACGAGAATGGTACTTTTAACCTTCTATTGCGATTTTCAAACTTCACGATGGTGTTGGGTTTGGGCATTTCGACAGCGACACCTTGATTTTCGTTGCAATATTCCTGATGTTTCGCTAACGATTTTTCGCTGTGAAACGCATTCATGCAGTTGCAACATAAACATATCTTTCCTTTATGTTTATTATTTTGTCTCGATAGTAATCGGCTCGGATGTTTAGCCCAACAATAATGACGATTGTCACCATTCGAAATCAATAATAAATTAATCATCTTTTCTCTTTTCGAGATACGAAGTCTGTCTGAAAGGATAGATTGTTCGTTTTTCATCGTCGTATCCCAAGACGTTCACCGCTACGGTGGGATTTTGAGCCTCGAAACGTTCGATGTGTTTTAACTCCACTGGAAAAGTCACTCCGGTCCAATCGAGATTTTTAGAAGTCTCCTCGTAACGAGAAACTCTATCGGAGTGCATTTTGACAGGGTATAAAGCGGAGGTGACTGCCCATTTAAAACACTGATCATCTTTATTTCTCACGTTGACCACGGAGTGTTTTTTAGCTAAGAAATACGGTAATTCCACATAGGAAGACCCTTTCAACGAATCGTTTTTAGTTATATGAATTTCTAGTTTCAACACCTCATCAAACGTCCAATTTCTACCTTCATGTTGATAATTCACAAGAGACGTCAACATCTTGTCTTTCATCTTTTCGAAAACGTCCGATAAATCTGAACCTCGAAGTACGGGTTCGACGTTAGATCTGAAATATGCATTTTTGACGATGCTCTCGCCGGACTTCACATCGATTTTATTCATCACGCAATGGAGTATCATCTTAATTTTTTGTCCCATGTTCATGTGTTCGCAAATCAAATCCAATACTTTTTTCTTCACCCGTTCCATGAACAATTTTGGATCGACTTTCTTGAACGAAGGAACCACGTCGAAAGCTTTTGATCGCACTCTCTCGTTCTATGGGCTTCGATTGGAATACTTCCGCGACGAGTCGTGCTACATATTCTTCTCCTTTCCCTTCGTCGATTGCTTGTCGAATTTCGTTTGATATATCTCGTTTGTCTAGATTCTAAAGGGCATCACTCGTTTTCGTTTTTGTTTTTTTTTTTCTTTTGAAAACTTGAAGTTCTTCAATGGCTTTTCGTTTAGTCGTCTTCTCATTTTTCACAAGCGATGCATTTTTTGACGCTGTTGCTATCGACATTTCGTTTGCTTTTTCATCGCGCAAACTACGTATCTCCTCGCGTATGATCTTTCTAATTTTATCACGCTTCACTTTTCCTTTTCTATCGTCAGGCGTTACTGTCATCGGCTTATTTTTTTTCGCAATTCGAGTCTGTTTAAGTTTAGCCACTTCCGATCTTTCGATTTTTTTCTTTCCATCGTTTCGCAAACGATATTCCTTTTTGATTTGGTTCTATGATTTCTGAAATGTGGAATTTTTAATTTTTTACAAATCTCGTTTAACTGAGGTACAGTTTTCTCATTTAAATTTTCGATTTTTTTATTTGTTTGCTTCATTTGTAAGAATATTTTTTTTGAATTTGTATTTAAATAATAATTGTTAAAAGTTTAAAATTGTTTTTATGTATATATGTTTTAATTCCTTCAAAAAACATTTTTTTTTAATGAAATTAATCGATTTTTTTATGTTCCTTAACGTGAAAAAAATTGAATTAATACGAGAAATAAGGACGTTAAATTTAAACTTTTTATTTATATATAAAGAGAAAAAAACTTTTACAAAAAAAACTTTTTTCACATTAAAGAAAATTAAAAATTAAAAAACCTTTTATATATATATATAGAGAGTAAAAAAAAAACAAACTTTTTTTAACAAATTATTATTTAAATATAAAATTTAAAAATATACATTATTTGCAATAATTCATAAAACAAAAAAACCAAATAATCGATCATGACAACAACACCTAAAAGATGCAAATTGAAATTGAAACGAGTCGAAACGTGTAAGAAATTCAGTTATAAAATCTATAGATTACAACGACACGACTCCATCGAATTGAATGAGGTCGAGACGAAGGGCTTAGAGCACAAACACGACAAATATAACAGGCCTTTGAAGACGAAGACACGCTCGATTTGTTTTATGAGTACTAAAGCGATCTACAGAAAATCGTCATCGCCAAAGATAGAGAATTCGACAAGGACGATTTGTCGTTGCCCTACGGAAGTTACATATATCCAAAAATCTCTCTCGAACTCGTGAACAAATCGGGTGGTGAGAGCGCGTTCATCGATGTAAAAAAACTCAAAAAAGTAAAGATAAACATTCAACACATTTTCGAAAAAGGAGAAGATACGACCGTCAACATGCTAATAACGGACTTGGAAATATAAACAATAGAGAGACTGATTTTTAGCGAAGAAGAAGGAAAAAAAAAAGTAATGAGATCTAGAGAGGTTGACCATCTCTAGATCTCATTACTTTTTTTTTTGTTTTTTTTGTTTTTTTGTTTTCCTTCTTCTTCTTCTTCACTATCGCCCATATATATTATAATAACGTTTCCTTTTTTCTCAATTTCGGCGTCGATTCTTCTTTTCTTTTTTTTGTGATATGTTACGTTTTTATAAGAACACATTTGTTTATCTGAATCATAATTATGAACGAATGCTGTGCATCTCTTGGTAACACTCACATCATTTCCATTCTCCTCAGAAGGTAGTGGTGACGGTGGAAAAGGTCTCATTCTTTTCAATTTCAACCATCTATCCCGCTCTTTTTTCAGTTCCTTCCTAAGATATCCATCATTAGCGTCTAATTGTTTTTCCACATCTTTTTCCCACACTGTCCTGCAATAATCATCATTAGCGTCTAATCGTTTTTCCACATCTTTTTTGCACTCTATCTTGCGGTATTCATCATTATCGTATAATTGTTTTTCCACCTTTTTATCCATTTTATATTATTTTTTATACTTTCTATGATTTATATTTTATATAATTATATAATTTTTAGCTCACCTGAGCGAAGCTCAAGGGGAGCTTTACTAATCACTTTCTGTCCGGCGTCCGTCGTCCGCCGTCCGGCGTCCGTCGTCGTCCGTCCGGCGTTAACTTTACATTATCGACTTCTCCTCCTAAACCACTAGCCCAATTTTATTCAAATGTTGGCTAAATGTTTATTACCTAATGCCAATTCAGATTTGTTCAAATGAAGTTGCCCCTCCTCCTGGGTGGTGCCACGCCCCCAAGGGGCACCAAAATCTTTGTAAATCTTCTTCTCATGAACCAGCAGTAGCAGAGACTTGATATTTGGTGTGCAGCTTCCTTTTGAGGTGTAGACTCAGATTTGTTCAAGAGAAGTTTGTGGGGCTATACTTGGCGTTGTTATGAGAGGGGCAAAATTTTTTGCCCCGCCCAAAATTTCTATTTTCCAAACCGAGAGGCTGATTTGAACCAAATTTTATGTGAGGGCTTATTGGGTCATGAGTACTTGATTTATGCAAAAAACATTTTTCCCACAGCCCCGTGGGAACCGCAGGAGCTAAAAATAGAAAAAATTTAAAACGCCCATATCTCCAAAACTGCACGGCACTGAGAATTTTTATTTGGTGTGCAGCTTCCTTAGGACCAACAGAAAGGATTGGTAAAAAAAAATTGCCATCGGTTTTATCATAGGGTACAGTTTCGGGACTTTGAAAAAGTGCTGAGTCAGCACTTTTTAACACTGTAGGCAATGGGAAAAACATTAAAAAATCTTCTCCAGATCCAGCAGGCAGAATCTTTTGATATTTGGTATGCAACATTGTAGGGTGGATCTGATTCAAGTTTGTTCAAATCGGCCCCCTGGGTTCATATTTGGGCTCAGTATAGGAGCCCGATTTCGAACTTAGTGCATTTCAGGCAAATTTCTTTAAAAATCTTCTTCTCCAGATCCAGCAGGCAGAATCTTTTGATATTTGGTATGCAACATTGTGGGGTGGATCTGATTCAAGTTTGTTCAAATCGGTCCCCTGGGTTTATATTTGGGCTCAGTATAGGAGCCCAAATTTGAACTTACTGCATTTCAGGCAAATTTCTTTGAAAATCTTCTTCTCCAGATCCAGCAGGCAGAATCTTTTGATATTTGGTATGCAACATTGTGGGGTGGATCTGATTCAAGTTTGTTCAAATCGGCTTCCTAGTTTCATATTTGGGCTCACTATAGAAGCTCGAATTCGAACTTAGTGCATTTCAGGCAAATTTCTTAAAAAATCTTCTTCTCCAGATCCAGCTTCAGAATCTTTTCATATTTGGTAAGCAACATTGTGGGGTGGATCTGATTCAAGTTTGTTCAAATCGGCCCCCTGGGTTTATATTTGGGCTCCGTATAGGAGCCCAAATTTTAACTTAGTGCATTTCAGGCATATTTCTTAAAAAAATCTTCTTCTCCAGATCCAGCAGGCAGAATCTTTTGATATTTGGTATGCAACATTGTAGGGTGGATCTGATTGTGATTCATGAACATATTTATTTGTAAAGTTGATAGAATCTTAGACAAAATTTGCAGAAAAGATCTACTATAGAAGGGGTGGTATCCAGGGTGAACCGTTTACCCAAATCTAGCAGTACTAATGCATTATTCACACAAATCTTCGTTCAAATTTTATGACCCCTCATTGGAACACACGCATTCAGCTCATTCCAACAAAGGTCATATGCCATGTTTTCGAGACAAAGGAATAAAAATTTCAGTTATTCATGAAATTTTTAGGCAACTGTTGTCTGTTATTCACATTGCTTCATGAAATTTCAGTACTTTTAGAAGTTACCTCAGTAATCAAGGGTTAATTCCCCTTAATTAAATGTCGCCTCTAAAAAACAACCACTTTGCATATCTTACCTTTTTACCAGCATAACTGCCAAAACTTGTCAGCATTCTTCGCAAAAATCGCTATTCAAATTTTAATTTTTGTCTCTTAAACATACATGTACTTATCACTTGTAAATACCCCATTGGAATGAGCTTTTTGAGCTCATTCCAATGAGAGGTCGCACACCATGCTTTTTGAGTCAAAAAAGCAATTTTTTTAGTTATTCCAGAATTTCGTACGTAAAACACAGCTTTATGACTTCACATTAAAATGAGCTCTCTAAGCTTGTTCCAATCAACATTCACGCACTATGTCTTTCACACAAAAAATAAAATTTTCCATTTATTCAGGAATTTTGTTTGCAAGAACACTCTTACCCCCCCCCCCCCCCCCCCCACACACACACACACACAAACACACACACACACACAAACACAGACACACACATCTAAAAGTTCGTCGGCAAAAAAACAGTTACTTCAATTTTTAAATGCATTATAGGAAAAACTTGCCTAATCAAATTTAAATACTTTTGCATCATTCTGTATCTAGAACAAACCATTTACCATATCTTTACGCAAAATTCTCCAGCATCATTCACAAAAAAACACCATTATTTATATATTCACATTTCTGTCTCAAAAATATACCTGATCTTCCCATACCCCTATTGGAATAAGCTGTTTGAGCTTGTTCCAATGATGATAAAAAAAAATAAAATTTGTGAAAATTTTTGTTTTCTTGCATGCAAATATATACATGTAGCACATGGAAGATATCCACAGTTGGGGAGAGATGTCCAAGGCTATCTCTTCACATTCCTTGTTTGTGCTTCATGCTAAACCAGTTTGTCTGCAGAGATAAATTTGCTTTATTAAAAATCATTGGAGAGTGGCCACACACCAATGATTTTAAATAAAACTAATTTTAGGTAACAAATGTTGAACTTCAAACAAAATCTATCACTCAACCAGTTAATGTTGATGAGGCATGACATGGTGAAGGTGACCTAAAATACTTCTTAGAATCTCTTTGTCAGGTGAGCGATTAAGGCCACGTGGGGCCTCTTGTTTACATTATAATAACATACTCAAAATCGGTAAATTCTTAAATGGCGAATTCTCACCAAACAACAAACCCTTACCGAGTCGCTCAACGTTCCGTCCACTCTTCAGATAGAGACCGTTTCCACTCAAAGAGTTGCCACCTCTAACGGGTTCTAGATACAATCCTTCACCGCTGTCGTCTACGTGGACGCGACACACGGCTCCTCCCTTCTTCAAAAACAGTCCGCTGCCACCCATTAATTTCTCGACTGCCGAACTCGCGAGTCCCGAGAGAGCTCCCACGCTGAGAGTCTTTCCGAGAAAGGGTAATGCTTTTGCGGCAAAGGGTAATGCTTTTGTGGCGATTCCTGCCAATAGCGGTAGGAAACCGCCTTTCATTCTCAAATTGTATCTCAATTGAGCGGGACTCAATCTCACCGTCAACCTCTTCCATCACGAATCGCTTTCTCCATCCTTTTGATTTGACTTCTGGTCCAGGCAGTCGAATCCTGACCGCCACTCGTCAGATCTTCGTGAGTGAATTTGAATCTCACCGCCTCGCCTCGAGTTGTTAACGCTCTCTTAAGTTTCTTCTTCTGTCCTGCGGATATGTTCACGTTTTTAACCACGTATTGTGTCATAATTCTTTTTTTAAAATATATTTTGTTCAATTGTTTTTTTTGTTTTAATAATAATTATATATATATTAAATAATTTTTGTAAATTAATATTGCATTTATTGTCTTATTTATATATATACGCAATATTATTTTTTTTGCTTTTATATTTCTCTTATGTGAAATTGTATCGTCACCCTCTCTCCGCGAAGATCTAACAGTTCACCATTTTGATCCGTCAACATGGTTTTGAGACTATACAACGTGTCTAAAATCACTGGTAGATAAACTAAATTTCGAGATCGTTCCACGATCTTATAACCCGGCAACACGTTTGGAAAGAAGGAATAGATTGTCGGTTGAGCGCTACCATTCACGTAGCTTCCAGCAATCACGTCCACGTTCACCAGAATGCTATTGACTGCGAGAATGTCGACCGTATTTTCAGATGCCGCGTGGCCTCGATACATCTTTCGATCAAATCCCAGCATCTTGCCTGTAGAATCGTCCGTGTTGAAATCCACTCGAAAATTATCTTCCAAATCCAACATCGTCTGTAAGGTATTAGGGTTGGGAGCGAGTCTGATCTTGTTGCTTCCCTTTCCATCCATCTTCATTCGCGTCTGAATGTAATTGTTCAAATCGTCTATGTCGTAACTTCCTTTGGGAATTCGAATCTCCAACCAATCCACTCCGTCGGAATACTTGAACGAGTTATTCTTTTCGGTGACGTTTGGAAAGGAATAATAAGTCTCCAGATTCACCAATGCCATCTCGTATCTTTTCTCTCTGTTCAATTCGATGGAAGGTTCGAATTTCGTTGCGAATCGAGTCGAATCGCCACTCACCACGATTTGAATGGATTGTTTTGCAGCCGTATTCTCGGCTATCCATTCTAACAATTCTCCTTGTTCGAACATTATATTTTAATTTTTATTTTATTTTTCAAAACTAAATTATTTGATGATTTATTATTTTCTAATTTTATTTTCGCTCTCTGTCTTATTATCATCAGAAACATAAAACTTGTTGAATCTGCACCGATATTTTCCGCGATTAAATTCGCTAGTCAAATCGATCACGACGAAATTGTAAAGTCCTCCATCCCAAACCCTCTTGCAGAATCTCCTGAATTCCGCCACGCTCATGTCGTTTGCGACGTGATCACCGTAGATGTGATTGAGATTCTTGAGATCCTGGCGAAAGAGACACAGTAAATTAGCGTTCTCCCTTATCGTCTGTCTGGGCAATCGAAAATAATTCTGCGACAGATAGAAACAGTCCACGTTGCTGTGACGACCCCTAACGTAATACGATTCGCATCGGTTCTGTCTCTCCAAAAGCAGATCGTCGAAAATCATGAGATTCTTATCTTCCGATTTCAATTCTCTAGGATCCGGAATGTCGCTAGCGTTCTCATAAAATCGACACTCGACGTTCGAAGATGCATTTCTCTTCATCAGTTCCATCGCCGCACCGTCCAAAATGGTCGAAAAAGAGAAGCTTCACTTTTGTCGAATTCCTTCCTACTGTCAAAGATTCTGGCTATGACGTCCTTGGGCAATCTACGATCCATGCACTCTCGAAGCAATCTGTATTCGGGTTGAAACAAGCTCTTGCCAAACACGAACAATCTGTCGTAATCCAACCAGTCGGGTCGCGACAACAGATTCATCAACAGATTGGTCTTTCCACAATTCGATTTTCGCACTATCAAGCCTCTTATGCTGGTCGCGCCGTCGTTCCAATACATATCTTTAATGTTCATCTTTGTTTATTTTTTGTTATTTTAGATTTTTCAAACACAATTTTTATGTTTTTTCAAACTTAGTTTTTATAAATATTATTATTTATTTATATTACACTGTCGCGTGTTCTCTTCAATCCAGATCCACTCATCATTTTGGCTAAATCTTGTATGGGTACCACGGCATCCTTAAAATCTTTCCCACTTTTCGGCATTCGCTCTAACGTAGCTCGCTTCGCCGGCGGACTGATCAACTTGTCGATCAATGCGTCGGCTGCTCTCTTGCCAGCCACAGAAGCTATCCTACCACTGGCTTCGGAAGCGGCTTTCTTACCAGCATCCAAAGCCGTCTTCTTACCAACCTCAAATGCGGTCGATGCGAGTTTTCTACCCGCATCGCTCGTGAACGCTCGCATTATAGAATCGACAATGCCAGAACCGCCTTGAACGTAAGTTCTGACGTATCCCCTGTTCTTTATCAACAACATATTTTTATTTTATAATATATATTTTGTTTTTTTACTGGTAAATCGTTTGTTGTTTAAATACTTTTATTATTCTAGTGTAAAATTTACTGTATATATTTTTGTTTGTTTGTTTGTTTCTCTCTACTTATTATATATATCAATCCTTCAATTCGTTCATCAGCCTTTTATAATGGTTTTTATTCAAAACCTTCTGCCTCAACAATTCATCGCATATGCTCACTATCTCATCTAATCCTCTGTTACCAGCACGTCTATTTGCCATCAGCAAACTCAATCTCTAAGACAGAGCGTCAGAATCGCTCGGAAGAAAAGTGGTTTTCACCCCTTTGCCAGTCACCGACTCGACGAACTTCTTATTCATATCCCATATGGGTTTCACCACCTTCGTCCACTTGTAACCTCTGTTGGCTTTGGGTCTCGTTTCTCTGGCATCGTTATTTCTCTTCATGGCGTGGGTCTGAACCAGAATGTCGCCATAATTGTCGAAATCCTGATCCGTGTAATCTCCAGGCTTGTCGAAAAGGAGCAATTTGCGCAATCCAGGTGTTAATTCGTACCTGTTCGAATCGACGATTAAATTATTATCATCCTCTCGCACTTCGGTGTCGCCTACAAAAGTTCTACTGTCAGAATCCTTATAAATTCCATACAACAGATCTCTCTTACCACCATCCTCGGACGACGCGACGCTATCAGTGGTGATAGTCAAAGCTGTATTGTCGCTCTCACTCACATCGGTTTCGATTCTCACGGGAGCGTAATCCGGTGTAGATTGAAAGGAATACTGTTTTGTAAAACTGCCGGGCAACGAACCCATTCTCAAAGAACTCTCTTTTATGGGTCTCAATTCTTCAACTATCTCCTTCTTACTTCGTTCCTGAACCTCCGTCACGGGTTTAAATATTTTTGTGGTTTCGCACCTTAATTCCATCTCTCCAAGTCGTCTGCTTCTGTCAGCCGATTGAATACTCTTCTTAGCACGTTCATATTTGTTTAAAAGTTGATCTCTACGTTTGGAATCTGTGATGTGTAAAAACATTTTTTCGTTTTTAAATTATTAATATTTCCTTTAGAGTATGCTAACGTGAGCTATTTTATTATTTTCAAAATTAAATGTATAATTATTTTATGTTTTATGTTTTAAGTAAATAAAAATCTTGTGTCTTTAATAATAACTAAAACCAGTTGAGGAAAAACATTTTACATGATAAAACCTCTATAAATGCGTTTTGCCCTCGAACGCGTTAAAGATCGCATCACCGATTATTCACTCCGTGACGAACTGGAGAACTTTGGAAAAGTTTGAAAGTTTTAGCGCATAAGAAACCGGTTTCTGATTTAACACGTTTGAGAATAATATATCCGTTAAAAGGGTTCATTCATATCTCCGAACATTATCACAAGTAGATTAAAATTCAATTACCTCTTAAACCTGATTGAGTGGAAACGCGCTTTTATTGTCTATTATTAAAACGAAATACCTTTCATTCACACCGAAACAAAACATGAGTGTCTATTATAATACAATTTTATCTCTTAAAATTCATCTAAGTGAAAAAGGTTTTATAATGGAATTTTTTTTTGAATGAAACAATTCTACGAACTGTTTTATTTGAATGAAACAATTCTACGAACTGTTTTATTAAAATTTATCTTACAAATTTCACTGTGACAAAACGTGAACAGATGATTTCCATCGGTTCTAATTTTCTAAAACTCAAGTTTTCAATGTCATCATTAAACGAAAACCTTTCATTCACACCGGAACAAAACATGAGTGTCTATTATAATACAATTTATCAGACTCAGTTTTATAGTCGACTCTATTGAATGAAAAAAGCTATTTATTTACACTGAGTACAAAATTGAAAAACTCCTCAAAACCGATTCTATCATGATTCGCCTCAGAAAACTCGCGAGGTGAATCGACAAATCGGGTTTTTCGCCGATCGGATCGCATCCTAGACCGTCCGAAACGCGATCGGGAACGTAGCGGTGGTTCAGAACCCGAAAACCACCTTTTTTCCATGTACCGGAGACCCAAATCGATTTTTAAAAAAATCTTCGATGAGTAACTACACTTTACGCTCACTTTTCATCGTTGGCGAACGTCGAAAAAACGTTTTGAGGTCGATTTTTCCTGGTCTAGAATCCGCAAATGGGTTTTTGCCGATCGGATCGCACTTTCACCGTTCAAACGCCCGTTGGCGAACGTAGGTGGTCCAGAATCCGCAAACCGCTTTTTGCTGCTGGTCTAGAATCCGCAAAACGTTTGTTGCTCGCGCTCACCAATGATGGATCCATGGTCTGATCCGCAATGGGAATGTAGAGAAAAATTTTTAAATTATATTTTCTTCAAATCTCGTACATTTTTTCACTTTTGAGCGACATGTCGAATCTACGCGTTTGCCAACGGGTGTTTGAACGTTAAAAGTGCGATCTGTGAGCCTCAAAACAATTGTGGATTCTGGACCACCATGAAAAAACGACATTTTGTACACTTGTACACGATTTAACACTGAATCCCTATGGCGGTACACATACATGTACGTGTACTTGTACATTTTTTTGGAAAAGTGGTACTGAATCCGCAATTATCACCCACTCTGGTCTATTGGAATCATGTCCAGAGCTGGCTGCAATTTACATCACGCATGTTTTGTGAAACGGCACAGCCATGTGATGAAAAAAGGAAACAACATTGACACCCACCAATAAGTCTATCCCAGCAAATGTCTGGATAATGTGACACCTAGTCATAATAACTCTATTATTAAACAACACTAATACTCTATCAAAGATAATGAAAGAAGCATCAACGGGAGAAAATGAAAATATCAAATTATCCATATCAGAATTTTCAATGGAGAATTGAAAAAAGAAAGCAGACTTAATGCATGCATCCATCAAAGTAAGTTCCGCCCACCAAGTGAGTCACACCACGTCACTTAAAGAGTCAACTTCGTGAAGTAAGATCTAATTCCTTCTCAGCAATTTCGTCATTTGGGCATGGATTTCACCACCATTCACAATGCAGTGTCTGTTTCCTTTCTGCCTAGACTTGGGACCTGCTCCAATCCTCCTCTGTCTCGGCCAGGACTTTCCTTAGGTTGCTGGGCCTTTGCGGTTTGGTGACGGATCTTATTCTGCTGGGCCGCTTGTTTGTCCGACCTCTCCAACACTTCCTGTTGAATGATTGGCGTCCAAATGTGGATCCACAGGACCTAAAACTTACTATTCCTCAGTCCTTGCATTGTCACCTCCACCCTTGGACCAATGTTCCCTGGGTGACTCAGGGTGTTCCATTGGATCTTCCTCTGGCTGGTTGCTTCCTAACAGCGGATGCCAGCAATTGGGGCTGGGGTGCGATGTTAGATCCTCTCAGTCTGTCCACTCATGGAAAGTGGGACTGATAGCAGATGGCCCTTCATATCAACCAGAAGGAGCACCTTGCTCTTCTGTTGAGTTTTCAGCAATGGATCTCTCACCTGTTGAATCACACATTGCTGCTTCTTTCGGACAATTTGATAATGCTGGCCTACATCCGGAATCAAGGTGGCATGCATACGATTCCCATGTATCGGCTATCCCGGGATCTTCTGCTGTTAGCGCGGGAAGTTCACACTCGGGGGGCCATTTGGCACATCCCTGGACATCTCAACGTCCTAGCTGGCAGAGCCTGTCCCAACAAGACAGTGTCCATCCCACCAAATGGATGCTACATTGTTCAGTGTTTCAGACGATTTGCGAACGGCAGGGTCATCCTCTTATCAACCTTTTCGCACTCGCTGGAATCATCAGGTAGAGACCTCGTCTCCCCTTGTCCAGATCCACTAGCATTTGTGGTGGATGCTCTGTCTCTGGACTGGAAAGGGTGGGTCGGCTATGCCTTCCCTCCTGCACTGATTTTTCCTCAGGTGTTGTCAAAGATTCGTGCTTGCTTTTGCAAGGTCATTCTGATTGCTCCTCTGTCTCTACAGAGGGTGTGGATCAGTCAGCTGCAACCTCTATTAGCAGATCGGCCAATTCATCTTTCTCTATGCCACGATCTTATTTCCCAGGGCTGGTTCAGGAAGTACCACAAGGAGAGCCTGTCCCTTCACGTCTGTCTTTTATCAGGTAGAGTCTCCAGCATAGAGGTTTTTCGAGATGAACAGTGGACTGCATTTCTGCATCACGACAATATTCCACTGGCATGACTTATGTGCTCAGTGGAAAGTTTCCTGTCGCTGGTGTGCAGTTCAACATGTGGATTACCAAAATCCGTCAGTCGCTCAAATTGCGGATTTTCTGCTATACCTTTTTGACTCCAAAGGCCTCCAGCCTATTATTATTACGAGCTATAGGTCTATGCTGTCAGAAACTCTCTCTTATGTGGAAAAGTGTTGCATCAGTCTTAATCTCTTTCTCTCCAAACTGATTCGGCACTTTTCTCTGAAGAGGCCTGGAGTTTTGCGTCTTACACCCAAGTGGAACTTGGCATGGGTGTTGCATTGTTTGGAGGGTGTGCCATTCGAGCCTTTATCTGAGACTGATATGCATTTTCTCACATATCAGACTGCTTTCCTTCTAGAGTTTGTTTCTGCCAGACATGTCAGTGAGCTTCATGTGCTTTCTGTTAATTCGGGTCTCTTGAGAAATGAGGCTAACAGTGTAACCTTCACTAGTGATTGCTCTTTTTTGGCCAAGAATCAGCTTCCTGATTCGGTGCCTCCTCCCATCTGCATTTGGGCACTTTGTTATGTCGATGGCCGGAGTTCTCTTCTTTGTCCTGTTCGTGCGATCAAGACTTATATTAATCACACTCAGTTCATTCAGAGGGATCGGAAGAGATTCTTTCTGTTTCTCATTCCTGGGAGTCAGTCTATCTCCAGGCGTGGAAATAAGTGGTCGGTCACAGACAGTGACCGCCACGAAACATCGATGTGACCGGCGCTAACTATATCCAACCGGTCGTGAATGACCAGCGCATTTTTCTCCCAAGTATATTAATTTTTCACAGGAGACCTTGTGTTCTGAATCATTAATTATGGCTGTTGATGGTGAATAATTTCCACATTCGAATATATTCTCTAAAATAAATACAAATACAAAATCACAAAACACAAGACAAATTTATAAATGAGAGACGCTCCTTTCGCAAACGAAACTGAAACTCATTTGTAATCTATTTTTTCCGTGTATGTTCTTCGCAAATCGAACCAGATGATCCCCTCCTCTTTCCTTTCCTTTGTGTAATATACTTTCTTTGAAGACTGTGAGCAGAATTTGTCATAACTTCCGGAAAGCTTTACAGTAATTCAGTAATACTTCCAGAAAAATATAACCAGTTTTAACTCGGGTGACAGATGTGCAAGTGCTGTTTTCATTTGATGCCGAGGTTACCTGGTGCTGAAAATGATGGGGTTGGTTTTTGACCAGGTGCCAGATTTCCCAGTGGTGAGACGTCCTGGCTCCAGGTGTGGAGATGTTCAGCATTCAGTTTCAAAAAAATTGTCGCATTGGAGTCCAGTTGTTACGTTTTAAGAAAAAAAAAAGTGATTTGCGGACTGAAGACATCCCCGTCAGGCAGTTTAATGCTATAAAAGTTAAGTGTCATTTCAATAAAATTGAACGCAGGTAGGCCCTAATATTTTGTTTATCGTTACGATGTTAGCCCAACATAATTTACATGGGATTTGCCCTAGTAAATGTATGATTTGGAAGCCAAAAGATATGACCAACCTGGGTTACTGTATGACCAATCCAATCATTATGGAGCTGGTCATTATGACTGATGCACCAAACAAAATTATTTCCAGGCTTGCTATCTCTTCCTATTCTATTTCCAGGTGGATTTGTCTCTAAAGCTGGCTTATTCCAGTTTGTCTGCTCTGGATCTTGTTTCGAACCGATTTAATGCTCATGAGTTTCATGCTATTTCTACATCCTGGGCATTCTCCAATTCTGTTTTGCTCAGGGACATTATGAATGCAGCTTACTGGAGGCAAGCTACTACTTTCTCCTCCTTTTATCTCTGCCACCTACAGCAGCAATCTGAGGACCTCTTTTCTTTAGGCCCTCTAGTTGCTGCTGAGGCTGTCGTGCACCCTCGTTAATTATGTATTTTCAGGTTTGTGCATTTTTATCAATCAGCCTTGTTGTTTCCAGGTGCTTTATGCAGCATCTTTTCTTCTATTCAGGATGCTTTTTCAACACTTTGGTGTTCTGTTTTAGCTCTTTCTCCTTTTACAGGTTTTGCTGTCATCCCTGCCCTCCTTGCATTTCTTTCAGCTGCACTTTGGTGGTGTTGATTATGTGATTCACCTCCTCCTATTGTTTATTCAGCCAATTGTAAACAATTGTGAGTAGGTTGAAAAGAAATTAAAATTTTTTAGTAAATTTTGTTTCTTAACATACCTACCACAATTGTTTACCGGAAGCCCACCCTCCTTGGGGATATCTTTGCCTCCCCGCAAAATCACAGAACTTCTCGTCAGAAATTCGGAATTGACATCATGGTAGTTGCGCATGTGCTTGGTAAATGCAAGAGATGTGCAGGGAGAGTACCTGTAATGTTGATCGGTGGTCTTGCACGGCCCATTTCGATCTCTTTATAGTGCTTTTGCACTCTTCTACTTTTCCAAATTCGTTTGGAAAAGTTATTTCCAAACTCAGGCTTGCATTTACATAACAGCCAATTGTAAACAATTGTGGTAGGTATGTTAAGAAACAAAATTTACTAAAAAAATTTAATATCCATTAAATTACGTAGAGGGTTAACTTGGCTATGAAGAAAAACTAGTTTCAAAGGGAACAATAATAAATTGGATTTCTGCAGGTGAAGCTCAAGGGAGACAATTATAACACTGCAATTTATGAACAAGTAATGTACTATATTTTTATTGTAGGGTTATGGTTTACTGTATGAATCAATGTTGCCTTCTGTTATACACACAAGAGACCGCTGGCTAAAAGAGGTAATTGATATGTGTAATGCCCATCAGTTTACTCCAGGGCCACATTTGTTCCACTTATTTAATCTCAATAACATGTCTCATTAATTCCAAAAAATTAGATATGTATTGATTTCAGGCTACTGAGATTTGTAAAACATCAATTTTTTTCTGTTAATGAAGTTGGCCACCACATATTTTTTTCTGATTATCATTGTGGTTCTCCACTACTATATGTCAGTATACTGCCTCCATTCTTGATAAGGAACATGGCTTATAATATTCTCAATTTTTCCTTACAGTGAGAATTTTGTGTCATAGCTTTTAATACAGGTAGAGATGCAGAAATGATTGTAGAATCAAGTTATCCTTAAAGTTTTACTGTCAGGCCTGCAACCAGGGGTGTGCAGGGGGGGGGGGGGGGGGGGGGGAGGCGGTCCCCCCCCCCTGGAAACATTTTTGCCCCCCCCCCTAGAAAAATTATAGACACTGTTTTTCAATTTTCACCATTTTATTTTAATCCTGAGATATTAACCCTTTATCCTTCAGATTGAAAATTCCTCCAATCCCTTTCGCATTCGATAACTTGAAAAATATTACTTGGATTGTCAAGTTACTTTATATTTGTGTTCAGGTTACTGATGTGCCAAGCTGTATAGTTTTTGGTGTAAATCTGATAATTTAATCCTGAGATATTAACCCTTTATCCTTCAAATTGAAAATTCCTCCAATCTCTTTGGCATTCGATAACTTGAAAAATATTGCTTGGATTGCCAAGTTACTTTATATTTGTGTTCAGGTTACTGATGTGCCGAGCTGTATAGTTTTTGGTGTAAATCTGTTATTTTGATCCTGAGATATTAACCCTTTATCCTTCAAATTGAAAATTTCCCCAATCCCTTTGGCATTCGATAACTTGAAAAATATTACTTGGATTGTCAAGTTACTTTATATTTGTGTTCAGGTTACTGATGTGCCAAGCTGTATAGTTTTTGGTGTAAATCTGATAATTTAATCCTGAGATATTAACCCTTTATCCTTCAAATTGAAAATTCCTCCAATCCCTTTCGCATTCGATAACGTGAAAAATATTGCTTGGATTGTCAAGTTACATTATAATTGTGTTCAGGTTACTGATGTGCTGAGCTGTATAGTTTTGGGTGTAAATCTGATAATTTAATCTGGAGATATTAACCCCCTTTATCAAGAAAAATTGAAAATTCCTCCAATCCCTTTGGCATGAGATAACTCAAAAACTATCAATCCGATTGTCATATTACTTTATATATTTATTCATGTTACTGATGTGCTGTGCTGTATAGTTTTTTATGTAAATCTGATAATTTGATCCCAAGATATTAACCCTTTATCCATCAAATTAGACACTCCTCCAATCCATTTCTATATGTAACCATACCTTTATATGGTGTACATTATGTCAGCATCCGTGGTGGCCCTCTGTCATACAGCTTTCTACTAATTGCACGTATGGGTACACATCTGACGATTCCATCGGCCTATTTTTACAGTTTTGCCTAAAGTTTGTGGTTAAAAACTCAGACAAACACCACCACCCACAACACCCCCCACCCCACCACCCTCACCGCCTTCGGTGCCAGTTAGGCATTTTTTCACTTTGCTCAAAATGCATTCTGAAGGATTTAGACTGACCACATTCAGAAAAAAAAAAATGGACTCCCCTAACACAAGACCTCCTCCTCACCCAGGGCCATTTAAGCAATATTTTTTCTTTGGTACAAAATGCATTTTTAGCCTGACTGTTTACAGTCAGGGCTATAGTCATGACTTTCATCTGTCGGTCCGACCGTCCGTCAGTCGGTCCATCCATCTGTCTGTAAACAATTGGTTTCCGACCGATAGCTCCAGTTTGGATTATTTGATTTCAACCGAAGTTGATATGTGTATTTTCCAGCTAGTAATACAGGCCAGATTTGTGTATTTTCCAGCTGGTAATACAGGGCAGGTTTGAATATAGGTTCCAGTCGCTGGAATGAGAGGAAAATGCCTTAAGCAAATGTGCAAAGGCATCCTCTTGTATATCTCAGATATTTAGATGACACTTTTATTATTTGGGAACATTCAAAAGAAGATTTTGATGAATTTTTAGAAATTATGAACAATCATGATCCAAACATTAAATTAAAAGCTACTATCAGTGAAAGTTCTGTTGATTTTCTCGATGTGACCGTGTATAAAGGCAAGCAGTTTCAGGCGTCCGGTCATTTAAATTATAAAGTATATTTTAAACCAACTGATTCACATCAATTGTTGCACACAAAATCATTTCATCCTCAACATACATTTAAAGGTATCATCAAATCACAGCTCATTTGTTTCCACCGCAATTCAAGTGATAAGATAAAAATTTCAATGAGGCTTGTTCTACTCTATTTGGCGCCCTCAGATCGAGGGGGTACTCACTGCGCTTTTTGCGTAGCCTGAAATCTCGAACTCTGAAAAAACTTGAAAGTCTAGCTGAAACTACTGATTTCGAACCACTGAAAATTAAACACAACAGACCGTTGCAGAATGGTAGTGGCATGGTATTTAATTGCAAAAAGTCTTGTTGTAGATTGCATACTTTTATGCTTGATCAGAAAAAGGAATTTTCCTCCGAACAAATGAAAAATCATCAGATTCGTAACCCCCTCCATTGTGATTCACCAAATATTATTTACCTTATCACGTGTAAGCGCTGTCGAAAACAGTATGTTGGTCAAAGTCAAAATCCTTTCCAAGAACGTGCTACTAGACACAAACAGGATATAAAACATAATGCTGATGCCCCAGTAGCACAACATTTTAACCTTCCTGGCCATTCTTTGGACGATTTCGAAATCCATCCTATTGAACAACCACCAATTAAAGACACATTAGAAGAAACGGATGAATTTAGAAAAAAACGTGAAGCTTTTTGGATCAATACCCTTCAAACCCTCTGGCAATTTGGTATGAACATATCAGAGGGCGAATGCGAAAGGAGGTCCATCATTCCTTTCACTTTAACGTACAACAGAATGAATATCGAAATAGCAAAAATGTTAAAAGATGAATTCAATTTTACCAATGCTAAATTAAATGAACCTTTGAATCTTCGACCTGTTATCGCCTATAAGAAAAACAAAAGCTTGCGTAACATCCTTGTAAGGACTAAATTAGAGCCCATCAATGAATAACATCAATTTTTGCCAGTCAGTTTAACCAGTTCCTAAGCTCATCACTTAGTTTAAATCAATTTTATGTAAATTTTTGTCATGTTTGAAACCCAACAGGGTTCAGTAAATGAAAACAATTTTTCGGCGGCATATTGAAAGAAAAAAACGTTTCAGTAGGAAATGTCTGTGCCAGTGCGATTTTTTAACCTCAAACACGCACAGGCGAGTGCCAGAGTTCATATATGCCCAAAAGCAAAATAGGTTCCAATTTCAACCATGTTTATTTATTTCCTAAATAAAATTATTTATTTATTTATTTATTTATTTATTTTCACTGAATTTTACTTTTAATTTTTCATACCTTTCACACAATGTAGAGGTTTAGAAGCTAAAACACACAATTTCTATGTTATGTAAAATATTTTCCATCATAAACCTCCGTCGGGGGATATTCATTCCAACTGATAACATTCGTGAGGCATGATAATCTTTGGCGTTATTTTTTATTTATTTCTTCAGTCTCAATATATTTTATAAAACAATTTTTCATATTATTTTCACACACTTCTGAAGCCAGTAAAGCAAACCGCTCCCGATTGGTTATACTTAAATCAAAGCCAACCAATAGGGCTTCCTGGGGTCAATAAAGCAAACCACTCACTGACTGATTAAAAATCAATGAAAGCCAGTCAATACGGCTTCATCTAATTTGTTTGGACGACACGAACTGAGTTGTGAAAACAAACTTGGGACATCTCAGGAAAATAATCTAGATGAGTGACATTTGTCAGCTTGTCACCGAGTTTAATTATGTACTGAACTGTGAAAAGCACCCCCAGCCCACATATGGATATATACCATGCATGCCCTCCCAAAGTTGGAATCATTTTCCTCAAAGTCTCTTTGAAAAAGCCAAACCAAGCGAAACGCATCGAGACAGAGGGATTTTCTACCATTTCAGAAGGAAAAAACCAAGCCAGGTATCTTCTTGAATCGGTAATACCTAGTTTTCTAATTTCATTTATTTCATTACTTTATATTTTATTTATACTTAATTCAGCTACTTTCTTCAACAATGGCAAGAAAAGGGCAGAGGCATCAGAGGCAGAGAGTTACCCAGTCCGGAACTGGCCAGGAACAATCGTTCCAGGCTTATTCTAGGCTGGTCAAGGCTTTGTTTCAGGTGCTTCAATGTTTGCACCACATTGGGCTATTAGAGCACCATTTGGCAAATCAGGATTTCCCGAAACAGCTGGAGAAGAAAGTAGATCAGTTAGGTGGCTTTCTTAAGCCAGCTCTTCCCACCCCACACATTTTTTCTGTTTTTCGACAGATTAGGGTGGGATGGGCCAACCAAACGTTAAATGCTTTAGTTGAGCATTATAAGATAAATTTAAACCAGTTGAAGTCTAAGATAACTTTGGCTATGCGACCACCTCCTGGACTCGAAAAAATAGACTTCAACAGCACTTCGGTGCGTGCCTTGATCTGGGCTAATAAGAACTTTAAAAATAAGTTGACAGATAAGACGATTTCGGCCTATGAGTCTTACATTTCGGAACTTTGCCCAGCGTCTGGAATGAGGAACAATACGGGAGGGAGCAATCACCCCAATGCGAAAAGCATAATAAGAAAAGATCAAGGCAAAGCACTTCTCCCTCTTCTTTTCCTTCTACTTCTTCCTTCTCTCAGAGTAAGCGCCTCAATTTGCAAACATCTCCGGTCCAAATTGTGACTGAAGATGCTCGCAAATCGAGCAACGCTGTCTCGCCTCGTCTTGTTCCTCTACCTCCTACTCCCCCTCAGCCTTACTTCCCTGGTTCTCGTAGTGCTATCACTAGAACTCCTCCTCCTCCTCCTTCTCCTTCTGTTTCTACTCCTGCTTCTGTTTCCTCTCCTGCTTCTGTTTCCTCTCCTGCTTCTGTTTCTTCTCCCCCTTCTTCTGCCTCTAGTGTGGTTCAACCAGGTATATCGTACTCAGAGAAAGTCAAATCACCGAGCCGCAACTCGGGCCGTACATTTGATTCTAAATGCTCCCAATTTCGGCATAAAAGTGGAGTTAATTTTGACAAAAGGAATTGGCGCCTCCCCGATGTTTGTAAAAACATCCTTATGATTGGCAGTTCAAATTTAGGATGCATTGATCGAAATCCCCATCCGGACATCCAGATGGAGTGTTACCCCGGCGCCAAATTCAATCATCTGCGCTCTATGTTTAAAGGGCACAGGGGCCAGTCCAGTCCCCAAAAAATATTATTAAATATTGGCGTGAATGCTCGAAACGATAATTCTGATCTCGTAGTTAAGCAGTTGCGGAATATGCTTAGCGATATCAGGGTCAAGTTTAGATCAGCAAAAATTTATTTCGCTCAACTAAACTTTTCGCAAAAACTCCCTCAGGCTGAGAGGAGAACCCTGAGCATCATCAACGAAACCATTCGGAAAGTGAAGAACGTTAACGTTATACCAAAAATTGATGACGCGAAGTTTGATGTTGCTCAGGATTTAATCCATTGGACCACGAGAACCGCCAATATTATGTACGATCACCAGTTGAACCACCTAAATTTAAACTAAGTAAAGGCAAATGTAATAGCCGCCTAACAGATGTGGGATTAGGAACTAATGTGGTTAACCTTTCTGGCACCAATGACCTGACAACCCAAGAGAAATTGCTTTTAGATTGCGGTTTAACTTTTGTACCAGCACCAAAACCTAAAACTGATAACCAAACAAATTTACCATCATACAACTGTAATTTTCTTAGGCAAATGAAATTAGCAGACCGCTTCAGAAACTCCAGAGGTCGGAAACTTCCTTTTACAGAATCATCTGGTTGGTCACCTCCAGATAGTGAAGTAGATCCCGAAATTATTGAGGCTAGCAAACGAATCATCCAAAAGGTGTTCAGCATGAACATACTCTCCGATAAAGACAATTTAACAGTTGGTGAACGGAGAGCCCTCACAAAACTTCGAAAAAATAAGAAATTAGTAATTAAACCAGCCGACAAAGGTGGGTCGGTAGTTGTTCTATCTCGGGATAATTATATAAAGGAAGCCATGGGATAACTCAGCAATACTAAACATTATAAGAAAATAGATTCACTTATTTGGCCTAGTAATATCGAAAAATTCAATAAGATCTTAAAATTTCTCCTCGACGAAGGTCACATTACCAAAAAACAATTGAAATATTTAACAGCTAAGCTCAGTGCTCAAACAAGACAATTTTATATCCTACCAAAGATCCACAAGGACCGTTCTTCATGGACGGATGAGTTAACTCCACCCGGGAGGCCAATTGTATCAGATTGTAATTCGGAATCTTATGCGATCTCGGAATTAATTGATTATCATCTGAAACCTATAGCAAATAGACATCCAAGCTATCTAAAAAATACACAGGATTTCCGGTCAAAAATTTTGAAATTGAAAATATCGGAAAATGCAATTCTGGCTACTTTGGATATCGACAGTATGTATACGAACATTGATATTGATAAAGGTGTTAAATCAGTTAAAAATGCATTTGAAAAATATCCCGATGCAAAACGCCCGGATGAACAAATTTTGGATCTTTTAGAGCTGAGCTTAAAAGGTAATGACTTTCAATTCAATGGAGAATATTTTCTACAAATAATGGGTTGTCCCATTGGTAAAAGATTCAGTCCTAATTTTGCAAGCATTTATGTAGCGGAATGGGAGGAAAATGCCTTTAGCAAATGTGCAAAGCATCCTCTCGTATATCTCAGGTATTTAGATGACATTTTTATTATTTGGGAACATTCAAAAGAAGATTTTGATGAATTTTTAGAAATTTTGAACAATCACGATCCAAATATTAAATTGAAAGCTACTGTCAGTGAAAATTCTGTTGATTTTCTCGATGTGACCGTGTATAAAGGCACGCAATTTAACGCGTCCGGTCATTTAGATTATAAAGTATATTTTAAACCAACTGATTCACATCAATTGTTGCACACAAAATCATTTCATCCTCAACATACATTTAAAGGTATCATCAAATCACAACTCATTCGTTTCCACCGCAATTCAAGTGATAAGGTCAATTTCAATGAGGCTTGTTCTACTCTATTTCGCGCCCTCAGATCGAGAGGATACTCACTGCACTTTTTGCGTACCTTAAAATCTCAAACTCTGAAAAAGCTCGAAAGTCCAATTGAAACTACTGATTTCGAACCACTGAAGATTGAACACAACAGACCGTTGCAGAATGGTAGTGGCACGGTATTTAATTGCAAAAAGCCTTGATGTAGATTGCATACTTTTATGCTTGATCAGAAAGGAATTTTCCTCTGAACAAACGAAAAATCATTATCAGATCCGTAACCCCCTCCATTCTGATTCACCAAACATTATTTACCTTATCACATGTAAGCGCTGTCGGAAACAGTATGTTGGTCAAAGTCAAAATCCTTGCCGAGAACGTGCTACTAGACACAAACAGGATATAAAACATAATGCTGAAGCCCCAGTAGCACAACATTTTAACCTTCCTGGCCATTCTTTGAACAATTTCGAAATCCATCCTATTGAACAACCACCAATTAAAGACACATTAGAAGAAACGGATGAATTTAGAAAAAAACGTGAAGCTTTTTGGATCAATACGCTTCAGACCCTCTGGCCATTTGGTATGAACATATCAGAGGGCGAATGCGAAAGGAGGTCCATCATTTCTTTCACTTTAACGTACAACAGAATGAATATCGAAATAGCAAAAATGTTAAAAGATGAATTCAATTTTACCAATGCTAAATTAAATGAACCTTTGAATCTTCGACCTGTCATCGCCTATAAGAAAAACAAAAGCTTGCGTAACATCCTTGTAAGGACTAAATTAGAGCCCATCGATGAATAACATCAATTATTGCCAGTCAGTTTAATCAGTTCCTAAGCTCATCACTTAGTTTAAATCAATTTTATGTAAATTTTTGTCATGTTTGAAACCCAACAGGGTTCAGTAAATGAAAACAATTTTTCGGCGGCATATTAAAAGAAAAAAACGTTTCAGTAGGAAATGTCTGTGCCAGTGCGATTTTTTAACCTCAAACACACACACACACATGCACATGTGTCACTTGGGCAATTATTCCCAAATGCATTTTGAAGGATTGGGAGTTATTACATGCAAAAAAGAAAAACCCAACATTGCTTTATGTACTGCATCTTCAGTCCTTTACCTAACACAAGTTGAAGCCAACAGTACAAATTATCTTTCTGAAACATCAGATTTTTTTCATTTTTAGCTCAACTTCACAAAGTCTAGCTGAGCTATTGCCATCACTTCTCGTCCGTAGGCGTACATACGTACGTACCATTGTACGTACGTAAGTACGGTTGTATGTACGTACGTACGTTAGTACATACGTCCACAATTTCCTTTGGCACACCTCACAGGTCGTATTTATGATCAGATCACTCTGAAACTTGCTATGCTTGTTTGGGGTGACCTCTAGATGGGAGCTATCGATTTTCTTCAATTTCCGTCAAAAAATGTTGCCGCGGCCAATGTTCTTAGAACTTAGTTTAGTCAAACCTCAATATTTCCTTTGGCACACCCTACAAGGCACATTTATGATTGGATTGCTTTAAAACCTGGCATGCTTGTTTAGGGTGACCTCTAGATGGGAGCTATCGATTTTTTTCAATTTCCGTCAAAAAATGTTGCCGCGACCAACGTTCTTAGAACTTAGTTTTGTCAGACCACAATATTTCCATTTGGCACACCCTACAGGGCACATTTATGATTTGATTGCTTTGAAACCTGGTATGCTTGTTTAGGGTGACGTCTAGATGGGAGCTATCTATTTTTTTCTATTTCCGTCAAAAAATGTTGCCGCGGCCACCGTTCTTAGAACTTAGTTTAGTCAGAAGACCTCAATATTTCCCGTTGGCACACCCTACAGGGCACATTTATGACCGGATTGCTTTGAAACCTGGCATGCTTGTTTAGGGTTACCTCTAGATGGGAGCTATCGATTTTCTTCAATTTCCATCAAAAAATGTTGCCACGGCCAACGTTCTTAGAACTTAGTTTAGTCAGACCGCAATATTTTCCCTTAGGAACCTTATAGGGCGTATTTACGATTGGATTGCTTTGAAACCTAGTATGCTTGTTTGGGTAGACCTCTAGATGGGAGCTATCAATTTTCTTCCATTTTCATCGAAAAATGTTGCCGCAGCCAACATTCTTAGAACTTAGTTTAGTCAGACCTCAATATTTCCCTTTGGCACACCCTTCAGGGCACATTTATGTTCGGATTGCTTTGAAACCTGGCATGCTTGTTTGGGGTGACCTCTAGATTGGAGCTATCGATTTTCTTCTAATTCTGTCCGTCAAAAAATGTTGCCACTGGCAACGATCTTTGAACTAAGTTTAGTCAGGCATCAATATATTCCTTTGGCATGCCCTACAGGGCACATTTATGATCAGATCGGTTTGAAACTTGTGTGCTTGTTTCGGGTTACCTCTAGATGGGAGCTGTTGATTTTCTTTGCTTTCCGTCAAAAAATGTTGCCACTGGCAATGACCTTCGATGAACTTAGTAAAAACTTAGTGCAGTTAAGGATCAATATTTCCATTTGACACACCCTGCAGGGCACATTTAAGATTGGATCGCTTGCAAACTTGGTGTGCTTGTGACATCTACATGGGAGCTGTCGATTTTCTTCCATTTCTGTCAAAAAATGTTGCCGCTGACCTATGAACTTAGTTTAGTCAGGCCTCAATATTTCCCTTTAACACACCCTTCAGGGCACAGTTATGATCGGATCACTTTGAAACTTGGTATGTGTGTTTGGGGTGACCTCTAGATGTGATCTATTTTTTAATTTCCATAAAAAGTTATTGTCGTTATCACCAGCCTTTGAACTTACTGATTTGTGCATCAACTTATCCCTTTTGCACTCTGTAGGGTATATTTATAAATTTCCATAACTCCCCCCCCCCCCCCCCCCAAAAAAAAACCCATTGCCACAAAGCATTGACCTTTTACTCAGTGCATTTGTGCATTAACATCTTCCTTTGGCATGCTTCAGAGGGCACATTCATTATCAGGTTGTTTGAAACTTTGTATGCTTATGCAGGGTGACAAAGATAGGAGCTATTGATTTTCTTTTCATTTCCATCAAAAACTGTTGCTGTTAGCAACAATTTTTGAATTTATTGCATTTGTGCATCAACATTCTTTGACATGGCCTACAGGCCACATTTATCATAGGATTGTTTTTGAACTTGGTGTGCTCATTAGTCAAGAACTCTAGATAAGAGCTGTTGATTAGCATTCATTTCTGTGAAAAAAGTTGCCATTTACAATAACCTCTGAACATACTGCATTTGTGTATCAACATTCTTCCTTTAGCCTGTCTTACAGTTTACATTTAAAAATGCATGGATTACTCTGATGCTGTGCACACGCAATGCTGTTATGTTGAAATATCATCAAATAACATTGGTACCAATGATCTTCAATTTTGCCATTTCATTTATAACTTTCCAAGTTCAAGTTTGTCAAGTTGAGCTACAGTGTCATTGACACTTTCATTTACTTTTAACCATGGCTTATTAGTCCTTATTGGAACAAGCTCATCAAGCTTGTTCCATTAATAGGTCATGAGGTATGTTTTGGAGTAGAAAAATGAAATTTGAATAGAAAATTTTGTATATCACGAGTGAAGATATGACAGATTCGTTATGTAAACGGGTAACAGAAAACTGCTCTGACTATTTTGTGTCTAAGCATTGCCATTGCTGGGACAGTCGGGCTGCATGTGTGACATCACTCTAGTTATTGTCTAAGTTAACTCTTAACCTGCTGAGTATTTTCAAGATATTTTTATGTGTACCCATATTATGTATTGTACACATAATGCCAGCATCCGGGGTGACCATCCGTCATTCGTCCATCCTTTGTCCGTCCGTCTGTCCGTCCATCCGGCATCCATATCTATTTCTTTGTCATTCGATAACTTGAAAAATATTGCTTGGATTGTCAAGTTACTTTATATTTATGTTCAGGTTACTGATGTGCCAAGTTGTATAGTTTTTGGTGTAAATCGGATAATTTGATCCTGAGATATTAACCCTTTATCCTTCAAATTGAAAATTCCTCCAATCCCTTTGGCATTCGATAACTTGAAAAATATTGCTTGGATTGTCTAGTTACTTTATATTTGTGTTCAGGTTACTGATTTGCCGAGCTGTATAGTTTTTGGTGTAAATCTGATGATTTGATCCCGTGATATTAACCCTTTATCCTTCAAATTGAAAATTCCTCCAATCCCTTTGGCATTCGATAACTTGAAAAATATTGCTTGGATTGTCAAGTTACTTTATATTTGTGTTCAGGTTACTGATGTGCCGAGCTGTATAGTTTTTGGTGTAAATCTGTTATTTTGATCCTGAGATATTAACCCTTTATCCTTCAAATTGAAAATTTCTCCAATCCATTTGGCATTCGATAACTTGAAAAATATTACTTGGATTGTCAGGTTACTTTATATTTGTGTTCAAGTTACTGATGTGCCGAGCTGTATAGTTTTTGGTGTAAATCTGATAATTTAATCCTGAGATATTAACCCTTTATCCTACAAATTGAAAATTCCTCCAATCCCTTTGGCATTCGATAACTTGAAAAGTATTGCTTGGATTGTCAAGTTACTTTATATTTGTGTTCAGGTTACTGATGTGCCGAGCTGTATAGTTTTGGGTGTAAATTGGATAAATATTGCTGCGGCCATTGAACAAACCTGAATCTGAAACCCATATCAAATATGAAAGGATTTTGACTGGTGGATCTGAAGAAGAAGACCTATGCAACCCTTTATCCTTCAAATTGAAAATTCCTCCAATCCCTTTGGCATTCAATAAGTTGAAAAATATTGCTTGGATTGTTTAGTTACTTTATATGTGTGTTCAGGTTACTGATGTGCCGAGCTGTATAGTTTATGGTGTAAATCTGATAATTTGATCCCGAGATATTAACCCTTTATCCTTCAAATTGAAAATCCCTCCAATTCCTTCGGCATTCGATAACTTGAAAAATATTACTTGGATTGTCAAGTTACTTTATATTTGTGTTCAGGTTACTGATGTGCCGAGCTGTATAGTTTTTGGTGTAAATCTGTTATTTTGATCCTGAGATATTATCCCTTTATCCTTCAAATTGAAAATTCCTCCAATCCCTTTGGCATTCAATAACTTGAAAAATATTGCTTGGATTGTCAAGTTACTTTATATTTGTGTTCAGGTTACTGATGTGCCGAGCTGTATAGTTTTTGGTGTAAATCTGATGATTTAATCCTGAGATATTAACCCTTTATCCTTCAAATTGAAAATTCCTCCAATCCCTTTTGCATTCGATAACTTGAAAAATATTGCTTGGATTGTCAAGTTACTTTATAATTGTGTTCAGGTTACTGATGTGCCAAGCTGTATAGTTTTTAGTGTAAATCTGATGATTTAATCCTGAGATATTAACCCTTTATCCTTCAAATTGAAAATTCCTCCAATCCCTTTCACATTCGATAACTTGAAAAATATTGCTTGGATCGTCAAGTTACTTTATAATTGTGTTCAGGTTACTGATGTGCTGAGCTGTATAGTTTTTGGTGTAAATCTGATAATTTGATCCGGAGATATTAACCTCCTTTATCCTTCAATTGAAAATTCCTCCAATCCCTTTGGCATTAGATAACTCAAAAAATATCAATCCTATTGTCATGTTACTTTATATATTTATTCAGGTTACTGATGTGCTGTGCTGTGTAGTTTTTTATGTAAATCTGATAATTTGATCCGGAGATATTAACCTTTTATCCATCAAATTAGACACTCCTCCAATCCATTTCTATATGTAACCATACCTTTATATGGTGTACATTATGTCAGCATCCGTGGTGGCCCTCCGTCATACAGCTTTCTACTAATTGCGCATATGGGTACAGATCTGACGATTTCATCAGCCTATTTTTTATCAAATCTAGTCATGGCTGCTTCAAAGCATGATGAAAAACTGATTTAAATTTAACTCAAGAAAATCATTGTTATAAAAATCCATTCAGTTCGCAGGGCGGAAATTTTGTTAAATGTGCCCAGATGATAATTATTTGAGTGGCAAGGGAAATCCTGTTCTGGGCTAGAATATCCGCCAGCAGCATGATAGGAGTTAAACCTGTGTAGGCAGGCCACAATTTTCTAGTTGTGCTGTGGAGTTTTGTACCTAGTGTGTTGAACTTCAATTCTCTATTGTCTGGCTTTGAATGACATATTTTAACACTGCCATAATAAGGAGAATAGTACTAAAAATACGACAGTGGAACCAATTAATTAATAGAATAGTTTGCTAATAATCAAAAATATTCAGTTGTGTTCAATTAACTGGAATTGGGTAATTTTCCTGTATTCTAGGGATAGACTGAACATTGGGGGTCAGATTCAAGTTTGTTCAAATCGGGTCCCTGAGTTAATAGTTGGGCTCCCTATGGGAGCCTGAATTTTAACTTAGTGCAATATGAGGAGATTTCTTTAAAGATCTTCTTCAGATCCACCAGTCAAAATCCTTTCATATTTGATATGGGTTTCAGATTCAGGTTTGTTCAATTTGAGTCTCTGGCTTAATATTTGAGCTGGGGGGGGGGGGAGGGGTGCAGGGAGGAGGAGGTTAGGTTGAATAGGTTCAAAGTTGTTCAAATCCATTCCTTAATGTTTTACCATAAAATTTGCCTTTCAAACTGCAGTGACATAACAACTATTGCAAGTTTGGCAGTACTGTGACAGTTGTCTACAGATGATATAATTGGAAGCAGTCAGGAAGACCTATGATAATAATCGTCTGACATGGGCACTAGAGGCATGAATAAATTTATGACTTCATTCCTCTGTAGTGTTGATGAACCGTGACTAACTGAATGTGACCCAAAATACTTCTTTGAACCACTTTGTGAGGTGAGCAATTAAGGCCCCTTGGGGCCTCTTGTTTTCGCTTGAGTGGTGTAATGGTCATCTATGGGGAAATATTCAGTACTGTGATACCTAAAACAAGCTGGAAATGGAATATTTTCTTTGAAACAGGTGTGAAAATGTTGTTTAGAGGAGGTTCTAGTAGAACTGTTCAGACGAAGGCGACTTCAAGTTTAAACTCATTTTTACCCTTCTTGGGAATGCTTATCACATATTAGGAATGAAATATTTTCTCTAAAAATACTGTACAAGAGCAATTTAGAAGGGTTCTGTCTCTGTGCAGTTCAGGGGGGCGGGGGGTCTGGTATTTAGAACTGCACTCATTTTACAATATTTTGAGTGGCCTAAGGCTTTTAATGCATTCTATAGTTCTTAGATTTTGGAATATGATGATAAACAAATTTTGCTCACCTAATGGGTGGTTATTAATTGACATCTGAGCCACATGTCCCCTTTCATTGGAGGGGTCCGGGAAGATCATGTCCCCGATCGACCCACTTAGTCGAATCTCATGCCAAATCTCATGCGACGTCATAGCCATTTGACCCAGTTACGTAAGTTTTGCTTGTCATGGTAGCCCACGTGAGCGGCCATCTTATGACATCATCCTATACTGATACATAGTCTTAGTGTGTGTGTGCAGCATGTGTTAAGGTGATACTTGATTCTGTCATCCATTTTGTACATTGGGGGCTCCTTTCTTGATTTCTATGGTAGCATGTGGTTGCTGTGTCACCTAGAAATCTTCTAATAGGAAAGGTGTTTGTTCAGAGGGTGTGTTCGATTGAATAGGAGTAAATATAATTACCACAAACAATCCGACAATTCCTCTAAATAACCCAAAACTACCGAAGCGGACTTGGCAAAGCCACATTCTAGGGCTTATAATAGTAGCGTGTAGTGCTATATGACGGAGTCTCCTGTGTGTAAGTTCAGATGAACTAGTGTACATCAAATTAAAACAAACAACCAGACAATCCCTTTAAATGAAAGAAAACAAATTTATTTGGCACGGATTTGTAACGGGAGCCCTTCAAAAATACAGGGTCCTGTAAGAGCTTCTTTGGATCTCTATGGGTGGCAACAATAAATAATAAATTTTATATTTGTTTCATTATATTTATTTCAACATCAATCAAATGAATTCAATCTGAGGAGAGGTTCAAGGGATGGACCTTCAATTTAGTTGGTATTAGAGATGGAACTGTATGCTAGAAGTTAGTGAAGAATATTTATGGGGCGAAATGTTTTGAGGTCAAATTTCGGGGGTACCATATTTCATAACTATTCTAGGGTCGAAAAGTGAAGAGCCAGTAATTAGTATCGGACGCGTTAATATGGTCCGAAATGTCGGGGGACAACTTTAAGTGGGTACGAAGAGCCAATCTCAAAAGTACGCAGAACGAACCTTCGAGGATGGATCTTCGTAACCATGAAAATGCAATGAAAATACCTTGTGGGACTAACTTACAGACACATATAGCGACTGTAAATTTGAGGCAAACTAATGAACGTTTGCTCCCACAACTCTGTTAAACAGAGAAAGAAGTCAGGGAAATGATTCACCTTTGCGAGAAAATTGTCTTTCTTCCCAAATTTCTACTAGACCAGGGTTTTTATAAACGCGAGAATATAGTGGCCAATGGTGTTGAATGGGAGAAGTTGAATTACCCAGTCCATGCAAAGAATGCCCGAACTGACGACGCTCAGTAAACTGAGAGAATGAAATTCTGATAATTAAGGCTGATGTTAAGTACAAGTTAATTTTTAGCTTAATTTTGGCAAAGCCAAATTTGAGCTTTTGTCATGGCCCGTCGTCCGTACGTCAACAATTGGATACGGCTCGGGCTAGAGGCCGTATTTATGAACCGATCTTTACAAAACTTCTTGGGTACCTTTGTGACTGTGGGACGAGAACGAGTGTTTTTGGGTGCAGTCCGAAATATAAGATGGCTGCCAGCTGCCATTTTGTACCGACGATGCAGAAATCTGTTTTTTGTACAGAACTTCCATATGAAAGCTCTGATTTGAATAATTTTTTTGTATGAATGTTTAGTACCATGAGATACATCACATATCATACAGGT
Source organism: Pictodentalium vernedei (assembly GCA_031216915.1). NCBI lineage: Eukaryota > Metazoa > Mollusca > Scaphopoda > Dentaliida > Dentaliidae > Pictodentalium > Pictodentalium vernedei. The sequence continues at coordinate 383,653,473 of CM062296.1, forward strand.
TTTTTTCTCATGCTTAAATTATCCAAATTAGACTAACTTTGATTTATTTAGTGTTACTTTCAGCACTGTAAGTGCAAATGCCAATACGGCTCGGGCTAGAGGCCGCATTTATGAACCGATCTTTACGAAACTTCTTGGGTACCTTTGTTATCACTGTGGGATGAGAACGAGTGTTTTGGGGTCCGGTCCGAAAATCAAGTTGGCCGCTGGCTGCCATTTTGTTCAAAATTAGGGGTAATCAGATTTTTGCGCAGAACTTCCACATGAAAGCTCTGATTTGAATAATTTTTTGTATGAATGTTTAGTACCATGGGATACATCACATATAATACGGGTTTTTTTCTCGTGCAGAAATTATGCAAATTAGATGAACTTTGATTTTTAGCTCAACTTTGGCAAAGCCAAATTTGAGCTTATGCCATGGCCCGTCGTCCGTCTGTCCGTCAACAATTGGATACGGCTCGGGCTAGAGGCCATATTTATGAACCGATCTTTATGAAACTTCTTGGGTACCTTTGTTATGACCGTGGGACGAGAACGAGTGTTTTTGGGTGTGCTCCGAAATTCAAGATGGCTGCCAGCCACCATTTTGTACCTACGATGCAGAAATCTGTTTTTTGTACAGAACTTCCATATGAAAGCTCTGATTTGAATAATTTTTTGTATGAATGTTTGGTACCATGGGATACATCACATATAATACAGGTTTTTTTCTCGTGCAGAAATTATGCAAATTAGAGTAACTTTGATGTTTTTTGGTGTTACTTTCAGCACTGTAAGTGCAAATGCCAATACGGCTCAGGCTAGAGGCCGTGTTTATGAACCGATCTTTACGAAACACCTTGGGTACCTTTGTTATCACCGTGGGATGAGAACGAGTGTTTTTGGGTCCGGTCCGAAATTCAAGATGGCCGATGGCAGCCATTTTGTACAAAATTTGGTGCAATCAGATTTTTGCACAGAACTTCCATATGAAAGCGCTGATTGTCCCCTGACCCTTCGGGGGACTATTGTAATCAGCAGTGTCCGTCCGTCCATCCGTCCGTCCGTCCGTCCGTCCGTCCGTCCGTCCATCCATCACACCCTTGTCCGGATGATAACTTTAGTTTGGATGATTTTACTGAAACTAAATTTGGTATGTGTCTTACTTGGGTGGAAATGCAGGTCAAGTTCGAAAATGGGCACGCTCCACTGATTTCTACTGGATTTATTCCCCTTTTTCGACTTAAAAAATACAGTTTTTGTGTTGTCCGGATGATAACTTTAGTTAGGATCATTTGATTGAAACGAAATTTAGTATGCCGCTTATTTGGGTGGAAATGCAGGTCAAGTTCGAAAATGGGCACGCTCCACTGGTTTTTACTGGATTTATTCCCCTTTTTCGACTTAGAAAATACGGTTTTTGTGTTGTCCGGATGATAACTTTAGTTTGGATGATTTTACTGAAACTAAATTTGGTATGTGTCTTACTTGGGTGGAAATGCAGGTCAAGTTCGAAAATGGGCACGCTCCACTGATTTCTACTGGATTTATTCCCCTTTTTCGACTTAAAAAATACAGTTTTTGTGTTGTCCGGATGATAACTTTAGTTAGGATCATTTGATTGAAACGAAATTTAGTATGCCGCTTATTTGGGTGGAAATGCAGGTCAAGTTCGAAAATGGGCACGCTCCACTGATTTTTACTGGATTTATTCCCCTTTTTCGACTTAGAAAATACGGTTTTTGTGTTGTCCGGATGATAACTTTACTTTGGATCATTTGATTGAAACGAAACTAAGTATGTGGTTTAATTGGTTGGAAATACAGGTCAAGTTAAAAAATGGCCATGCTCTGCGAACAAATTGCATCCTAACAGCTCCCTTGAATTTGCCATCTTGGTCGGGGCACCGGGGGCATTGCCCTTGTTTGAATAATTTTTTGTGTGAATGTTTAGTACCATGAGATACATCACATATAATACGGGTTTTTTTCTCGTGCAGAAATTATGCAAATTAGATGAACTTTGATTTTTTCAGTGCTACTTACACACAGTAAGTACACATGTCAATACGGCTCGGGTTGGAGTCTGTATTTATGAACCGATCTTCACGAAACCTCTTGGGTACCTTTGTTATCACCTTGGGACGAGAACGAGTGTTTTTGGGTGCGGTCCAAAATTCAAGATGGCTGCCAGTGGCCATTTTGTACCGAAATTAGGTCTAATCAGTTTTTTGTACACAACTTCTATACGGCTCAGGCTAGAGGCTGTATTTATGAACCGGTCTTTACGAAACTTCTTGGGTACCTTTGTTATCACTGTGGGATCAGAACGAGTGTTTTTGGGTGTGGTCTAAAATTCAAGATGGCCACCAGCTGCCATTTTGTACCAAAATTAGTGCAATCAGTCTTCTTTTGTGCAGAACTTCTGTATGAAAGTTCTGATTTGAATAAATTTTTGTATGAATGTTTAGTAACATGGAATACATCACATATAGTACAGGTTTTTTTCTCGGGCAGAAATTATGCAAATTAGATGAACTTTGATTTATTCAGTGCTACTTATACACTGTAAGTGCCCATGTCAATACGGCTCGGGCTAGAGGCTGTATTTATCAACCGATCTTCACAAAACTTCTTGGGTACCTTTGTTATCATATTGGGGTGAGAACGAGTGTTTCGGAGTGCGGTCCAAAATTCAAGTTGGCTGCCAGTGGCCATTTTGTACCGAAATTAGGTCCAGTCAGTTTTTTGTTACAACTTCTACACAGCTCATATTTGTGAACTGATCTTCACGAAACTTCTTGGGTACCTTTGTTTTCACCTTGTGACAGGAATGAGTGTGTTTTGGGGTGCCTTTGTTATCACTGTGCTGTGAGAACAAATATTTTGGGGTTCAGTCAGACCCACTCTGGGTCTCAAAGATTTTTTTCTGGTTTAGCATCTGACTATCACCCACCTTTACAATACTTTACCTATACATTTGTTACAGGCAACGGTCAGTATTTATGTACAGACCGTTACAATACTTTATATGTACCTTTGTTATCAGGTCATTACCTAGATGTTTGTCATTGCTGTGTCACATACTATACATGTACATGTCTTTGTCTTGACAAGTTGAGCTACAGTGTCATTGACACTTTCATTTCAGTGCTACTTACACACAGTAAGTACACATGTCAATACGGCTCGGGCTAGAGGCTGTATTTATCAACCAATCTTTACGAAACTTCCTGGGTACCTTTGTTATCACCGTGGGATGAGAACGAGCATTTTGGGGTGTGGTCTGAAATTCAAGATGGCCACCAGCAGCCAGTTTGTACCAAAATTTGTGCAATCAGTCTTTTGTACAGAACTTCTGTATGAAAGTTCTGATTTGAATAAATTTTGTATAAATGTTTAGTATCATGGAATACATCACATATAGTACAGGTTTTTTTCTTGTGCAGAAATTATGCAAATTAGATGAATTTTGATTTGTTTAGTGCTACTTATACACTGTAAGTTCACATGTCAATACGGCTCGGGCTAGAGGCTGTATTTCTCAACCGATCTTCACGAAACTTCTTGGATACCTTTGTTATCACCTTTGGATGAGAACGAGTGTTTCTGAGTGCGGTCCAAAATTCAAGATGGCTGCCAGTGGCCATTTTGTAGCGAAATTAGGTCCAATCAGTTTTTTGTCACAACTTCTATACAGCTCGTATTTATGAACTGATCTTCACGAAACTTCTTGGGTACCTTTGTTTTCACATTGGGACAGGAATGAGTGTGTTTTGGGGTGCCTTTGTTATCACTGTGCTATGAGAACAAATATTTTGGGGTTTAGTCAGACCCACTCTGGGACTCAAAGATTTTTTTCTAGTTTAGCATCTGACTGTCACCCACCTTTACAATACTTTACCTATACTTTTGTTATAGGCTACGGCCAGTATTTATGTACAGACCGTTACAATACTTTATATGTACCTTTGTTATCAGGTCATCACCTAGATGTTTGTCATTGCTGTGTTACATACTATACATGTACATGTCTTGACAAGTTGAGCTACAGTGTCATTGACACTTTCATTACAATTAAAATGGAATTAAAGAGGGGAAATGTTTATAAAATATTTCGTCCGTCACAGATTCATCCATTTTCACGCAGTGCTTTAAGGTGTGTTTTCTTGTATAAGAGTAATTTTATTGTTTCGAAGACTTTGTAGAATTACCCAAATAAATCCAACAATTGTTTTACTAGTTCAGATTTCCCACTAAATCCTCGGTTTCTATCTGTTGTCCTCTAGAATCCTTCTCTTTGCCCAATAATAGGCGCCTTCCTTAGTATAAGAGTAACTTTATTGTTTCGGATTTGCACCATAGTCTCTTTTTTCTTTTTTTTTTATCTATCCCAATCTATTCTGTGGCTTATTCTTCTATTTCCTGGTCTGTTTTGCCTTTTACTGGTCCCTTTTCTGCCTATCCAAGCAGTCTATTTAGTCTTAGCTGTCTCTGTTTTTTACCTCCTCTGTGTATAACGAAGTCCTCTGTGATTCTCAAACCCAAAAGACAATCAAGCAGGGATAGGTATTACTCAAACAACTCTAAACTTATCGAGCAAATAAGCTTTCGAGCAGTTACTGAAAAAGTTATTGCTCAAACGACTCAATTCCCATCGAGCAAATAAACTATCGAGCAATTGCTCGAAAGAGTGGCTCCTTTTATGACTCTTACGCTCATCTGGGTATTGGAGGATACCTATGGCATGGTAATGTAGAACTGGAGGATACATTTTGGAGGATATCTTTTGGAGGATACCATGACCTGAAGATAATTTGGCTTCTAGCATCTGTTCAGTTCCTTGCATCTAGATCTCCCTCATGGTCTTCATATCTCCAAGACCACTATTGCTGACTTTTCCAATATTGCCATCATCTGTCCTATGATTAGCTTTTGCTGTATTCACCCAGTCATGTAGTCTTCTTCCACTCTTGCAGCCTTGTACCATTACTAGCACTACTAAAGGCTTGCTAACTATCTCATATTGCTCGAATGACTAGAATCTCATTGAGCAAATGAGCCATAGAGTAATTGCTCGAACGAGTGATTCCACATTCAACTCTTTTGCTCATCTAGGTATTGGAGGATACTTATGACAAGATTCAGCATTCAAGGATATCTTTTGATGGATACATTGGTACCTGCCCTAAGATAATTATGGTTCCCAATACCCGATTGGTTTCTGGTTTCTTTTGCTGTAAGACCATCGTCTGTCCTATGATAAGCTTCTACTGTAGTCACCAAATGCTATAGTCTTCTTCCACTCTTGTAGCCTTGTACCATTAATAGCACTACTGTAGGCTTGCTATCTCAGATTGCTCGAATGACTAGAATCCCATCAAGCAAATAAGCCGTCGAGTAATTGCTCGAACGAGTGACTCCACATACTCCATGCTCATATCAGGGTTGGGGAAGTATTTGGTATTCAGTCATATTCAGTACATTTTTTCAAGTATTCGGATGTATTCAGCATTCATGCAATTTTAAAGATTTGTATTTGTATTCGAATACAGTCAAATTTGAGGTGTATTCATGAATACTGTTGAATACTTTTTGAATACTTTTCTTCATTTAATATATAGGATATTTTGTAAAATGAGCCTCATCTAGGTATTGGAGAATACTTATGACATGATGATTCAGCATTGGAGGATATCTTTTGGAGGATACCTACCTGAAGATAATTATGGTTCCTAGTACCTTATTGGCTTTGTGTTTCTGTAGCTCTAAGACCACTACTGTTGTCTTACCCTTAGTCATTATCATCTGTAATTCGATTAGCTTATATAGCAGGCATCCAATACTAAAGTCTTCTAACACCCTTACAGCCTTGAACCACTACTGCTGACTTGTAGCACTATTACAGGCATGCTCTTGACTCCACCCTTAGGCAAGCCTTCAGCAGGTTCAATCAGACTGCATCTTTTCCCCAACATGTACTGTTTTATACAGTTTACATTCCTTGTATAACATCTGTAGATGTAGGGGGCGTGGTGGCTCAGTAGGTAGAGGTGCAGGCTGCAAGCCGAGAGGTCCTCGGTTCGAATCCCACCTGTGTTGTGTCCTTGGGCAAGACACTTCACCCCCATTGCCCACGTGTGGGCATGGTGACGCTGTGTACTACGGCGTACTGCATGTCGACGGTGCACCTGTCTTCAACCAATGCTAACCCTGCTTGTGTGGAGTTAGTATGTTGGGGAGCTGACAGTTGCTCGCCGTTGCTTGGTGGTTCTCTCCGGGTACTCCGGCTTCCTCGACCCGTAAAACTGTCATGGTCATGATTAGCCATTGTGCAGAAGTATGTGACCTTAAACACCAATAAATAAATAAATATCTGTAGATGTAGACAGGCTATTGAAGGAATTCTGTAAGTGGGATTCCTAGCCGATTCCGTAAAGTGAGACGATGGAAACGTGTATCATCTTAACAATATGCGCCACGCATATACGCACTAGGACCATGTATCACCATGAGGATGGCATCACAAGATGGCTGCTCACATGGACTACCATGGTAACCAAACATGATGTAACTAGGTCATGTGGCTGTGATGTCACATGAGGTCTGGCTTGAGATCTGGGCAATGTGGGTCAATTGGGTACATGATCTACTACTGATGCTGTCCTGTTATTAGATCACCTGACTGAAAGTCAGGGTGAGCTATTCTGATCACTTTTATCCTTCGTCTGTCGTGAAGGTGGTGTTTGGGTCTTTTTCTCCCAAACCACTGGGCCACTTTTTAATGAAATTTCACATGAGTAGTGGTTATATAGGGACATTTGGGTTTTTCTTCAATTTGGGTTTCTGCTCATATTGAGGAGGGGGTGGGGCCAAAATGCCCCATTTTTTTTTTAAATCTTCTCATGAACCAGCTGTAGCAGACTTGGTATTTGGTATATAGCTTCCTTTTGAGGTGTAGACTCAAGTTTGTTCAAGAGAAGTTCGAGGGGCAATATTTGTCGTCGTTACAGGAGGGGCAAGAATTTTTGCCCTGCCCAAAATTTGTATTTTCCAAACTGAGAGGCTGATTTGAACCAAATTTGGTATGAAGTATTAATGGGTCATAAGTACTTGATTTATGCAAAAAAAAAAAAATTTCAAAATGCCGCTGTGGGCACCACAGGAGATAAAAAATTGAAAGAATTCAAACTCCAATATCTCCTAAACTACACGACACTGAGAATTCTTATTTGGTGTGAATCTTCCTTAGGACCAACAGAATGGAATGGTCCAACAAAATTGCTATCGGTGTTTTCATAGTGTACTTTTTCGAGGCTGAGTCAGCATTTTTAGCTCACCTGACTTTCAGTCAGGAGAGCTATAGTGATCACTCACCGTCCATCGTCCGCCGTCCGTCGTCCGTGAACATGGTGTTTGCGTCTTCTCCTCCCAAACCGCTGAACCAATTTAATTTATATTTGAGATAATAGTTTGTTATGACATCGCAATTTGATTTTGTTCAAATCAAGTTGCCTCGCCCGTGGGTAGGGCCACACCCAAAAAGTGTGCTGAAATCTTAAAAAATCTTCTTCTCATGAACCAGCAGTAGCAGAGACTTGATATTTGGTGTGCAGCTTCCTTTTGAGGTGTAGACTCAGATTTGTTCAAGAGAAGTTTGTGGGGCTATACTTGGCGTCGTTATGGGAGGGGCCAAATTTTTTGCCCCACCCAAAATTTCTATTTTCCAAACCGAGAGGCTGATTTGAACCAAATTTTATGTGAGGGCTTATTGGGTCATAAGTACCTAATTTATGCTGATTTTTTTTTTCCCGTAGCCCCATGGGAACCGCAGGAGCTAAAAATAGAAAAAAATTAAAACGCCCATATCTCCAAAACTGCACGGCACCGAGAATTTTTATTTGGTGTGAAGCTTCCTTAGGACCAACAGAAAGAATTGGTAAAAAAAAATTGCCATCGGTTTTATCATAGGGTACAGTTTCGGGACTTTGAAAAAGTGCTGAGTCAGCACCTTTTAACACTGTAGGCAATGGGAAAAACATTAAAAAATCTTCTTCTCCAGATCCAGCAGGCAGAATCTTTTGATATTTGGTATGCAACATTGTAGGGTGGATCTGATTCAAGTTTGTTCAAATCGGCTCCCTGGGTTCATATTTGGGCTCAGTATAGGAGCCCGATTTCGAACTTAGTGCATTTCAGACAAATTTCTTAAAAAATCTTCTTCTCCAGATCCAGCAGGCAGAATCTTTTGATATTTGGTATGCAACATTGTGGGGGGATCTGATTCAGGTTTGTTCAAATCGGCCCCCTGGGTTTATATTTGGGCTCAGTATAGGAGCCCAAATTTGAACTTACTGCATTTCAGGCAAATTTCTTTGAAAATCTTCTTCTCCACATCCAGCAGGCCGAATCTTTCGATATTTGGTATACAACATTGTAGGGTGGATCTGATTCAAGTTTGTTCAAATCGGCCCCTTGGGTTTATATTTGGGCTCAGTATAGGAGCTCTAATTTGAACTTAGTGCATTTCAGGCAAATTTCTTTGAAAATCTTCTTCTCAAGATCCAGCAGGCCGAATCTGTTGATATTGGGTATGCAACATTGTGGGGTGGATCTGATTCAAGTTTGTTCAAATCGGCTCCCTGGGTTTATATTTGGGCTCAGTATAGGAGCCCAAATTTGAACTTAGTGCTTTTCAGGCAAATTTCTTAAAAAATCTTCTTCTCCAGATCCAGAAGGCAGAATCTTTTGATATTTGGTATGCAACATTGTGGGGTGGATCTGATTCTATTTTGTTCAAATCGGCTCCCTAGATTCATATTTGGGCTCACTATAGAAGCTCGAATTCGAACTTAGTGCATTTCAGGCGAATTTCTTCAAAAATCTTCTTCTCCAGATCCTGCAGGCAGAATCTTTTGATATTTGGTATGCAACATTGTGGGGTGGATCTGATTCCAATTTTCTTAAAAAATCTTCTTCTTCTTCAGATCCAGCAGTCGGAATGGTTTGATATGTGGTGAGTAGCATCCTTGGGGGTGTGAGTTTCAGGTTTGTTAAAGCCAAGTCCCTGGGTTCATATATGGGCTCCCTGTGGGAGCCTGAATTATGACTTAGTTCAATATGAGGAATATTCTTTAAAAATCTTTTTTTAGATCCACTGGTCAGAATATTTGGATATTTGGTTTCAGCTTTTATTAGGAGGAGCAGATGCAACTTGTGGAAATCAATTCTCCTTGGGGGGGGGGGGGGGGGATTCAAGTGTGTTAAAGCCAAGTCCATGGGACTATATCTGAGCCCAAATTATAACGTAGTCAATATGAGGAATTTTTCTTTAAAAATCTTCTTCTTCAGATTCAGCAGTTGGAATGTTTTGATATTTGGCATGGAGCAACCTTAGGGGGCTGTGGTTCAAGTTTGTTCAAGCCAAGTCCCTTGGTTCATTTTTGGGCTCACTATGGGAGCCTGAATGACAGCTTAGTTCAAAATGATTAATTTTCTTTAAAAATCTTCAGATCCAGCAGATGAATGCTTTTGATATGTTTTATGCAGCATCCTTAGGGGGGTAAGATTCAAGTTTGTTCAAGCCATGTCCCTAGGTCCATATTTGGGCTGATTGTGGGAGCTCGAATTGTAACTTGGTTCAAAATGAGGAATTTTCTTTAAAAATCTTCTTCTTCAGATCCAGCAGTCGGAATGTTTTGATAATTGGTGTGCAGAATCCTTAGGGGTGTGAGTTTCAGGTTTGTTAAAGCCAAGTCCCTGGGTTCATATATGGGCTCCCTGTGGGAGCCTGAATTATGACTTAGTTCAATATGAGGAATATTCTTTAAAAATCTTTTTTTAGATCCACTGGTCAGAATATTTGGATATTTGGTTTCAGCTTTTATTAGGAGGAGAAGATGCAACTTGTGGAAATCAATTCTCTGGGTTGATATTTAGTCTACCTTGTCAGGTGAGCGCCCTCAGACCCCCTGGGGCCTCTTGTTTAACTCTGTGGGTTATGGGGAAAACATTTAAGACTCTTCTTCTCCTAAACCGCTGCTCCAAAAGCTTTCAAATTTCACATATAACATCTTTGGAAGATTGTTTCACATGTTTGTTGAAAGCAAATCCTTGGGTCGATATTTGGGCTCTCTATGGGAACCCAAATGTTTAAATTAACTCAGTATGAGGAATATTCTTTAAAAATCTTCTTCAGATCCACCAATCAGAATCTTTTGATATTTGGTGTGCAGCATTCTTAGTGGAGTAAGATTCAAGTTTGTTCAAGCCAAGTCTCTGGGTTCATATTTGGACTCCCTGTGGGAGCCTGAATTATGACTTAGTTCACCATGAGGAATTTTCTTTAAAAGTCTTCTTGTTCAGATCCAGCAGTTGGAATGTTTTGATATTCGGTATACAGCATCCTTAGGGAGGTGTGATTCAAGTTTGTTCAAGCCAAGTCTCTGAGTCCATATTTGGGCTCCCTGTGGGAGACTGAATTGTAACTTAGTTCAATATGAGGAACATTCTTTAAAAATCTTCTTCACATCCACCAGTAAGAATCTTTTGATATTTGGTATACTCTATCTTTAGGGAGGTGAGTTTCAAATTTGTTAAAGCCAAGTCCCTAGGTTCATATTTGGGCTCCTTATGGGAACCTGAATTATAACTTAATTCAATATGAGGAATATTTAAAAAAAAAAAAATATTTCAGATCCACCTGACAGAATGTTTTGATATTTGGTATATGGTTTTCTTAATGGGGCAGATGCAAGTTTCTTCAAATCAGGACCCTCAGTTGATAGCTGTCAGTGTCAGGTGGATGCTTTCAGGCCCCTTGGGGCCTCTTGTTAAAGATCTTGATCTCGAATCCTGTTTCATATTTTATTGTTTTCACACTAAAACAACTTTTTACAATGGGTCATATAATTACTAATAAAAATTACTTCATGGCCCTATTGTGGTTATAACCCTACCATGTCCATGTTTCTCCATTGGTTTCACCTGAATATATAGTGACCTCTAATAGTAAGGTTTTTTCGTGTGCATGTTTGACCATTAATAGAGACAGACATGTGTACATAATAATTATCTGACATGATTCCAGGAGCCACATTGGTAGAGCTTAGTATAACCCCAGCTCATTATTTCAGTCTAGTATGCACATGTGTGAATGATTATCAATGATATTTTGCAGGTCGATAAAAATTGATGTTTTTATATAATACATCTTGTCTCAAGTTTGATCCTTCCACAAACTTTCTATATTGTCGCCACATGAACATACATGTGTTTTGACAATTTGTTATATATCACATATAACCGCTGCTGTTTCTGCAATATATACATCTCTTTCCTGAAAAATCTTGTTTGGGCCCTGCAATATTCACAGAAATTAACAATATTGGGTGTGCACCACTATGTGTCAAGTATTTTCATATTAATAGGAGTATTTAGTTAACAGGCCTTTGATGTTAAAATTAGCATTTATTCTATTACATCTTGTTTGACAAAACTCATTGAGTTCTGTCAAATAAGATATAAAAGATTAAATGCCTATATTGGATGTACAGAGCCCCCAATAGATCAGTAGACATGGGGAATTCAGTGGTCATCAGAATAATTCTCTGATATATATAAAAAAATATTTTATTCAATTAAACTAAATGCAATTAACACATTAAATTTTGCCCAGAATGTATGGAGAATAGTTTGGTGTTTGGAAATCATATTCAGTTAACAGGGTTATTCAATTAAGAGATATACAAATAAGTGGGCACCAAGGTATAACTTATTTGATGGAGTTCACTTACTTAAATGTATTGCTCAGCTTAATTTTTTGACTATATTGCATACATCAAAAATTGATGTCCATCTTTTATCTTTCAATAAGTATGTATTGAGTCTGTAATTACCTGAATACATTGTGTATCAGGGCCTCTGATACAAAATTTGCATCTTGCAACTGTATGATACAAGTGCATGCTTAGTTATGACTTGTTTACTTTTATATTTATAGTACATTACACACTTTTGAAAGTCATTTGCAAGAGACCATATCCCTTTCTTTGTAGAAAGTTTAGAATAGGAGAAAATTCTTCTCAAAAGTATTATTGTTAAACCACTTTCCTATATATCGAAGCGGGGGCTATATAGGAATCGTCCTGTACGTCCGTCTATCCGTACGTCTTTCCGTCCAGACAAATTCTTGTGTGCACAACTCCTCCTACATTAATGAACCGATTTTGATGAAACCTTCATCTCTACTAAGTGAACATGTTCATATTCCAAACTTTTTGATCTGCGACAATTTTAACCAGGTTATCTCTCTTGAACTTTGATTTAATATGGGTTTCTATATGAAATTCTTGTGTGCGCAACTCCTCCTACATTTATCAATCAATTTGGACAAAACTTTTCAGACATCATCACTACTAAGTGAACATGCGCATATTCCAAGATTTTTGATCTGCGACAATTTTAACCAGGTTATCTCCCTTTGACTTAGATTTATTATGTCTTTCCGTTCGAACAAATTCTTGTGTGCGCAACTCCTCCTACATTAATGAACCAATTTTGATGAAACCTTTCAAACATCATCTCTACTAAGTGAACATGTGCATATTCCAAACTTTTTGATCTGCGACAATTTTAACCAGGTTATCTCTCTTGAACTTTGATTTAATATGGGTTTCTGCATGAAATTCTTGTGTGCGCAACTCCTCCTACATTTATCAATCAATTTGGACGAAAGTGTACAGACATCATCACTACTAAGTGAACATGCGCATATTCCAAAATTTTTGAGCTGTGGCAATTTTATCTAGGTTATCTCCCTTTTACTTAGATTTATTATGGGTTTCTACATGAAATTCTTGTGCGTGCAACTCCTCCTACATTTATCAATCAATTTGGACAAAACTTTTCAGACATCATCACTACTAAGTGAACATGCGCATATTCCAAGATTTTTGATCTGCGACAATTTTAACCAGGTTATCTCCCTTTGACTTAGATTTATTATGTCTTTCCATTCGAACAAATTCTTGTGTGCGCAACTCCTCCTACATTAATGAACCGATTTTGATGAAACCTTTCAAACATCATCTCTACTAAGTGAACATGTGCACATTCCAAACTTTTTGATCTGCGACAATTTTAACCAGGTTATCTCTCTTGAACTTTGATTTAATATGGGTTTCTGCATGAAATTCTTGTGTGTGCAACTCCTCCTACATTTATCAATCAATTTGGACGAAAGTTTACAGACATCATCACTACTAAGTGAACATGCACATATTCCAAAATTTTTGAGCTGTGGCAATTTAACTAGGTTATCTCCCTTTAACTTAGATTTATTATGGGTTTCTACATGAAATTCTTGTGCGTGCAACTCCTCCTACATTTATCAATCAATTTTGACGAAACCTTTCAAACATTATCACAACTAAGTGAACATACGCATATTCCCAAATTTTTGATCTGCGACAATTTTAACCAGGTTATCTCCCTTTAACTTGGATTTATTATGGGTTTTCAAATGGGATTCTTGTGTGTGCAACTCCTCCTACATTAATGAACCGATTTTGAATACATGTTGCACATTGTAAATGTGTTTTTCCAAATGTAAACCATATATGTGTGGGCTCTTTAAGTATTCAGTGCTGTTCTGTGGAAGGCCACATGCAAATACAAATTTCAACAACAAAAAATGATCTTTATGTATACATTTCCTTATGGCCTTCGCCTACATGATCAGAAGTGCATTCCTCTAAAAACCCAAAGCGGGGGTATTAATCACCTTCAGTGATAGTTCTAGTTGTGCTTGTGTCTGAATCATGGGAAGCTTCTGAGTTGAAACAATGTGCCTTTTACAGTGCGCAGTTTTTTTGAAAAGTTAACTGTTAGAATGCTTAAAGACATTTTCATAACTCTACTAAAAAGTGCTAAAAGGCACTTCAGTGGGTTTACACTGTGTGTATTAGCTTGTCATTTGGACAGCAGCAGGTAAAAAAATATTCATATAAATTTTTTTGTCACTTTTGGAGAGTGCCAATAGGTACTCTCCAGTAAATAGTAACAAAACAATTATTGCTGAAATATTTTTTTTGCGAAACTAAGGCTCCCCTTGCTGGCTGCATTGTATCTTTGAAAAAAATACAAATCACTTTTGAAATTGACAAATAATTTAGCACTCAACTAGTTAAACAAACACACTCATTAAATTTATCCAGGGATCAGGAAAGTTCTAGGTAGTTGCATAGAACAGTTTCCAGCAAAACGACCTGTGTTTTTCAGTGAAAATGATATCTTAAAATACAAGGCTAGTTAATGAAGTTATTGACACAACAACTGGAAATTATAAGATAAATGTATCATCGCCATTATGTTTTTGCACAAAATGTTGTGTGAGGGTCTTGCTGTTGTTTCTAAGGCTGTATCTCAACTCATTGAGAAATGACCTTATAGAAACAAGATCGAGGCTCAAGAGTATAAGTTGGGCACACTCAGTCGTAATTTACTCTGAATAAATTGAATGGGTTTTTTCACCAATGATTTCTTGTGTTACATTTATAATAATTTTTCAACAAATCTAGTCATGGCTGCAGCCGTGGCTAGATTTGATGAAATATTTCTAGAAAATACTCAGCCGTTAAGAGTTAACATTTGAAGAAAAGCGACTTTTAAGTCTTCTCATTTGTGATCATGAAAATGTTTATTAATCAGTTTGTCATTTTGCTGCTTCACACCTCTTCTCTGTTCTTTGGAACATTCCCTCACAGTCCTTTTTGTTCACCAACATACACAGTGCTACTGAATTTCAATCAATATAAAGGCTTTAATTTGAAAAATGTTTTTTGTTTCACAGTTGCTTCTGTCAAAGAATTTCTCCTTCTCTTTCATGCCACAAAAGAGCAGTTTTCCTTCTCAACCTCACAGCAGAATTAGTTGTTTTGTGTTCCTTTTAAAACATCCTTTGGATTTCTGTAGGCTATTTTGTAGGCTATCAGTGATGGTTTAGAAAATACCTGCTTCTGACTGGTATATCACGTTCTGATGTTTGTGGGAACCTGTGAAGTGGACCAGTGCTTGTTTACTGCAGTTGACAAGTTCCAGTTTTCTTTGTTTAAGTTATATAAGGGGCCGAATATAGGACATTCCCAATAGCATTTGGGTGAAATTTTTGCCAATTCCCAAACCAAAATTTCCCGATCTCAGTCTCCCACTGGCATCATCCCTGTTTTTGCATCAGAACATCTTTGAAAACTCGTAAATTTCTGATTTATAGCTCCTTGAAAATAATTGGGAATATACTGCGAAAGTCCTAGAAGCCCCTTGAATTGACTGTTCGTTTAAAAAAATCATTGGTTTTAATGCCTTTACATGTCTTATCTGGAGATTTGTTACAAAGTGTTACCACTTTACTGGTATCCATTTATCTAACGTGACAAGAAGACGACACTTTCCAAAATAGTTTTTGGAATTCCTTGAAAGATCATTTTTGTCTCCAAAATATAGCTTATGACCCTGTAATGGAATGAGCTTGAAATAAATTTTGAGAATAAATATATTATAGTTATATCTTTTACATTAGATCAAGTGTTGACCCTTTATGCAGTGCACACAATATCAGATTTTGTTATTTTAATTTTTTATTTTTTATTTTTAGCTCACCTGACTGAAAGTCAGGGTGAGCTTTTCTTATCACTCTTCGTCCGGCATCCATCCGTCCGTCCGTCGTCTGTTATCCTGCATGAAGGTGGTGTTTGAGCCTCTTTCTCCTAAACCACTGTTCACATTTTAATTAAATTTCATGTAAGTAGTGATTATATAGGGGCATTTTGATTTTTATCCAAATTAGGTTTCGGCTCATATTGAGCAGAGGTGTGGGGAAAAAATGGCCAAATTTTTTAAAATCTTCTTCTGATGAACCACCAGTAGCAGAGACTTGATATGTGCTATACAGAGTCCTTTTGAGGTTTAAAATCAAGTTTGTTCAAGAGAAGTTTGTCAGGCATTATTTGCCTTCGTTATGGGAGAGGCAAGAATTTTTGCCAGTCCCAAAATTTCTATTTTCCAAACCGAGAGGCAGATTTGAACCAGATTTGATATGAGGGCTTATTGGGTCCTCAGTACTTAATTTATGCCCCGATTTTTTTTTCCCGTCGCCCCATGGGAACCGCAGGAGCTAAAAATAGAAAAAAATGAAAACACCCATATCTCAAACACTAAACGGCACTGAGAATTCTTATTTGGTGTGAAGCTTCCTTAGGACCAACAGAATGGAATGGTAAAAAAAAAATTTCTATCGGTTTTATCATGGGGTACTTTTTGGGGACTTTGAAAAAGTGCTGAGTCAGCATTTTTTAACACAGTGGGTAATGGGAAAAACTTGTAAGACTACTTTTCTCCCAAACCACTGCTCCAAAAGCTTTCCAATTTCACATATAACATCTTTGGAAGATTGTTTCACATGTTTATTGAAATCAGTTCCCTGGGTCCATATTTGGGCTCTCTATGGGAGCCCAAATGTTTAAATTAGTGCAGTATGAGGAATATTCTTTAAAAATCTTCTTCTTCAGATCTACCAATAAGAATCTTTTGATATTTGGTATGCAGCATCCTCAGGGGGGGAGATTCAAGTTTGTTGAAGCCAAGTCCCTGGGTTCATATTTAGGCTGAAAATTTGGGGCCCCGTTCCGGACTTAGAAATTTTGGACCAAAATCCGGAATTTTTTTTTTGTTTTTTTATGCGTTTCGGTCAATTTTAAGACAAACATATTTTTTTTTACACTGAAAATTTGGGGTCCTGGTGGGACTTTTCTTCCGGACCTAGAAAATTTGGACCAAAATCCAGAAATTTTTTTTTGTTTTTAGCTCAACTTTGACGAAGTCAAATTTGAGCTATTGTCATGGCCCGTCGTCCGTCTGTCCATCCGTCTGTCCGTCTGTCCGTACATCAACAATTGGCTATGGCTCGGGCTAGAGGTCGTATTTATGAACCGATCTTTACGAAACTTCTTGGGAACCTTTGTTATGACCGTGGGACGAGAACGAGTGTTTTTGGGTGCGGTCCGAAAATCAAGATGGCTGCCAGCCGTCATTTTGTACCAATGATGCAGAAAACTGTTTTTAGTACAGACCTTCCATATGAAAGCTCTGATTTGAATAATTTTTTGTATGAATGTTTAGTACCATGGGGTACATCACATATAATACGTTTTTTTTTCTCGTGCGTAAATTGTGCAAATTAGACTAATTTTGATGTTTTTTGGTGTTAATTTCAGCACTGTAAGTGCAAATGCCAATACGGCTCGGGCTAGAGGCCGTATTTATGAACCGATCTTTACGAAACTTCTTGGGTACCTTTGGTATCACCGTGGGATGAGAACGAGTGTTTTGGGGTCCGGTCCAAAATTCAAGATGGCCGATGACAGCCATTTTGTACAAAATTAGGTGCAATCAGATTTTTGCACAGAACTTCCATATGAAAGCGCTGATTTGAATAATTTTTTGTGTGAATGTTTAGTACCATGGGATACATCACATATAATACGGGTTTTTTTCTCGTGCAGAAATTATGCAAATTAGATGAACTTTGATATTTCAGTGCGACTTACACACATTAAGTACACATGTCAATACGGCTCAGACTTGAGTCTGTATTTATGAACTGATCTTCACGAAATGTCTTGGGTACCTTTGTTATCACCTTGGGACGAGAACGAGTGTTTCTGGGTGCGGTCTAAAATTCAAGATGGCTGCCAGTGGCCATTTTGTACCGAAATTAGGTCTAATCAGTTTTTTGTACACAACTTCTATACAGCTCAGACTAGAGGCCATATTTATGAACCAATCTTTACGAACCTTGTTGGGTACCTTTGTTATCACCGTGGGATGAGAGCGAGTGTTTTTGGGTGTGGTCCAAAATTCAAGATGGCCACCAGCAGCCATTTTGTACCAAAATTAGTGCAATCAGTCTTTTGTACAGAACTTCTGTATGAAAGTTCTGATTTGAATAAATTTTTGTATGAATGTTTAGTAACATGGAATACATCACATATTGTAAGGGGTTTTTTTTCGTGCAGAAATTATGCAAATTAGATGAACTTTGACTTATTCAGTTCTACTTGCACAATGTGAGCACACATGTCAATACGGCTCAGGGTAGAGGCTGTATTTATGAACTGATCTTCACAAAACTTCTTGGGTACCTTTGTTATCACCTTGGGATGAGAATGAGTGTTTCTGGGTACGGTCCAAAATTCAAGATGGCTGCCAGTGGCCATTTTGTACCAAAATTAGGTCCAATCAGTTTTTTGTCACAAGTTCTATACAGCTCGTATTTATGAATTGATCTTCACAAAACTTCTTGGGTACCTTTGTTTTCACCTTGGGACAGGAACGAGTGTGTTTTGGGGTGCCTTTGTTATCACTGTGCTATGAGAACAAATATTTTGGGGTTCAGTCAGACCCACTCTGGGACTCAAAGTTTTCTTTTCTAGTTTAGCATCTGACTGTCACCCACCTTTACAATACTTTACCTATACATTTGTTACAGGCAACGGTCAGTATTTATGTACAGACCATTACAATACTTTATATGTACCTTTGTTATCAGGTCATTACCTAGATGTTTGTCATTGCTGTGTCACATACTATACATGTGCATGTCTTTGTCTTGACAAGTTGAGCTACAGTGTCATTGACACTTTCATTTTATGCGTGTCGGTCAATTTTAAGACAAAAAAAAATTTATTTTTTTTACACTGAAAATTTGGGGTTCGGGTGGGACCAAAATCCGGAAATTAGTTTTTTGGTTTTTTATGCGTTTTAAGAACAAAAAAAAAATTTAGGCTGAAAATATTTTGTTTGGGAAAAAAATCTGAAAATAGAAGGAAAATCCTGTGTATTGTGTGGGCACAATCGCTTCATCTAGTTGGTATATGCTTTTGTTAGGAGGGGCATATGCAGCTTATTCAAGTCCCTGGTTTGATATTTAGACTACCATGTCAGGTGAGCGTCCTCAGGCCCCCTGGGGCCTCTTATTTATGTTTTTTAATTTGTCAAACAATTTCAACAAAACCATATCATGTGACCTTTCATTGGAATGAGTTTGATGAGCTCATTTCAGTGAGGAGGGGGGGGGGGAGTTTAGTCACATTAAATGGTTTTGTTGAAAGTTTCTGAAAAAGATATTCAGTCAAATGCAAATAATATTTTGTTTGTATAAATTTGTTCTATAACAAATCATTGGAGAGTGCCCGTAGGCACTCTCCAATGATTTGTAATTAAACAAGTATTGAATAACAAATTCACACCACCAAACATAATCTTGCCCTCAACCTGTTAAAGTATGGGTATATATTTCTGTGGGCCACTCTGGAATACTTGTGTTTTTCTAGGCATGCACAGACAATTTAGCTTATCAATCTTATCATTTTTGTGCCCAGTTGTAATTCTGGAATATCACTGCAAATCAGTCTGATTAATCCACCTCTCAAGGAGGTTTACCTATTATTCTTGATATGCTCAGTTCATTGTTACTAAAATTATGGTAATATCTCAGCAATATGGCATATCTGATGTCTCTTTGGTAGATAATGTTTGCTTGCTGATGAAATCCCAAAACATGGAATGAATAAATAAAATAAATTAAAAAACGCAAGCATTTCGTGTATCATTTACTGGTCTCAAGAGATAAATAAATGAAAGGAGACAGAGTGAGGAACTTGAGTTTCATTGAAAACACATATTCAGAGTGCAACAGACTTGTTCCTTGGAAACAGGAACATTTGACAGGTATCTGACATCTGTGGGGATATGGGAGGTGACATTATGGGGTTCTCAATGTTAACCATAAGCTGAGATATATGGTTTCCTGATGTAGATCAAGGTGACAGGGCATCAATGTCATCAGATCGACAGATCAGGGTGGATCTGTAAAAATGTTTCATCCACAATCATCTGCATTGGGAATTGCATTGAATGTGAGGGAGCAAAGTACTCTATATCAATTGTTTATTTTTTAAAACATTTTCCGGCCAATATTTTGCTCTTATTTTCTGACCACGAGATGGGTTGTTCAGTAGGTTGTAATGGACATGTTAAACCAAAGAAAAATAGTATCTAAGGCCCCACAACATAGATCTTTTGTTTCTCAGGACAGTTTTTTGTAAAATTGCATGTGGGCGGGAGGTTTTTTATTTTATTTTATTTTTTTGTAATTATTTCTTTGCCATCGAAAGTTCATGTTCTTAGTTTGTTTTATGTTTTATGCCTCATGGTCTACAGAATAGCATGAGTGTAGGTGTATTTCAGCCCTTGAGTGCAAGAACAGGGTTCCCGCGCCTCCTTGAATTCCTTGAAAGTCCTTGAATTTCAAAACCCCCTCCCAAGGACCTGGAAACTCCTTGAATTTTGAAGCACCTCCTGGAAACTCCTGGAATTTTGGAAAAATTGAGTCGGTTGCTCACGGCCGAGGTGTTTACAGTTCTTTCAAAATACGTCTGAGGTATAGTCGTTTTAGTTACCAGGATTTCCATCAATGGAAACGAACGATGACTTCCGAAAATTAATTACCTCCATGACCACATTGTTTTTGCTCAACGAAGCATCCATGCCATGTCAGAGACTCAGTCTTTCTGTTGACAGTAATTTGATATGCCAGGTAGAAAGTGCAGATTTCAAGAGCAATGGCTCAAAAAGCAAGAGTATGACACGTGGCTGGAAGCAGTGATGGGAGAAAAAAACTCCGCACGGTGTCGTGTTTGTATGAAGAATTTTAGTGTTGCAAATATGGGGGAGTCCACCCTGAGATCCCATTTGACATCGTCGAAGCACATTAAAAATGGAAAAAGCACAGTCAATCTCTGTTTCAGCATTTACGAAAAATACATGTACAATTGACGAAATCAATAAGTCTTCCGTTGTGTCAAATTATTCAATTGGAAATTCATCCTTCTGCATGTACAGCTGAAGAACAGCTGCATTGAAAGAGGAAAAAAAGACTCAGTGTGATTTACTTTGTCCAGGCAATTTAGTCATGCAAGTCCTATTTTAATAATTAAATTACCTGAAATGAAATCATCATTCGATATTAGGTGCACAGTCAGTGGTAAACTTAATGCTGCTACCCTGAAATGCAGGGAAACAATATTAAATTTACCTACTGACTGAACTCCATTTGTCAGATCCCTGGCAGCTAATTTCCTGGCACGTGCCTTCTAAATTTTCCATATGCCCCCCCCCCCCCCCCCTAAAATTTTTACCAAAAATTGCGCAGGTACCCATGGGGTCTTGAGCTATGCTTTTGGCTAGTCTGTGGGCTTTCTTTTTGTCTCGAGGCAGGTACCTGAATTGGGACAAAGAAAGCCCACAGACTAGCTAGCAGCACAGCACTCACCCCAGATTCTGGCTGTGCCCTTCTTAAAATTACTTGTAACCCCCCCCCCCCCTCCATCCCCCCCCTCCCCAATATTACTTGTGCCCCCTAATTAGAAAACACTGGCTCTGCCGCTGGATTGATTCAACTCCTAACATTTTTCCTTCTTCCCTACACATGGTCACTTTATACTCCTTGAAAACCCTTGAATTTCACCCAGCTGACTCCTGGAAACTCTTTGAAAAATTGATCTGAACCTCCTGGAAACTCCTGGAATTCACTTCTCAATTTGGTGCAGGAACCTTGAAAAAGGCTTCACAATGCTAAAGCATTGCAAAACCTTGATACACTCAAGGGACAAATTTATCAATTTTTTTAACTTGCGTAAAATATCAGAAATAAACTATTCAGTTTTTAGCTCACCAACGAAGTTGTGTGAGCTTATGTCATGACCCGAGTTGCGTCAGTGTCATCATCAAAACTTGTGTCAAAGTTATTGTGCAAGTCCACTTTGACTTTGTGCCCTGTTACTATGCACTTCATACTGTTTCTGTGGCTTACAATCACCCACAGACCCTTACCCAGTGTTATTTTATCGATTTTTAGTGTTTTTGCAATGTTAGACATTTTTGTCATTGTGGACTTGTTTTGCTATACATAAGTGGAGGTTACCACCGGTATGCTGTGGTGTTTATATTTCATATATGTGTTAAATGCATCAATATATAGAGGATATGGAATGAGTGTTTTTCTCATATAATATTTATGAAATGAGTCTTAAGAATTTTCCATTTTGGCGAGCCCAAACGGAAAATTCGGACAAGTTTCATAAATATTATATGAGAAAAATACTCATTTCATATTCTATTTATCATATGACACACACACGCACAAATTAGCCACTTAGTAGGACTTTTTACCCCATCACCTAACTTGAGTTGCAGAAAAAACATCCCTGTATAACTAAAAAATTTTCATTTTTTGCTTCCAAAGCATAGGTTATGACCCCTAATTGGAACGAGCTTATTAACCTGTGTTTTGGAAGCAAAAAGTGAAAATATAAAAAAAAAATGAATGGCATTTTTCTTGTGGGTAAAAAATTAATACAATATAACCCAACCAAAATAGGACAGATAATGTAAATTCTCCCTACTGAAATTATGCAAATGTCACCCAGTTGTATTTTGTTTAGCCAATCAAATTGTCCAGTTTTGAAATTGACCAATGAAAGCTCCCAACTCTAATTATGCAAATTATGAAAATGTGACCCAGTTTTATTTTGTTCAGCCAATCAAATTGTCTAGTTTTGAAATTGACCAATGAAATTGACGGAAGGCTTTATTTATCACTGATTATTATGAAAACAAAATATCAAATGTTTTAAAGTGAACAAAACGGACGAGTCATATGATAAGAGAAAGTGAAATGAAAGATGACATTAACCCTTGGCCAGACATTTTTCGGAGATTTTGGAATTTTTAAATCAATGTTAGACTTTTTTGTCAGTGTGGACTAAGAAAATTTCTGACCTGTTTTGCTATACATGTACATGACCGCACATATTTTGCAGATTTGTAATAAGCCTAGGTTTATTGCTTGCCATATGTTGGTGAGCTAATGGGGATGGACACACCCCTCTTATTTTTTTAAGTTTGCATTGGTTATAAACTGAGAGTATGCGGCAGCTAAAAGGACCATGCGGGAGGGCCTGAGAAACAGATTTTTAACTTTTTTGAGCCTAAATCATTTTTTATTAGAGTATGTTTTCAACTGCTTGAAACTTCCTCAGACAACATTATTCTGGTTTATGTAGGGATACAAAGTAGCTGTTTCCTTCATAATGTTATTCTGGGCCTATACTGCACATGTCACACAAGTTTATAGTATTCTGGAATGGACCATGGAAATATAAGCTAAATTCTTTCTAATTCTTTGTGTTTATTTAGGATGGAGTGATTTTTCCATCAGTAGCCACACTCTATATGGCACCATTTACAGATGAAGAGTATGAAGATCGGTAAGTTGGCAGCTTGAGCATATGTAAAATGCCTACCCCTTAAGCCTTTGAAAAATGATGGTATCTTCCATGCCAGTTCAGTGGCAGAAGTTGGAACTATTCTTGTTTGTTACTTGGGGGGCAGACCAATAAATAATTTCAACATGCAGCCTTGGACAATATTGATTTGTCTACCATACGAAGTCACAGAGAAACCATCTAAGTAAATTCAGGTCACAAAAGCAGTCTCTCAGCTTTAAAAGGTTAAAGAAGGTTAGTCACAGATAAAATAATTCAGTTTTCTGAAGTGCCAAACACAGTTTTCTATAATGCTGAACAATCCTGGTCATCATTGAATACTGCAGAAATAATATTATAAAAATAAATCAGATCTGTAGCGATGCTGAAGTCAACTTTCGCATCAAAATTGTTTGGAGTAGAGTGCTGGAAGCCCATATTTGGGCTTTATTATGAACTATCACAGCACAATGGGCCCATATTCCATGTGTGTTCTCTTTATTGTCTTTGATGTAAAATTATATAGTCTGTAAGGATTTGCCTTGTTACAATTAATGGGAGAGCACCTGCAGGCAGTCTCCCATAAATTGTAACAAAACATGGACTTGTGAACAAATTCTGATGGCCAAAAATAATTTAGCACTCTACCAGATGACCAGTCTATCTGATAAATCAAGTAATTGAATAACAAAGGAGGATTAGCCCACAGGGCAACTGAGCAGCAGTCCTGTAACTTATTAGCTCACCTGAGCGAAGCTCAAGGGGAGCTTAACTAATCACTTTCTGTCCGTCGTCCGGCGTCCGTCGTCGTCCATCCGGCGTTAACTTTACATTATCGACTTCTCCTCCTAAACCACTAGCCCAATTTTATTCAAATGTTGGCTAAATGTTTATTACCTAATGCCAATTCAGATTTGTTCAAATGAAGTTGCCCCTCCTCCTGGGTGGTGCCACACCCCCAAGGGGCACCAAAATCTTTGTAAATCTTCTTCTCATGAACCAGCAGTAGCAGAGACTTGATATTTGGTGTGCAGCTTCCTTTTGAGGTGTAGACTCAGATTTGTTCAAGAGAAGTTTGTGGGGCTATACTTGACGTTGTTATGAGAGGGGCAAAATTTTTTGCCCCGCCCAAAATTTCTATTTTCCAAACCGAGAGGCTGATTTGAACCAAATTTTATGTGAGGGCTTATTGGGTCATGAGTACTTGATTTATGCAAAAAAAAATTTTCCCGCAGCCCCGTGGGAACCGCAGGAGCTAAAAATAGAAAAAATTTAAAACGCCCATATCTCCAAAACTGCACGGCACTGAGAATTTTTATTTGGTGTGCAGCTTCCTTAGGACCAACAGAAAGGATTGGTAAAAAAAAATTGCCATCGGTTTTATCATAGGGTACAGTTTCGGGACTTTGAAAAAGTGCTGAGTCAGCACTTTTTAACACTGTAGGCAATGGGAAAAACATTAAAAAATCTTCTTCTCCAGATCCAGCAGGCAGAATCTTTTGATATTTGGTATGCAACATTGTAGGGTGGATCTGATTCAAGTTTGTTCAAATCAGCCCCCTGGGTTCATATTTGGGCTCAGTATAGGAGCCCGATTTCGAACTTAGTGCATTTCAGGCAAATTTCTTAAAAAATCTTCTTCTCCAGATCCAGCAGGCAGAATCTTTTGATATTTGGTATGCAACATTGTGGGGTGGATCTGATTCAAGTTTGTTCAAATCGGCCCCCTGGGTTTATATTTGGGTTCAGTATAGGAGCCCAAATTTGAACTTACTGCATTTCAGGCAAATTTCTTTGAAAATCTTCTTCTCCAGATCCAGCAGGCAGAATCTTTTGATATTTGGTATGCAACATTGTAGGGTGGATCTGATTCAAGTTTGTTCAAATCGGCTCCCTAGATTCATATTTGGGCTCACTATAGGAGCTCGAATTCGAATTTAGTGCATTTCAGGCAAATTTCTTCAAAAATCTTCTTCTCCAGATCCAGCAGGCAGAATCTTTTCATATTTGGTATGCAACATTGCGGGGTGGATCTGATTCAAGTTTGTTCAAATCGGCCCCCTGGATTCATATTTGGGCTTAATATAGAAGCCCGAATTCGCACTTAGTGCATTTCAGGCAAATTTCTTCAAAAATCTTCTTCTCCAGATCCAGCAGGCAGAATCTTTTGATATTTGGTATGCAACATTGCGGGGTGGATCTGATTCAAGTTTGTTCAAATCGGCCCCCTGGATTCATATTTGGGCTTAATATAGAAGCCCGAATTGCACTTAGTGCATTTCGGGCAAATTTATTAAAAAATCTTCTTCTCCAGATCCAGCAGGCAGAATCTTTTGATATTTGGTATGCAACATTGTGGGGTGGATCTGATTCAAGTTTGTTCAAATCGGCTTCCTAGTTTCATATTTGGGCTCACTATAGAAGCTCGAATTCGAACTTAGTGCATTTCAGGCAAATTTCTTAAAAAATCTTCTTCTCCAGATCCAGCTTCAGAATCTTTTCATATTTGGTAAGCAACATTGTGGGGTGGATCTGATTCAAGTTTGTTCAAATCGGCCCCCTGGGTTTATATTTGGGCGCCTCTAAAAAACAACCACTTTGCATATCTTACCTTTTTACCAGCATAACTGCCAAAACTTGTCAGCATTCTTCGCAAAAATCGCTATTCAAATTTTAATTTTTGTCTCTTAAACATACATGTACTTATCGCTTGTAAATACCCCATTGGAATGAGCTTTTTGAGCTCATTCCAATGAGAGGTCGCACACCATGCTTTTTGAGTCAAAAAAGCAATTTTTTTAGTTATTCCAGAATTTCGTACGTAAAACACAGCTTTATGACTTCACATTAAAATGAGCTCTCTAAGCTTGTTCCAATCAACATTCACGCACTATGTCTTTCACACAAAAAATAAAATTTTCCATTTATTCAGGAATTTTGTTTGCAAGAACACTCTTACCCCCCCCCCCCCCCCCACAAACACACACACACAAACACACACACACACACACAAACACAGACACACACATCTAAAAGTTCGTCAGCAAAAAAACAGTTGCTTCAATTTTTAAATGCATTATAGGAACAACTTGCCTAATCAAATTTAAATACTTTTGCATCATTCTGTATCTAGAACAAACCATTTACCATATCTTTACGCAAAATTCTCCAGCATCATTCACAAAAAAACACCATTATTTATATATTCACATTTCTGTCTCAAAAATATACCTGATCTTCCCATACCCCTATTGGAATAAGCTGTTTGAGCTTGTTCCAATGATGATAAAAAAAAATAAAATTTGTGAAAATTTTTGTTTTCTTGCATGCAAATATATACATGTAGCACATGGAAGATATCCACAGTTGGGGAGAGATGTCCAAGGCTATCTCTTCACATTCCTTGTTTGTGCTTCATGCTAAACCAGTTTGTCTGCAGAGATAAATTTGCTTTATTAAAAATCATTGGAGATTGGCCACACACCAATGATTTTAAATAAAACTAATTTTAGGTAACAAATGTTGAACTTCAAACAAAATCTATCACTCAACCAGTTAATGTTGATGAGGCATGACATGGTGAAGGTGACCTAAAATACTTCTTAGAGTCACTTTGTCAGGTGAGCGATTAAGGCCACGTGGGGCCTCTTGTCTCAATATATGCTACAAATACCAACAAACCCGTCTATCTGATATATAAAGAAATTGAATAACAAAGGAGGATTAGCCCACTGGGCAACTGAGCAGCTGTCTTGTAACTTATCTCAATATATGCTACAAATACCAACAAACAGTGTGGTAAATCAACTAGAGAAACAGAATTTACTGCCACCAGTAAATTCAAGTCTGTGTGAAAAGGGTTAAAGTATCAGGAATAAACTATAAAGAAAGAGAATTCATGGAGGCTTATTTTCGGGAGTAAAATATTTTTGAACAAATCAGAAATGGGTTTTCGTTAGCAGTATTTACAGATATTCATACAGGAATCAGAACATTTTTATAAGAAACAAGAAATGGCATATATGTGACCAGCATTCAAAGGGTTTGGTACACGAATCAGAAATGGATATTTTTGGCTCTGCCCACTAATTTGAGTGATGAAATACATTCATAAACTTTAGAAATGCATTAAGGTGTAATAAAATGTATTTCTCAGTCTTTCTGAATGATGCCCACATATTAAGATCTTTAGAGGGTTAAAATATTCCCTTTAAATACTCCATTTTAATCCTTTAAATGGGGGCGCAGTGGCTCAGTTGGCAGAGGTGCAGGCTGCAAGGCGTGAGATCCCCACTCTGTCCTTGGGCAAGACACTTCACCCCATTGCCCACATGGGTGCATGGTGGCACTGTACTAAAGCGTACTGCACATCGATGGTGCACCCGTCTTCAACCAAAGCTAACCCTGTTTGTGTGGAGTTAGTATGTGATGGATCTGACAGTTGTTCATTGTTGCCCAGTGGTTCTTCTCAGGTACTCCGATTTCCTCCACCTGAAAAACTGTTGTGGTCACCCAAAAAGTGTGCTGAAATCTTAAAAAATCTTCTTCCTATGAACCAGCAGTAGCAGAGACTTGATATGTGGTGTGCAGCTTCCTTTTGAGGTGTAGACTCAGATTTGTTCAAGAGAAGTTTGTGGGGCTATATTTGCCATCGTTATGGGAGGGGCAAGAATATTTGACCTTCCCAAAATTTCTATTTTCCAAACCAAGAGGTGATATGAGGGCTTATTGGGTCATAAGTACTTAATTTATGCAAAAAATTTGTTTCCTTTTCCGTCGCCCCATAGGAACCGCAGGGACTAAAAATAGAAAAAAATTAAAATGCCCATATCTCCAAAACTACATAGCAGTGAGAATTCTTATTTGGTATGAAGCTTCCTTAGGACCAACAGAATGGAATGATAGAAAAAAATTGCTATCGGTTTTATCATGGGGTACTTTTCTGGGACTTTGAAAAAGTGCTGAGTGAGCCTTTTTTAACACTGTGGGTAATGGGAAAAACATATAAGACTACTTTTCTCCCAAACCACTGCTCCAAAAGCTTTCAAATTTGACATATAACATCTTTGGAAGATTGTTTCACACGCTTATTGAAATCAGTTCCCTGGGTCCATATTTGGGCTTTCTATGGGAGCCCAAATGTTAGTGCAGTATGAGGAATATTTTTTAAAAATCTTCTTCAGATCATCTACCAATAAGAATCTTTTGATATTTGGTATGCAGCATCCTTAGGGGGGTGAGATTCAAGTTTGTTCAAGCCAAGTCCCTGGGTTCATATTTAGGCTGAAAATTTGGGGTCCTGTTCTGGACTTTGAAATTTTGGACCAAAATCCGGAAATTTTTTTTTTGTTTTTTATCCGTTTCAGTCAATTTTAAGACAAAAAAAATTATTTTTTTTTCACTGAAAATTTGGGGTACGGGTAGGACTTCGAAAATTTTGGACCAAAATCAGAAATTTTTTTTTTTTTGTTTTTTTATGTGTTTCAGTCAATTTTAAGACAAAAAAAATTTTTTTTTACACTGAAAATTTGGGGTCCGGAAGGGACCTCGAAAATTTTAGACCAAAATCCGGAATTTTTTTTTTGTTTTTTATGTTTCGGTCAATTTTAAGACAAAAAAAGGTTTTTTTTACACTGAAAATTTGGGGTCCGGGTGGGACCTCGAAAATATTGGACCAAAATCCGGAATTTTTGTTTTGTTTTTTATGTGTTTCGGTCAATTTTAAGACAAAAAAATTTTTTGTTACACTGAAAATTTGGTGTCCGGGTGGGACCTCGAAAATTTTGGACCAAAATCCGGAATTTTTTTTTTGTTTTTTATGTGTTTCAGTCAGTTTTAAGACAAAAAAAATTTTTTTTTTTCACTGAAAATTTGGGGGCCGGGTAGGACTTTGAAAATTTTGGACCAAAATCAGGAATTTTTTTTTTTTGTTTTTTATGTGTTTCAGTCAATTTTAAGACAAACAAAAAATTTTTTTACACTGAAAATTTGGGGTCCGGAAGGGACCTCGAAAATTTTGGACCAAAATCCGGAATTTTTTTTTTGTTTTTTATGTTTCGGTCAATTTTAAGATAAAAAAAGTTTTTTTTTACACTGAAAATTTGGGGTCCGGGTGGGACCTCGAAAATATTGGACCAAAATCCGGAATTTTTGTTTTGTTTTTTATGTGTTTTGGTCAATTTTAAGACAAAAAAATTTTTTGTTACACTGAAAATTTGGTGTCCGAGTGGGACCTCGAAAATTTTGGACCAAAATCCGGAATTTTTTTTTTGTTTTTTATGTGTTTCAGTCAATTTTAAGACAAAAAAAGTTTTTTTTTTACACTGAAAATTTGGGGTCTGGGTGGAACCTCGAAAAATTTGGACCAAAATCCGTAATTTTTTTGTTTGTTTTTTATGCGTTTCGGTCAATTTTTAAGACAAAAAAATTAATTTTTTTTTACACTGAAAATTTGGGGCCTGGGTAGGACTTGGAAAATGTTGAACCAAAATCCGGAATTTTTGGGGGTTTTTTATGCGTTTCGGTCAATTTTAAGACAAACATTTTTTTTTTTATTTTAAGAAAAAAATTTTTTTTTTTTTTACACTGAAAATTTGTGGTCCAGGTGGACCAAAATCGAGAAATTAGTTTTTTTCGTTTTTTATGCGTTTTGGTCAATTTTAAGAAGAAAAAAAAAATTTAGGCACAAAATATTTTGTTTGGGACCTCAAAAATTTCCAAACAAAAAAAAACAAAACAGTTTTTATGTGTTTATCTCAAGTTTGGGATGTAAAAGTGCAGGAACTCAAAATCGAAGGAAAAATCCTGTGTATTGTGTGGGCACAACTGCTTCATCTAGTTGGTATATGCTTTTCTTAGGAGGGACATATGCAGCTTATTAAAATCAAGTCCCTGGTTTGATATTTAGACTACCATGTCAGGTGAGCGCCCTCAGGTCCCCTGGGGCCTCTTGTTTTCAAACAGTACTGTTTTCATTCAGAGCTCTTGTTATTGTCAAGAAGACCACATGAAGAACATTCCAATTAATTTTCAAAACACAAAAGAGAAAATGCAAATAAAAAAAATGGAATGAAATTTCCCTAAGATTATTCCAGTTTCTGATTCTAATAGAAACTGTGAAGGGTGTGGGGTGGCTCAGTCATTAGAGCATTGAACTTCAAACTGTCCATGCTTCGATTTTGACCAGCAGTAACTGTGTTGTGTCCATCGGTATTTATTTTATTAGCTCACCGAAGGGAGCATAACTTATCACTTGCTGTCTGTTGTCGTTGTTGTCCGTCGTGAACTTTACATTATCGACTTCTCCTCACAAACTACTTGACCAAATTGAGCCAAATTGTGCATGTTCCTTATCATATGTCAATTGAAGTTTGTACAAATAAACTTGCCGAGCCCACAGGGGGCACCAGAAGGGGCACAACTCTGATAGCACCCATAAATTTTTTCAAAAATTCAAAAAATCTTCTTCAGATCCACCAGTCAGAATCTTTTCATATTTGTTATACAACATCTCTAGGGGATCAGATTCAAGTTTGTTCAAATCGAGTCCCTGAGTTAATAATCAGGCTCCCTGTAAGAGCCCAAATTTTAACTTACTGAAATATGAGGAAATTTCTTTAAAAATCTTCTTCTTCAGGTCTACCCGTCAGAATGCTTTCATATATGGTATACAACATCTCTAGGGGGGTCAGATTCAAGTTTGTTCAAATCGGGTCCCTGAGTTAGTATTTGGGCTCTCTATTGGAGCCCAAAGTTTAACTTAGTGCAATGTGAGGTGATTTCTTTAAAACCTTCTTCATATCCACCAGTCAGAATTCTTTCCTATTTGGTGTATGACATCTCGAGGGGGATCAGATTCAAGTTTGTTCAATTTGAGTCCTTGGATTAATATTTGGGCTCTATGGGCAGGGGTGGGGTGGGGCATGTTACGTTCAGGTTTGTTCAAATCCATTCCATAGCATTTTTCCATAAAATTTGCCTTCTCATGACTTCAATCCTTTGTAGTGTTGATGAACCATGTCTAACTGAATGTGACCCCAAATACTTCTTTGAACCACTTTGGCCGGTGAGCGATTTAGGCCCCTTGGGGCCTCTTTTTTATTTATGTATTAAGATTTTAACGATATTTTAACAGCCAAGGTCATATTGTGTCGGTGACAGTTTTATGAGTGGAGGAAGCCAGAGTATCTGGAGAGAATCACTGAGCTACAACGAGCAGCTGCCAACTCCCCAACATCGTAACTCAGCACTGCAGCACAGGGAGGGTTAGATTGGTTGAAGAAATGTGCACCATCAATACCAGACGTCATTGTGCCCCCATGTGGACAATCGGAGTTAAGTGCCTTGCCCAAGAACACACCGTAGGTTCCTAATCGATCACTCAGACAGTCACCCATCCAAGGACTAACCAGGCTCAATGTTGCTTAACTTCAGTGATCTGACGAGAACTGGTTACCGCAATGCCACCATGCCCCCCATGTCCTTCGGTAAGGCACTTAATCCCAATTGCCCATGTGTGGGCACAGTGTCACTATGTAGTCTAAGGCATACTGCACGTCAATGGTGGACCTGCATTCAACCAATGCTAACCCTGCTTTTCCAGAGTTAGTACTTTTGGGAGTCTGGCATTTGCTTGCAGCTGCTTGGTTGCTCTCCAGGAACTCCAGCTTCCTCCACCTATAACACTGTCTGACACAAGGTGACCTTGGCTGTTGAAAATGTCACTAAACCCCAGTAAAAATGCCATTGTAAATTTTAAGGTCTAGCTTGGGACTGGAATTGATATACTTTATATTAATTGTTAATTAGTCCTTGAAAAAAGCAGAAGAGAGCCCTGGAGATTTCCATTTACATTGTTGCTGCACTTTTCCCCGGGGAATCTTGGGAAGTGGAGCAGTGCTTGTTTACTGTGGTAAACAAGTTTTGCTTTTCTGGTGAAATGGGACTCGTAACCAAACAAGTTTTGCTTTACTGGTGAAATGGGGCTGGTAACCAACATCTGGGGTTGAGGTCCTCTAAAGTGGGCAGCATAGGTATAAACCCTTAGCTAAACTTGACGTCATCCCCATGTTACAGTCAGGAGATAACCAAAGATGCTGAAAGTGACCTTAAGCACCAATAATTATATAAATATAGTTGGCTGCACTTTGTTGTCTATACCCTGTAATTTTGCAGTTGTTTCTAGTCTAGTCTTGCCTGCCTGTAATACAAATGCATTCAAAGTATCTGGGTAGTTTATTCTACACAATCCCCACAGGAACCCCTGGAAGTGAAGCAGTGCCTGTTCACTACGGTAAACAGGCTCTGTTTTACTGGTAAAATAGGACCTAGTCACCAATGTTTGGGAGGTGCAAACCCACTCTAAAATGTGCAACATGTCTCATTAACGCTCACCTGCTGGTCTTGAGTTGACACTCATGTTGTGGTCATGATTAGCCATTGTGCAAAAATATATGACCTTAAACACCAACAAATAACAATATAATTATTGTACACAAGTTTTGTCTGCCTATATACTTGAATTTTATGTACCTGTGTAGTTTTTTAATGCAAGTCTTGGCTGCCTCTGTAGGCAGAAAAAACTGCCCAGATACTTAGAATGCAACTTGTAAAATTTAACCAAAGACTGCATATTGGTGCTGTAAAAAGTGAACAAAGACGGAATTAGACCTTTGAGGGTTAACCAATTTACAATGTGATATAGCATCTACTTTTCCATTATAGGATAAATTTCTGGAAAGAAATGAAAGATATCTATAAAGTGTCTATGGAAAGTATTATTCCACATGCAAAACGATGCACAACAAGTAAGACTTCTAGTTTTAGTTAACAAATTTCAGTTTCATCAATGGTACCAGAAGATTCTTCAGGTTCAGCACTGCAAAACCACACTCAAATTTACAATCATACTCCTTTAAAAACAAAACAAAATCTCCTACAGGGCCCTGTCAATTGGACTTTTTCCATTTGAATCGAATATGAATCGAATTATGTGTTTAAGATTTGATTTTGTTCTGAATTAAAATCAAATCAGACTTTCAGTCAGCATATGTGGTGCCTGCGTAGATCAGAGTTGACACGTTCACACATTGTTGAGCTGTCTGTGCAACTGATGCATGTATTCTGACATTATGTCTGCTTGGTTGCCCCTGATATTATTCATGGCCAGCTCTGATTTTTTAGATAAGTTACATGGTGTGTAGCTGGCTGATATGTTTCCATACAAGGCGATGAGAGTTCATATCAGATGAGGCAAAACCGAACCTGATATGAACTCTCAGAGTCTTGTATGGAAATGTGTCAGCCAGCTACACGCCATGTAACATATTTATAATGTCAAAAGTCCATGTAAATCAATGGATTAATATATTTTCACGAGAAACAAAGAATGAATGAACGTTTTTTTTTAATAAACTGCTATTGACAGCACCAAAATAAAATGTAGCGTTACAAGCATACATACATTTACTGTCATTACCACGTGAAAAGGGTTAACAAAGCACTTTTAAATGTTCAAATATAGCTTTTAATCTGTTGAGTAAACTGTAAATAAAATTTTGCTTTAGCATAAAAAATTGATAGACTACAGTATAGTGGCTCTTTGGTTACGGCATTGTACTTCAAACTGAAAGGTCTATGGTTTGATCCCCGAGAGGGGTAATTGCATTGTGGCCATAGGCAAGGCACTTAATCCCATTGCCTACGTGGGGGCACCATGGCGCTGTGTACTAAGGCGTAATGCATGTTGATGGTGTACTTGTCTTTAACCAATGCCAACCCTTCTTTTGTGAAGTTAGTACAATGGGGAGTCTGGCAGTTGCTCAGTGGTTTTCGTGGGGTACTTTTGGTTTCCTCCACCTTAAAACTGTCTGACATGAGTTGACTAAAGCTGTTGAAAGTATCCTTAAACCCCAAGACATGAGCTGACCCTAGCTGTTGAAAGTATCCTTAAACGGCAAGAAATTAAATAAATAAATTAAAAAATAACACAAGTATGACTGTTTATTGTATATCTGTACACCCACTCAATCATCATAATTCCTGAAAACAGGAAAATGATAAAGTATTTAAACTGAAATAAAACCACACAGATCAACATTATTTCTTACAAAATAAGTAATTTGGAAAGCCCACACACCCTCCTCCCTCAACCCCCCCCTACAAATGGGAAATATCTGCAATTTTTAGAAAAACGCAGATTTTTTGCCAAAGCAGTGACACACAAATTATCTGTCTGACAGCACCAATGGATAATTTTAATGACAGCAATCAAAGAGGAATGCAGCCTTTAACTGATGAATAAGGACAACTTGTCCCCCCAAAACAGTATAAATAGGGATAGCAGACAACCTGTCACATCAAACTCCATCCCACTGAGGAGAATGAAAAGGTCAAAACCAGTTTGGAATATTAAAAAAACATTTGAGAATCTATTTTCCCATGGTCACACTTCCACCGTCCAGTTTAGAAGTTTAACCAATTCTATCTTCAAATAAGATTGAATAGGTTATATTTCTAGTTGCATGATCAGTGGCATGATGGGAAAAAAATTGCAGTTTGAAATTTTGAAAATTCTCCTCACAGTGTACAGGATTAACTACCAGCCTTCTTATGATGAGCTTTTTGAGTGTGCTAACAGGATATTGTAAATTAAATTACAATTAAATAAAAAATAATTAGGGCTTTTACATGGATCCATGAATGTTTTTAAAAGTATATCAATTTTAAAACTGAAATTCCAGGCCTGTGAAAGTGCTTGAAGATCAGACGTTCTGGAAAAAGTCATGGGAAGTTCTTGAAAGATATATTCAGGTAATTGTTATATCCCCGCCTACCTGCCGGGGGTATATAGTATTCCTCAAGTCTGTCCGTCCATCAGTCCGTCCATCCCAGAGTTGTTTCATACACTGCACTCACACCTTTCAAGACAACCCTCTGAAACTTTGCCCAATACGAAACTACGTTCAGTCCATTACCATTGTAGATGGTCAGATGACTGTATGCTTTTGTCACAGTTATTGCCCTTTATCACCTTAGAAAATTTCATGTGTTTTTTTTATTAAGGGTACATTCATGGTGTAATCAGCTCCTCCCACAGTTGCTGATGTAGTGAGTTGAAACTTTAGGATAAGGTCACACATGCCTTGAAAATATACAACATCTATAGAGTTTGCAGAAAAAATGTTTTTAACAGAATTATTGCCCTTTATCGACTTAGAAAATTTCCAGTGTTTTTTTTAGCTCACCTTGACAAAGTCAAGCTGAGCTAATCTCATCGCTCTCCGTCCATCGTCTGTCCATCCATTGTCCATCGTCCGTCTGTCGTCCATCAACACCATGTTTTGGCCTTCTCCTCCGAAACCACTGGGCCAATTCAAGTGAAAGTCTGTGTGAGTGATGGTCCCAAAGGGGCATTGCATTTTTGTTCAACTCTGCATGCCCAGCCCCATAGGGAGGGAGTGGGGGAAAATGCTCCAAAATATTTTTAAAATCTTCTTCTCATGAACCAGTGGGTACAATGACTTGATATTTGTTATGGAGCTTCCTTTTGAGGTGTAGAATCAACTTTGTTCAAGCGAAGTTTGTGAAGCAATATTTAGCTTTGTAATGGGAGGGGTAAGATTTTTGGCTTGGCCCAAAATTTCTATTTTCTGAACCGATGGTCCGATTTGAACCAAATTTGTTATGTGGTATTATTGGGTCATAAGTACTTGACCCGTGCAAAAATTCCCACATCCCCATGGGAACCCCAGGAGCTAAAAATAGAAATATTTTCAAACGCCCATATATCTTGCTAACCGCATGGAACAGAGAGCTGTTATATTTGGTATGAAGCATCCTTAGGACCAGTAGAATTGAGTGGTAAAAAAAAAAATGCCATCGGTTGTGTTAGAGTGTTCTGTAGAGAGCAACGAAAAAATGCTGAAGGCATTAACAAATCTTTTCTCCAGAACCAATGGTCAGAATCTTTTGATATTTGGTATACAGCATTAATAGAGGGGGTGGGGGTTCAGATACAAGTTTGTTAAAATAAAGCCCACTGGTTCATATTTGGGTTCGTGCAGGAGCTCGAAATTTTAACTTACGGCATTATGGGGAATATTCTTTAAAAATTTCCTTCTTCAGAACCACCAGTCAGAATCTTTTAATGTTTGGTTACATCATTGTTATGAGGGTCAGATTGAAGTTTGTTCAAACCAAGTCCGTAGGTTAATATTTGGGCTTCCTATGGAAGCCCAAATTTTTTCTTAGTTCAATATGGGGGATAATTTTTAAAAATTTTCTTCAAGATCCACAAGTCAGGATGCATTCATATTTGGAATAGAACATCTCTAGGGGGTTCAGATTCAAGTTTGCCCAAATCGTTTCCGTAGGGTATAATTTTTAAAAA
Organism: Pictodentalium vernedei; assembly: GCA_031216915.1. NCBI lineage: Eukaryota > Metazoa > Mollusca > Scaphopoda > Dentaliida > Dentaliidae > Pictodentalium > Pictodentalium vernedei. The sequence goes on from CM062296.1 coordinate 383,690,225, forward strand.
TCTTCTTCAGATCCACCAGTCAGAATGCTTTCCTATTTGGTATACTACATCTCTAGGGGGATCAGATTCAAGTTTGTTCAAATCGGGTCCCTAGGTATATATTTGGGCTCGCTATAGTAGCCCAAATTTTAACTTAGTGCAATATGAGGAAATTTCTTTAAAAATCTTCTTTTTCAGATCCACTAGTCGGAATGCGTTCATATTTGGAATACAACATCTCTGGAGGAGGGGGGGGCAGATTTAAGTTTGTTCAATTCAAGTGCCTGGCTTAATATTTGGGCTCCATATAGGAACCTGAAATTTAACTTAGTACAATATGAGGAAATTTCTTTAAAAATCTTCTTTTTCTGATCAACTAGTTAGAATGCTTTCATATTTGGAATACAACATCTCTGGGGGGGGGGGGGGGGGGGGGGGGGGGGAGGGGATCAGGTTCAAGTTTGTTCAATTCGAGTGCCTGGCTTAATATTTGGGCTCCATATGGGGACCTGAAATTTAACTTTGTACAATATGAGGGAATTTCTTTAAAAATCTTCTTCTTCAGATTCACCTGTCAGAATCCTTTCATTTTTGGTTTACAACATCTCTAGGAGTGGGGTCAGATTCAAGTTTGTTCAATTCAAGTGCCTGGCTTAATATTTGGGCTCCATATGGGAACCTGAAATTTAACTTTGTACAATGTGAGGGAATTTCTTTAAAAATCTTCTTCAGATTCACCTGTCAGAATCCTTTCATATTTGGTTTACAACATCTCTAGGAGAGTCAGATTCAAGTTAGTTCAAATTGGTTCCCTGGGTTAATATATCGTTCTCATTTGTACCAATAATGGAAACCAAGGAAGACAATTTCCTTATCTGTGGGAAAGAAGTAAGACAACTGCAAGAAAATTTTTTGTGTGATATTTGTAATATTATTATTTTTTATTGGTGTTTAAGGTCACATATTTCTGCACAATGGCTAATCATGCCCACAACAGTTTTATGGGTGGAGGAAGCCGGAGTACCTGGAGAGAACCACCGTGCAATGGCGAGCAACTGTCAGCTCCCCAATATACTAACTCCACAAGCAGGCTTAGCATTGGTTGAAGACCAAGGATATAGACGACGAACAAACATCAATCAGATGCACACACACAATCATCTTTCAACATTTCTATTCCAGTAGTACACACCTCACAATCACAAGAAATACCTATGGACATTCCAATACAAACACCAGTATAGGATCAACCCGTTTCATACAAAATTTTTAGTGGTGCCTCACAGAAAGGAAAAGACCTTCTTGCCAACACATGTGAAAACAGTTACACACAAAAAGATCTAAAAAGAAGTGTGCATGGATATGTAGTCGTCGCGGAAAAAACAAATACAAAGCCATTGTCAAGCAGAGTGGGGACTGCTTTACTTGTGGGAAGTTCTCTCACAGCCTTGCCAATGGCGCAGGGGAGTTATTGCATGTGAAAACAAGGACAATAGTTAAGTCTCTAGCTAAGAATATTCTGCATAAGTCAGAATAAAACGTTGTATAAGAAGCTTTTATAATGATGGCTCCCACATCAGATGACATACTGCCTAAATTCGACAACATTCAGTGAACAGCTAATAGATGTCGGGAAAAATTCTAGATCAAAGCACCCAGATGATCTGTGTTTCTCGCTAAATTTATTACACTTGCCAGACAACATCCTGAAGAAAGATATTCACAATGATGGTCAGCGCCATCTTACCTTTGTAACTTATCTTCAGCTGACTCACAAAAGTAAAAATGTTGTTTGTTGATGAACTTCTGAACTTGCTTCAGTGCCCGAGGATTAGTATTGCTATTTCTAAGAACGGTGGAAATAATAGTAACAAGTCTTATTAGTGCTGAAAGTGGAGGGACTGTTTATTAAATAATACAGGAACAACGTGTTACAGTCAATTTGGGGTCATAAGCTATGTTTTTCAGACGAAAAAATGGATAATGAAGAATTTTGTTTGGATGAGTCTTCTCAATAAAGGATTAAGTAATAATACAGGTTCCATTTGTGTCAGTCAGTGTACAGCTTGTTGCAGTCAATTTAATGTAAACTTGATTATAACAACATGGCCAAGTAGTCATTAAATTGACCTCAACAAGTTGCCAGTATACTTATTCTTTAGGGACTTTATTTCAGAGTGTATTGTCAGTGTACATATTTTAAGGGACTGTTTATTATGTAATAATATAGGTGCAACTTGTTGCAGTCGATTTAATGTAAACTTGATTGTTACAAAACATGATCAAGTTGTCATTAAATTGACATCAACAAGTTGTTGGTATACACATTCTTTAGGGACTTCATTTAAGGAGTTTATTGTCGGTATACATATTCTAAAGGACTGACTGTTTATTAAGTAATAATACAGGTACAACTCATTGCAGTCAATTTAATGTTGACTAGGCTATAACATCATGGTCGAGTGGTCATTAAATTGACCTCAACAAATTGCCAGTGTGCACATTCTTTCGGGACTTTATTTAGGGAGTTTATTTATGGTATACATATTCTAAAGGACTGTCTGTTTATTAAGTAATAATACAGGTACAACTCATTGCTGTCAATTTAATGTTAACTTGATTATAACATCATGGTCGAGTTGTCATTAAATCGATCTCAACATGTTGCCAGTTTTTACATTCTTTACAGACTTTATTTAAGAGTGTATTGTGAGTATACATATTCTAAGGGACTGTTTATGAAGTAATAATAAAAGTGCAACTTGTTGGAGTCAATTTAATGTAAACTTGACTATAACAAAACATGGTCAAGAAATCATTAAATTGACCTCAAAGAGTTGCCGGTATACATATTCTTTGAGTAATATAATACTGATATAATTTGTTGTTCGTCTATTTTTTTTTTACGATATTTAAAAGCACTCTGTGTTCTGAATTTGCTGTATATTTGCTTATCGCATCTATTTTGTTTGGTTTTCTTTTGTTTTTGTTTTTTTGTCAATAAAAGTAAGTCCGTAAAGGTATTATTGTTATTTAATATTGCTAACACCAATTTTACCTGGGAGAAAGCGTTCAGAGCAGCACGAAAAAATCTGGCTTTTTGTCTCAAAAGTTTGTACGTAAATCGTACAATGTCCGATTTTTTTGGACTTTATGTCCGATTTTTTTTTTACATAATGTCCGATTTTTTTTAGACAGTACGTACCATACATAATGTCTAAAAAATTGTACAGTTCGTCAAAAAAACAGACATTATGTCCAATAAAATTGGACATTATGTCCCAAAAAATCAGGCATTTCGTCCAATGAAATCGGACATTTTGTCCAGAAAATCGAACAGTTTGTCTCAAACATTTTGGCGATCAGACATTTTGTCCAGACCCTTGGGCAACATATATAAAATTTGCAGAAAAATACTTTTTCACAGAATTATCAGATCAAATCAAATCAAGTCGCTCTTACATTTGGTAAAGAAGTGGGGGTACCTTTTTGTGTCATCCTATGGTGACACTTAATAGTTTTTATGATAATGCCCCAATGGTCTATAATCTTTTATAGGTCCGTCATCTGCCATCCTTCAGCCACCACCCAGTAGTAAATGTTTAATTTCTTTAATGCTATCCATGGTATTGCAGGCAAGGGTATATGCCATCCTTGGCTTTGCTCTAGTTTAATTGAGAGTATCTTCATGATGTAATCAATTCTCCTTCCTCCGTTTCTAATGTAGAGAGTTGAAACTTTACGATGTGGTTACACATGCCTTGAAAATGTGCAACATCTATAAATTTACAGAAAAAGATTGTTTGTGCCTTTTTGCTACACTTTACCAGTCTGCATACTGTCACTTTGTAGTTTTTTCTATGCAAGTCTTGACTGCCTATATATTTAGTCAGTACTTGCCCAGAAAGAACTGCCAAGGTAATTCAAATGTAACTTGCAAATTTATCCAAAGACTGCATGCAGGGGCACATGTTTTGCAGCAATAAAGAGTGATCAAATTTGAAATTCCTCCTCTAAAGGTTAAATGCTTATATAATTTTAGACGTTTGAAAATTTGTTATTTTTCCTCGAACATTTTGCAACATCTGAAAGAGACATTTTTTATTCAGTTAATTGAGATTTCTTTTATGACCAATATGCAATCACCAGGTTCAATTTGAATTGAATGTATGGTAAATCCTGAATGCTACTTGATAAATATATGCAATTAACAAAGGGTTTTATCACCATTTTCCAATTAAGTTGACTAACCTGTATTAAAATATAATTGCTGAGAAGCAGTTTATGATTTCAATGAATATTTGTCTGGAACTTTAATCTTTTACCCAGACCCGTAGGAACAAACTCATCAATCTTTGTCCCAATGAGTGGTCATATAAGTTATATTTTTATGGCAAGGATGACAATTTTTAGTTATTTCAGAAATTTTGATTGGCTAAACTTGACTTCATCCCTATGTTGCAGTCATGAGATAGGTACAAATGCTGAAGGTGACCTTAAACACCAATAAATAAATAAATTGGAACAGGCTTGTGAGTCTCATGCAAATGAGAGTTTAAAAACTTAATTCTGGACAAAGGTATAATTTTACTGTTTGACTCGAACAGATATTGATTGAAAAATATTGTGTCAAAAAGAGTAAATTAATCTGCAACCTTTTTTAATTTATTCATTACTTCTCTGTTTATTTCCAGAATTTGTTCATGTGAAAACAGTTGATCCTGAAGCCATCCAATCACATTCTCATGTAGTGTGCAAACTATGCCTGAAAACTGTTACAATAAAAGATCTGCATAATATCAAGGTAAAAACAGGGTTGTGTTTGCTTAATTTACATGTGAAATTTAAACTTCAGCTGTTTCTCTTTAAGGGTCTGGAGATATTTTATACATTTTTGCTTTACTTTGACCATTGACATCCTATGATTTTGCAGTTGTTTCTTGGCAAGTCTTGGCTGTGTATGCAGGCAGCCAAGACTTGCTTAGAAACAACTGCCATGGCTCTTTGAATTTAACTTGCAAGCTTACTCCAAAACTGCATGTGAGGCACCTGGTTTTTTTTGTAGAAAATGTGATTAAAGTTGGAATTAAGCCCCTCAGGGTTAATTCACGGACGTTTAACTGGTTGAGTGCTAGATTATTTTTGGAAGTTGGAATTTGTTCATATAGATTTGCATTATTAAAAATTATTGGAGAGTGCCTTAAGGCACTCTCCAATAATTTTTAATAATGCAAATCTATATGAACACAATTGTATTTGCTTATGACTGAATAGGAAATTTGTGTAAAGAATATGAAGACTTTAGTATGGTACCCTCATGTTTCTTGAAAGCCATGATAGTGGCTTCCAGCATTCAACCAGTTAATGACATGATTTATTTCAATTAGGAGAGTTTTTTTCAGATAATCAACATCTTTCAGAAGCAGGTACTTCATTACTGATGGATGCATATGTTTTTATGTTAATGAATTCATATGAATATGATCTTTCAAACTGCAGTAGAACCCTGTTAATTGAATAGCCACTTTATAGATGTGTGTTGGGGTGGGTGCATATATATAAGAGGGTGAAGGTGCATGTGCATATATGGGCCGTGAGCTGCGAAAAGGGACCTTACAGGATATCCAGTGAAAACAGAGAAAGACGTCAAAAACGAACGACATAAAAATTGTGGGCATGATCAAATAAGTTTGATAAACACACGCGGCTTTTTATTTTTTTTTCCCCCTTATGTGGAACGCAGTGATTTAATGTATTTAATAAATTAAAACTGGTTACTATAACTAAATAAATGTTTTATGTCAGAAATAGAATCAGACTCTCAAAACATTCTCTTGAATTCTGATGAATTGAACAGTTCTTTGCCAACGAATTAGCCAAACCAACAGTGCAACACGCATTCTTGACTTTCAAGAAGACGTGTTGTCTACTGTGTAGCAAACCAGCCTCAGGCATATCCAATTGTTTGGTTGTTTCCATGTGACTTTACATGTTTCCTATTAATCGATGACATTAATGTCATAAAACTTCGAGGCACACAGCATTTTCTGATGAAAATTAACACACAGAAAAGATATATTGACAAAAACATGCTGATTTCATTGTTTTCCAAGAGAGTTCGATGGGCTGTCAGCAAATGTGAAACGACTGATTTTTCGCTTCACTCTGTTTGGTTTGACCTGTTTAAATGATGTTTCGCACTCGCTGAATTGTTTACATCAACGATTGTTTCTATTTTTAAATCACTGTGTGACATCGAAAAGAAAGTTGCCAAGAACTCAGGTTTCAAAATCATTTTTGTTTCCGTCACTTGTTCTAACATGAATTCATCATGTTCATACCTTCTGAAAAACAGTTACAAGTTACAAATTTTATGTGCCTGGAGTAAAATGATTTTTTAATTTTGGAACGTTTTTTTTGTTGTTGTTGTTGTTGTTGTTTGTTTCTGTTTTTATTTGAAGTTCCACTGTGGCATAAAAATGACTAAAGTTCTGTATTCAAGCTCGACTCTACGTCACTACTAGTCATTACAGTACATATAGATCATACTGACAAAGCCTTGCGGTGTTCTACTTTCTAACAGCATAGTTGGGCTGTGAAATTGTGATTTATTTTCTACAGCCCTGGATACAGCATATCCACAGCCTAAATTCTTTACAACCTCAAAAGCCGCAACACCTCATGTCAAGCACATTAACTTGTGACCAGTGTCGATGCTATGCGATGTGGTGGGGGTGAGGTGAAGGGCATTTACCCCGTCCCCAAACATAGATTTTGCCAGCCATCCCCTTTCTCCCATTCATCACAAACACATTAACACACCCTCTCTCACATAAACATTGACTCTGCTTTTTTTTTTGCTCTTCCCATACACACCCAGCCGATGAACTTATTCAGTAAAGAATTACAAGCTCGAATGCAGTTAGCCTACATAGTTTGTGAATCTTGCCCTCAAAATATGGGTCGTAGGCCCTACCTTATTATTTTTAACGTTCAAAAACTGTGTAAACCTTTAAAAGCCTCCAGAATAGTCCGAAAGCACAATTTTTTGTCTGGTTTTTTATCTGGGAGGAGAGGTCTTGGAGCTTGAGAAAAATTGAATAACCCCCCCCCCCCCCCCCCCCCATAAACAAATAAATAAATAAAAATAAAACCTTCCAATAAATCTTCAAGGAATGCTCCTGCCTTAAAAATTATTGATATCCACCTCTACCCTTCCACCCACCCTCCTCACCCATGGGGAGCATATCATGTCACTTACTTGCCCCCCTCCCTCCCCTCTATGCAAGATTTTCTAGTGCCGCCCCTGCTACTGGTCAACTTAGGTAACACACAGTTGTGTTAGTTTTTCTTTCAATTGGAGCCTTATTAATTTTATGATCGGGATGCAACTCAATTATATTCATTTAGCAAAATTTTTAAAAATGACAAAATTCAAGTATCTTTCAAAACTTTCCTTCGAAGCTGTTCGAGAAACATTTCTCGTTTCTGGTAATTGTTGCTGGGACCAATAATGTATACCATTTTCTAAACTCATTTTAAGAAGGGATTTGCCTTTCAAAGAAGTGGAAAGTTAAAAAAAAAAAAAAAACTTCAATTTTTTTCCAGTCCTCGTAGCAGGCGGGAGGGGGAGGGGGGGGGGGGGCATCAGCTGTAAACAAAAATACACGAGGCCCAAAATTAAGCCCTTGGAATAACCTCTGGTGGGGTCAGAAAAACATTTGCAAGACACTAAGACCCGTGGGATGTGTTCCGCCCACCCCCTTCCGAAGCCAAACCATTTTTTCAAATCCACTTTTTCCACATTTATTTCACTGATAAAAGACCTTTGAGCATTGTTATATCTTTGGTGGTCACTTAAGAACATGATAGGTAAAAGATACAGGTTTTATTTGCTTTGAAAGTTACTTCAATTTTCATATTTCTCATCAAAATTGGATTTTTGCACACAGACACATACAAAAAATGGCTCAAATTTTGTTTTTAGGTAGTCCAGGGGTGGAATGTGTATTTTTTTTTACAGCTGACCTCCCACTAGTCCTCATGAACTGTTGGTGACAATTGAGTTATTTTCTGATGAAACATGAAAGAATAATCTTTTCCAAACGATTGGTTGGGTGGTAAGGTAGACTGCATGTAAGCCTGAAATAATTAGATGATGTAGTTTCACTGTAGCATAATGCCAATATCACAAACACGCATACACAACAAAACAGAAGGGAATACCCGAGAGACAAAAACAATACTTACCATGTTATGTAAAAAAACCTTATTTTGCACAGTATTGTTTTTGTTTGCTTGTTTGGGTTTTTTGCGTGTCTTGTTCACAGATCCCTTTTGTCCTGGCAGGAGCGAGAAGTGGTTGGGAATGGGAGTTGTTTTGAAAAACTAAAAACTACAGTCGGCAATTGATAACTCAAAATCGGATGATTCGAATATATGAGATAACTCGAAGTTGGCTACCAGTCCCAGCAATCAGGGACTAGCAATCCCACTCCACCCCTCCCAGGAAATATAGACCGTCGCTGTTCTATATTTTCTGGGAGGTGTGGAGGTGGTTCCTTTGTCCAGATTACAAGTTTCTGTGTTCTTGTGTTCAAGGCTTCCAAATCCCTCAAATACATCTGAAGTGCATAACTCGAAGACCGGGATAAGTCGAAGTTATCGGCCGGTCCCATAAACTTCGAGTTTCGACTGTACATGTGAATTGTGATTCTGCAAAATGTGTTAATGGTGGTGTTGAAAAGTACTGAATGGCAACAAAATTTAGAATTGGGAAGACAATCTTGCAGTACATTGTACTTCAAGATAACTTGTTAATGGAAGCTCAAATAAATAAATCAATTTTTGTGAAGTGCCTAAAATTATGTTGTCTTGAAGATTTCTTGACACGCCATTTCATTTCAAAGAAAATGATGGCGTTTGTCAGCCAGCGTTTTACCTGGGCAACAAAATATTACAGGTGCCTCTCTGTGCATGTATGTGGTGTGTAGTGGTTGATCCTGACCCCGCAATCCACATCTAGATTTGTGTTTAGAGCCTCCGACAAATACGCTTACTGAAAAATCATGACGCCTCCAATTTTTTTCCTACTGCATGTAATTTATTGGTTGATACTGGGAAATTAATAGAAGAAATGTTGTCACCAAGATGAGATACGCGATTGCTCATTCTCACACATTGTTTCTAACTGTAGAGTCAGTGTCAGTGAAAAAACCCCTCCAAAAACCTGTCCAGAGACGTCAGGTTACCAAGGGCTGGATTCAGAAATATGGGGGGCATGGGCAGCCTCGAGTAGAAGCTCAATTTTTTCTTACGCTCATAACATCCAGATCCCAAAGTGGTCTGGCCAACGAGCGGCTTAATTGGGGTCTTGTGGAGGGGGGATAAATACTCACTGGCGTAGCCAGGAGTTTTGATTGGGGGTGGCAAAATATACGAACAAATGTATGTATAGTATGCTAGGGTGGTACATATAGATAATTCTCTATGCAGAGCTGTGCAAATGGTAGACTGAAGAGTCACTGGTACTGCATAGAGAATAATAAAATTTTACCACAAAATTATCAGGGTGAATTTTAATGCAGTACGGTTGTATGTGAATCCGTCCATGAATAAATCTCTAAGAATTGTTTTCCTGAAGTCGTCATTAAGTGGGACAGGATATGTTATAGGCATAATATATCACGCTGGCTGGATGGCGGTGGGAGTGAGTATGCAGTACCGTTGGTTGGAGATTCGGTGTTAGTTCTCTCGAGAAAAAATTGTCATCCATGCTTTGATGCCTTTGCGACGTTGTGCACGTTGGCCCATATTGGCATTATTGTAGATGGCACTGTAAAATTTCTGTTGGTCCTGTTTCTTCTTCTGCTTTTTTGTTTTTTGTCTTTGTTTTTTGTTGTTATTATTGTCTGTTTTCAGCCTACTAGTTATGTTGGTGAGGAGAGTCGTGTGTTAATGGATTTTCTGTATTCAATTTGCCGATGCATGGAAAGAAGCCGAAAATGTGCAAAAAGCATTCCCTCTCCCCCTCCCCCCCTCCCCCCCCCCCCCCCCCCCCCCAACAAAAAACAAACAAACAAAAAATGAACAAGAAATAAACAAAAATGAAAAACCTGACAGCTCGGGGAAAACAAATCTTTTTCAAAACTTTCTTTGCAGATTGCTCCTCTCATACCATGAATTAAACCATATCCACTGTGAATTAAAGCTCAGATGGTAGTTTGTTATCTTCCTTCACTCTTAAATATTGCATTTTTTTTGTAAAAGAAATAACTTGTTACTGTTCGCTAAACGTTCTTCACATTCTCATGAGAGATAACGTTGCATATATGCATCGTATAAGTATTACGTTGAAACATCAAACGTTCGATTCAAGTTATGGGGCTGTTGGACATCCCACTTTACACGTTGCATTGACCCATTTATAAATGTCAGATGAACCTAAAGTAAACTTTGTTGGAATCCTCAATTTCAGGAGAGTAGAGATGTAACTCTAACTCAATTTCAAATTTTTGACCCCTAAGGTCCCTTTTCGCAGCTCATGGCCCAATTATGTAAGAGGGTGAAGGTGCTTGTGAGTGTATGAGGGAGAGTGTGTGTCAGTGACGAATGGGAGCAAAATGGAGGCAAATGGAAAATCACTAAACCTCAGGTAAAGTTTGCGAAAGAGAAAATTGAGAGGAGAGTGATTTTGATTGAGAATGTTGATTTCAATGTATAACTTCATTTTTAGCTCAACTTTGACGAAGTCAAATTTGAGCTATTGTCATGGCCCGTCGTCCGTCTGTCCGTCTGTCCGTACGTCAACAATTGGCTATGGCTCGGGCTAGAGGTCGTATTTATGAACCGATCTTTACGAAACTTCTTGTGTACCTTTGTTATGACCCTGGGATGGGAACGAGTGTTTTTAGGTGTGGTCCGAAATTCAAAATGGCTGCCAGTGGCCATTTTGTACCGATGATGCAAAAATCAGTTTTTTGTACAGAACTTCTGTATGAAAGTTCTGATTTGAATAAAGTTTTGTATAAATGTTTAGTACCATGGGATACATCACATATAATACGGGTTTTTTTCTCGTGCGTAAATTATGCAAATTAGACTGACTTTGATTTATTTAGTGTTACTTTCAGAGCTGTAAGTGCCAAGCTGCTATGGCTCGGGCTAGAGGCCGTATTTATGAACCGATCTTTACGAAACTTCTTGGGTACCTTTGTTATGACCGTGGGACGAGAACGAGTGTTTTTGGGTGCAGTCCGAAATTCAAGATGGCTGCCAGCTGCCATTTTGTACCGACGATGCAGAAATCTGTTTTTTGTACAGAACTTCCATATGAAAGCTCTGATTTGAATAATTTTTTGTATGAATGTTTAGTACCATGGGATACATCACATATAATACGGGTTTTTTTCTCGTACGTAAATTGTGCAAATTAGACTAATTTTGATGTTTTTTGGGGTTACTTTCAGCACTGTAAGTGCAAATGCCAATACGGCTCGGGCTAGAGGCCGTATTTATGAACCGATCTTTACAAAACTTCTTGGGTACCTTTGGTATCACCGTGGGACGAGAACGAGTGTTTTGGGGTCCGGTCCAAAATTCAAGATGGCCGATGGCAGCCATTTTGTACAAAATTAGGTGCAATCAGATTTTTGCACAGAACTTCCATATGAAAACCCTGATTTGAATAATTTTTTTGTGTGAATGTTTAGTACCATGGGATGCATCACATATAATACGGGTTTTTTTCTCGTGCAGAAATTATGCAAATTAGATGAACTTTGATTTTTTCAGTGCGACTTACAGTAAGTACACATGTCAGTACGGCTCAGACTAGAGTCTGTATTTATGAACTGATCTTCACGAAATGTCTTGGGTACCTTTGTTATCACCTTGGGACGAGAACGAGTGTTTCTGGGTGCGGTCTAAAATTCAAGATGGCTGCTAGTGGCCATTTTGTACCGAAATTAGGTCTAATCAGTTTTTTGTACACAACTTCTATACAGCTCAGACTAGAGGCCATATTTATGAACCAATCTTTACGAAACTTCTTGGGTACCTTTGTTATCACCGTGGGATGAGAGCGAGTGTTTTTGGGTGTGGTCCGAAATTCAAGATGGCCACCAGCAGCCATTTTGTACCAAAATTAGTGCAATCAGTCTTTTGTATAGAACTTCTGTATGAAAGTTCTGATTTTAATAAATTTTTGTATGAATGTTTAGTAACATGGAATACATCACATATTGTAAGGGTTTTTTTTTCGTGCAGAAATTATGCAAATTAGATGAACTTTGATTTATTCAGTGCTACTTACACAGTGTAAGCACACATGTCAATACGGCTCAGGGTAGAGGCTGTATTTATGAACCGATCTTCACAAAACTTCTTGGGTACCTTTGTTATCTCTTTGGGATGAGAATGAGTGTTTCTGGGTACGGTCCAAAATTCAAGATGGCTGCCAGTGGCCATTTTGTACCGAAATTAGGTCCAATCAGTTTTTTGTCACAAGTTCAAAACAGCTCGTATTTATGAACTGATCTTCACAAAACTTCTTGAGTACTTTTGTTTTCACCTTGGGACAGGAACGAGTGTGTTTTGGGGTGCCTTTGTTATCACTGTGCTATGAGAACAAATATTTTGGGGTTCAGTCAGACCCACTCTGGGACTCAAAGATTTTTTCTAGTTCAGCATCTGACTGTCACCCACCTTTACAATACTTTACCTATACATTTGTTACAGGCAACGGTCAGTATTTATGTACAGACCGTTACAATACTTTATATGTACCTTTGTTATCAGGTCATTACCTAGATGTTTGTCATTGCTGTGTCACATACTATACATGTACATGTCTTTGTCTTGACAAGTTGAGCTACAGTGTCATTGACACTTTCATTTTTTTTATATGCTTGTTATGTACAAGCATATCTGGTTTCTTGTTCGCAAAATTACTGAGATGTCTTTCAAAAGTGTGCCTCTGTCATCATAGTTAATGAAGAGCTAGCGGCAATTAGTGCTCATGGATTACGTCAATTGCCTAAGAGGTCCCTAGTAGGATCGACGGAGTTGACATTCGCTAGCACACCCGGGGTAGCGTCCATTCATCGAATGTTTCGGCAGTCGGGTTCGTCCGTTGCGGTCTAGGAAGGAGATTTGGGTGATGCGAGCACTATAATAGACTTTAGTACACACCCAGTGACGATGGATTAGAGGAGAGATCGGAGGAAGCCTGTTAGTCCGGTTCCTAGCTCGTCCGGTCCGTCCGGGCGGTGAGCGAGAGAGGTCCCTCTCTTGTGCAACAACATATGGGACCGGATGTTGTGGTACAGACATTTCACCTTCGGAGCGTATGTCCTCCACTCGGGACGCTCCGTTATATAGACAGTCCGAGTGACTGTCGATAATGCTTCCTCATCCTCACAGCAGCACACGACCGCACATTGGCTATGTGACCTTGAATATCCGGCCAGCTTCGGCATTCAGTGATTCCATGGCGAACAGGTCACGCCATCCGCTAGCCAAGGGACACGAGGCCTGCACACTCCGGTCGCTCGAATAATAGAAGTATGCACGGGGTAACGAACACGGAGCTTCCAGCGGCAATGCATCGTAAGACCGCTTCTCCACAGGCCTCAGTGACGGACGTGCTATCCAAAATAGCACAGCTTATCGTAGCATCCCAGCAAACGACAGATTCTCGGTCGGATCAGGAATAATCCGACAGTGCTGGGTCGGTGCGCTCCGTTGTTGCATCAGGTACGGACGACCGAATATTTCATAGGGTCTGACAGGATGGCGAAAGGGATTCGGATGATTTCGAGCTTTCCCTTTCGGAACAACAGAAGCTGCCATACATTTTTTCCGGCATTATCTTCCAGAGGTTGTTCTGTCGGACTACATTGCTGCGATGCTGGATAAGAGACTAATAGCGTCATTGGACACAGAGTTTTGGATCGGTTCAGGGACATTGTCCAATAATGTCTTAGAGCATTCGAATTATTGAACGACGCTATATATATATAAGCTTGCTATCAATATCCTAGTCTAGTTTCTTGTCCGCAATGCTCTATTCTGCCTTTCGTGAATTCTAGGAAATAATTGTTTATTGACAGAACTGGGCTTACCGAGAGTTCCTTTGCGTCTAAGACGGCGAGTCTGAAGATTGCAAATTATCTTTTTCGCCGTCTATGTCAATTCCAACCACGATGTTGGAAACGACAATGATGTATAATAGACTTAACTTTAGACGCTTTATCATACGTACACCACCTTACTGAGATGTTTATCATTACGTCTTCAAGAGAAAGAATTCCAGGATATGATCCTCAATGAGATTTCTTTCAGGGGCAGTAGTTTTTCCACGTATAACTCCGCCCTTCAGTGGCAACCTGGAGTTGGTTAGACGTGACGCAGCCCTAGCTACATCCACTCGCGTGGATAGTAAGGTGAAGAACTCTCTCAGAGTCGCTTCGGTCTCGAGAAGCTTCTCTTCGACGGCAACCTTTCAGCAATCTTTAATTGCTCGATATACACGTTCTCTTGTCTATCAAGTGTAACAAGAGATTCAGACGTGGGCAAACATTCGGTGGTTGACTCAGAGAGTTCCACTGCAGTTGCCGGATCCGAGTTTTTCGATTATGACGGATGCCAGTCAAACAGGTTGGGACACAATTTTGATCCCAACAGATTCGAAGTGCCAGGGTCTTTGGGTTCCGCAGTTTTTAGGCAAGCTCCTTACTTCCAAGGAAGAATATTATGTTGGCTTGCACTACGTCATTGGATGAATTTTATTCAGAAACGCATGTTCAATCCTGTCCGATAATACGACAGTAGTTGCGTATATCCGGAACCAGGGAGGCACTCATTCGGTTCCGTTATTGATTTTAACGGAAAGAATCCTTCTGTTTGTTATAGAACACCAAGTTCTGTTTCGGTTCGTCATATTCTCGGTCGTCGGATCGTATTAACAGACTCCCTTTCACGTAAGGGTCGTTTTTTGCCGTCGGAATGGACTATCAACAAACAAGTATTCAATCAGATTTGCTATCAATGGGAGCGCCCAGTGATAAATTTATTTGCGACACAACTCTCCAATCAATTGTAGACGTATGTGTCACCGTGTCCGGATCCCTGAGCATATGTAGTTAACGCTCTATCGATCTAGTAGGACGCGATGATAGGATATGCGTATCCTCCAGCGCTGTTGATTCAGCAAGTATTGCTAGGATTATTCATTCACAATACAATTCTGTTGGTAGCATCTCTGTCTCCACAGAGACGGTGGATAAATTTAATTAGATGTCTACTGTGGGACTTACCGCAGAAACTTCTTCCACGAGAGGATCTTCTTTTCGCTGGGGAAATCGTGTCAACTCTATCACAACCCGCAAGGTATCAACCTTCACGTATTCCGTTGTGTGGTTCTTCTTGCATGGCAAGCTTTGTACAGGACGAGCAGTGGACGCGATTCCTAACTGTAGAAGGACCTCCTCTTCGCTATATTATGTGGCTAAAGTGGAGGGTCTTCCGTCGTTGGTGTAGGGATCTTTATGTTGATATTTTTGATCCCTCCATACCAGACATTGCAAACTTTCTAGTATACTTGTTTAACGAGATCATCTGCAGCCAGTTACTTTTAAAGGTTATAGGTCTATGTTATCTGATACCTATGCACACCATGATAGTTTACAATGGAGCCTAATGTCTCTTTATCTAAGTTAGTTTGAAACTTTTCGATAAGAGACCTTGAATCGTTAGATTAATTCCTATTCGGAATTTAGCTTGGGTTCTTATTAATTAAAGCAACCATTTGAACCCCTTGAGACAGCAGTTTCAAAATTCTGGCCTTTTAAGGCAGCGATTCTCTTAGTCTTCTCTTCTGCTGAAGAGTCAGTGAGCTTCATGCACTATCGGTGAACGATTCTCACTTTCGTAGTATCGGGAACTCTATTACCTTTGCTACTAATGTTGTATTTTGGGTTAAGAATCAGGCTCCTAATGATATTCGGAACCTATTGTTTTTAAGGTCCTTCCGTCTTCGAGCGGGCATAGGCCTTTTCTCTGTCCGGATAGACCTTTATGTATTTATTAACAGATCTCAGTTTATCAGTAGGACGTAAAGCTTCTTCTGGCTCTGATGCCTAATAGAAAGGTCATTACGGTCCATTCTATTTCTTAATGCATTCAGTTAACTATCGGTACTGCTTAGGATAATCTATCCTTAACTCAGCAGTCTGTGCTTAAGATTTCGGCTCATGAAGTAGGAGCTCTTCTACATCTTGGGCTGACGTATAGTTTTGCTGTTATAGATCAAGTAGGCTGCATATTGGTCTCAGCCATCCACATTCACGAATTTTTATCTCAGAAATATTGTATCCATTTCTGGAGACCTGCATTATTTAGGTCCATTATCAGCTGCTCAGAAGTCGATCACTTAACAATTGCAACTATAGCTATGTAGGCTTTATATTCCGGCAGTGACTCCATCCTGCTGCCCTCTTCGCTCTGGGTTATTTGACCCAGGGCAAGAAAAAGGGGGGGGGGGGGGGAGGGTGTTCCCTTGGGTCACCTGTTTTATTATGAAAACAAGGGGATACCTCCTCCGGAGTTAGTAATTCTGAGCTGTTACTGGGATGGTTTCTTAAGTGAAAGTTATGTTTTTAAATTCATTCATGTCATAGTTTTAAAGTATAGCATTTGAATATGTCATGTGTCAAACGGATGTTATTATACTATCCTCGGACACTTTTAAAAGAGTATAAAGAGTCTCAATTCTTTGGACTAACTTTATTTATTGGCTTACTTTAAAAATAATTAGTATAAGAATTATACTGGATATTAATAGAGAACATGGATGTTATGATGCTCAATTATAGAAGGTATTGTGTCTTTCTAATTTGTCATAAATAAGAAAGATTCACGTGAAGCCTATTTCTCCTTTTCTCCTCCAGGATATGACTCTTTTTTATATAATTGAGCTTATTGGATTTTCCTCTATGTCCTGGGCCCTCCAGCCTTTTTACTATTCAACTAGGTCTGGGTCATTGGTACAGTATAAAAATCTGAAAAAATTTATAGTAATTTATATATTTTTTATACTTACCAATGACCCAGACGGGGATGGCCCTCCCAGGAGTTGGGAACTCATACCTCCCCACTGAGGACATAGCGCTTACCAGGCACTGTTGGTAAGAATGATTAATGGCGCCAATTTTGGGACGTCCTTGACACTGCGCATGCGCAGTAGAGGTGAAGTATGGAGGGCCATTCAGGACATGTTTTCTTTGGTTTTAGATGCAAATTTTGGGGATTGGGGGGCAAAATTTGTGTTTGGCCCTATATTTTTAAGAGTTAGCACCAGCTATGTCTGGGTCATTGGTAAGTATAAAAAATATATAAATTACTATAAATTTTTTAAGTTTCGTGCACATTTTCGTGATGACATGTGTATTGAAGAATGCTTCACCGGTACCGGTAGTCAAAACTTTAATTCAGAGAAATATGGGGTGGGCTTATTTTGGGTGATACCCCAAAAATATGTTTTCTAAAAAGCCCTAATCTGAGTAACTAGTACTATTTAGTTGAGATTATCAGCGATTTGCCTGAGAACTTGATTTGGAAAAAAAAAGACATATCGGCTGCCAATATCGGCAGAATTGGTATTTTTTGCCGATACCGATACCCGGCCGATAAGCCATTTATCGGCCGATACCGATAACCCGTACCGATAATCGGCTCATCACTAATGTTTGACTTCAATGGTAGCATGGCTGCTGCAGCCGTGTATTTTTATACCCCACGCAACGAAGTTGCTGGGGTATAATGTTTTTGACTGGTCAGTCCGTCAGTCCTACTTGTTTTCCGGACTTTTTTTCTACACGCTTCCTGATATTGAGCTGATTTTTGGTATGTGAGTCTAACATGGTGGCCTATAGATCAAGTTTGCATTTTTTTCTGCTCCACTGATATTTACCGAAATTACGGCCCTTGAACTCTGAAAAATTCATCAAAATTTCAGTTTTCCGGACTTTTTTTCTACACGCTTCCAGATATTGAGCTGATTTTTGGTATGTGAGTCTAACATGGTGGCCTACAGATCAAGTTTGAATTTTTTTCCGCTCCACTGATTTTTACCGAAATTACGGCCCTTGGACTCTGAAAAATTCATCAAAATTACAGTTTTCCGGACTTTTTTTCTTCACGCTTCCAGATATTGAGCTGATTTTTGGTATGTTAGTCTAACATGGTGGCCTACAGATCAAGTTTGCATTTTGTTCCGCTCCACTGATTTTTAGAAAAATTACGGCCCTTGAACTTTGAAAAGTTCATCAAAATTACAGTTTTCTGGACTTTTTTTCAACACGCTTCCAGATATTGAGCTGTTTTTGGGTATGTTAGTCTAACATGGTGGCCTACAGATCAAGTTTGCATTTTGTTCCGCTCCACTGATTTTTACCGAAATTACGACCCATGGACTCTGAAAAATGCATTAAAATTACAGTTTTCCGGACTTTTTTTCTACACGCTTCCAGATATTGAGCTGATGTTTGGTATGTTAGTCTGACATGGTGGCCTACAGATCAAGTTTGCATTTTGTTCCGCTCCACTGATTTTTACCGAAATTACGGCCCTTGAACTTTGAAAAGTTCATCAAAATTACAGTTTTCCGTACTTTTTTTCTACACGTTTCCAGATATTGAGCTGATTTTTGATATATTAGTCTAACATGGTGGCCTGCAGAACAAGTTTGGGTTTTGTTCCACTCCACTGATTTTTACCAAAATTACGGCCCCCATAGACTTTGAAAAGTTCATCAAAATTACAGTTTTCCGGGCTTTTTCTCTGCTTGAATTCTTTCAATACCGTTGAAACTATAGAACACTGTTTTCTGCAGTATTCCTAGAATCTATGTTTATTTTTAAAAAATGATTAGAGCTTGAAATATCGGTGCGCGTGGAGTATGTGAGCGTGCTCACTAAGGTTCTTTCTTTTTTCTCCGATTTTAACAAAATTTCATATGCAGGTTTAGCTTTGACCATGACTATTTTTCATAATGTTTGGCTTCAAATCAGCCAATGGTAGCATGGCTGCTGCAGCCATGTATTTTTTTTCTCAGATTTTTACAAAATTTTATATACAAGTTCAGCTTTGACCATGACTACTTTTCATAATATTTGGCTTTAAATCAGTCAGTAGTAGCATGGCTGCTACAGCCATGTTTTTTTTTTCTCTGATTTCAACAAAATTTCATATGTATGTTTAGCTTTGACCATGTCTGTTTTTCATAATGTTTGGCTTCAAATCAGGCTAGGGTTGGGGGTCCCATGGGTGAATTTTTTTTTTTGCTTTAGAGTTTATTTTGGGGGATTTTGAGTAATTTCATGACAAAAAAATTTCATCCACGGAGCGATTCAATTTTTTTTTTCTGCATGAAATCACTAAAAATGCCCCAAAACACATTTTAAGGCCAAGGAAAAAAATTGTTCACCCAGTTCACCACATGGGGTCTGGTCCGGGGAGGATTTCTTTTTTAGCTCAACTTTGACGTAAGTCAGATTTGAGCTTATGCTA
This sequence comes from Pictodentalium vernedei, assembly GCA_031216915.1. NCBI lineage: Eukaryota > Metazoa > Mollusca > Scaphopoda > Dentaliida > Dentaliidae > Pictodentalium > Pictodentalium vernedei. The sequence continues at coordinate 383,709,773 of CM062296.1, forward strand.
TGGCCAGTCGTCCATCTGGCCATCTGTCCATCCTGTCCGTCAACAATTCAATACGGAGCCGAGAGGTCCTTGGTTCGAATCCCACCTTTCGGCAACCGCGTTGTGTCCTTGGGCAAGACACTTCATCTCCAATGCCCGCGTGGGGGCACAATGACGCTGTGTACTAAGGCGTACTGCACATCGATGGTACGCATGTCTTCAGCCAGTCTAACCCTGCCTGTGCTGCAGTGCGGAGTTATGATGTTGGGGAGCTGGCAGCTGCTCGTCGTTACTTGGTGGTTCTCTCCAGGTTTTCTGGCTTTCTCCACCCATAAAACTGTCACGGTCATGATTAGCCAATGTGCATAAATATGTGACCTTAAACATCAATAAATAAATTCAATACGGCTCGGACTAGAGGCCGTATTTATGAACCGATCTTTCCGAAACTTCTTGGGTACCTTTGTTATGATCGTGGGACGAGAACGAGTGTTTTGGGGTCCGATCCGAAATTCAGGTTGGCTGCTAGTAGCCATTTTGTACAAAATTAGGTGCAATCAGATTTTTGCGCAGAACTTCCATATGAAGGCTCTGATTTGAGTAATTTTTTGTATGAATGTTTAGTACCATGGGATACATCACATATAATACAGGTTTTTTTCTCGTGCAGAAATTATGCAAATTAGATGAACTTTGATTTTTTCAATGCTACTTACACACAGTAAGTACACATGTCAATACGGCTCGGGCTAGAGTCTGTATTTATGAACCAATCTTCATGAAACATCTTGGGTACCTTTGTTATCACTTTGGGACGAGAACGAGTGTTTCTGGGTGTGGTCCAAAATTCAAGATGGCTGCCAGTGACCATTTTGTACCAAAATTATGTCCAATCAGTTTTTTTCTCGTGCGTAAATTATGCAAATTAGACTAACTTTGATGTATTTAGTGTTACTTTCAGCACTGTAAGTGCAAATGCCAATACAGCTCGGGCTAGAGGCCGTATTTATGAACCGATCTTTTCGAAACTTCTTGAATACCTTTGGTATCATCATGGGACGAGAACAAGTGTTTTTGGGTCCAGTCCAAAATTCAAGTTGGCCGATGGCTGCCATTTTGTACAAAATTAGGTGCAATCAGATTTTTGCGCAGAACTTCCTTATGAAAGCACTGTTTTGAATAATTTTTTGTGTGAATGTTTAGTACCATGGGATACATCACATATAATACGGGTTTTTTTCTCGTGCAAAAAATTATGCAAATTAGATGAACTTTGATTTTTTTCAGTGCTACTTACACACAGTAAGTACACATGTCAATACGGCTCGAGCTAGAGTCTGTATTTATGAACCGATCTTCACAAAACATCTTGGGTACCTTTGTTATCACCTTGGGACGAGAACGAGTGTTTCTGGGTGTGGTCCAAAATTCAAGATGGCTGCCAGTGGCCATTTTGTACCGAAATTAGGTCCAATCAGTTTTTTGTCACAACTTCTATACGGCTCGTATTTATGAACTGATCTTCACGAAACTTCTTGGGTGCCTTTGTTTTCACCTTGGGACAGGAACGAATGTGTTTTGGGGTGCCTTTCTTATCACTGTGCTATGAGAACAAATATTTTGGGGTTCAGTCAGACCCACTCTGGGACTCAAAGATTTCTTTTCTAGTTTAGCATTTGACTGTCACCCACCTTTACAATACTTTATACATTTGTTACAGGATATTAGGTCATTATCTAGATGTTTGTCTTTGCTGTGTCACATACAATACATGTGCATGTCTTAAGTTGAGCTACAGTGTCATTGACACTTTCATTTTAATACTGTTGAATTGTACATTCAAAGTGTATTTTTATCTCAATATACTTAAGTTAATGTTATTGTTTGCCTGTGGTTCAGAATAAAATTGCAAGCTTGAAATCTAGTGTTTGTTTATTAAATTTATTGCCAGAATTCCTGAATTGAACTTTTGTCTTGTAAGATCTAGAAAATCTGAAGTGAACTATATATTATGGAATGTCTACAAATTTATTTCACAGTTTCAATTGACAAACGTCCTTCAAAACGAATGTATGAATACAACTGAACACGGATGAAAATTTTGATGGTGAAAATATATGTAACCCACTATAAAATTAGTTCTGGATTTTAAATGGCAGATTATTAAAATCGTGGAAAATGGATGCGTAAATTCCAAATCGGGCACATTAATTCATGTCACTGATGAATTGAAGCGACAGGTGTCACGTGTAAAAAAGAAAACAAGGAATGGGGCTACATACCGCATGTCCTTGATAAAAAAAAATATGGTTTTAAAATGTTTCTCAGATCTCAGAATGGCCACTGTTTTTTATCTGAACGTGCGTGTTCATTTTGTGGTGGGAGTAAACTCTGGGCGTGTTGTCAATGTGCAACCCTCGTCCTGTTAGCGGGTCATGTGTGGATGTATAAGTGAACTACTGTGTGTCATGTTCATAAAAACGAAAAGGAAATTGTTTGGAATTGTACTTTAAATGGTTCAAATTTTGAGTGATTCTTAAAAATTTCCCAACATCAAAACTTAATTGAATGTTTCTGTTGTTGCAACTGAAAATGATGAAAACACACCCAAGAATAGAGGCGAGCGATTATTTTCACACCTTGGAAATTTTTGTGCAAGCGATGGTGCATGAGAGTGATCGCACTCCTTTCCCATGTGTTTGATCTGAAGCAAGAGATTCATGTTATGTTGTAAAATGAACATAGTACAAAAATAAAGATATACTACTACTTCTACTATAGTGAAAATACTTGGTCAATTCTTTTTGCACATGATATCAATGTTTGTTATTTAACCCTTTACCTAACATGAAAAGCAGACGACACTTGCAAAAAATATTCTTGAATAACTAATTTTTTTCATTTTTCGTCTCAAAAACATAGGTTATGACCCCTCGTTGGAACGAGCTCGACGAGCTCGTTCCAACGAGGGGTCATAACCTATGTTTTTGAGACGAAAAATGAAAATATAATGAAAATTAATTGGCGATTTTTGAGAATAGCGCTGGCCGGTTTTGGCCGTTACGTTAGGTAAAGGGTTATATTATCTTTTCAAAATTTTCACAAAAAATCAACAAAACCATGTCATGTGATCCCTCACTGGAGCCAGCTTGATGTGCTCATTCCAATGAGGGGGGCACTTGATATGGTTTTGTTGAATTTTTTTAAATAAATATTCTTCAGCTCTTCAATTTGTAAATAATGTGGGAAGTTGTGGCCAATCTGTTAGTTAAAGTGTTAATAAGAGTCTTCAGTTAACAGGAATTTGGTCATTTGTCTGTATTCTAGTAATAAATTAAGTATTTATTCTGTTATCTTAGACCAAATATAAGAAATTTAATACCCATATTGGATATACTGAGGTGAAATTGGTAAAAAAAAATGGGTAATTGCAGTGGCTGTTAGAGTGATCCTTATTTTGAAATATTTTATTCAGGTGTCCTGAAGGTATGGTAAATGGAATGATGTTTGGGATTTATATGCAGTAAACAGGGTTATTCAAATAAATATCCAGTTAAGTGCAATAATCATCATAATAATAATGATGTAATAATGAACACAGTGAATAGTCAATCGGGAGATTTGTGGTGTCAGTTTATCCATGTATTAACTAAACTCTCTCAATAATTAGAACAGTAATTAATTTGTTTGTTTTTAGCTGTGACTAGCAGCTCAATAAGTGGCAATGTCAGTCAGTCTGTCTGTTGGTCTGTCTGTCGGTCGGTCTGTCAGTCTGTCTGTGACCAACGAGTTTCAAAACTCAATAACTTTTGAAATACTTGATGGAATGACTTTATATTTGGCATGTAAGTGTATCTTATTGATGTCTAGCCACTGTTCAATGCATGTGTTGTTCCAAATATTTTTCTTGGAGTTATGGCCCTTGATGAACTTAGAATTTTGTGAGATTACACCACCCGTCGCAGCTACAGCGTCGATGTTGCGATTTTTTTTTAAAGGGACAATAAGACGCTAATTTGAACAAAAATAGTGACTCTTACAATTTGGTTTATATGTGAAAAAGAATGTAAAAAAAACACTGTATACAATGTGTAAGACATCAGAAGCAACACAAAATTACTTAAATCTGTAATTAAAAAGATTTAATGCAGACAAAATGTCAGAAAATATGACTTTGCAAAGAAAAATATGAAGTCATCCAAGAGTTATCAGAAGTAAACAAATCCCTGTGACATCATTTCTGAATACATATATTTTGTAATTTTAAATTTGCTGTTGTTCAAATAAATGACTGTCACAAACAACAACTCTGCTTTATTTTGGCAATAATTGGATAATGTTAGACAAAAAACTGCAGTTATGTATCCAATAAAACCCTCTGCATGTTTGTCAACAATGGCCATCTGAAATAGATTTCATATATGCATATGCTATAAATTAACCTGGGAGAACACGAATTTCACCTTTGTCCTTCTGAAAAAGCTAATTATCCCCTGCCAAAATGAAGTTTGCAGGGGATATAGAAATGGGATCTGTCCGTACATTCATCTGTCCATTCATTTGTCTCTTCATCCATTCATCTGTCCACCCATCCGTAACAACTTTGGACCTTCACATCTCAGTCAGTGGATGTTGGATTTAAATGATCTTTGGTATGCTGATAGACCACCTTGGGGTAAAAGATGTTCACAAGTATCTTGGTTTTGTCCATTTTTTTTTCTCGAGATATGGGCCTTTTTCCACTTTTTTCAACTTGGAAACCCTTCAGTTTAGAAATCCTTGGCAGGGGATACCCGTGGCATTGCACCTTGTTTCAATGAATATGGAATAAGACATTGCACAGAATTTTCCTTTGGAAATTGCCTAAACTGTTTGGGTTGAAAAACTACCATATGACATTTTGCAAATATCCAAAAAATTCTCGCCTTCAAGTTAATTTATTTAATCGAAAAGGATGATTTCAGACAAATGATATATAAAACATAAGTGTACTTTTGCAATGGTCAACATATCTCCAAAATTGTGGCTTATTGTCCCTTTAATGTGTTGGAACCCAGGGATTGTGTTTGCTGCTAAGATGTTTAGCTTTACACAAATGGCACAAATGGAAGATGGTTTTGGAGGAGCCACTCTTAACTCTTAAGGGCTGGACAAATATCCTGAATTCCCACCAGCCCACAGCCTTTATCCATCCAGGCAGCCAAGACTGGCAGTAGAAACCACTGCCTAGATAATTTGCCTATTGTTAGCAGAACCTGCTTATGATGGCATGTTAAGGTCACTTGGTCTGTGGTTTCAAATGTCGGAAGAAGGCCTTTAATGATTAAGGGAGTGGCAGCTAATAAACAGCAGGTAGTGTTTTGTCAGCAGTGCTTGAGGATAATGGTTCACAGTTCAAATATTGGACCCATAAACAGTTCTACCATCCTGTCTTGGTGATGGTAGATAATGTGGTTCAACTCGACGAAAATGGGCATGACAAAATATGTTGAAATAATGAAAGAGATATTGATGGCAAGAATACAGATGCACGAGCAAATGCTACGCACCACATTAATATAATAAAACAGAAAATGATGGGAGTGGTGTTCTAGTTCGATTTGACTCGAAAGGTTCAGTACTTAGCGCAACACACGTCTGCTATGTTGTGTTGTCATTGGGGAGATAACTACTAACTATTGTTGATGTCACAGGGTGGAGGTGAGGGATTATCAAAAAAATGGGTGAGAAATAAGAGGGAAGAAATACTGTGTTACATGTAGCAGTGTCAGTGGATTCTATGGAAAATTTTTATTAACCCTTAACTGGTAGAGTGCTGAATTATTTTTGGCCATCAAATCTTGTACACATGTCGTTGCCTTGTTACAATTTATGGGAGAGTGCCAATTGGCACTCTCCCATAAATTGTAACAAGGCAAACCCTTACAGACTAAATAATGTCACTTCAAAGATAATACAAAGCACATCCACTGAATATGAGCCTTCAAGTTGTGGTACCTGCACTAAAGAATAAAGCCCAAATATGGGCTTCCAGCACTCTACCAGTTAAGGGTCTAATTCCAATGTTTATCACTTTTACTGCAACTGAACAGGTGCCCCAACATGCAGTATCAGGGTTAACTTTAAAATTACATTCGAAATACTCTGGAGCTTATTTTTAGATAAGTCTTGGCTGCCCAAATAGGTAGCCAAGACTTGCCTAAAACAACTATAAAGCCACAGGATGTAGGCTGTCAACGTATAGCAAGAATATATAAAAATCTCCAGGCCCTTAAGGGTTAAATCACTCTCAAATTTCTGTGTTTTCTCCAAAGTAAATTTGATCGGAATATATCAAGACATTGGTGAAAAATGTTGGAGCTTTGTGGCTATCAAAATCAGTTAAAACACTATCCAGTTTTATATGTATTTGTTTCTGATCTATTCTTCAGCCAGGATTCTTTCCTGTTTGACCTATTATGAGTAGGAGAAGAAGTTATAATCAGAGAGAACCACCAAGCAACCACAAGTAGTCTTCAGACTTTCAAGCTTAACTAACTGTGCACAAAGTTCAGCTGTTGGAGACCAGGTTGCAACTGTTGAAGACATGTCATCTGCATTCTTTATTTCTCAGCACACTCCATTACTGGTCTCCTTTATGAGAACAAGAAAATAACAGAATCTATTGAAAAAGTAAACTACTCCCAAATTTTTCAGCCCTCAGACTTGCTAGGCCCTGGCACTCTTGTTATAAGCTTTTAATGTGTATCTTGAATCAGATTTAATGGATCACCAAAATGAAAGAAAATTACATGATTCTGGTTAATTGAACATTCCTGTTAATCAAATGTTTTTCATTTACAAAGTTGCGATTCAATTTGCAAAGTTTCACAGCATCTGCTTCTAGCACTTTCTAAAAGGATTGGACAGCATTGTCAATTGATATCACTTTCTTTCAGTGTAATAAATAGAGGATATCTATGCTATTTTAGTGGATATCAGGAATTATCACATGGGTGTGGACGTGGAAGTTTTCTCAACTCCTCACGAAGAAGATTTTCTTTTTATTATATGCTACGTGACATTTTACTCAGCAGTATTCGACTCAATTCAACTGAAAACACGTATGTTTCAAAACAATATCAAAGATCAACTGATCGTTCTTTCAAGCCTGTACTAGTCAAATCACTCAAACATCAAAAATAGTCCCACTTTCCCACAATAATTTAACCAACTAATTGTTCAACTCACAGATGAAATTTAATAATTATAATACTGCAAATGAGAATATTCTCATATTTTTCATTAATGTTAATTTTTAGAATATTTTAAATGTCATTTTACAACAAGGAATTTGGAATTGAGTGTGCTGACTTATTTACAAAACACCTTCCTGGGTGAATTGATCAACAAGGTTTTTCAAAAAAGTTACCTGGTTCAAAGCTCAATATCCATCTCAGTATCACTTTACATACATCTAATTATTTTACTTTATTATTATTATTATACACCTAATTTTTCAGTCATAGCATCACCAGAACAGCTTGGATTAGAATTAACTTCTGGTACAGCTGGTAATGCTGGCACTGAATCCCTTGTAACAGTATCAAAGGCAAAGTGATGTGCTGAAGCATGACGTCATTTAGGAAACTACTGAGGAATATTCCTTGTTATTTATCACATCGATGGATATCGAGAAATATCTTTTAGATAATTTGTGATAATTCACAGGCTGACATATAATAAATAGAGGATATCTAGTGTTTTTGAGTGGTGGATACCAAAAATTATCTCATGAGTGACCGAGACAAATGTTTATTTTTTGCAAGCGCTTGTGCGAGTGAAATGACCATTTGTCTCAGTCAGAAGTGAGATAATTTTCGTTGTCCACTCAAAAACACTACATGTTCTTTTTATTATTCGCTTTTTATAAGAATCTGATAATTTCACTTGTTTCAACCTTGAATTGATGGATGAAAGTAAACAGTGCAGTGAATCATTGAAACTTGGAAGTGATTTGATTGATACTCGGAACAGATAACGTCTTGCATTATGATTCAGCTGGCGGGTTTCTCGTCCAAACATAGCATGAAAGTCTGTAATATAAGTTTTTGGTTTCGTACATCCTTTGAAAGGACGTACCAAATCAAAAACTTATATTACAGACTTTCAGGCCATGTTTGGACTTGTGGGTTTCATGCATCAATTCAAGGTGAATACATGTTGAATTATTGCTGGAAGTGATCGGTATCCACTCAAAAACACTAGATTTACTTTTCATTATACGTTTTTAGAACAAATTGATAATTTCCAGTGATAATTTGACTGGTATTCACCTTGAAGTGATGCTTTGAAAGCTGCCATTTTGATTGATATGTGAAAGTGAAAATTTCTATATCTTCCCAGTGGAGGATACAATTTCTATCTTTCCGCAATTTCTTCGATAATCTATCGTTTAGCATATAATAAATAATGTTTCCATTCCAGAGTGACTTTGAATTTAAATGTTTTGGGCAGAACAGCATACATGGTTTTCTGCTATGGTTTACAGTAGATTTTCCAGGGAATATTAGTTTGTCTACATCACCTTATTCACAGTGAGTTATTTGAAGAATTGAATTTGAATGCTGATCAGTGTTATTATATGTTTGAAAAGTCCATTGTGCAGAAATATGTGACCTTGATGGTAGAGTGCTGGAAGCCCATATTTGGGCTCAATTCTGAAGTGCAGGTGCTGCAACCCAGAGTCTTCATATTCATAGTCAGTGGATGTACTTCCTATAAATTGTAACAAGGCAAAGATATGTGAAAAAATTTTGATGACTAAAAAAATTTCAGCACTCTACCAGTTAGAAACCAGTAAATTAGACATTGGGTTTTACCAAATCCCTACGCCTGTGTCAGAGCCTGAAATACATTGAAAACTTTATTACTCAGTTTTATATCCAAATGATATAGGAAAAGGGAACTTTTTTCCAATTTCGAAAAGCACAAATCAGTTTGGTTGAGTGATGTTTTTTTTTTAGAAATACAGCCAGTTAGCAAATAATCTGTCTCTTTTTGTCGAAATTGTGGTGCATGGATATGACAGTTAATCCTTCACCCAATGCATGCAATATTAAAATTTGTTATTTAATTATATTTTTTCAGAGTTGTCAAAATATGTCAACAAAGCTATTTTATGTGATGATCACATGATACGGTTTTGTTGAAGTTTTTGAAAATTATTGTCCCAACTGCTCAGTTTCTAAATTGCATGAGCGGATGTGACCAATTCATTAGGTAAAGGTTTAAGGTAATCAACTGATTACTGATTTTTTCCTCTGAAATTTTAAAATATTTTTATTTGAACTTTGTCGTAGTCAAATTTGAGGTTTTGTCATGGCCTGTCGTCCGTCGGTCCATCTGTACGTCTGTCGATCCTTCAACAATTCCATACGGCTCTGGATAGAGGCCGTATTTATGAACCAATCTTTACAAAACTTCTTGCGTACCTTTATCATAGTGGGAAGAGAACGAGTGTTTTGAGGTGCAGTCCAAAATTCAAGATGGCTGCCAGCAGCAATTTTGTACCAAAATTAGTGCAATTAGTTTTTTGTACAGAACTTCTGTATGCAATTTCTGATATGAATAAATTTTTGTATGAATGTTTAGTAACAGGGAATACATCACATATAATACAGGTTTTTTTCTCGAGCATAAATTATGCAAATTAGATGAACTTTGATTTATTCAGTGCTATTTATACCCAGTTAGTACACATGTCAGTACGACTCGGGCTAGAGGCTGTATTTATGAACATATCTTCCCGAAACTTCTTGGGTATCTTTGTTATCACCTTGGGATGAGAACGAGTGTTTTTGTGTGCGGTCTGAAATTTCAAGATGGCAGTCGGTGGCCAATTAGACAGACTTTGATTTATTCAGTGCTACTTCTACACAGTAAGTGCACATTTCAATACGTCTCTGGCTAGAGGCATCTAACTGACACCCACTTTTACAATACTTTACCTGTACATTTGTTACAGGCCACCCTCAGTATTTATGTACAGACCATTACAATACTTTACATGTCCCTTTGTTATCAGGTCATTACCTAGATGTGTGTCATTGCTGTGTCACATACTATACATGTACATGTCTTACACAAGTTGAGCTACAGTGTCATTGACACTTTCATTTATAAAGTTACAGAGAAATGGTTGTAAATGAGCATATAGTCCAGTAGACCATTTCTTATCAACCTACTTTACAATTGTTTACTACAGGCTTGCACTACAGTGGAAGACCCTAACGCAGAAAATATACTCTCTATTTTAATCTTTCCCAAGGGATTTGGGAAAGAAAAGTGGTGCAAAAGCACCAAGAAAAAAAAAGTCAAAACTGGGTTGGGTGCAACTGGCACACACCCAGTAGGGGACGCTCTTCTCCAAGTACAGATTCACAGCTTCCAGTAAACCAGTGTGCAGGCAGTAACTAATGAATCATTCTTTTTTCATCTGCCCGCATGGCGTGACGTCCATTTGCATTCAGAAACAGTGATAATTCAGCTCGTTGATAATGGTTACCTGTGACTGGAATTATGGATCTGAGGATCGTATAATAACAGGACTGTGTTTAAAATTCTCGTTATTATTTTCAACCACATTTTCATTCTATTTTATATATTCTCCATGTTCGCGTGCGACTTTCGCGTACCTTGCGGTTTGGACATTTAAATTTTCGGTTGATAAATTTAGGTTATCCTTTTGGATATTATTGTTATTATCGGAGTTAGGTGTCAATGGGGGGCTGTATGGACAGGTTTCTCCTCTCTGTTGAGGGCAGAATTTCTGTTTTTTGGGTCCCTGTCAGCCGTCTGGGTTCAGTTGTGTTCCCTCCAGCACTTTATATTCTGCCACCTTTCTCTTGTAGTTGGGGGTGTTCTTCTACTTTCTTCATCTGTTGAGTTCACCTTTTTCTTCTTCTACTGCTCTCACCTCCGTTATGCCCAGGACTATTCCTTGAGGGCAGTGCCTTTTGACCAAGCATTTGGTGTGTTCTCTGGCCATTCCTCCCACACCCGCAGGGGGGAGGGGCGGAATACTGTCGTTCGGGACCTCCCGACATGACCACATCTGGTGAGAGTTATACCCCCTCCGTAGGGGATGTGCAGTCTTTTTCTGTGGTGGATACTGCAGGAGCTGTTGAGTTGTCTGGTAAAGAGATGCCTGGTTCCGGGACTGTGGTCCCTCTCCAGTTGACATCTGAGGCTGTCACTAGGGTTGTGACTCCTCTTTTGGAGCCGAGCTCGGTTGCTCTCTCCCACTTTTCCACCAGTTTCAACAGCTCCCGTCGTATCTGCTGCTACTGCTGTTCCGCCTGCAATGTCATTGGTCACCGTTTCAGTCGGCCTTGGCTTATCCCTGCAGGGGTCTGCAGAGATGCATCTCTGGTAGTGTGGACGTGGGGTATCGGCCTCAGCCTTCCCTGACTTCAGCTCGGCAAAGTCGGAAGGGGCTGCTGGCCGAACCCTCTGCTGTGGTCTCTCAGCGGTCGAGCACAGCAGATTTCTCATTGGATTCAGATGTTTATGGTGGGGCCACCATGAACTCTGTGGCATTTCCGTCCACGCACTCTGGTCCCATGGCCAGTTTTGCAGGACCATTGCCTTTTGTGCAGCCTGGACCTTCTGTCCCTCAGAGGTCCACAGCAACTCTCCTGAGTTCCCACTCTGTAGATCCTCGGGGTATGTCATACCCCTATATGCATCTGCCTTCAGATGTTTCGGCTGCCATCCGTCACCCCACATCGGGTGTATTTGAGGATCGTGACCCTTCGCTGGTTAAAAGGGTCAGGAGTGAAGCCACTTTGTGGGCCGTGAGCTTAGGAAGGCCCTCTCCTTGCTCACTCAGGTTCATTCCAAGAGCCTTCCTATTTCTTCTAGCGAGGATACCAGTGGTTTCCAGGCGCCTCCTCCTGGGATTGGAAGCAGGCCACTTTCTGATCACTCAGGGGTGCCTACACCGTGGGAGGCATCGGCTGGTTTGCCCATGATGGGCTATGTGTCATACCTGACGTTGAGAGCCAACAGTCTTCTGACTTGGGGGCAGCTCTTGACTTTTTGTTTGGCTTCCTTGCAGATCTCAAACCAGCTGACAGTGTCAGCCAGGTCGCCATCATCGGTCGCGTGCCTACAGCCTGTGGAGCAAACTGCTTCTGGGCACCTTCGACCGTGTCAGTCGGTACAGGTGGTTGAAGCGTTTACAGCTTTGGACTCTAAGCTGAGTTCTAAGGCTACGTTCTTCACCAGGGTTGACACTTTTTTTGCCTCCAGTGCATTATCATTCCTACTATTTTGCCAATCCGTCAGTCTGCCAGACTTTGACGGTCTTGGATCAGGACTCCACCTCCCTCGGGCTTTCCAAGCCCAAGTCGGCCGTTCTTCCTATGGTGACTCTGGAGTCCCTGTTCGGCTTATCGAGAGAGATGCTGGGCATGCTTTCTCTCTCAGATCACGTCTCTGCTTTAGTGGCTTATTTGCCTCCAGATAGGTTTGACGATGTACAGGCTCCTTTGCATGTGCTGTCCAAGGCGATCATGCATCTTACACGTATGCCTGTAACACAGCTAACTTGAAATTAGTTCGCTGGGACGCTGTGCTGGACACGAGCCATTCCCTTCCTGAGGGGTAGCACGCTGCTCTTCGATCTGCTTCTTTGTCGGGTCCGCAAATGTTCCATGGTTCCGTGGTGATGTTCCGGGATGACGTCCTACGTCATTCCAAAGATCAGCTGCTGCTTCGTCAGTTTGATCAGCCTTCTGTTGGAGGCAGGGGCCGTCCAAAACCTAACAAGCACCCTTCTGTTTCCTCTGCGAAGCCAAGGGCTGATCCTCCTGCCGCCGCTTCTACTTCTTATTCACGTGGTAAGGGTAAGCGTCGGCAGACCAAAGGGAGGACTCAGGATCATTCATCTAACAGAGGAGGTGGTTTCTCCTCTTGCGGGCCTCGCTGGGGCTCGAGATGAGGTTCCTCACCTCGATTCATCCCAGGTTGGAGGAAGGATATCAGGGTTCGCAGACCATTGGGCCACAATCACATCCGATCGTTGGGTGTTAGATGTTGTTCGATCCAGGCTGCGAATATCCTCCTGAAGGCACGCCACTCTGTCGGAGTGCCTCTTCCAACACAAGTTCCTTCAGACGTTTCACGTCGGGAGCTTTTGATCACGGAGATGGACAATCTCCTGTCAAAGGGGGCGATCGAGGTCGTCAAGAACATTCATACAGTGGGATTTTATTCCCACCTGTTCTTGGTGCCGAAGAAGGACGGCCGACTCCAACTGGTTATCGATCTGAGTATCTTGAACCAGTCTATCATTGCTCCCAAGTTCAGCATGGAAACTTTCAGGTCGGTTCACTGCTCCATTCACCAGGGAGATTTCGCTTCCAGCATTGACCTTCGAGACGCTTACTCTCACGTTCCGATTCATCGGACATTGCAAAAGTGTCTCAGGTTCGCTTTTCTGGGGCGAGTTTACCAGTTCAAGGCCATGCCTTTCGGCCTCAACCTGGCTCCTTGGGCCTTCACCCGACTGATATTGCATGTGATAGCCTTCCATCATACACAGTCCAGGGTGTGTGTACTTAGGCATATCTGGACGATATCCTCCAGAGGCACTCCATTGCTCCTCTTCTGGAGTCAGATGTTGATACATTGTTGAGCTTGCTCACGTCACTAGGGTTCAGAGTCAATCAATGAGGAGAAGTCGGGCCTGGTTCCTTCTCAGTCATTTTGTTATCTGGGGATGTTCTTCCATACTCAGCTGAATATGGTGGCAGTTCCCTGGGCAAGGGCTGTGATTCTCTCAGCTTTCACCCGGACTCTGTCCCAGTCCACGTCCGCGACAGCTCGGAAGTATTTTCTGGCTGCTCGTTCTCTGCAGTTCGGTGACGGATCTCATTCCTCTCGGTCGGCTGCATGTCAGATCTCTCCAACACTTTCTGCTCAGTCGTTGGAGGCCGAATGTCGATCCTCTGGATCTGATGCTTCAGTTACCAGACTCTCTTCATCGTCACCTTCTTCCCTGGATGGATGTTCAGTGGATTATGCAGGGAGTTCCATTGGACTTGCCCATGTCCGATCGTGTTCTGACAGCAGATGCCAGCGATCTCAGATAGGGTGCGACGTTGGATCCTCTAGGTCTTTCCCTTCAAGGGACATGGGACCAGGATCAAGCAGCTCTTCACATCAACCAGAAGGAGCTTCTTGCTCTTCTTCTGAGTTTCCGGAAGTGGATCTCCCACCTTTCGAATCGTCATGTCCTTCTGTTGTCCGACAATTTGACAGTGGTCGCTTACATTTGGAACCAGGGCGGCATGCACTCGGTTCCCATGCACGAACTGGCTCAGGATCTTCTACTGCTAGCTCAGGATGTCAACACTGGAGTGGTTGTTCGTCACTTTCCCGGTCGTCTGTATGTCCGAGCCGACTCCCTGTCGCAATGGGGCGGGGTCATTTCCACCAAGTGGATGCTTCACAGGGCGGTGTTCCAGTCACTTTGCGATCTCTGGGGTCATCCCCACATCAATCTCTTTGTGACGCATTGGAACCATCAGGTGGACACTTTTGTGTCTCCATGTCCTGATCCTCTGGCTTTCGACATGGATGCTCTGTCACTCGATTGGAATGGTCTAGTCGGCAATGCCTTCCCACCAGTTCCGATTCTGCCTCAGGTTCTGGCCAAGATCAGAACCTGCAGTTGTCGAATCATTCTGATCGCTCCCCTGTCACCTCATTGGTGTGGATCAATCAGCTCCATTCTCTGTTGGCGGCGGGTCCGGCATGTCTCCCTCTACTTCGCGACCTCCTTTGCCAAGGTCACCCGAGGAGGTTTCACATCAACCCGACTTCAGTGTGCCTTCACGCATATCTTTTGTCAGGTCCTGTCTCCTCCATAGAGGTTTTTCAAGATGAGCAATGGAGTGCATTCTTCTTCAAGGCAGCATTCCACTGGTTTAACTTATGCGGCTAAGTGGAAGGTCTTCTGTCGATGGTGTGCTGATCACTCTGTTGATTATGCCAATCCTTTGATAACACAGATTGCGGAGTTTCTGGTATATCTGTTTGATTCTCGGGGTCTCCAGCCTATTACCATCAGAGGGTACAGGTCCATTCTTCCGGAAACCTTTTTGTATGGAGGAAAAGCGTTGTATCGGCACTAATCAATACCTCTCCAAGCTTATTCGGCACTTATCTTTGAAAAGGCCTAGCTTTTTGCAACTTACCCCAAGATGGAATTTTTATTGGGTGCTGCTTTGCTTGGGGGGGGGGGGGGGGGGGGGGGGGGGGGGGGGGGGGGGGGGTGTTCAAACCTTTATCTCAGGTGGATATGCGTTTTCTCACATACAAGACGGCTTTTCTGATGGCTTTTGCCTCAACCAGACGGGTTAGTGAGCTTCACACCCTCTCTGTTGATCCAGCCTTTTTTTCAGGTGCTCTGCCAACAGTGTTACTTTTACAACTGATTGCGCCTTTCTGGCCAAGAATCATATATCAGGAACAACTCCACCTCCTATCTGTATCAGGGCTCTTCCTTCGACTGAGGGTAATCGCCCTTTGCTCTGTCCGGTTTGTTCACTCTGCATTTATCTCAACTGGACGCAGATCATTAGGAAAGTTAGGAAACGATTCTTTCTGTCTCTTATTCCTGGTCGACAGAAGATCTCTCCTCAATCCATTTCTCGATGGATTTGTCTTGCTATTTGCACGGCTTATGCTCATCTAGCGACTGATGATTGTATTACCAATCGTATTTCTGCCCACGAGGTACGTGCATTGTCTACCTCCTGGGCTTATGCTAACTCCATCAAATTGTCGGATGTTATGCAGGCAGCCCACTGGAGAAATGCTTCTACTTTCTCCACCTTCTATCTGCGTCAGTTGCAGGAGCAGTCTGAGGACTTTTTTCTTTGGGCCCTCTTTCTTCTGCTCAGGCTGTTGTCTACCCTAGCCATTAGGCTTCAAGGTCAGTTCCAGCCCTGTGCTGTTTTACTGTCCTTTCTGTCTGTGTGTCACACAGTACCATACGCCTCATCTCTCATTGTCTTTTACTAATGTTTGTGATGCTGTGGTTTGATAGGCCTTGGGAACTCTTCTTCTGTCCACGGTTCCAGTGCAGTCGGGTTATGTGTGGGGGTTGGTTATGTGATTCTCTCCTCCTATTGTCTATTCAGCCTGTAGTAAACAATTGTAGGATAGGTTGATAAGAAATCTAAATTTTATAGTAAATTTTCTTTCTTATACCTACCGCAATATTGTTTGCATGGAGGCCCTCCCGTCTTCTTATTCAGGTAAGAATCCTTCCTCCCTGCTGATCACATAACTCCAATGTTGGCAGATTCAAAAGAATGATTCATTAGTTACTGACAGCGCACTGTTACCGAAAGCCGTAGGATCTGTACTAGAAGAGCGTCCCCTACTGGGTGTGCGCCGGTAGCACTCGACCCAGTTTTGGCTTATTTTTAGCTCACCTGAGCGAAGCTCAAGGGGAGCTTAACTAATCACTTTCTGTCCGTCGTCCGTCGTCCGGCGTCCGTCGTCCGTCGTCCGTCGTCGTCCGTCCGGCGTTAACTTTACATTATCGACTTCTCCTCCTAAACCACTAGCCCAATTTTATTCAAATGTTGGCTAAATGTTTATTACCTAATGCCAATTCAGATTTGTTCAAATGAAGTTGCCCCTCCTCCTGGGTGGTGCCACACCCCCAAGGGGCACCAAAATCTTTGTAAATCTTCTTCTCATGAACCAGCAGTAGCAGAGACTTGATATTTGGTGTGCAGCTTCCTTTTGAGGTGTAGACTCAGATTTGTTCAAGAGAAGTTTGTGGGGCTATACTTGACGTTGTTATGAGAGGGGCAAAATTTTTTGCCCCGCCCAAAATTTCTATTTTCCAAACCGAGAGGCTGATTTGAACCAAATTTTATGTGAGGGCTTATTGGGTCATGAGTACTTGATTTATGCAAAAAAAAATTTTCCCGCAGCCCCGTGGGAACCGCAGGAGCTAAAAATAGAAAAAATTTAAAACGCCCATATCTCCAAAACTGCACGGCACTGAGAATTTTTATTTGGTGTGCAGCTTCCTTAGGACCAACAGAAAGGATTGGTAAAAAAAAATTGCCATCGGTTTTATCATAGGGTACAGTTTCGGGACTTTGAAAAAGTGCTGAGTCAGCACTTTTTAACACTGTAGGCAATGGGAAAAACATTAAAAAATCTTCTTCTCCAGATCCAGCAGGCAGAATCTTTTGATATTTGGTATGCAACATTGTAGGGTGGATCTGATTCAAGTTTGTTCAAATCGGCCCCCTGGGTTCATATTTGGGCTCAGTATAGGAGCCCGATTTCGAACTTAGTGCATTTCAGGCAAATTTCTTAAAAAATCTTCTTCTCCAGATCCAGCAGGCAGAATCTTTTGATATTTGGTATGCAACATTGTGGGGTGGATCTGATTCAAGTTTGTTCAAATCGGCCCCCTGGGTTTATATTTGGGTTCAGTATAGGAGCCCAAATTTGAACTTACTGCATTTCAGGCAAATTTCTTTGAAAATCTTCTTCTCCAGATCCAGCAGGCAGAATCTTTTGATATTTGGTATGCAACATTGTAGGGTAGATCTGATTCAAGTTTGTTCAAATCGGCTCCCTAGATTCATATTTGGGCTCACTATAGGAGTTCGAATTCGAATTTAGTGCATTTCAGGCAAATTTCTTCAAAAATCTTCTTCTCCAGATCCAGCAGGCAGAATCTTTTGATATTTGGTATGCAATGTTGCGGGGTAGATCTGATTCAAGTTTGTTCAAATCGGCCCCCTGGATACATATTTGGGCTTACTATAGAAGCCCGAATTCGAACTTAGTGCATTTCAGGCAAATTTCTTAAAAAATCTTCTTCTCCAGATCCAGCAGGCAGAATCTTTTCATATTTGGTAAGCAACATTGTGGGGTGGATCTGATTCAAGATTGTTCAAATCGTCCCCTGGGTTAATATTTGGGCTCAGTATAGGAGCCCGATTTCGAACTTAGTGCATTTCAGGCAAATTTCTTAAAAAATCTTCTCCAGATCCAGCAGGCAGAATCTTTTGATATTTGGTATGCAACATTGTAGGGTGGATCTGATTCAAGTTTGTTCAAATCGGCCCCCTGGGTTCATATTTGGGCTCAGTATAGGAGCCCGATTTCGAACTTAGTGCATTTAGGCAAATTTCTTAAAAAATCTTCTTCTCCAGATCCAGAAGGCAGAATCTTTTGATATTTGGTATGCAACATTGTGGGGTGGATCTGATTCAAGTTTGTTCAAATCGGCTTCCTAGATTCATATTTGGGCTCACTATAGAAGCTCGAATTTGAACTTTGTGCATTTCATGCAAATTTCTTAAAAAATCTTCTTCTCCAGATCCAGCAGGCAGAATCTTTTCATATTTGGTAAGCAACATTGTGGGGTGGATCTGATTCAAGTTTGTTCAAATCGGCCCCCTGGGTTTATATTTGGGCTCAGTATAGGAGCCCAAATTTGAACTTAGTGCATTTCAAGCAAATTTATTAAAAAATCTTCTTCTCCAGATCCAGCAGGCAGAATCTTTTGATATTTGGTATGCAACATTGTGGGGTGGATCTGATTCAAGTTTGTTCAAATCGGCTTCCTAGATTCATATTTGGGCTCACTATAGAAGCTCGAATTCGAACTTAGTGCATTTCAGGCAAATTTCTTAAAAAATCATCTTCTCCAGATCCAGCAGGCAGAATCTTTTGATATTTGGTATGCAACATTGCGGGGTGGATCTGATTCAAGTTTGTTCAAATCAGCCCCCTGGATTCATATTTGGGCTCACTATAGAAGCTCGAATTCAAACTTAGTGCATTTCGGGCAAATTTCTTCAAAAATCTTCTTCTCCAGATCCAGCAGGCAGAATCTTTTGATATTTGGTATGCAACATTGCGGGGTGGATCTGATTCAAGTTTGTTCAAATCGGCCCCCTGGATTCATATTTGGGCTTAATATAGAAGCCCGAATTCGCACTTAGTGCATTTCAGGCAAATTTCTTCAAAAATCTTCTTCTCCAGATCCAGCAGGCAGAATCTTTTGATATTTGGTATGCTACATTGCGGGGTGGATCTGATTCAAGTTTGTTCAAATCGGCCCCCTGGATTCATATTTGGGCTTAATATAGAAGCCCGAATTCGCACTTAGTGCATTTCGGGCAAATTTATTAAAAAATCTTCTTCTCCAGATCTAGCAGGCAGAATCTTTTGATATTTGGTATGCAACATTGTGGGGTGGATCTGATTCAAGTTTGTTCAAATCGGCTTCCTAGTTTCATATTTGGGCTCACTATAGAAGCTCGAATTCGAACTTCGTGCATTTCAGGCAAATTTCTTAAAAAATCTTCTTCTCCAGATCCAGCTTCAGAATCTTTTCATATTTGGTACGCAACATTGTGGGGTGGATCTGATTCAAGTTTGTTCAAATCGGCCCCCTGGGTTTATATTTGGGCTCCGTATAGGAGCCCAAATTTTAACTTAGTGCGTTTCAGGCATATTTCTTAAAAAATCTTCTTCTCCAGATCCAGCAGGCAGAATCTTTTGATATTTGGTATGCAACATTGTAGGGTGGATCTGATTGTGATTCATGAACGTATTTATTTGTAAAGTTGATAGAATCTTAGACAAAATTTGCAGAAAAGATCTACTATAGAAGGGGTGGTATCCAGGGTGAACCGTTTACCCAAATCTAGCAGTACTAATGCATTATTCACACAAATCTTCGTTCAAATTTTATGACCCCTCATTGGAACACACGCATTCAGCTCATTCCAACAAAGGTCATATGCCATGTTTTCGAGACAAAGGAATAAAAATTTTAGTTATTCATGAAATTTTTAGGCAACTGTTGTCTGTTATTCACATTGCTTCATGAAATTTCAGTACTTTTAGAAGTTACCTCAGTAATCAAGGGTTAATTCCCCTTAATTAAATGTCGCCTCTAAAAAACAACCACTTTGCATATCTTACCTTTTTACCAGCATAACTGCCAAAACTTGTCAGCATTCTTCGCAAAAATCGCTATTCAAATTTTAATTTTTGTCTCTTAAACATACATGTACTTATCGCTTGTAAATACCCCATTGGAATGAGCTTTTTGAGCTCATTCCAATGAGAGGTCGCACACCATGCTTTTTGAGTCAAAAAAGCAATATTTTTATACTGTACCAATGACCCAGACATAGCTGGTGCTAACTCTTAAAATATAGGGCCAAACACAAATTTTGCCCCCCAATCCCCAAAATTTGCATCTAAAACTAAAGAAAACATGTCCTGAAAGGCCCTCCACACCTCGCCCCCACTGCGCATGCGCAGTGTCAAGGACGTTCCGAAATTGGCGCCATTTATCATTCTAAGTTTGGCCCTTCATCAGTTAACATCTGACTGATCTTTGTGCTTTTAAATCTCAGTTTAAATGATGCCAGACACATAAATATTAGTGAAATGGTGATTCTAAGGAGGATAGAAAAGGAGGAGAGGAAAAGAATGTGTGACAGAATATTATCAGGGCTGTAACTTAAAATTTTTTAATGAAATTATGTTAAGTTACCTATTTTCAAGGCAGCAGCCATTTTGTTGTCATTCTGATTATTTAGTTACACTGTTTTTTCAAGTGTTTTTCCTCTCTCCCTGTCCTTTAAGTTCCCCCTTGCTATTCTCCCATGCTTTTGGCATAGTTTCTGTAATTATTATTACTAAAATTTCTTGGGAGTTTTAGCTTAATAACAGAATGAATTCTGTTCTTTCCCCATGTTTACGTCTTCACCTACGGGTGGTTAGGCGTTGTGTTCTGCATCTACCATCTGATGTTCTGCAGTTTCTTCCCTGGAAGTCTCTGTTTTGCATCAGATGGTGTATTTTTGGTAACTGATTTCGGGCCTGGGTGCCTGGAGTCTTATTTTAGTGTTTTTACACTCATTGTTTACATTTACAACAGCCCTCTGTGTGAGGGGGGGATTTCTAAATAATAATATCTTTATGTTATTTTAATCATAACTAGATACATTATTATTGTTCGTAAGTGTTGAATAAATTGTTTAAAATATTTTTAAAATTTTTGTCCACACTTAGGCTTGGGATCCATTGGGGCTCAACGTTACTTTTCAGAAACTTGGGCTGTTCTGAAAAAATATTTTTTCAAAATATTTTGATTTCAATTATTTTTTCTATATTAATGGATCATATTATTATTATGTATTTGATTGCCAGGGGTTAGTGCGAGTACCAGGACTTGTTTTCTTTTCTCATTGAAAGGATATTGATCAATTGTTTTAGGAGGAAGTCTTCCTCTGACCTTATTATCATTCTATATGTGGTCAGTGTACTCGCATTAACTCCTGTTCTGTATCGTATGATTTCGATGACAATATGGAAAGCGTATGTCACGGTATGTTGTTGGGGATTTGGACACTCCGGTCCTTTCCCCGCAGGGTCACTCTACTTTATCAATTTCTATTTCAGACGATCAAGATTAGGGTGATGTATCTGTGATGTCTTCCAACAGTGTGCCTCCGTCGTCACAATTAATGAAGGGCTAGCGGAAAAGTGCTCATGTAATACGCCAATTGCCTAAGAGGACCCTAGTAGGTTCGACGGCCTTTGACGTCCGCTAGCTCGCCCGGTGTAGCGTCCATTCACCGAATGGTTCGGCAGCCGGGTTCGTCCGTTGCGGTCTAGAAGGAATTTTGGGGTGATGCGAGCACTATAAAATTAACTTAATGCACACCCAGTGACGGCGGATCGGAGGGAGAACGGAGGAAGCCTTTTAGTCCGGTTCATAGCTCGTTCCGGTCCATCCGGACGGCAAGCGAGAGAGGCCCCTCTCTCGTTCAACAACATCTGGCCCCAGATGTTGTGGTACAAATGTGTCGTTAGCGGAGCATACGTCCGTCGCTCGGGACGCTCCGTTGTATAGGCAGTCCGCTGAGACTGCTAAGGCTTCCTCTTCTCATCAGCGCACACGACCGCACCTTGGCTGCGTGACCGCCGATATATTACCAGCTTCGCCGATCAAGGATTCTTCGGCGACCAGGTCACACCATCCGGCAGCCAGGGATTCGAGACCGATGGACTCCGGACGTTCGCATAGGAAGTATGCGGGAGCCATCTGATGCGGAGCTGCCCTCGGCGAAGCACCGATAGACTGCGCCTCCGCAGGTCTCGACGCCGGACATTCTTGTGCACATAGCACAGCTTATCGCACCATCCCAGCAGCCGACAGAAACGGTGTCGGATCGAGAATTATCCGACAGCGCTGGGTCGGTAGCCGAGGACTCGAGGCCTGCAGACTCCGGACGTTCGCATAGGAAGTGTGCGGGAGTCAACGTACACGGAGCTTCCAGCGGCAATGCATCGTAAGTCCGCTACTGCACAGGCCTCGGGAACGGACGTGCTTTCCTTAATAGCACAGTTTATCGCAGCATCCCAGCATCAACTGAATCTGTCGCATATATTTTATCCGACGATGCTGGGTCGGGACGCTCCGCGGAAGCGGGTACGGACGTCCGAAAGTTTCATCCGGTCCGACGGGATACCGAAAGGGATTCGGTGGATTTCAAGCTTTCCCTTTCGGAACAACATATGCTGCGATGCCGGATAAGAAACTGATAGCGTCGGTGGACTTAGAAATTTTTGGTTCGGTTCAGGGACATCGTCCCTCAGTTCCGACATAGTCCAATAATGTCACACAAACTTTCGAATTATTGAACGACGCTATATATATTATTATTTTATGCTTGCTATCCAAGCATTTCTGGTTTCTTGTTCGAAGAGTTATGGAGATGTCTTTCAAAAGTGTGCCTCTGTCGTCATAGTTAATGAAGAGTTAGCGGCAATAAGTGCTCATGGAATATGTCTATCGCTTACGGAATGACATTCGCTAGCTCACCCGGTGTAGCATACATTCATCGAATGGTTCGGCTGCCGGGTTCGTCCGTTGCGGTCTAGGAAGGAGATTTGGGTGATGCGAGCACTTTAATTACTTTAGTACTCACCCAGTGACGGCAGATTGAGGACAGATCGGAGGAAGCCAACAACATAGGGGACCGCATGTTGTGGTTCAGATATTTTACATTCGGAGCATATGTCCGTTGCTCGGGACGCTCCGTTATATTGACAGTCCGAGAGACTGTCTTTAATGCTTCCTCATCCTCACAGCAGGGCACACGACCGCACATTGGCTACATGACCTCGAGTATCCGATCAGTTTCGGCATTCAGTTATTCCACAGCGAATAGGTCGCGCCATCCGGTAGCCAAGGGACACGAGGCCTATACACTCCGTTCGCTCGCATATTGGAAGTATGCACGGGGGTAACGATCTCGGAGCTTCCTGCGGCAATGCATCGTAAGACCGCTGCTCCTCAGGCCTCGGTGACGGACGTGCTATCCGAGTTAGCACAGTTCTTTCGCAGCATCCCAGCAATTGACGGTTTCTCGGTCGAATCAGGAATTATCCGACGGCGCTGGGTCGGTGCGGTCCGCGGTTGCATCAAGCTACGGACGACCGAACGCTTTATAGGGTCCGACAGGATGGCGAAAGGGATTCGATAGATTTCGAGTTTTCCCTTTAGTAGTATCGGAAGATGCCTTTCATATCTTCTGGCATTTCTTCCAGTGATTATTTTTCGGACTTCATTGCTGCGATCTTGGATAAGAGACTTATAGCGTCATTGGACTCGGATTTTTCGATCGGTACAGGGACTTTGTCCCTGACTTACCGACGCAGTCCAATATTGTCATTACAACATGTGTTTTATTTTTCGACGCTATATATTATATATATATATACAAGCCTGCTACTAAGCATGATAGTTTAGTTTCTTGTCCGCGTGGCTCATTTCTGCCATTTTATCTTTTTTACATATAGTTTATTTTGGCAGAGCAGGGCATACCGAGAGTTCATATGCGTCTAGACGGTGTGATTAAAGACTGCATATATTCTTTTTTGCCGTTTATGTCTTTTCCAATTTCAATATTGGGAACGACATTATGTATAGTAGACTTAACTTAGACGCTTTATTATACGTAATCCGCCTTACTGAGGCGTTATCATTACGTCTTCAAGAAAAGATTTACGGGATATTATTCTCAATGTAATTTCTTTTGAGGGCAGTATTTTGTTCACGTATAACTCCGCCCTTCAGTGGCTGATTGGAGTTGGTTAGACGTGATGCAGCCCTAGCTACATCCACGCGTGGATAGTAGGTTAAGAACTCTCTCAGAGTCGCTTCGTTCTCGGAGGAGCTTCTCTTCGACGGCAACTTTCCGGCAATCCATGAATTGCTTGGTTTATACATTCTCTTGTCTATCTAGTGTTACAAGAGATTCAGACTGGGGCAAACATTCGGTGGTTGACTCAGAGAGTGCCGCCGCAGTTGCCGGACCCTAGTGTGGCTGTTATGACGGTTGCCAGTCAAACAGATTGGGATATATACTGATCCCTACGGATTCGAAGTGCCAGGGTCTTTGGGTTCCGCAGTCTTTTAGCTATCAGTTTAACTTCCGCGGAATAATGTTTTTTAGGCTTGCTTTATGTCATTGCATGAACATTATTCAGAAATGCATGCCCAAATTCCTGTCCTTTAATTCGACAGTAGTGGCGTATCTCCGGAACCAGGGAGGCACTCTTTCGTTTCCGTTATTCAATTTAATGGAAAGAATCCGTCTGTTGGTTATTGTACACCAAGTTCAGTTTTGGTCCGTCATATTCGGGGTCGTCTGATTGTTTTATCGCACTCCCGTTCTCTTACGGGTCGCTTGTTGCTGTCAGAATTGACTCTCAACAAACAAGTATTTAATCAGATTTGCTATCTATGGGAGCGCCCAATGATGTTTTATTATGACACAGCTTGCTAATCAATTGCAGACGTATGTGTTGGCTTGTCCAGATCTCTGAGCTAATACTGTTAACGCTCTATTGATCTATAGGACGCAATGATAGGATACGCGTATCCTCCGGCGCTGTTGTTTTAGCAGGTATTGCTAAGATAAACAACCACAATACATTTCTGTTGATAGCATCTCTATCTTCACAGAGATCATGAGTAATTTACTCTCTTGTCTACTGTGGATCTTAACGTGAAATCTTCCTCTATGTGAGGATCTTTTTTCACTGGGTAAATCGTGTCATCTTTATCACAACCAGCAAGGTCGCAACCTTCATGTATTCCGTTGTGTGGTCCGTATTGCATTGTAAGCACTGTACTGGACGAGCTTTGGACGCGATTTCTTACTATAGGAGATCCTCTTCTTCGCTATTCTATGCGACTAAAGTGGAGGCTCTTCCGTCGTGGTGTAGGGATCATTATGTTCATATGGTTGATCCCTCCATACTACGCATTGCTAGTTTTTAGTATACTTGTTTCACAAGATCTACTGCAGCCTGTTGTTATTTAGGTTATAGGTTTATGTTACCTCATACCTATGCACTCTACGATAGTTTACAATTGAGTCTTTTGTCTCTTTATCTAAGTCAGTTAGTAACTTTTTGATAAATAGACTTAGAATCTTTAGATTAAATTCCTATACGGATTTTAACTTCGGTTCTTATTTAGCTAAGTAATCATTTGAGCCTCTGGAAACAGTAGTTTTCAAATTCTGACCTTTTAGACAGTAATTCTGTTGGTTTCTCTTTTACTGTAGAGTCAGTGAGTTTCATGCACTATCGATGGATGATTTTCACTTTCATAGTTTCGGAATCAATACTTCCGTTACTATTTAGGTTGGATTGTTGCATAAGAGTTAGGCTCCTATTATCCGGAACCTATTATTTTAAGGTCCTTCCGTCTTCGTATGGGCATAGGCCTTTACTATTTCCGGATACAGTTTATGTATTTATAAACAGATATCTGTTTATTACAAGGGCGTAAGCTTCTTCTGTCTTTGATGTCTAGTAGAAGGACGTTACGCTCCATTTTATTGTTAATCGATTCTATTAACTAGCGTACTGCTTATGGTATATCATTGGCTTAGCAGTTGTGCTTAAGATTTCGGCTCTTGAAGTAAGAGTTCTTCTACTTCTTGGGCTTACATTAATAGTGTTGCTATTATAGATTTTTGAAGGCTGCTCATTGCGCTCAGCCATCCATTCATGAATTTTATCTCAGAAATATCGAGTCCATTTCTGGAGGCCTCTATTGTTAGGTCTATTATCTACTGCTCAGAATGTCATTCACTTAACAGTTGCTACTATAGCTAGGTAGGCTGTCTGTTTCGGCAGTGTCTCCGTTCGGCTGCCCTCTTCGCTCTGGGCTATTTGACCCAGGGCAAGAAAAAGGGGGGGGGGGGGGGGAGGGTGTTCCCTTGGGTCACCTGTTTTTACTATGAAAACAAGGGGATACCTCCTCCGGAGTTAGTAATTCTGAGCTGTTATTGGGATGGTTGTTTAGTGAGAAGTTTAAGTTTATAAAATTCATTCAAGTCTTAGTTTTTAAAGTATAGTTTTTGAATATTGCATATGTCAACGGACATGATTATGCAATTCTCACACACTTTTAGGAGTATAAGAGTCTCTATTCTCTAGACTTACTTTATTATTGGCTTACTTTAAAAATTATTAGTATAAGGATTATTGGATATTAATAGAGTACATGGATGTATGAAGCTCAATTTTTGGAAGGTGTTGTATCTTTCTAATTTATCATAAATAAGAAAGATACATGTAAGGCCTATTACTTCTTTTCCCTACAGGGGATGACTCTATTTTATTTTATTGAGCGTATTCCATTTTGCTCTATGTCCTTGGCCCTCCAGCCTTTTTACTATTCAGCTATGTCTGGGTCATTGGTACAGTATAAAAATGTTAAAAAATTTATAGTAATTTATATATTTTTTATACTTACCAATGACCCAGACGGGGATGGCCCTCCCAGGAGTTGGGAACTCTTGCCTCCCCGCTGAGTACATAGCGCTTACCAGGCACTGGTTATTAGAATGATAAATGGCGCCAATTTCGGAACGTCCTTGACACTGCGCATGCGCAGTGGGGGCGAGGTGTGGAGGGCCTTTCAGGACATGTTTTCTTTAGTTTTAGATGCAAATTTTGGGGATTGGGGGGCAAAATTTGTGTTTGGCCCTATATTTTAAGAGTTAGCACCAGCTATGTCTGGGTCATTGGTAAGTATAAAAAATATATAAATTACTATAAATTTTTTAACTTTTTTAGTTATTCCAGAATTTCGTACGTAAAACACAGCTTTATGACTTCACATTAAAATGAGCTCTCTAAGCTTGTTCCAATCAACATTCACGCACTATGTCTTTCACACAAAAAATAAAATTTTCCATTTATTCAGGAATTTTGTTTGCAAGAACACTCTTACCCCCCCCCCCCCCCCCCACAAACACACACACACAAACACACACACACACACACAAACACAGACACACACATCTAAAAGTTCGTCAGCAAAAAAACAGTTACTTCAATTTTTAAATGCATTATAGGAACAACTTGCCTAATCAAATTTAAATACTTTTGCATCATTCTGTATCTAGAACAAACCATTTACCATATCTTTACGCAAAATTCTCCAGCATCATTCACAAAAAAACACCATTATTTATATATTCACATTTCTGTCTCAAAAATATACCTGATCTTCCCATACCCCTATTGGAATAAGCTGTTTGAGCTTGTTCCAATGATGATAAAAAAAAATAAAATTTGTGAAAATTTTTGTTTTCTTGCATGCAAATATATACATGTAGCACATGGAAGATATCCACAGTTGGGGAGAGATGTCCAAGGCTATCTCTTCACATTCCTTGTTTGTGCTTCATGCTAACCCAGTTTACCAGTTCGTCTGCAGAGATAAATTTGCTTTATTAAAAATCATTGGAGATTGGCCACACACCAATGATTTTAAATAAAACTAATTTTAGGTAACAGATGTTGAACTTCAAACAAAATCTATCACTCAACCAGTTAATGTTGATGAGGCATGACATGGTGAAGGTGACCTAAAATACTTCTTAGAGTCACTTTGTCAGGTGAGCGATTAAGGCCACGTGGGGCCTCTTGTTTCTTGGTGCTTTTGCACCACTTTTCTTTCCCAATCCCTTGGGAGAGATCAAAATAGAGAGTATATTTTCCAAGTTAGGGACTTCCACTGTAGTGCAAGCTTGTACTAAACAATTGTGGTAGGTAAAAGAAAGAAAATTTACTATAAAATTTAGATTTCTAAGTTTAGAGATGATGGGCCAATTTACACCAAATATGTGGTATTATTGGGTTGCAAGTACTCAATTCCTGCAAAACAAATTTTCCTGCATCCCCTGTCGGAACTCAAGGAGCCTAAAATAGAAAAATTTTCAAATGTCCAGTGAGAACTGTTATTTGGTATGAAGCATCCCAAGGCCCAGTGTGATTGAATGAGCAAAAGAAATTGCAATCAGTTGTGTCATAGGTTACCCAATGAGGAATTAAAAAATTCTCCAGAAGTGCTCTTCAGAATGTTTTGATATTTGATATACAACATACTTCGGAGGATCAGATTGAAGTTTGTCCAAATAAAGTCCCTGTGTCCATATTTGGGCTCCGTGTTGGAGTCCAAATTTTAACTTAGTGCAGAATGAGGAATACTGTTGAAAATTTTCTTCCAATTCACCCGTTAGAATTGTTTGATATGTCATATACAGCATTTTTATAGGAGTCAGATGGAAGTTTGTTCAAGTTGAGTCCCTTTGTTTATATTTGGGTTCATTATCAGATCTGAGGAAAATTCTTTGAAAATCTGATGACCCACAGGTGAGAATCTTTTGACATATGGTTTTCAGCAACTTTGTGTGTGTGTGTGTGTGTGTTGGGGGGGGGGGGGGGGGGGAGAGGGAGGGAGAGGAGATCAGGCATGGCATTCATTTGTTCAAATCAAGTCCCTCTGTTCATATTTGGGGTGGGAGTCAGATTTTTAAACTTTTAAAAGTTTATTCAGATTCGCCAGTCAAAATTTCTTGATATTATTATAGGACCCTTTTGGGAGCGGGGAGACCAAATTTATGTTTGTTCAAATCAAGTCCTCTAGGTTCTTATTTTGGCTACCATGGGAGCCGTAATTTTAACTTGGTGCAATATGAGGAATACTTTTCGAAAATCTTCTTTCTTCTGCTCCACTGGTGATAATCTTTTGATATTTAGTATTCAGCATTCCTCTGCAGGTCATATTCACGTTTGTTCAAATCAATTCCCCAGGTTCATATTTTGGCTCCTTGTCACAGTCAGAATTTTAATTCAAAGCAACATGAGGAATACCATTTGAAAATCTTCTGATCCCGCAGTTTAGAATCTTTTGATATCTGATATACAGTTTTGATATCTGATATACAGCATCTTTTGGGGGTCAGATTCAAGTTTGTTCAAATCAAATCTGTGAGTTTGTATTAGGGCTCCTTAGCAGAGCTCTAATTTTAACTTAAAGATATAAGGAAAATTCTTTAACAAGGACTATGCTTCACTAATGTGTGTTAAGTCGAGTTGTTTGGCACCTGTGAGGCTTGTCATTATAAGAAAATCAAATCCATTGATATTTGTTCAAGTTATCACACCAACGAGCTGAAAACAGGTAGAAATTAACTAATTAAGGGTCAGAACTGTATTCAGTATGGCCGAACCATACCAGTTTTTGAACTCATTCAAGACATTGTTAAGAAAGTCTCGCATTCCAAATACTGACCAAATCCAGTTATCTCATAAACGACATAAACACAGGCAAAAATTAATTACTTGACCATAACTCCACTCAGTGTGCCGAAACCGTACCAATTTTCAAACCTATTCAAGACAATTGTTAAAAATGTTTTACAGATCAAATATTGACCAAATCCATTGATATTTGTTCAAGTTATCATGCCAAAGAGCTGAAAACGGGAAAAAATTAACAAATTAAGTGTCATAACTCCACGCAGTATGGCCAATCATACCAGTTTTTGAACCTATTCAAGACATTGTTAATAAAGTCTCGTATACAAATATTGACTGAATCCATTGATATTTGTTCAAGTTATCGTGCTGAAGCGTTGAAAACAAAGATTAATTAAGGGCCATAACTCTGCTAAATATGGCCGAACTCTACCAGTTTTCAAACTCATTCAAGACATTGTTAAGAAAGTCTCACATACCAAATATTGACCAAATCCAATGTTATTTGTTCAAGTTATCATGCTAACAAGAAAGTCATATTTGGACTTCCTATGGGGGCCTGAATTTTAACTTGGTGCTTTAATGATACACATTCTTTGAAAATCACCTTCTTCTGATCCACCAGTCAGAATCTTTTGATATTTAGAAAACAGCATCCTGGGAATCTGATTCAAGTTTGTTCAAATCAAGTCCCTGGTTCCTATTTGGACTCCCTGTAGGAGCCCAAAGTTTAACTTTTTGCAGTAGGAGGAAAATTCTTCCAAAATCTTCTGCCAATCCACCAGTCATCTTCATTTGATTTTGGTTTACAGCATCTTTATGGGAGTCGGATTCAAATTTGTTAAAATCAAGTCCCACAGTTAATATCTTAATGCAATATAAGTATAAGTCTAAAATCTTATTTGACACACCAGTCCGAATCTGTTGATATTTGGTATATGAAATCCCCAGTGATGTCAGATTCATGTTTGTTTAAATAACATTGTTTCTAATCAGGACCACAGTCAATTTACTTTGTATTGTGTGGAAATTGGTAATTTTCTGTTTCTATGAAGTATTTGTAATAATGCAATTCCCTTATGGGAGCTCTTGAGATGTTTAGCAGTACTTGTTCTCTCGAACCAGTGCTCCAGTCAGTGAAAAAAATTGAAAAGTAAATAAAAAGCAACAAAATTATTGTTAAAAACAAAAATCCTTAAATTACTGGGTGAAGAATTTATTAGCCTTTGTCAAGTGAGAACTTCAGGCCTCATGGGGTTTAAGTATATTTTGGTTGGTCAACTGGTTGAGTACTGGAAGCCCATATTTAGGCACCATTCTTAAGTGCAGGTTCTGCAAAGTAAAAGTTTCATATTCTCTGTTTGTGGTTCACATTATCTTCGAGCTGAATTTATTTCATCTGTATGAATTTGCCTTTTTACTATTTATGAGAGAGTGCCTATAGGCACTCTCCCATAAAATGTAACAAGGCAAAGGCGTGTGATCGAATGTTGCCAACAAAGAAAAATTGAGAGCATGCTACCAGTTAATAAAGAAGTATCAAATACATTTGTGTTCAGTTATATATGAGCATTTAAAAAAAGTAAAGACTGTCCACATAATATTATGTGGCCAGGCCGAATCCAGTAATATGGTCAATCAGGCTTGGCCCTGTTTTTTTTTTATTTTTCATGGTCTCCTCCGGGCCTTCTCAAGGGGAGACTTATAAACTGCCATTTCCATATCAGAGAGGTGGATTTGGGAAAGCATATTGTGTTAGTGTTGCAGGTATAGAAAGAAACAAAATTTTACAAGAAAAAATTTTACTTGACATTTCTGTGCAACATTATCAAGTTTTTTCAATAATTTTTTAAATGCTAAATTTTTGTGAATTGTAAACTCCTTGATGACTTCCATGTTTACATGTCTGTGTTCTTGATAGACCATTCTTTATCTAAATTATTGTATTCTGTGCTACTCACAGTAAGTTTTGTTCCTTTCCAATGTTTCTAGGTTCAGCAGTTGCCCTTTATATGAGATCTCTTTTTTTCCAGGGAAACACATTGGGCTCAGACTTGTGTATATGTTAATGAGCCCTTTCCAGTTGAGCAGGATACGAGTATCAAAGGGTCTATATCTTTGACGCCTAACAGTCAAAAACCAAGGTAAAACAGTAGTTAACATATTTCAGAGCCTCTACCGATGTTGTATTTCATATACACCATACATCGCAATGTGTGAATGCATTCATCAATATGGAACAGGTGCCAGCATGGAAGGATAGAACGAGAGGTGCAGCCTGGAGTTCTATCCTTCCATGATGGCCTGAGTGCCCCGATGAAAAACATATTCACACATCGTGGGGTTCTGTGTTTATCACATGCCTCTTTGGCATAGAATCCATTAATTTAAAAATTCAATCATCACACAATTCTGACATCTGCTTGAAACAAAAACAAAACTCTGATTTGATTGACAAACAAGTGACAGATTGATACAAAAGAGAAAAATGAAAATTGTGTCCAAATAGGTTATTTTTCATATTTTTAAGAAATTAGCTGTCGTTATCTGAGAGACATTCACTTTGATGTCAAAACTGGAGTGTTATAAAATCACTTCCCATTTACAACTCAAGATTCGTGTGGCTTTTCAAAGTCATAAAAAATTATTTTTCTGTGTCTGAAAGCTCTTGGTTTTTTTTACTACCTTATTCAACTGCAGTGGAATTGTTAATTGAAAAGCCACTTTGGCAGTGAAAAATATTCAATTAACAGGAGAATTCAATTAACAGGAATTTAATAATTTTTTTGTTTTGTAGTGATAAACTAAGCATTTATTCTGTTACTTGTATATGTTGTTTGACAGAGCTCTATGAGCTCATAGAGCTCTGTCAAAGAATATACAATAGATTAAAAGCTTTTCTTCAAGGTTCTGCATCCAAATTTGTCTATAAATCTGAAAGATTCAGTCGTCAGAGTAAATCCTCTGAGTGATCACAAATTTTGTAATTAAATTAATGGGAGTTTCTCTGTAACCCATATGAAATTAACCAGTAAAATATGTACAGAGGGTATGGCGATTGGTTTGGTGCTTGGAAATTATATGTAATAAATAGGGTTATTCATTTAAGATATATACAATTTAGGCTATTGAAAAAACAATTCTCATTTTTCACGCACCCCTGTAGTTAAAATCTGCCTCGTCACCTTTTTTTCACCTGGAAATAGTTGGTCAAATTTTCAACTACATTTTGGGAAATTTTCACTGCTAAAACAGTTATTTCAATTAATTGAAATAAATGTTGGTTTGTCACATGATAAGGTTAGTAGTTCAATTTCTAATTCCAACTATTTTCAGAACTGTTTTGTGAATCATAAAAAAAAAGCTTCCCTCCCGCATCATAAAATTGAGGACAAATTTCCTGAGAAAAAAAACAAATTTTTTTTAACCTGCAAACATTTTGAGGATTTAAGTTTTAACCTGTGAAGTGTTTCTTATAACATTGTTCATCAAATCTTGTGTTGGCTGCTGAGAAAGAGAAACTTATGTCTAAACAACTGGATTGCTGGAAATCACAACACAATCTGTTTCCCTCAAGTGAATCAATGCAGTAACTCATCACATCGATGACGTTAGATGATCTGAAACCTGTTACTTTAGTGCAGTACAAGGAAAATTCTTTGAAATCTTTTGCAGATTCTCCCGTCAAATCTTCTGATGTTTGGTATTTAGCTTCATTGAGGGGGCAGTTCAAGTTTGTTCAAATCAAATCCTTGGATCCCCTGTGGAAAACCCGGTAAATGAAGCAGAGCTTGTTTACTGTGGTAAACAAGCTCTGTTTTACTGGTAAAATAGGAATCAAGCACCAATGCTTGGGGTGGAAGTTCTCGAAAGTGGGCAGCATGGGTATAAACGATTGGCTGGAATTAACTTTATCTCCATGTGATCATGATTAGATATTGTGCAGAAATATGTGACCTTAAACACCAATAAATAAATAAACAAGCAAGGGGTAATGCAAAGAGTGGGAGACTGCCCCCGATCTGCAGTCATGTTATTTTCTCAGTCGAAAAAGTTTGTTTGTTTGTTTGTTTGTTGGTGGTTAACGTCACATATTTATGCACCATGGCTAATCGTGACACAACATGGAGATGAAGTCAAGTTTAGTCAATCGTTGATCAACATGTTGCCCATTTTAGAGGACTATCACCCCAAGCATTGGTGACTGGGTCCTATTTTACTAGTAAAGCGGAACTGGTTTACCACAGTAAACAAGTGCTGCTTACTTCCAGTCGAAAAAGTGAAAAGAGCCATAACTGTGGGAAAAGTTATTGGACAGAACCCTTTTCTTGTGCATATCCCCCATGCAGGTCTATCAGCATACCGAAGGAGATCCAAATCCGACTGATTGCCTTGAAATTACAATGCAAAATGTTTGTACGGACAGACGGAGGACTTCACTAGATACCCCAAAATCCTCCTCAGAGGTGGGGGAGGGGGGATAATAAGTTTCATATTTGGGCTCCTTTTGAGAACCCAGATTTTAACTTGGTACAAGGAATATTCTTTAATAAATTTTTTTCCAAGGTACACCAGTCAGATCTTTTCAAAAGTGGCAGTACAGCATCCTTATGGAGTCATTTTCAAGTTTGTTCAGATCAAGTTCATGTCAATCAAGCATCTAATCACTTTAACCCTTTGAACTTTCTTACTCTGTATTTTGGGGATATTGGTAATTTTCTATTCATATCAAGTATTTGTAACCAGGCAATATCCTTGTAACAACTTTTGAGATTTTAGATGGTGCTTGTTCTCTCAAACCACCACCACAATTATCAGTGTTAAAAAGTGTAAAGTAAGCAACTTACTTTTAAAAAATCCATAAATCTCTTTGCGAAGAATCAGTGGGCCTTTTTGAGGTTATTCATTATTACATTTTCTATTACTATATTATGGCCTTAAAAAACGTCCTTTGACTTATTGCTTTCAAGAACTCCTTAAATTTCCTATGTTTTGTTTTTTAACTGGTAGAGTGATGGAAGCCCATATTTGGGCTTCATTCTGAAGTGCAGGTACCATGACTCAAAGGCCTCATATTCTATGGTTGTGATGCATATTATCTTTCAAATGAAATTATTTAGTGTGAAATGATTCACTCTGCTACAATTTACGGGAGAGTGCCTGTAGGAACTCATAAATTACAGCAAAGCAAAGATGTGAACAAAATGTGACACCCCAAAATAATTTAGCACTCTACCAGTTAATCGTGTCTTCATTGACATATACAGATCGCCAAACGTTTTGTCTACAAAGCCACTTATGAATTATAACCTCATTGATTGTGATTTCTGAATTTGTTAAAAGATGTAGGGTTAATCTGGAGAAAAATATATTTTAATCTAGAGAATTGTAATTTGTTGGACAAATTACAGGCTTTCCCAACTTTCCAATGTGAAAATGCCTACTACATATAGCAAAGCAAAGTGCTTGAAATTATCCATTTCCAAAATGATAGACAAAAAGCATTCAAAGTTGGCTATTTTTGGTATTCTCTCACGGTTCTCTTATTCACGCCCTTATTTTGCTTGGAGGTTAAATCTTGAGATTAAAAAGTAAACAGTAACTTTCTTCTGCAATCATTGTTACATCTATCCATACCAAAATAATTGCTAAAACAACCTTGCAATTAGAGGAAATGAGTAAAGATGTTTGCAAAATTAACTGAAAATCAGTTTACCAAAATACCAAAATAATTGCTAAAACAACCTTGCAATTAGAGGAAATGAGTACAGATGTTTGCAAAATTCACTGAAAATCAATTTTTGTTAGCTAATACTATTGGGTTAAGCCCCAAAGCATAACTTACAGCAGCGGATTTGTTCATTAAGCATCTCTGCCTATAGCAAAACGAAGTATCTAAAATTAACCGTTTCCAAAGTGACGGTAAAATGTAACCGAAGTTAGCTAATTTTAGCATTACCAATGGAAATCTGATCCTCAAAGTACCTGAGGGTTAAAGATGAGATTAAAAACTAAACAGTGACTTTCTTCTGCAAGCATTGTTGCATCTTTGCACACAAAAACAATTGTTACAACAACATTGCAATTAGAGAAATTAGCGCTTGAAGTTAAGTCAATCTCGAAGATAAAATGCTATATTACTATCATTTGTGGCCAATAGTGGTTAATTTCAAAATATTTGTGTGGTGATTTTAGTGTATCATATTATGCTCTAAATGTGTGAAGATCAACCACAGACTGAGTGTCTGATAAGAGACGTGGCAGAATCTTGAATCTTGGTATTTCAATGAACATGTACAAGTTGAGGGAACTCCAAGTCAAGGCATGACAACTGGGTGAGGGTTAAAACTTGGAATAAAATATATAACAGCAAAATTGTTCTTGGATGAATGTCCTATCTTCTCACTGGAAATGTTTTGAGAAAATATGGCTCCAGTGCTGAGAAATTGCATGTAAATTTTGGTGAAAATAACAATTTTTCCAACAGTACCCTTATAGGAAGTCACAAATCTGCCAAGGATTAAACTTTTAATAATAACATATAGAACAAAATTTGTCATACTGTGACTGCTGCATGCAGCTATGGAAAACATTCAGAGCTCAATCAATTAAAAATGGAGTAAATCGTCACCTAAACTAACCAAATTCTGCAATGAAAGTGTCAATGACACTGTAGCTCAACATGACAAACTTGAACTTGGTAATTTATAAATGAAATGGCAAAATTGAAGATCATTGGGACCAATGTCAGTTTTTTTGCCAGTGGCAACATTTTTTGACAGAAAACGAAGAAAATCGATAGCTCCCATCTAGAGGCCTCCCCAAACAAGCATGCCAGGTTTCAAAGCAATCTGATCATAAATGTGCCCTGTAGGGTGTACAAAAGGGAAATATTGTGGTCTGACTAGACTAAATTCTAAGAACGTTGGCCGTGGCAACATTTTTTTGACGGAAATGGAAGAAAATCTATAGCTCCCATCTAGAGGTCACCGTAAATAAGCATACCAGGTTTCAAAGCAATCTAATCATAAATGAGCCCTGTAGGGTGAGCCAAAGGGAAATATTGTGGTCTGACTCAACTAAGTTCTAAGAATGTTGGCTGCGGCAACATTTTTTGATGGAAATTGAAGAAAATCGATAGCTCCCATCTAGAGGTCACCCCAAACAAGCATGAAAGGTTTCAAAGCAATCCGATCATAAATGTGCCCTGTAGGGTGTGCCAAAGGGAAATATCGAGTCTTCTGACTAAATCAAGTTCTAAGAACGTTGGCCGCGGTGACATTTTTTGATGGAAATTGAAGAAAATCGACAGCTCCCATCTAGAGGTCTCCCCAAACAAGCATACCAGGTTTCAAAGCAATCAAATCATAAATGTGCCCTGTAGGGTGTGCCAAAGGGAAATATTGTGGTCTGACTAAACTGAGTTCTAAAAACGTTGGCCGCGGCAACATTTTTTGACGGAAATTGAAGAAAATCGATAGCTCCCATCTAGATGTCACCCCAAACAAGCATGCCAGGTTTCAAAGCAATCCGATCATAAATGTACCCTGTAGGGTGTGCCAAAGGGAAATATTGAGTCTTCTGACTAAACTAAGTTCTAAGAACGTTGGCCGCGGCAACATTTTTTTTACAGAAATTGAAGAAAATCGATAGCTCCCATCTAGAGGTCTCCCCAAACAAGCATACCAGGTTTCAAAGCAATCTGATCGTAAATGTACCCTGTAGGGTGTGCCAAAGGGAAATATTGAGGTCTGACTAAACTAAGTTCTACGAACGTTGGCCGTGGCAACATTTTTTGCCGGAAATTGAAGAAAATTGATAGCTCCCATCTAGAGGTCACCCTAAATAAGCGTATCAGGTTTCAAAGCAATCAAATCATAAATGTGCCCTGTAGGGTGTGCCAAAGGGAAATATTGTGGTTTGACTAAACTAAGTTCTAAGAACGTTGGCCGCGGCAACATTTTTTGACGGAAATTGAAGAAAATCGATAGCTCCCATCTAGAGGTCACCCCAAACAAGCATAAGAAGTTTCAAAGTAATCTGATCATAAATGTGACCTGTGAGGTGTGTCAAGGGAAATTGTGGACGTACGTACTAACGTACGTACGTACGCTGACGGACGAGAAGTGATGGCAATAGCTCAGCTTGACTTTGTCAAGTTGAGCTAAAAATTGGATTTTTTTTTTACGGTACCTACTTTTATGCAACTAGAATGGGATAGGGTTAAACTTTACAACCAAACTTACAACAGCAAATATGTTTGGTAGTCAATTGTGAATACGTACATGAAAAGTGTTTGAAATCAACCCTTCCCAAAATGATCAAAAAAGCAAACAAAGTTGGCTAATTTTGGCATTTTCAAATGGTACTCTTATTCCCGCCCTCATTGTGCTAGAAGGTTAAATCTGAGATTAAAAAGTAAACAGTAACTTTCTACCGCAATCATTGTTGCAACTATCCATACCAAAATAATTGATACAACAACCTTGTAATTAGAGAAATTTGCACTTGAAGTTGGTCAATTTTGACGAAAAAATCTATTTTCATGTCATTTTTGGCCAATGGGGGTTAAAGTTGAAAGATTTGAGTAGTATTTATGTTGTATTATATATTATGCTCTAAATGTGTGGAGAATTTGAGCTAAATAACTGTAAACAATTTTGAGACATTTGAAAAATGGTAGAATTTTGAGAGAATATTTTGAAAATACACGTTTTCACAGACATGACGATTCTGCATTTCACTAGATTTTATGACATTACATAAGTATGCCAAATTTGGTTAAAATCGTACAGCTTGTTTTTGAGCAGTTCAACAAAATTCGAGGAGGAAAAAAAAATTAAAAAAAAAAAAAATACAGAAGAAAAATTTTGAAAAAGAAGAATAACAAGAGTCTTTCCCAAACTGGGTTTGGGAAAGCCTAAAAATGTCCAAGTTGAGAAGGTTTGTAACTCATCATGAACTCCTAATTGGTTGAGTGCTGAATTCATTTAGAATGAATTAAAATCTGTATTTTATTATAATTCCATAGCTATAGAATGATGATTTCCAGTTCTATTCTATTCATGTTTGGTTTTTACATATTAGATTGTCTGGCTTTGCTGTTTATTTTTGTCACCCCTGACCACTTGTAAAGGCAGCCATCAGCATATGTGCTGGGGAATAGCAAACATTTTGTCCGAAAATGTTTGGCTCATCGGAACAGTTTGGACACCTTTTGGTTAGTAAATTTTAAAAAAGGCACTGAAAATTGTTGATATTTTGGCTTAGATTAAGTGGAGTATTCATAATGTTGGCAGTGTTTGCATCATGACTGAGTTGGGTGCCTCAAAAAATGCTTTGTAATTTACTGTGTTTTATTTGTACTGGAAATTGAGAGTTTTCCATTAATTTGGAAATGTCTTGGTACCAATACTTGGTCACATTTGCACTACTACACAAGCACCATACAATGTAGTTTTACTTTGTAAGGGTATGGCATTATGATAAGCCTAGCCTGTGCACCAAACCCGGTTTCAAATGAATGAAATAAAAATATTGTTTAAAAGAAAAAGATATTTTGGCTAAAATATGTATTCAGATAGAATTTCTGATAACCAACTGGTTTCAGGTACCAAAATAGTAGTTTGATTGCCCAATATGAAATCTTGTTGAAACATTTTATTTGTTTGATCCACTTCCTGGAGTATACGCACTGGGGATCTATATTAGGGAACTATTTATTTATGAAATACCCAGTTAAGTGGGCTACAGTGTGTTATGTGAACAATGAATTTGCATTTTCTTTCATTTTCAGATTCCTGGACATTAATTTGTCATATTCAGTGGATGACAAACAGACCTTCCATCAGTACTACTATATGAATGACTGTATAACATGAAGCTATATAGAGCAATTAGAGCGATGACACTTTTAAAATCGACTGCGGGTACATTGAACATGGTAGAATGGGGAGATTTGGAATTTTGTTGTAAGTAAAGAAAGAATGAGTTTCATCTGAGAAACCAGTGAAAAATGGCCAAGACTGATGTTAGTTACATTTTGTTGCCTTTTCTCTGACAAGGAGAGATGTTCTCTAAACTCAACACACCTGTGAAATTGTTTATCTTTTTGTTAATTTTTCACGATTATCAGTTTTCAAGAATATTATATTCACCATTTTTTAAAATAAATTTTGCATACTTCTACTTAAAATTATTGCATAATCCTCAGTGGAGAAAGTTTGATGTGCCCAAAATACTATTGGTGAACGCTTTCAGCATGGTGATGATTTTTTCAATTTCTCCATTGAGATGTGCACTAGGCAATTAAGCAGCAGTCTTTTTTGCACACCTGCAATTAAATTTTAGGCTGTTTATCTACTGAGGACCTGCTCATGTTTTAAGCCTATTCACTTTTCAAGGATTGACGAGATAGTTATACAACTTGTATCTGTATTGGATGTACTAAGACCAAATAAATCAATAAACAAGGGGAATTTGGCGACTTAAGGTGTTCCTCGACAGATTAGGCATAAACAAATTAAAAATCTGTTTCTCAGGCCCTCCTGCATGGTCATTTTGGCTGCCACATGCTTTGAAACAAGAGCACCACTAGACATGGCCAAATACGCCTGCTCTAAGTCGAAAAAGGGATGGAACTCATGTAAAAATAATTGGACAGAACTCATATTCAAACTTGGTCAGTATTATTAGCTGGAAAATACACATACCAACTTTGGTTGAGATCAAGAAATCCAAACTGGAGTTATTGGTCGGAAACAAAAAATGTTGATAGACGGTCAAATTGTAAGTTAATAAAGGGCCATAACTCATGTAAAAATAATTGGATGAAACCCACCTTCGAACTTGGCCTGTATTACCAGCAGAGGAATACACATACCAACGTTGGTTGAAATCAATTAATCCAAACTGGAGTTATCGGTCAGAAACCAATTGTTTACGGACAGACAGACCATTTACATAATATGACTGTTTTTTACAATTATTAATAATAAAAAATGAAAGTTAAATGGTCAATGTCTGACATTTTACCCATGTAAATAAAATTGATAAATTTGTTCCTTGAGTGCAATAAGGCTTTGCAATGCTTTAGCATTGCAAAGCTTTCTTGCACTCAAGGGATGAAATACACCACCACCCATGCTATTCTGTAGATAAGGCCTAAAAAAATAATAATCTGTTTCTCAGGCCCTCCCGCATGGTCCTTTTGGCTGCCGCATGCTCTCTATATATAACCAATCCAAACTTAAAAAAATCAAAATCAGTGGTTTATGTCTGATATTTTACCCAAGTTAATAAAATTGTCCCTTGAGTGCAAGAAGGCTTTTCAATGCTTTAGCATTGCAAAGCCTTCTTGCACTCAAGGGATGTAATACAGCACTACCCATGCTATTCTGTAGGTTATGAGGCCTAAAACATAAAATAAACCAAGAACATGAACTTTTTAATGGTAAAGAAATAATTACGAAAATAAAAAATAAAATAAAAAAACACCCGCCAGCATGCAATTTTACAAAAAATGGCCTGAGAAACATTAGATCTACTTTGTGAGGCCTAATGACTTTTTTATTGAGGCAGAAAACATAAAACAAACCAAGAATATGAACATTCAATGGCAAAGAAATAATTACAAAAATTAAAAAAAAGCTTGCCCACATGCAATTTTGCAAAAAAAAAAAAAAAAGGTCTTAGAAACAATTCTACTTTGTGGGGCCTCACAAGATTTTGTACTCAACAAGTGTTGCTCTATTACCTGCATGCAATTAACAGATCAAATTTGTAATGAAGGTATGGTAAATTGTATTGTGTTTGAAAATTATATTCAATTACAAGATATCCAATTAGGTGACATGCACTCTCCCATACTGATTTCAAAAACCATTGTACCAGCAGTATTTTGCAAATTCTGCTTTAAACTCTTCATCCATGAAATAATGGAAGAGTTGTTTGCTTGCTGCTGCTCCGTGGTTCTCTCCGGGTACTCTGGCTTCCTCCATTTGTAAAACTGTCTGACATGAGGTGACCCTGCCTCTCTTGCAAGTGTCATTAAACACCAATAAATAAATAAATCCACGACAGCCATGCTGGTACATGTAAGTTGTTCAAACAAAAAAAACCCCTCACCCAATGCATATGATATCAAAATTTGTAATTTTTAATAATTTTTTTTTTCAAATGTTTGAAAAAAATTCAACAAAGCCATATTGTGTGACCCCTCATTGGAATGAGCTTGCTGAGCTCATTCCAGTGAGGGGTCACATATGGTTTTGTTGAAATTGTTTTAAATTCTGTGGGTGCATGTGGCTGATTCATTAGGTAAAGGGTTTATGCAACTTTGTTTTATTTGATTGGCCGAGTTGTCAATTTTACATCCAAATTCTCCAGCAGGCTTGACCTCTCGACATTACCTCAGACATTCCCTGGGCATATTCCCAGGTCAGAACGATACAGGGAAAATGCCCAACAAGGGTCATTGATTCCAGTCACTTGAACTCCACTAGAGTTCTGCTCTGTATTTATACCACAATTCAACTAGAATTAAGTGAATGAGGCTGATATTTTTCAAGCAAAATATAAACTGTGGTGATCTGTTTACATTCTTGCTTGGCATTGCTTTGTGTGTTGAAGTATTTCATCCATGCCATGTCCCTCAGATACATAATGGCCAATCAGATGTCTTCACATGTTGGCTGGATTCCATACATTTTTTACCAAGCACATTTCTGAATGTTTGTACTGCATTGGGTAAATTTGAATATACATTTCAATCATGGTATAAATTGGGCTAACACAAGCAAGATTGCTTTTGAAAACCATAGTTTACGACCACTTCATTGGAATGTGGTCATTCCAATGAGCAGTCGTTAGCAATGCTGGAGGCAAAACATAAATAACAAAAATAAAATTTGAGTGGCGGTATTTATTTGTAAATAGTCTAGATATGGCCATTATGTTAGGTAATAATCGGTTAACCCTTAAGGGCCTAATTCCAACTCTGATAACTTTTTAAAGCAAAGGAACAGGTGTCGACATGCATTGTTTGCGTAAACTCCAAACTTGTTTTCCAAGTACCTTGTCAGTTGTTTCAAGGAAAGGCTTTGCTGCCTCTGTAGGTGGCCAAGACTTGACTAGAAACCTCTGCAAAGCCACTGGAGGTAGACTGTCAAAATATTGCGAAAATGTATAAAAATCTCCGGGCCCTTAATGGTTAACACATGAAATGTATACATTGTGGTTATGAGAAATGGCTTGAGTTACATTTTCGGGAATATTAAGTATATGTATGACACCGCACTAAATCAGCTATGAAGCAGTGGCTCTATCCTAACTGGAACTCTTTGGTCATTATTACCTCCTGCCACTTCCCTTCAGAGGGTCCTAGTTTGGATTTGGGGAGGCCACTGAAACCCCACACAACTGCCTTTCAAATATCGTATATGCCCCCCCCCCCCCCCAAAAAAAAAAAAAAACAAACAAAAAACTGACTAGGGTACCCCTAATTTAGAATCCTGGCTAAGCATCTGCTGTGAAGTTGGAAATCCATCGCTTTATTTGTTGGGGTTTAATGACACTTTTAGCAGTGAGGCTCATAACAGGCTGGATACTTTTTCTGGGGGTAGGAAGCTGCAGAGAACCATTGAGTAATGGAGTGTAACTGCCTGACTCTCCATCCTCGCACATGCAAGGTTAGCATCATTTGATGGCATGTCTGTACTATCATCATGCACACAATGCAGAGAGGGGGGGGGGGGGGGGGGGGGGGGGGTGGGGGGAGAGACTGAACATGCAGCCTTTCGATATGAAGTCCAATGCTCTCACTGGTATGGCCAAAAGTTGATCTGGACCATGTGACAAAAAGATCACTCTCTAAAATTTAAACAAAAGATGCGCTAAAGAAATTTCATTACATTACTATACTGATGGTCCCAGTTCTCATGGTAACCATTCAATTGTCAGTTTTCTGGCATCGATGAAAACAAAAACAATTTACATTTGTTTCTAACTTTCATATACACATTCATACAGTTTTCAAAGATGCATGGTGGCTCATCGGTTTGGACTTAAGATTGAAAGGCCATAGTATCATTTTGATTGTGTTTTTGGGCAAGACACTTAATCCCATTTGCCTAACCCTTTACCCAACGCAGACGATATCAAAATTTATCACATGACTCGTACATTTTGTTCACTTTAAAACATTTGATATTTTGTTTTCATATTAATCATCGATAAATAAAGCCTTCCGTCAATTTCAAAACTTGACAGTTTGATTGGCTGAACAAAATACAACTGGGCCACATTTTCATAATTTGCATAATTAGAGTTGGGAGCTTTCATTGGTCAAGTTCAAAACTGGACAATTTGATTGGCTAAACAAAATACAACTGGGTGACATTTGCATAATTTCAGTAGGGAGAATTTACGTTATCTATCCTATTTAGGGTGGATTATATTGTATTAATCTTTGACCTACAAAAAAAATGCCATTCATTTTTTTTAATATTTTCACTTTTTGCTTCCAACACATAGGTTATGACCCCTCATTGGAACAAGCTCAACGAATCAAAAAATGAAATTTTTTAGTTAAACAA
Source organism: Pictodentalium vernedei (assembly GCA_031216915.1). Classification (NCBI taxonomy): domain Eukaryota; kingdom Metazoa; phylum Mollusca; class Scaphopoda; order Dentaliida; family Dentaliidae; genus Pictodentalium; species Pictodentalium vernedei. The sequence continues at coordinate 383,754,037 of CM062296.1, forward strand.
GGATGTTTTTTTCAAGTACCGTCTGCAACTCAAGTTGGGTGATGGGTTAAAAAGACATACTAAGTGGCTAATTTGTGTGTGTGTGTCATATGATAAATATAATATGAAATGAGTGTTTTTCTCATATAATATTTATGAAACTCATCCGAATTTTCCATTTGGGCTCGCCAGTGGCTCGCCAAAACGGAAAATTCTTAGACTCGTTTCATAAATATTATATGAGAAGAACACTCATTCCATATCCTCTATTTATTATTTTAAATATCATTTTTTTTAATTTTTTCAAAAAATTTCCACAAAACCTTATCATGTGACCCCTCTTTGGAACGAGCTCGTTCCAAAGAGGGGTCACATGATATGGTTTTGTGGAAATTTTTCGAAAAATAATATTTTTTCAGCTGGCTGAATTTGCAAATTATGCGGGCGGATGCGGGCGATTCGTTGGGTAAAGGGCTAAGTGGGAGCACAGTAGTGCAGTGTATGTCACTGGTACACCTGCTTTCAGCCAATGCTCACCCATCTGGTGTGCAGTTAGTAAATTGGAGAGTGTGACATTTACTTGCTGCCTTCCTACAGCTGTAAAACTGACGTGTAAGATATGACCATGGCTGTTGAAAATGTCGCTGTAAATCATCAAACAGATACAGTGTTCGAGAACATGTATTATGTAATCATCAATGAAGAAACATTAAATAATGAAAGGGGCAACAAAAAGCCTAAAACTGACAAATATTTTCTTTTTTGCAGTTGATCTGTAACCTATTTACAATTGTTTTGTTGATGAACTGTCGATTCTGTGGATAAAATAACCATTGCATGTATAAAAAATCCGACAAGATCACCGATCCAATGTCGAGTTGTGACAGCACAAAAGTGGGTTTAATCATTATCATCTTATCGTCCGGAAACCAATTGTTTACAATTTACTATGTGAAGAGTCACTGTGACCTTGACCTTTGACTGCAAAAGAAATAGGGCTTTTTCTTGCACCAATGCCAACCTACCTATGAAGTTTCATGAACATGGGTGGAACCATTGTCAAATTATCATCTGAAAACCAATTGTTTACGATTTATAGTGTTCAAGGTCACTGTGACCTTGGCCTTTCACCTGACAAGTCCAAGATAAATAGGGTTCTTCCTCTCACTGATGCCAACCTACCTATGAAGTTTCATGAAAGTGGGTTGAACCATTAACAAGTTATCATCCGGAAACCAATTGTTTTGATTCACTATGTTCTGGGTCACTGTAACCTTGACCTAGTGAGTCCAAAATAAAAAGGGTTCTTCCTCTTACGAAGGCGAACCTACATATGAAATTTCACGAATGTGGGTTGAACCATAGTCAAGTTATCATCCGGAAACCAATAGTTTATGATTTACTATGTTCAAGGTCACTGTGACCTAGACCATTGACCTGGTGAGTTCAAAATAAAGAGGGTTCTTTCTCTCACCGATGCCAACCTACCTGTGAAGTTTCATGAATGTGGGTTGAACTTTTATCAAGTTAATCTGAAAACCAATTGTTTACACCCGCCATTCACCAAAGTATAAGTCAAGTTTGACTTCGTCACAACTTGACTAAAAAACAAGGAAACTCTACTGGGGTCTTATTATGAGGCTGTAATTGTACAACTTGGCATTCAGTTAATCAATCTGAACGAGATTTGTTTACACACAAATGACTTACTTTCAATCTTCATTGGTGGAGTGGAAGATTTTTTTTGGAAGTTCCATAAGTTCACCAATGGGCAGTTACTGGTCATTTATGATGGAGCAAGTCCAAACAAACAAAATATTAATTACTTCTGGCTTGATAACAAGCACATGTTAATAATTGAGTACTTTTTTAAGCCAGGCCTTTAGATTGGACTAATTTGGGGACGTTGCAGACTTGTCAAGTCAGTTGCTCTTCAGACCCATTCTAGTTACTTTTTTTTTTTGTTTTTGTAAGACCGACTGTCTGAAATGCTATTTTTTGGCTTCTCAGGAACTCAGAATATCTGTTAGTTCACTGGGGCCTAATTCCAAATTTGAACACTTTTCAGTGCAACATAACTGGGGTCCCAACATTCAGTCTCTCTGTAAATGCAAAGTTACATTTAAGTACCTTGGCAGGGGTTTCTTGGCAAGTCTTGGCCATCTTTATTGGCAGCCAAGACTTGACTGGAAACAACTGCAAAGCAACAGAATGTAAACTAAAAGGATACAATTTCCAACTGTCTCTTATGGTTAAATTATATTTTATGAAACTGGACAGAAAAAACTCACTATACTTTGTGTATTTCTATCTAATTTGGGGGTGACGCGTTTTCTGGTGGGAGTTTTGTGGAATTCAAACGCCTGTTGAAGCCCCAGCACAATTTAATGGAGACCAGATTTGAGCTTTTAGCACAGAACGAGCTACAGATGTCCTGTTTTGTTATTAACCCTCAGCACAGTGATGTCAAAATTCCTAAATTTTCGGCAGCATTCAAATTTTTCCCATAATGCATCTAGGAATTTCACAAATTCAAGCTTGTTTAACAGAGCTTATTGAGATCTGTCAAACACAATTCAGTTGGTTAAATTTCAAGTTCCATTATGTGAAAAATTAGCAGTTTGATATTTTGACCATGGGGGCAAATGGTTAATCTTATATATATATATATATATATATATATATATATATATATATATATAATGGGGAGGAAGGAAATACTATTGTTTTACCTTTCAATATTTCACTTTTAAACTTACAAAGATGTATATTTTATTACTTCAATAAAATTTTATTAACACTAGATTTTCAGTGCATTTTTGGGTTTTTTCATGGTTTAAATTATTTATTGGTGTTTAAGGTCACATATTTTTGCACAATGGCTAATTGTGATCACAACATGGAAATAAAGTAAAGTCCTGGAATTAAAATCAAGTCATTTTACCCATGTTGCCCATTTTAGAGGACTCCCACCCCAGGCATGGGTTACCAGGTCCTATTTTACCAGTAAACCACAGTTTGTTTACCACAGTAAGAAACATTGCTTCACTTTCCCAAGACATAGCTCTGGTAGGAACATATGGACAAAACCTGCAATATGTGGGTATCATGTCACCCCCCCCCCCCCCACCCCCAAGCTGGTCAATCATCATACCAAAGGACATCAATATCTGACAGCCAGCCATAGTTATAATGGGAAAACGTTCATTTTACTATTTTTCTCTGCCCTACAAGGGCAGAACTCTGATATGAATGTGTGGACAAAACGAGACCTCGACTATATACCCACCAAACCTCCTAAGGAGGTCGGGGGCATAATAAAAGCATTGCATGGCAGAGTAAATCCCCCACCAACACCCCAGTAGAATAATATCAAAAGTGACACGACTAATGTACAAAAGGATGAATGAATGAAAGATGTCAGACAAATAATTTTCTTCTGTAATATTGTTAACACCCCACAAGTACTACACTTGACTAGCAGTCAAACATTTTCAGGGAAATAGAGGTTGATTTTCAGGGAAATGGCATAGATTTCTGGGAAAGGTTTGCATGACAGAAAATGCTGCATTCTACAAGTCGACTACCACTAAATGAGAGGGCTTCTCTTCACAGGAGATACCACAAAACTATTTATGCAGCTCACATACATTGGAATACCAAATAAAAATATTGTCAAAATATATAGGTATAAATTTTCATTTTTGGGTTATACAACTGCTCATCCCAGCTGGTTCTGTATCCTGCCTGATGCCTTATTCAAATTGTATTCTATTCACAGACTTTGGAATTACAACAGTATTCAAGTTTCTCCCAATAACAACCCCTCTCCTCCAAAAAAAGAAGCAAAAATTAAGGAAAAAAGACCATAATTTTTCATTTTCATGTACAAAGCATGTAGATGTCAAACTTCAAAAGAAAAAAAAAATATCTTCCACTTCTACAATCAATTCATGGCTGTGGCAGTACTCTGAAGACAAATATATTATAAAAAATAAATTAATAAGGCATAACTAACTCCTGCAAATGTTCAGAAATTTTAATTGTTCAAGTTCAAAAAATTTCTTGCAGTTCTCCCAACAACCACTTTTTGGCTGCTGAACAGCACACATGAGTTGAAAGAAATAAAAATAGACCGATTAAATCATCAGATGCGTACCCATACGCGCAACTAGCAGAAAGCTGTATGATGGAGGGCCACCACGGATGCCGACATTATGTACACCATACATGGTATGGGTACATATAGAAATGGATTGGAGGAGTGCCTAATTTGATGGATAAAGGGTTAATATCTCCAGATCAAATTATTAGATTTACATAAAAAAAACTAGACAGCACAGCACATCAGTAACCTGAATACATATATGAAGTAACTTGATAATCGGATTAATATTTTTTGAGTTATAGCATGCCAAAGAAATGGATTGGAGATCTCAATTTGAAGGATAAAGGGTTAATATCACAGGATCAAATTAATAGATTAACACCAAAAACTATACAGCTTAGCACATCAGTAACCTGAACACATATATGAAGTAACATGACAATCGGATTGATATTTTTTGACTTATCTCATGCCAAAGGGATTGGAGGAATTTTCAATTTGAAGGATAAAGGGTTAATATCTCAGGATCAAATTATCAGATTTACACCAAAAACTATACAGCTCGGCACATCAGTAACCTGAACACAAATATAAAGTAACTTGACAATCCAAGCAATATTTTTCAAGTTATCGAATGTCAAAGACATGGATACGGACACCAGATGGACAAATGAAGGATGGATGAACGACGGAGGTCCACCCCGGATGCTGGCATTATGTGTACCATACATGGTATGGGTACACATAAAAATTAAAGAAAATTATCAGGAGTATAAAAAGGATTACTCAACAGCTGACCTCTTGAAAAATGTAAAAGAGACACAAAATGAATTTCTCTGTAGATCCTGTGCATTTTAGTATCATTTTGCAAGAAATAATAATAAAGAAAATTAATAAAATAAAAACACTTCCAAAAGTGACCTTCAACTTGAAATTAAACCAGAGTTGTCATCAGTTTACCTTCCAAAACACTGGCTCGTTTAATTCAAAGATTTGCATGAAAGAAAGAAGTGATTCCCAGTCAGATTTTTCAATAATAATAAATCAAGGGAACTTCCCCAGTATCTCCCAGAATTCAAGGTTAAAAATGGCAGTACCCATCAACTGAATTGTGATTTACGTTCTCTTTTCAATGTTCAAACACAGTGCAGCAGTTTGTAAAGCAAAACTTGGGCAATCTTTTTCAAATGCAGGAAAAATATAAAAGAACACCATTAAAGAGGATTCTCTGTTTAAATGAAAGTGTCAATGACACTGTAGCTCAACTTGTCAAGACGAAGACATGTACATGTATAGTATGTGACACAGCAATGACAAACATCTAGGTAATGACCTGATAAGAAAGGTACATATAAAGTATTGTAATGGTCTGTACATAAATACTGACCGTTGCCTGTAACAAATGTATAGGTAAAGTATTGTAAAGGTGGGTGACAGTCAGATGCTAAACTAGAAAAGAAATCATTGAGTCCCAGAGTTGGTCGGACTGGACCCCAAAATATTTGTTCTCATAGCACAGTGATAACAAAGGCACCCCAAAACACACTCGTTCCTGTCCCAAGGTGAAAACAAAGGTACCCAAGAAGTTTTGTGAAGATCAATTCATAAATACGAGCTGTATAGAACTTGTGATAAAAAACTGATTGGACCTAATTTTGGTACAAAATGGCCACTGGCAGCCATCTTGAATTTTGGACCGTACCCAGAAACACTCATTCTCGTCCCAAGGTGATAACAAAGGTACCCAACAAGTTTTGTGAAGGTCGGTTCATAAATACAGCCTCTACCTTGAGCTGTATTGACATGTGTGCTCACATTGTGCAAGTAGCACTGAATAAGTCAAAGTTCATCTAATTTGCATAATTTCTGCACGAAAAAAAAACTCTTACAATATGTGATGTATTCCATGTTACTAAACATTCATACAAAAATTTATTCAAATCAGAACTTTCATACAGAAGTTCTGTACAAAAGACTGATTGCACTAATTTTGGTACAAAATGGCTGCTGGTGGCCATCTTGAATTTCGGACCACACCTAAAAACACTCGCTCTCATCCCACGGTGATAACAAAGGTACCCAACAAGGTTCGTAAAGATTGGTTCATAAATATGGCCTCTAGTCTGAGCTGTATAGAAGTTGTGTACAAAAAACTGATTAAACCTAATTTCGGTACAAAATGGCCACTGGCAGCCATCTTGAATTTTAGACCGCACCCAGAAACACTCGTTCTCGTCCCAAGGTGATAACAAAGGTACCCAAGACATTTCGTGAAGATCAGTTCATAAATACAGACTCAAGTCTGAGCCGTATTGACATGTGTACTTAATGTGTGTAAGTTGCACTGAAATATCAAAGTTCATCTAATTTGCATAATTTCTGCACGAGAAAAAAACCCGTATTATATGTGATGTATCCCATGGTACTAAACATTCACACAAAAAATTATTCAAATCAGCGCTTTCATATGGAAGTTCTGTGCAAAAATCTGATTGCACCTAATTTTGTACAAAATGGCTGCCATCGGCCATCTTGAATTTCGGACCGGACCCCAAAACACTCGTTCTCGTCCCACGGTGATACCAAAGGTACCCAAGAAGTTTCGTAAAGATCGGTTCATAAATACGGCCTCTAGCCCAAGCCGTATTGGCATTTGCACTTACAGTGCTGAAATTAACACCAAAAAACATCAAAATTAGTCTAATTTCCACAATTTACGCACGAGAAAAAAACCCGTATTATATGTGATGTACCCCATGGTACTAAACATTCATACAAAAAGTTATTCAAATCAGAGCTTTCATATGGAAGTTCTGTACAAAAAACAGATTTCTGCATCATTGGTACAAAATGGCGGCTGGCAGCCATCTTGAATTTCGGACCGCACCCAAAAACACTCGTTCTCGTCCCACGGTCATAACAAAGGTACCCAAGAAGTTTCGTAAAGATCGGTTCATAAATACGACCTCTAGCCCGAGCCATAGCCAATTGTTGACGTACGGACAGACGGACGAGACGGACGGACGACGGGCCATGACAATAGCTCAAATTTGACTTCGTCAAAGTTGAGCTAAAAATGGTTATCGGAAGGGCAGTTGTGATCAGATGTTTGAAACTGGGTCACCACAATGAAACCACAATGAAAACAGCTGATTGAGATGAATTTTGTGTACTTTAAAAGGTACAAATAACTTCTTTTGCTTTTAAAAGTGAATTTTGCGATCATTTTAATGGTTATCAAACAGGCAAACAGGGTAATGCCAAGACTATCAATCTTTTTGAAACTGATCGTAAATCAACAATTGAATCATTTCAAAACTGCCAAATATTTTGACTGAACATTTTGGCAAAAGGAAATCTTTTCCAGGACTTTCCTGAGCATTCCGGGATGGTTAACATGTCTGCTAGCAGTCTTAGTGTGCCAAGCAGGCGGCACTGGCAAAACAAAATTCTTAACCAACAGAACATCATCATTTCTTTTCCCTCCAAAAGAAGCTTTTTAACACCTCAATACAATAAGACCAACAACCTCAGTCTAATGTGGTCTCATGAGCTAATTTTTGTGGGCAAAAACTAAGAAAATTAGGCTTTCCCAAACCCAGTTTGGGAAACACTATTGTTATTCTTTTTTCAAAATTTTTTTTTTTTTTTTTTTTTTATTTTATTTTTTTTTTTCCTCCCTGAATTTTGTCTGTTGAACTGCACGAAAACAAGCTGTACGATTTTGACCAAATTTGGCACTCTTATGTAATGTCATAAAATCTAGTGAAATGCGGTACCGTCATATCTGTGAAAACGCGTGTTTTCAAAATATTCTGCCAAAACCTTCAAAATTTCACCATTTTTCGAATGTCTCAAAATTGTTTACAGTTATTTAGCTCAAATTTTCCACACGTTTAGAGCATAATATGATACACCATAATCACCACCCAGATCGTTCAACTTTAACCCCCACTGGCCAAAAATGACATGAATATAGAATTTTTCTTCAAAATTGACCAACTTCAAGGGCAAATTTCTCTAATAACAAGGTTGTTGTAACAATTATTTTGTTTGGATAAATGCAACAATGATTGCAGAAGAAAGTTACTGTTTACTTTTTAATCTCAGATTTAACCCCCAAGCACAATGAGGGTGAGAATAAGAGTACCATTTGAAAATGCCAAAATTAGCCAACTTTGGTTGCTTTTTACATCATTTTGGAAAGGGGTTAATTTCAAACACTTTTCGTGTACGTATTCACAATTGACTACCGAGCATATTTGCTGTTGTAAGTTTAGTTGTAAAGTTTAATCCTATCCCATTCTGGTTGCATAAAAGTAGGTACCGTCCAAAAAAATTCCAATTTTTTCAGAATTTGGTAAGTTTAGGTGACGATTTACTCCATTTTTAATTGTTTAAGCTCCAAATGTTTTCTATAGCTGCTTGCAGCAGTCAAAGTATGACAAATTTTGTTCTATATGTTATTATTAAAAGTTTAACCCTTAGCAGATTTGAGACTTCCCATAAGGGCACTGTCGGAATATTTGTTATTTTCGCCAACTTCAAGAGCAATTTTTTCTAATTACAAGGTAGTTGCAATAATTATTTTGGAATGGCTAGATGCAACAATGATTGTGGAAGAAAGTTATAGTTTACTTTTTAATCTTAGATTTAACCCTCTAGCACAATGAGGCCAAGAATAAGAGTTCCGTTTGAAAATGCCAAAATTAGCCATTTTTGGTTGCCTTTTCTATCATTTTGGAAAGGGATAATTTCAAACACTTTTCATGTACGCATTCACAATTGACTATCGAGCATATTTGCTGTTGTTAGTTTGGTTGTAAAGTTTAACCCTATCCCATTCTGGCTGCATAAATGAAGGTACCGTCCAAATAAATTCCAATTATTTCAGAATTTGGTAAATTTAGGTGGCAATTTACTCCATTATTAAATGCTTGAGCTCTGAATGTCTTCTATAGCTGCTTGCAGCAGTCAAAGTATGACAAATTTTGTTCTATATGTTATTATTAAAAGTTTAACCCTTGGCAGATTTGAGACTTCCCAAAAGGGTACTGTCAGAATAATTGTTATTTTCACCAATGTTTACATGCACTTTCTCAGCATTGGAGCCATATTGTCTCAAAACCTTTTCCATGAGAGGATTGGGCCTTCATCCAAGAACAATTTTGCTGTAATATATTTTATTCAAAGTTTTAACCTTCACCCAGTTTTCGGGCCTTGAATTTGAGTGCCCTAAAATTCTTCATAAAATTGGCTAATTTGGAGTTCACTTCTCTTCCATTTTCGAAAGGAATATCGAAAAATGATTTATATGTTCGTATTTACAATTGCCTACCGAGCATATTTGCTGTTGTAAGTTTGGTTGTAAAGTTTAACCCTATGCTCGTTCTGTTTGCATAAAGATAGGTGCAGTCCAAAAATACTCGTTTTCAGAATTTGGTAAGTTTAAGTGACGATTTACCCCATTCCTAATTGATTGAGCGCTGAACGTTTTCTATGGCTGTATGGAGCAGTCATAGTATTACAACTTTTGTATTATATTTCATTATTAAAAGTTTAACCGTTGGCAGATTCGAAACTGCCCATATGGGTATGGTCGGAATAATTTTAATTTTCATAAAATCACTGAATATTGATAAGCGTGCAGTGGAAGTTTGGAATAGAATATCCGAAAATGCTTTTGAAATTCAGATTCATAGTTCAATTCCAAGAATATTTTCTGTTATAAGGTTGATGTAAAGTTTAACGCAATCCCTGTCTCAGATGTATAATGGTAGATGCCGTCGAAAAAAACTCATTTTTTCAGAATTTTGTAGGTTTAAGTGACAAGTTACTCCATTCCTAATTCATTGAGCGCTGAATGTTTTCTATGCCCGCATGCAGCAAGCATAGCATGACAACTTCTGTTTTATACGTCATTATCAAAAGTTTAACCCTTGGCATATTTAGGAGTTCCCATGTGGATATAGTCAGAATAATTGTTATTTTCATAAAATCAATCAAGTTCATCAAATAGACAAATATAATACCTAACTCAGCCGGTGACAGGTAAATAATGAATGGAAAAGTCGTTGAGTTGAGAATAAAGTAGGGACGAATTGTGCCCTCGGTTTCCACCTGATCCACGGCATTTCCATGCGGTCCCACACATTCACAAACAGACAAAATGATAGAGAATAAATTAATTGTTGATATTTAATGTCACTTTCAGCATCTACAGCTATATCATGACCATAACATAGGTATTTATTCAAGTCCAGGTATTCATAAATTAAATTGGGATGAAGTGTCTTGCTCAAGGACACAATGTGGTTGCCACAGGTGGGATTTGAACCGACGACTTCTTGGATTGCAACAATCATCTCTACCTTCTGAGCTGCCATACTCCCGTAATATGCAGTAATAGAGCTCTTTATGTGTACTTGTGTGATTATAAATGAATAATATTAACGTGGATACGGTTCCACTGAATCAACTTCTAAGTGATGAGATAGGAAAACCAAAATGTTTTGTGGTCATTTCTGGCAACTAAATTGTACAAAATTTTCTGGCATATTGGCCGAAAAATCGGCTCCTTCCTGACTCAGGGGTGGGCTGGGGCACAGTCCTTCATGAAATCCCGGCCCGTACTCCCATAATTCATATGTACTAATTTTTTCCAAAGCACAAAGGACATCACTTCTTTTGCTTTCTATGAAAATATTCTGTAATTATTGAAGAGCAAATTTTGTGTTAAATGTTTTGGTGTCCTGCTGTATCTCAAATATCTGCTTTGGCTACATAAAAACTAGTAGCATAACAAAACTTTTGATTTCCACTAAACTTTCTGTTTTCAAAACTGATCGATAGTTTTGTGTACAATACAGTTTGCCTTTTCACATTAAAAAAAGTTGGGAAAGCCCGTAATTTGTCCAACAAATTACAATTCTCTAGTTACAATTGTAGTTTACATGGTAAACAGTTCCAATGTACTTTAAGTGGTTTTTTTTTTTTGCTTTTAAAGCGAGTGCTTTTAAAGCGAGTTTTGAAGAATTTTGTTTGATTTTAACCCGTTACCCAACATAACTGCCAAAACCAGCCAGTGCTGTTCACAAAAATCACCAGTCAATTTTCATTATTTTTTTGTCTCAAAGTAGCTTGTGATCCCCTCCTTAGAATGAGCTCACTGAGTTTGTTCCAGTGAGGGGTCATAAGCTATGTTTTTTATGCAAAAATTCTTTAACTGGTAGAGTGCTGGAAGCCCTATTTTGGGCTTTACTAAAAGTTACAGGCAATAACTGTCTGTAGTTACATTCTGCCTGAGGAAGCCTTTATTGTCCCTGATATGAATCAGATTTTTTATATAATACCTTGCTCTCTGACATTTAATTGGATAGTGCCTACAAGGCACTATCCAGTTAAATGTAAGAGAGCAGTATATGATGAGCTTTGATTTGTTGTCAGAAAAAACTCAGCACTTTACCAGTTAAATTCACCCAATTGACAACCCCACGGACAGGGAGTTGGGGTGGGGAATTTAGTGGTGGTTTTTACTTTGTGGATGCTGATATGACCTAAATGATGCAATTAAAACATGTGACAACTTTACAAGACACGTCTACTCTATCCATACACAACACGTTACTCCAAACTTGTGCATTTTTGTTCACGTCTACTCTATCCATACACAACACGTTACTCCAAACTTCTGCATTTTTGTTCGTGTCAGAGATTATCACAGCTGTATTCCATGACAATGGCGAATTACATATGGCATCTACATGCAAGTTTATTTTCATTTACCTTTTGCCACCAATTTTCACAACGTCACAAGTGGACTAAAATATCAATGTAACGTCATTCCTCTGGGGCACCCTTGTCAATAATACTGAATACTTTATTTGCAAACTTGAAATGACTTTTGTATTGTTACCTGGTAAAAACTGTCAAGTTTGTCGTAAAGTGGCACTTGCCAAATTGTACTCGATGGGGCTGAGTAAGGGCAGACATTATTTCTCAATAGAGAAGGGGTGTATCTCAGGAATGTATGTGCAGACCACATAACTTGATATGTGTATGAAAGGGCATGTCATGCTTGAAATCCATGCAAGATTCCCCATTTCAGTCCATACCTCACTTCACTCTGGTGTCTTTCCTACAAACATGAAGCATGATTTAGTCAAACCCCTTTTCAAACCAGAGGGCCCAGATGCTCACGTGAGAAAGTTGTTTGAAGAAAGATTTAACCTTTTACCTGCTCAATCCGTCTGTGTAATAAACAAATTCAGCAGTTAAAAAACAATTATTTTTCAAAAATGTCCACAAACCCCATATCATGTGACCTCTCACTGAAATGAGCTCATTCCAGTGAGGGATCACATGATATGGTTTTGTGGAAATTTTTTGAAAAATTCGAAAAAATTATATTCAAAATAATAAATTTTGATATCATTTGTGTTGGGTAAAGTGTTATGGTTGAATTCAGTGTCTACCACAAGTCAACAAAGAAGAGGAATGAAGCCATGTAATTATTTATAATGCTGTTATTCCTGTCAGATTATTTAAATGTCTGAATTTGCAGTTACACCATTTTAAGCTGGGTTTTTTTCTGGGTTTTCCAAGATCTGGAATTCTAAAATGGTATTTTTAGATTAACTTGATAAAGTCAAGATAAGCTATTGCCATCACGCGTGCGAAAGTCTGTGAGTCTGTTCACATTTTCCTTTAGCACAGGTTACACCCTGTAGTTCTTATCCGATCATCACGAAATTTCATATGCAGGTTTGGTGTCATGTCTAGATGAGAACGTCCTCTTTTGGTCGGGATCGGTCAACAGTGATGGCTGCCCAAGCCCAAAACCCAAAACCCCTTAGCACAGTCTACAGGTCATTTTTATGAAGGGATTTAATTGTAACTTGGTAGGAAGCCTCTGTATAATATCTAGATGAGAACGTCCCCTTTTGGTCATGATCTGTCCGCCGTGACGGCTGCCCAAGCCCGAAACCCAAAAACTTCTAGCACAGTCTGCAGGTCATATTTAATATGGAGGGAATTCATTGTTATTAGCCGACTGTTTACAGTGAGGGCTAATGTAATGACTTTTGTCCATCCGTCCATCCATCCATCTGTTAACATTTAGAGTTTTGGTTAAAGTTTGTGGTTAAAGTTTTTTACTGAAGGTTCCAGTGGGTTTTTTTTCTTTTCCTGTTTAGTTGACATTTGGAGTTTTGGTTAAAGTTAGTGGTTAAAGTTTTTTATTCAACCTTGAAGTACAGGCTATACCCGGTAGTTCTTGTCTGATCGTCACGAAATTTCATATGCAGGTTTTAGGTCATGTCTACATGAGAACGTCCCCTTTTGGTCGTGATCAGTCAACCGGTATGGCTGCCGAGCCCAAAACCCGAAAACCATTAGCACAGTCTAGAGGTCGAATTTATGAAGGGATTTCATTGCAACTTCATAGAATGCCTCTGTATAATGCCTAAATGAGAACGTCCCCGTTTGGGCATGATCTGTCAACCGTGATGGCTGCACAAGCCCGAAATCGAAAAACTTTTAGCACAATCTGCAGGTCACGTTTAATATGGACGGATTTCTTTGTAACTTGATATGACTCCGTATGCTGTCTACATGAGAATTTCCCCATCTGGGTGTGATCTATCAACCGTCATGACTGCCTGAGCCCAAAACCTGAAAACCTTTAGCACAGTCTGCAGGTCATATTTATGGAGGAATTTCATTGTAACTTGATAGGTTGACTTCATAATAATGTCTACATGAGAAAGTCCCCTTTTGGATGTGATTGGGCAACTGTGACAGCTACAGGTGCCCAAAGCCCAAAAACCTTCAGCACAGTCTACAGGTCATATTTATGAAGGGATTTCATTGTAACTTCGTAGGATCAATCCACATGATGCCTAGATGAGAATGTCCCCTTTTGGTTGCGATCATTCAACTATGATGGCTGCCCAAACCCGAAAACCTTTAGCACAGTCTACATGTCATATTTATGGAGGGATATCATTGTAACCTGATAGGTTGACTTCATATAATGTCTAGATGAGAACGTCCCCTTTTGGGCAACTGTGACGGTAACAGGGGCCCGAAGCCCGAAAACCTTTAGCACAGTCTACAGGTCATATTTATGAAGGGATTTCATTGTAACTTTGTAGGATCAATCCACATGATGCCCAGATGAGAATGTCCCCTTTTGGTTGCGATCATTCAACCATGATGGCTGCCGGAGCCCGAAAACCTTTAGCACAGTCTACACGTCATATTTATGGAGGGATTTCATTGTAACCTAATAGGTTAACTTCATATAATGTCTAGATGAGAACATCCTCTTTTGGGCAACTGTGACGGCAACAGAGGCCCGAAGCCCAAAAACCTTTAGAATATTCCACAGGCCATAATTATGAAGGAATTTCATTGTAGCCTGGTAGGATGACTCCAAGTTTGTGGTTAAAAACCCAGACAAACACCACCACCCCCTACCCCCCCCCCCCCCCCCCCCAGCCCCAATTAGGCTTCTTTTTTTCTTCTTTTCTCCAATTTGCATTTTGAACTATTTACAGTCACACCATGCGGAACCATTTTTAAACTCACGTAAAACCCCTTGCCGGGGGCCATTTAGGCACTTTTTTTTATCTTTCGTCAAAAAGACAAACACCACCGCCCCCCCCCCCCCCCCCCCCTCCAATTAGGCATTGTTTTTTTTTGTATTTTGAACTATTTACAGTCACTACATGCAGAACCTTTTTTTTCCTTTTGTCAAAAATGTTTTTTTACAGTTTTGGTTAAAGTTTAAAAATTGTGGTTAAAAATCCAGACAGAAATTATCTCCCCTCCCCCCCCCCCCCAATTAGGCATTTTTTTTTTCTTTCCGCGAATATGCATTTTGAACTATTTATAGTCACTACATGCGGAACCTTTTTTAAACTCACGTACCCCCTTCTTATTTACTTCTAACCATGGCTTATTGCTCTTTATTGGAACAAGCTCATCAAGTTTGTTCCATTAATAGGTCATGAGGTATGTTATGAAGTAGAGAAATGAAAAAATAAAATTTGAATAGCAAATTTAGTATATCATGAGTGCAGAAATGGAAGATTCGTTAGGTAAACTGTTAACAAAAAATGGCTCTGACTATTTTGCGTCTAAGCATTGCCATTCCTGGGACAGTCGGGCTGCATGCGTGACATCACTCTAGTTACTTGGTAGGATGACTCTGCATGATGTCTAGGTGAGAACGTCCGCTTTTGGTCGCGATGGGTCCACCGTGATGGTTGCCTGAGCCCAAAACACAAAAACCTTTAGCACAGTCTACAGGTCGTATTTATGAAGGGATTTCATTGTAACTTGGTAGGATGCCTCTGTATAATATCTAGATGAGAAATTCCCCATTTGGTCGCGATCTGTCAACCGCGACGACTACTCGAGCCCAAAAACCTTTAGCAGTCTACAGGTCACATTTATAGAGGGATTTCATTGTAACTTGGTAGGTTGACTCCATATAATGTCCAGATGACAACGTCCCCTTTTGGTCGCGATTGGTCAACTGTGATGGTGCAGTGGCCCAAAGCCCAAAAACCTTTAGCACAGTGTTTAGGTCATATTTATGAAGGAATTTCATTGTAACTTGGTAGGATGACTCCATATAATGTCTTGATGAGAACGTCCCCTTATGGTCATGATTGGTCAACTGTGACGGCTACAGGTGCCCGAAGCCCGAAAACCTTTAGCACAGTCTGTAGGTCATATTTATGAAGAAATTTCATTGCAACTTGGTGGGATGACTCCAGATAATGTCTAGATGAGAACGTCCCCTTATGGTCATGATTATTCAGCCGTGACAGCTGCCCAAGCCCAAAACCCGAAAACTCTTTGCACATTCTACAGATCGTATTTATGGAGGGATTTGAGAGTGCGGTGGCTCAGTGGAAGACTGTTGGACTTCTATGCTAGAGGTCCCGAGTTTGATCCCCGTCCAGGACGACCGGCGTTGTGTCCTTGGGCAAAGCACTTTATCCCAGTTGCCTGCATGGGGGCACGATGACGCCGTGTACTAAGGCGTATCTCTGTCGATGGTGCACGTCTTCAATCGCTGTAACCCTGCTTGAACGGAGCTTGAACAGAGTTAGAATGTTGAGGAGCTGACAGTTGCTTGTCGATGCTCAGTGGTTCTATCCACGAACTCCAGCTTCCCCCACCTGTAAAACTGTCAAGGTCACCATTGTGCATAAGTATGTGACCTTAAAACACCAATAAATAAATATGGCAGCCATACTGAATTTGGTTTCCGTCCAATAGCTGATGAATGCCGACTCAAATCATTAGCTCAACTTGACAAAATCAAGCTGAGCTATTGCCATCACTTCTCGTCTTTCAGCGTACATACGGACACAATTTACGTCCACAATTTCCTTTGGCACACTGCACAGGTCGCATTTATGATCAGATTGCTTTGAAACTTGGTATGCTTGTTTGGGGTGACCTCTAGATGGAGCTATCGATTTTTCTTCATTTCCATCAAAAAATGTTGCCGCTGGCAACGTTCTTTGAACTTAGTTTAGTCAGACCTCAATATTTCCCTTTGGCACACCCTACAGAGCTCATTTATCATCAGATTGCTTTGAAACCTGGTATGCTTGTTTGAGGTGGCAACAACCACTGAACTTGGTTTAGTCAGGTATCAATATATTCCTTTGGCATGCCCCGCAGGACACATTTATGATCAGACTGGTTTTATCAATTTTTAGCTCATCTTTACAAAGTCAAGCTGAGCTAATCTCATCGCTTCCCGTCTGTCGTCCGTCGTCTGTCGTCCGTCGTCTGTCAACACCATGTTTTGGTCTTCTCCGCCAAAGCCACTGGGCCAATTCAAGTGAAAGTTTGTGTGAGTGATGGTCCCAAAGGGGCATTTCATTTTTGTTCAACTCAGCATGCCCAACCCCATAGGGAGGGAGTGGGGGGAAAATGCTCCAAAATATTTTTAAAATCTTCTTCTCAAGAACCAGTGTGTTCAATGACTTGATATTTGCTATGGAGCTTCCATATGAGGTGTAGAGTCAAGTTTGTTCAAACGAAGTTCGTGAAGTAATATTTGGCTTTGTAATAGGAGGAGTAAGATTTTTGGCCCCGCCCAAAATTTCTATTTTCTGAACCGATGGTCCGGTATGAACCAAATTTGGTTTGTGGTAGTATTGGGTCATAAGTACTTGACCCATGCAAAAAAAAAAATTCCCGCATCCCCATGGGAACCCTGGGAGCTAAAAATAGAAATATTTTCAAATGCCCATATTTCCCAAACCCCACGGAACAGAGAGCTTTTATTTGGTATGAAGTATCCTTATGACCAGTAGAATTGAATGGTAAAAAAAAATTGCCATCGGTTATGTTAGGGTGTTCTGTAATGGGCATCGAAAAAATGCTGAGTCAGCATATTTGCAAAAATTAAAAAAAATCTTTTCTCCAGAACCAATCATCAGAATCTTTTGATATTTGGTATACAGCATTCATAGGGGGGTCAGATAAAAGTTTGTTGAAATAAAGCTCATTGGTTCATATTTGGGCTCTCTACAGGAGCCCTGTTACAACCGATAATGTTACAACGCCGCATAATGTTACACCAACGCATAATGTTACAAAAAATGTAGTAAACAACCGATAATGTTATAAACTCCGCATAATGTTATAACTTTTTTCAACCCGTTATGTTATAAAAATCGACGCATAATGTTATAACTTTTTTCAACCCGTTATGTTACAACAAATTAACCGATAATGTTATAACTTCAAATAAACATATCTCTGGAAATTTATACTGTCATGGCATCAGTTTCAGGTGGAGACCGTCGGGCTGTATGTGAGGGAACTCTTCAGTTCCCAGTGTAGAATTGGACCATTTTGACTATAAATAATATCAAAATGAAAGCTTTGAAGATGAGCGCAACAAGTACCTCTTCATACGTCTCATACCCTCATTAAGGATACTATCCTACCTTTATTCGGGAGTGTTTGGGTCAGTTTTCTGAAAATTGTCGGGTTGTTGGGATTAATTCGATATCTATTGTCGGGTTGTTAGGGGTGAGACGGAGCACGTGTCCCCATAACAACATGCGCTGCGCATACCCACTCCTACCACCTATTATCATGATAATGATGTCACAACATGGCCACCCACGTGCACTATCATGACAACTCAACATGACCGTCCAGTCACGTGACATGACGTCACTTCCTGGGTCCTGCCCCTGGGGTTCTACAAAATGACTCATTTTCAACATACATAACTACTCAACACCATTACCAACACCGCCACAACACCAACATCAACACAACTCCCCCTTCTCCCTATACTGCCTGTTCTAGTGATTCCGCCTTTTCCAGAACCTGTAATCCCAAATTCATCACTTCCACTTCTTCCAACATCTCCACCGTCTATATTTATACCGTCTAGCACTACTCACTAATAGCATTCTCAGATAGCCTTCTCTGCACAATCACCCTGATGTACTAATCCATGACCTCCTCTCTTTCTCAGCCTAATCCCTGCCCACACCTTTCAATCCTCCTAAACCCCATTCCTCTTCCTACCCAGTCTCGCATCTTATTCTTGTTCCGTGCGACACTACTAACCCGCCACATTCACCATATGTACCTCGCTCCATCCAACGTTTTGACCTCTTTTAACTCCATCTTATTTTTGTTCACTGTTAGTTGTTAAAATGTCAAATTAATGAACAATAAGATATTCTTATAACTAAGAAATATGCGACAAATAAGTTTTAGATGCCCAAAACAAGCAGAAACAGAAACATTTGCCCATCCCCAAAAGGCGTCAGGAGACTATGGTACACAACATTTCGGGAAGCGGAGACTACGCATCTTGGTAAACGTACCAACCGGATAAAATAGCACCCTCCCCACCATCTCCGCCTTCACCATGTTGGGCACTGGATGATCATGGTAATTACGTCACACGATTGAGTTACCAGGATAATACGCGTCTATGTAACATGACTAGGTCATTCTATAATAAATCCCCGGAAGTTGGGGGGGAGGGGGGGTGTCCCCCCCCCCCCCATAACCAGAGCAAAAACCTTTAGTATAAATATTATATACCTTTATACGGCAATAAATGGTAAGTGGTAAAGTCCATCTACAATAGCTGTAACTGGAATTAGTATACAGAAGTTATAACATTATTGGTTAATTAGTTGTAACATAACGGGTTGAAAAAAGTTATAACATTATGCGTCGATTTTTATAACATAACGGGTTGAAAAAAGTTATAACATTATGTGGAGTTTATAACATTATCGGTTGTTTACTACATTTTTTGAAACATTATGCGTTGGTGTAACATTATGCGGCGTTGTAACATTATCGGTTGTAACAAGCCCGAAGTTTTAACATAGGGTAATATGGGAATATTCTTTAAAAATCTTCTTCTTCAGAACCACCAGTCAGAATCTTTTAATATTTGGTATACATCATTGTTATGAGGGTCAGATTCTAGACTGTTCAAACCAAGTCCCTAGGTTAATATTTGGGCTTCCTACGGAAGCCCAAATTTTATCTTTGTTCAATATGGAGGGTAATTTAAAAAAATCTTCTTCTTCAGATCCATCAGTCAGAATGCTTTGATATTTGGTATGCAACATCTCTATGGGGGTCAGATTCAAGTTTGTTCAAATCAGATCCCTAGGTATATATTTGGGCTCACTATGGTAGCCCAAATTTTTACTTAGTGCAATATGAGAAAATTTCTTTAAAAATCTTCTTCTTCAAATCCACCAGTCAGAATGCTTTTATATTTGGTATACAACATCTCTAGGGGGGTCAGATTCCAGGTTGTTCAATTCGAGTGCCTAGGTTAATATTTGGGCTCCATATGGGAACATGAAATTTAACTTAGTACAATATGAGGGAATTTCTTCAAAAATCTTCTTCAGATTCACTTGTCAGAATGCTTTCACATTTGGTATACAACATCTCTAGGGGGGTCAGATTCAAGTTTGTTCAAATCGGATCCATAGGTCAATATTTGGGCTCGCTATGGTAGCCCAAATTTGAACTTAGTGCAGTTCGAAGAAATTTCTTTACAATTTCTCCTCTTCAGATCCAACAGTCAGAATGCTTTCATATTCGGTACACAACATCTCTAGGGAAGTCAGATTTAACTGTGTTCAAATCAAGAGCCTGGGTTAATATTTGGGCTCTCTATGAGAGCCGGAATTGGCCATTTTGCTGAAGAATTAAAAATTTTGTATTCAGTACCCTCTAGAGGTACTAAGATTAATCCACATAGGTTATATCAAGGGGCTTCATAGGGGAGCTCTACATTTTACTTATGATCAACTGAAGAAAAGGCATGATGCCCGGATTATTTTTGTCACTCCTGAGGGACTCAAGGATTGACAGTGTAGCCTATGGAGATGGCTTGCTTAATGTAGACTCATTCTTGGACTCTGTTTAAATTGTGTTCTGTACAAGATGAGCGCTTCAGGCCCCGTGGGGCCTCTTGTCTTTGGTTTCGATCAAAAAATGTTGCCATTGGCAACGACCTTTGATGAACTTAGTTCAGTTATACATCAATTTTTCCCTTGGCACATCCTTCAGTGCACATTTTTGACTGGATGGCTTTGAAACCTGGTGTGCCTGTTTGGGGTGACCCAGATGGGAGCCATCCTCTTTCTTCTATTTTCATCAAAAAATGTTGCAGCTGGCAACGACCTTTGAACTTACTTTAGTTAGACCGTAATATCTCCCTTTGGCACAACCTACTGGCAACATTTATGATTGGATTGCAATGAAACATTGTATGCTTGTTTGGGGTGACCTCCAGATAGGAGCTATTTATTTTCTTCCTTGTCTGCCAAAATAGGTTGCCATTGGCATCGACCTTTGATGAACTTAGTGCATCAATATTTTCCTTTGACACACCCTGCAGGGCACATTTATGATCGGATCACTTTGAAACTTGGTATGCTTGTTTGGGGTGACCTCCAGATAGGAACTTTGGATTTTCTTCCTTGTTCATCAAAAAATGTTGCTGTGAGCAGCAATCTTTGATGAATTTAGTGCAGTTATGTATCAATATTTCCCTCTGACACACCCTGCAGGGCACATTTATGATTGAATCACTTGGAAACTTGGTGTGCTTTTTTGGGTGACCTCTAGATTGGAGCTATCGATTTTCTTCCATTTCCATAAAAATGGTTGCCATTGGCAACAACCTTTGATAAACTTAGTAAAAGCTTAGTGCAGTTAAGCATCAATATTTCCCTTTGACACACCCTGCAGGGCACATTTATGACTGAAGGGTTCTTGCTCTCAAGGATGAGCAAAATTCAGGGCCATTCATGGCCGTTTTGCGGCATTTTTAACAGGTTTTCAAGGCTTGGTGAGAATCAAATTCAAGGCTTTTCAAGGCTGAAATTCAAAAATTCAATATTATGTTAAAAGATGTAGTTTTGAGTAGCTTTTATACTTACAGAAGTGAAAAAAAATAAACTGTATTTGCAACTCTTCAGTTTGCTCAAAGTGATATCCTGTATGTGAGGCCCGATGCCAAACGTTGCAATGTAGTAGCATTTATTTTCACCTCAAGAGAACTGCTGAGCTATGGTGCTGTCGGGAAACATCTGTTTAAAAACGTTGTTTATCTTAGAACAGCTCCGAAAGCTGTAGTGACTGGAAACACACTTCATAGTCCAGATTATTTCTGCTGTCTGCGCCTGAGTGGACACCTCAGATATTGCGAATGATGCGTTACTGCCGTTTTTTTGACCAGCAACTTTACTTACTGATTCAGATTTTTGTTTCCAAAAGCCACTTTGAATACTCACAGTCATGTTAGAACTTAGCTCTTTTATTTTTTTCGTATGTTTGTCAGACTTTACATGCGAGTCCAAAGCAGATTTCCCCATTTACAACAAGCTAATCACTGTTTTGCACAGGTTGCATCTGGCTGAATAATTATCGCCAGGCACAGGAACCAGCCAGTGTTTATATTCGTTTACATTTACCCATTCTTATTTTTCACTTACTTTGCAAACTTATAAACAAAAACAAACACATTTTATTGTTCGTCTGCACATGTCAACTCCACCGGTTGAACGTAATTGTAAGAATTCTTCTGATTGGCGGAGATCATACAGTAACCTGACAACGCTAAATAGATATTCAATCAGAATGCCAGATACATTTCAGTAGGTATAAAATGCCGATTCGGTATCACTTGTACACGATTTTGTACATGTACACGTACATGTATGTACACCGCCATAGTATTCAGTGTTAAAATCGTGTACAAGTGCAAAAAATGTCGTTCTTTATGGTGATACAGAATCGGCCATTAGATCGCACTTTTAACGTTCAAATACCCGTTGGCGAACGCGTACATTCGACACGTCGCTCAAGAGTGAAAAAAAATGTATGAAATTTTAAGAAAATATAATTAAAAATTTGTTCTCTACGTTCCCATCGCGGATTAGACCATCGATCCATCGTTGGTGAACGCAAGCAAAAAACGTTTTGCTGATTCTGTATCAGCATCAAAAAGCAGTTTGCCGATTCTGTATCACCTTAGTAGGTATAAGTTGGTATACGTTCACCAACGAATGTTCGAACGGTTAAAGTGCGATCCGATCGGGGAAACCCATTTGCCGATTCTAGATCAGAAAATCGACCTCTGTACGGTACATGGAAAAAAGGTGATACCGAACCGGCAAACCACTGCCACATTCCCGATCGTGTTTGGGACGGTATAGGGTGCGATTTGATCGGTGAAAAAACAATTTGCCGATTCATCTCTTGAGTTTTGTGAATGAAAGGTTTTCGTTCAAATGAGTCGATTATAAAATTGAATCTGTAAAAATAGACATTCATGTTTTGTTTCGGTGTGAATGAAAGGAAATCGTTCAACGGATGACAGATGAATTTTAAGAGATAAAACTAACACTCATGTTTTTGTTCTGGTGTGAATGAAGGTTTTCGTTCAAAAGAGTCGACTATAAAATTGAATCTGTTATAATAGACATTCATGTTTTGTTTCGGTGTGAATGAAAGGTTTTTCGTTTACATTGAAAAAAAAATTGAGTTTTAGAAATTAGAAAATCGATGGGAAAAATCATTTGTTTATGTTTTGTCACTGCGAATTTTGTGAAATAAATTTTAATAAAACACTTTATAGAATTGTTCAATTCAAATAAAAATAGTTCGTAGAATTGTTTCATTCAAATAAAAATTCTATTATAAAACCTTTTTTCACTTATATGAATTTTTAAGAGATAAAACTGACACTCATGTTTTTGTTCTGGTGTGAATGAA
The DNA here is from genome assembly GCA_031216915.1 of Pictodentalium vernedei. Lineage (NCBI taxonomy): Eukaryota > Metazoa > Mollusca > Scaphopoda > Dentaliida > Dentaliidae > Pictodentalium > Pictodentalium vernedei. The sequence continues at coordinate 383,777,444 of CM062296.1, forward strand.
GGTTTTCGTTTAATGGGTCGTTCTAATAATAGACAATAAAAGCGTATTTCCACTCAATTAGGTTTAAGTGGTAAATAACTTTTTAATATATTCGTGATAATGTTCAGAGATATGAATGAACCCTTTTAACGGATGTAATTATTCTCAAACGCATTTATTTATTTATTTATTTATTGGTGTTTAAGGTCACATACTTATGCACAATGGCTAATCGTGACCGTGACAGTTTTACGGGTGGAGGAAGCCGGAGTACCCGGAGAGAACCACCGAGCAACGACGAGCAGCTGTCAGCTCTCCAACATCGTAACTCTGAACTCTGCACCGCAGCACAGGCAGGGTTAGATTGGTTGAAGACATGCGCACCACCGACGTGCAGTACGCCCCAGTACACAGCGTCATCGTGCCCCCATGTAGGCAATCGGGGTGAAGTGTCTTGCCCAAGGACACAACGCGGTTGCCGCAGGTGGGATTCGAACCGAGGACCTCTCGGCTTGCAGCCTGCACCTCTACCAACTGAGCCACCACGCCCCTCTCAAACGCATTAAATCAGAAACCGGTTTCTTATGCACTAAAACTTTCAAACTTTTCAAAGTTTTCCAGTTCATCACTGAGTGAATAATCTGTGATGCGATTTTTAACGCGTTCAGAGGCAAAACGCATTTATAGAGGTTTTATCATGTAAAATGTTTTTTCCTCAACTGGTTTTTTAGTTATTATATTAAAGACAGAAGATTTTTATTTACTTAAAACATAAAAATAATTATACATTTAATTTTGAAAATAATAAATAACTCCCATTAGCATACTCAAAGGAAATATTAATAATTTAAAAACGAAAAAAAATGTTTTTACAGATGGATGCCGAACGTCGAGGTCAGCTTTTAAACGAATATGAACGTGCCAAGAAGAGCATTCAATCGGCTGACAGAAGCAAACGTCTTGGAGAGATGGAACTCAGACGCGAAGCCACAAAAATATTTAAACCTGTGACGGGGGTTCAAGAGCGAAGCAAGAAGGAGATAGTTGAAGAACTGAGACCCATAAAAGAAAGTTCTTTGAGAATGGGTTCGTTGCCCAGTAGTTTTACAAAACAGTATTCCTTTCAATCTACACCGGATTACGTTCCCATGAGAATCGAAACCGATGTGAGCGAGAGCGACGATACAGCTTCGACTATCACCACTGATAGCGTCGCATCGTCCGAGGAAGGTGGTAAGAGAGATCTGTTGTATGGAATTTATAAGAATTTGGATGGTAGAACTTTTGTGGGCGACACAGAAGTGGAAATGGATGATGATGATTTAATTGTCGGTTCGAATAAGTATCAAATAACTGATGGACTGCGCAAATTGCTCCTTTTCGACAAGCCTGGAGATTACACGGAACAGGATTTCGACAATTAGGGCAACATTCTGGTTCAGACCCACGCCATGAAGAGAAATAACGATGCCAGAGAGACGAGACCCAAAGCCAACAGAGGTTACAAGTGGACGAAAGTGGTGAAACCCATATGGGATAAGAATAAGAAGTTCGTCGAATCGGTGACTGGTAAAGGGGTGAAAACCACTTTTCTTCCGAGCGATTCTGATGCTCTGTCTCAGAGATTGAGTTTGTTGATGGCAAGTAGACGTGCTGGTAACACAGGATTAGATAATGAAATAGTTACTATATGTGACAAATTGTTAAGACAGAAGGTTCTGAATAAAAACCATTATAAAAGGCTGATGAACGAATTGAAGGTTTGATGTATATAATAAGTAGAGAGAAACAAACAAACAAAATATATAAAATAAAAATAGTAAATTTTACACTAGAATAATAAAAGTATTTAAACAACAAACGATTTACCAGTGAAAACAAAATATATATTATAAAATAAAAATATGTTGGTGATAAAGAACAGGGGATACGTTAGAACTTACGTTCAAGGCGGTTCTGGCATCGTCGATTCTATAATGCGAGCGTTCACGAGTGATGCAGGTAGAAAACTCGCATCGACTGCGTTTGAGGTTGGTAAGAAGACAGCTTTGGATGCTGGTAAGAAAGCCACTTCCGAAGCCAGTGGTAGGATAGCTTCTGTGGCTGGCAAGAGGGTAGCCGACGCATTGATCGACAAGTTGATCAGTCCACCGGCGAAGCGAGCTACGTTAGAGCGAACGCCGAAAAGTTGGAAAGATTTTAAGGATGCTGTGGTACCCATACAAGATTTAGCCAAAATGACGGGTGGATCTGGATTGAAGAGAACTCGCGACGGTGTAATATAAATAAATAATAATATTAAAGCTGAGTTTGATAAAACATAAAATTGTGTTTGAAAAAATCTAAAATAACAACAAAAAAAATAAACAAAGATGAACGTTAAAGATATGTCTTGGAACAACGCCGTGACTAAGAGGTCGAATAATGAGTTCTTTCCCAAAAGCATAAGAGGCTTGATAGTGGGAAAATCGAATTGTGGAAAGACCAATCTGTTGATGAATCTGTTGTCCCAACCCGACTGGTTGGATTACAACAGATTGTTTGTGTTTGGCAAGAGCTTGTTTCAACCCGAATACAGATTGCTTCGAGAATGCAAGGATCGTAGATTGCCCAAGGACGTTATAGCCAGAATCTTTGAGAGTAGGGAGGAATTCAACAAAAGTGAAGCGGCGATTGAATTGATGAAGAGAAATGCATCTTCGAACATCGAGTGTCGATTTTATGAGAACGCTAGCGACGTTCCGGATCCTAGAAAATTGAAATCGGAAGATAAGAATCTCATGATTTTCAACGATCTGCTTTTGGAGAGACAGAACCGATGTGAATCGTATTACGTTAGGGGTCGTCACAGCAACGTGGACTGTTTCTACCTGTCGCAGAATTATTTTCGATTGCCCAGACAGACGATAAGGGAGAACGCTAATTTTCTATGTCTCTTTCGCCAAAATCTCAAGAATCTCAATCACATCTACGGCGATCACGTCGTGAACGACATGAGCGCGGCGGAATTCAGGAGATTCTGTAAGAGGGTTTGGGATGGAGGACTTTACAATTTCGTCGTGATCGATTTGACTAGCGAATTTAATCGTGGAAAATATCGGTGCAGATTCGACAAGTTTTATGTTTCTGATGATAATAAGATAGAGCGTGAAAATAAAAAAATTAGAAAATAATAAATCTTCAAATAATTAGTTTTGAAAAAAAAATAAAAAATAAAATTAAATATAATGTTCGAACAAGGAGAATTGTTAGAATGGATAGCCGAGAATACGGCTGCAAAACAATCCATTCAAATCGTGGTGAGTGGCATTTCGACTCAATTCGCGATGAAATTCGAACCTTCCATCGAATTGAATAGAGAGAAAAGATATGAGATGGTGTTGGTGAATCTGGAGACTTATTATTCCTTTCCCAATGTCACCGAAAAGAATAACTCGTTTAAGTATTCCGATGGAGTGGATTGGTTGGAGATTCAAATTTCCAAAGGAAGTTACGACATAGACGATTTGAACAATTACGTTCAAACGCGAATGAAGACGGATGGAAAGGGAAGCAACAGGATCAGACTCACTCCCAACCCTAATACCTTACAGACGATGTTGGATTTGGAAGATAATTTTCGAGTGGATTTCAACTTGGACGATTCTATAGGCAAGATGCTGGGATTCGATCGAAAGATGTATCGAGGCCATGCGGCATCTGAAAATACGGTCGACATTCTCGCAGTCAATAGCATTCTGGTGAACGTGGATGTGATTGCTGGAAGCTACGTGAATGGTAGCGCTCAACCGACGATCTATTCCTTCTTTCCAAACGTGTCGCCGGGTTATACGATCGTGGAACGACCTCGAAATTTAGTTTATCTACCAGTGATTTTAGACACATTGTCACATAGTCTCAAAACCACGTTGACGGATCAAAATGGTGAACTGTTAGATCTTCGCGGAGAAAGGATGATGATACGATTTCACATAAGAGAAATATAAAAACAAAAAAATATTGTGTGTGTACTAGTATATATAAATAAGAAAATAAAATAACGCAATATTAATTTACAAACTTATTTAATGTATATATAATTATCATTAAAACAAAAAAACAATTGAAGAAAATATATTTTAAAAAAAGAATTATGACACAATACGTGGTTAAAAACGTGAACATATCTGCAGGACAGAGGAAGAAACTTAAGAGAGCGTTAACAACTCGAGGCGAGGCGGTGAGATTCAAATTCACTCACGAAGATCTGACGAGTGGCGGTCAGGATTCGATCGTTTGGACCAGAAGTCAAATCAAAAGGATGGAGAAAGCGATTCAAGATGGAAGAGGGTTGACAGTGAGATTGAGTCTCGCTCAATTGAGATACAATTTGAGAATGAAAGGCGGTTTCCTAACGCTATTGGCAGGAATCGCCACAAAAGCATTACCCTTTCTCGGAAAGACTCTCCGCGTGGGAGCTCTCTCGGTACTCGCGAGTTCGGCAGTTGAGAAATTAATGGGTGGCAGCGGACTGTTTTTGAAGAAGGGAGGAGCCGTGTGTCGCGTCCACGTAGACGACAGCGGTGAAGGATTGTATCTAGAACCTGTTAGAGGTGACAACTCTTTGAGTGGAAACAGTCTCTATCTAAAGACTGGACAGAACGTTGAGCGACTCGGCAAGAGTTTGTTGTTTGGTGAGAATTCGCCATTTAAGAATATACCGATTTTGAGTATGTTATTATAATGTAAAAATTATATAATTATATAAAATATAAATCATAGAAAGTATAAAATAATATATAAAATGGATAAAAAGGTGGAAAACAATTAGACGATAACGATGAATATCGTGAGATAGAGTGCGAAAAAGATGTGGAAAAACGATTAGACGCTAATGATGGATATCTTAGGAAAGAACTGATAAAAGAGTTCAATAAAGATCGGGATAGATGGTTGAAATTTAAAAGAATGAGACGTTTTCCACCATCACCACTACCTTCTGAAGAGAATGGTAATGATGCGAGTGTTACCGAGAGATGCACAACATTCGTTCATAATTATGATTCGGATAAACAAATGTGTTCTTATAAATAAAACGTAACATATCATGAAAAAAAAGAAAAGAAGAATCGACGCTGAAATTTGAGAAAAAAGGAAACGTTATTATAATATATGGGCGATAGTGAAGGAGGAAAACAAAAACAAAAAAAAAACAAAAAAAAAGTAATCAGATCTAGAGATGATCAACTTCTCTAGATCTCATTACTTTTTTTTCCTCCTTCTTCGCTAAAAATCAATTTCTCTATTGTTTATATTTCCAAGTCCGTTATTAGCATGTTGACGCTCGTGTATTCTCCTTTTTTGAAAATGTGTTGAATGTTTATCTTTACTTTTTTGAGTTTTTTTACATCGGTGAACGCGCTCTCACCACCCGATTTGTCCACGAGTTCGTGTGAGATTTTTGGATATATGTAACTTCCATAGGACAACGACAAATCGTCCTTGTCGAATTCTCTATCTTTGGCGATGACGGTTTTCTGTAGATCGCTTTGGTAGTCGTAAAACAAATCGAGCATGGCTTCGTCCAATTTCAAAGGCATGTTATATTTGTCGTATTTGTGCTCTAAGCCCTTCGTCTCGACCTCGTTCAATTCGATGGAATCGTGTCGTTGTAATCTATAGATTTTAAAACCGAATTTCTTACACGTTTCAACTCGTTTCAATTTCAATTCGCATCTTTTAGGTATTGTTGTCATGATCGATTATTTGTTTTTTTTGTTTTATGAATTACTGCAAATAATATATATTTTTAAATTTTGTATTTAAATAATAATTTGTTAAAAAAGTTTGTTTTTTTTTTACTCTTTTTATATATATAAAAAAAGTTTTTTTAATTTTAATTTTCTTTAATGTGAAAATTTTTTTTGTAAAAGTGTTTTTTCTCTTTATTTATAAATAAAAAGTTTAAATTTAACGTCCTTTTTTCTCGTATTAATTCAATTTTTTTCACGTTAAGGAACATAAAAAAAATTGATTAATTTCATCAAAAAAAATCTTTTTTTTTTTTAAGGAATTAAAACAAATATATATATAAAAACAGTTTTAAAACTTTTAACAAATTATTATTAAATACAAAATTCGAAAACAAAAAATATTCTTACAAATGGAGCAAACAAATGAAAAAAATGGAAAATTTAGATAAGAAAACCGTATCTCAGTTAAACAAGATTTGTAAAATATTAAAAATTCCACATTTCAGAAATCATAGAACTAAATCAAAAAAAAAAGAAGTCATACAAGAATATTGCTTGCGAAACGATGGAAAGGCAAACGAATTGTTGATAGCAACGACGTCAAAAAATGCATCGGTTGTGAAAAATGAGAAGAAGAAAAAGATAGTAAAAGGACTCGAAATGCTGACGTCGAAAAAAAACAAAAACGTTTCAATTGTGAAAAATAAGAATACGACTAAACGAAAAGCCGTTGAAGAACTTCAAGTTTCAAAAGAAAAAAAAAAAATAAATAAAACGAAAACGAGTGATGTACTTCAGATTCTAGACAAACGAGATATATCGAGCGAAATTCGACAAGCAATCGACAAAGGGAAAGGAGAAGAATATATAGCACGACTCGCCGCGGAAATATTCCAATCAAAGCCTGTAGAACGGGAGAGTGCGATCAAAGGCATTTTTAAAACTTTCGATGTGGTTCCCTCGTTCAAGAAAATCGATCCGAAATTATTCATGGAACGGGTGAAGAAAAAGTATTGGATTTGTTTCATGAACACATGAACGTGGGACGAAAAATTAAGATGATACTCCATTGCATGATGAATAAAATCGACGTGAAGTCTGGCGAGAGCATCGTGAAAAATGCATATTTCAGATCTAATGTCAAACCCATATTTTGAGGTTCAGATTTATCAGACGTTTTCGAAAAGATGAAAGACAAGATGTTGACGTCTCTCGCGAATTATCAACATGAAGGTAGTAATTGGACGTTCGATGAGGTGTTGAAACTCGAAATTCATATAACTGAAAACGATTTGTTGAAAGGGTCTTCCTACGTGGAATTACCGTATTTCTTAGCTAAAAAAAATGCTGTGATCAACGTGAGAAATAAAGATGATCAGTGTTTTAAATGGGCAGTCACCTCCGCTTTATACCCTGTCAAAATGAACTCCGATAGAGTTTCTCGTTACGAGGAGACTTCTAAAAATCTCGATTGGACCGGAGTGATTTTTCCAATGCAGTTAAAACACATCGAACATTTCGAGGCTCAAAATCCCACCGTAGTGGTGAACGTCTTGGGATACGACGATGAAAAACGAACGATCAATCCTCTCAGACAGACTTTGTATCTCGAAAGAGAAAAGATGATTATTTTATTATTGATTTCGAATGGTGACAATCGTCATTATTGTTGGGTTAAAAATCCGAGCCGATTACTGTCGAGACAAAATAATAAACATGAACATAAGATATGTTTATGTTGCAACTGCATGAACATGTTTCACAACGAAAAATCGTTAGCGAAACATCAGGAATATTGCAACGAAAATCAAGGTGTCGCCATTGAAATGCCCAAACCCAACACCATCATGAAGTTTGAAAATCGCAATAGAAGGTTAAAAGTACCATTCGTCGTGTATGCCGATTTCAAATGCTTCACCGTGAAAATGAGTTCCTGCCAACCCAACGCTCTTCGAAGTTACGTCGAAAGATATCAAAAACACACGCCTTTGGGTTATTGCATTTACGTGAAATGCGCTTTCAACTCGCAACACGACATGGGTCCCTTCACCTACACGAAACAGTGCGAAGACGACGACGTGGCTCAAAGGTTTGTGGAAGAGTTAGAATTGAAAATTCAAATGTTATATGATAAATTCAAAACACCGGCGAAAATGATCATCACGCGAGAGCAGCAGGACGAAAATAACAGAGCCACTGAATGTCACATATGCAGACAATCGTTCAACGAGAATTCAGAGGAAAATAAGGTCAGAGACCACGATCATTACACGGGTCTGTATTGCGGTCCGGCTCACAGCAAGTGTAATTTAAATATCGAGACGCCGTTTTCTATCCGGTGATATTTCACAATCTCTCGGGTTACGACAGTCATCTGTTCGTGAAAAATCTCGGCACTTCCCACAAAGAATTAAATTGCATCACGAACAGCGAAGAAAGATACATTTCCTTCATGAAATGGAAGCTCATGGAGAAGAAAAGAGTAATCGACGGAGAGACGTTGAAAGAAAAAACAAAATTCATTAGTAGAGGCATACGTTTCATCGACAGCTCTGGAAAAATTAGTTGATAACATGAGCAAGGATAAATTTAAAATCACGAGCGAACATTTCGGAGAACGAGTATACGTCATGTTGAGGAAAGGAGTCTATCCTTACGATTACATGAACGATCTAAAGAGATTCGACGACACCGCACTACCTTCGAAAGAAGATTTTTATTCGAAATTACACGAATCCGACATTTCCGACGAGAATTACGAACACTCCAAAAACGTGTGGAAATCATTCAATATGAAAACCATGAGAGATTATCACGATCTCTATCTGAAGACAGACGTTCTGCTCTTGGCAGACGTGTTCGAAAATTTTCGAGACGTTTGTCGTCAAAATTACGAGCTGGATCCGGCTTGGTATTTCACCGCACCCGGTCTGGCGTGGGATGCTCTGTTGAAGACCACCGAAGTCCAATTGGAATTATTATCCGACGTGGACATGTTGCTCAAGTTCAAAAGGGCTACGAGAGGTGGCGTCTCGATGATCTCCCACAGATAATGTGAAGCTAACAATCTCTACATGAAAGAAGGTTTCGAATCGAAACGGTCGAATAAATACATACAGTATTGGGATAATCTGTATGGTTGGGCTATGAGCCATCCTTTATCAATTGGAAATTTCGAATGGGTAACGGAACCGGAAGAGATGCAAAAATGGAGAGACTATCCTTGCATTTTAGAAGTCGATTTGAACTATCCAGAAGAATTACACGATCTACACAACGATTATCCGCTGGCTCCTGAACAAATGGAACCGAACGAAGGAGACGAGGAAAAACTCATTCCCAATTTATTTAACAAACGTAACTACATCGTCTACAGTGAGAATTTGAAACAATACGTCAATTACGGGATGAAATTAGTCAACATACATCGCATCATTCGATTCAATGAAGAGCCTTGGATGAAAAAATACATCGATCTCAACACGAATCTCAGAATTCGAGCCAAGAACGATTTCGAAAAAGATTTCTTCAAACTCATGAACAACTGCGTGTACGGTAAATCGATGGAAAACATCAGGAAGAGAACCGACGTTCGACTCGTCACATCTGAGAAATGAGCAAAAAAATTAGTGGCGAAACCCAATTACAAACACCGAACCATATTCAACAAAAATCTAGTGGCCATTCACATGCAAAAGACGCACCTGAAGTTCGACAAACCGTATTATCTCGGACCGATCATCTTAGATATCAGCAAGCGATTGATGTACTAGTTTCACTACGATTATGTCAAACGAAAATTTGGTGATAAAGCCAAACTACTGTTCACCGACACGGACAGTTTAGTTTACGAGATAGAGATGAAAGATGTCTACCAAGATATATCTCCGGACGTGTCTACGTGGTTCGACACGAGCAATTATCCCGTCGATCACCGTCCAACATTCAATCGAACGACAACAAGAAGGTGTTGGGTAAATTTAAGGACGAGAGCAGCGGTAAACAAATCCTCGAATTCGTAGGCTTGAGACCCAAACTATATGCTTATCGTCTAGCAGATGAAGAGATCAAGAAGTGCAAAGGGGTTAAAGCGTGCGTGGTGAAGAAAAACATCTCTTTCCAAGAGTATAAAGATTGTCTGTTAGGAAGTGGTCCGGTGTATAAGACTATGAAATCGATTCGAAGCGAAAATCACGACTTGTATACCGAAATAGTCAACAAGATTTCGCTGACGGCCCACGACGATAAGAGATTCGTGTTAGACAATAAAATAAGCACTTTAGCACTCGGACATTGGACTTTGGATCTAATCTTAGACGATAGGATTTCAGATATGATTGTGGATGATAGGATTCCAGAAAATCAAGAAGAATTAGACGGATTCAAGATTATAAAAGTCGAGGAATTATACGGATTCAAGATTATGGAAGTCGATAGAGTTAGTTTAAAAAGAAAAATAAAAAAACATCATTTTAGTGAATTATAATAAAATAAATAAATTAAAAAAAAAAAAAATATACGCATTTATGAATAAGAAAATAGAGATATCCGTAGAAGGTGTCATCTTACCTAACGAACCCCTATCCAACATCGATCTGTCGAATGCGAGAAGGATTTGAAAATCAAAGATTTTCTAGGCGTGTTTTCCAGAGATGCCTTGCCGAAGAGAAGACCTTGACAATCGGAATGCAGAATTTTAAATCTAGATGATTTATCGGGTGAAGGCACTCACTGGGTGGCGTGGTTCAAGAACGGGGAGAAGAAGAATTATTAATTCGACAGCTACGGAATCTTGCCGCCGAAAGAAATAAAGAACTATTTCAACAAATCGATGGTTGGTTTGTTACAACATGGAACGAGTGCAATCGCCAGATCAAGTGTTTTGCGGTCACCTGTGTCTCTACGTTCTCAAGAGATAGTCTGAAGGAGATCGGTTTCAAGACATTCTCAATGATTTACATTAGAGAGAGCTTTTTTTATAGTATATAAAGGTAAAAAAATTATTAAAAAAATTTTAACCGAATAAAAACGAAAAATAAAATAAGTAAAATAATTCATTTTTAATAAACTGCGTTTGAAATATATTTTTAAAACAAAAATCTCAAAACAACATGCCAGTTGATAAATTTTGTAGAAGTGACGACGAAAGTCAACCTAAAAAGAAGAGGAAGATGCTCGAAGTCGGCGATGGTTACGACGTTGCCAACTTGGACGAACGTTACGTTTGGAGATACGAACCTCGAGAGGAACCTTTGAACATGAATGATAAGAAGCTCTACAATCTTCCCGAGCCGATAGATCTTGCAGATGCTGCGACTAAAAAATACATTGACAGGGGGAACGCGGATTTCGAACGAATCATGCTAGATAATTACGTGGATAAAGCCATGACCGACAATCTCGATCTGAAATCTAAACGTTTAGTGAACGTCGCGAATCCCATAGATCCCACCGATGCCGCAACCAAGAAATAGGCTGATGACTCTCACGTGAGATTCAGCGAACATCTGAGAAATAGATACGTTCAGAAAACGATGCACTCGGAATTGAACGCCAATTCTAACAAGATAACGAACATGGCCACTCCCACGAATCCCAAGGACGTGGCGACCAAACACTACGTAGATCTGGAACAGAGAAAGTCTGACAAACGAGAAATGAAATCGGATATGAATGCGGGATTCAACAAGATACTGAATCTGTCGAAGGTCGACGACACGGATGCGGACTCAACCGCGGTCAACAAGGGCTACGTAGATTCTGCCGTGATACAATCACAAGAATACGTAGAATGACAAGTGGACGAACTCTACCTGAACAAACAATCTGGCAGAACCATGGAGGGTGGTATCAACATGAACGGTGAGAATTTATTCGGTCTCAATCACGATCCCAAATTCGATTCCAGCGCAGTCAGCAGGAAGTACGTAGATGACAACTCAGTCTGGAGAAAGGGCGACATCATGGAAGGTAAACTAGACATGGGTGGACACGCGCTCACGAATCTACCGGATCCTGTGAACATGACGGATGCCTGCACCCTGATTTCGGTGGTGGAGAAAGTCGAATATGCTAGACAATTGATCGCCGTATGGGCTGAGGAGGCCGGCACGTTAGAGGAGGGAAAAACCGAGTGGTCTTTCGGAAATGGAGGTAGTGGATCGAAACATGGTCAGGTGGGATATCCCATGCCGTTAGGAGGTGAAATCATTCGAATGAGTCTGGCTTCCTCGGATTTGAATAACAGAGTGGTCGTTAATCTCGTGGTGAATGGAGTAGAGAGCGATAAGAAATACAGCGTCGAAAAGACTGAGAATCAACACGCGAATGTTAGCACGTTCAGCACGCCTCTCAAAGTGAACGCCGGAGACAGGATTAATTTTGTTACGAAAACCAATAATCCCGAAGGCATCACGTCCGTGGTGAATCTTCTGATCGAACTAGATCCTTTAAACAAACAGTGAACGCGTGGAAATAATTAATTAAAAAAATAATGTGTGACTATTAAAAACAAAAAAAAAAATGTAATGAGATTTAGAAAGATGTTCAATCTCTCTAGATCTCATTACTTTTATTTATTTTTTTGTTTTTTTGTTTTTTTTGTTTTTAATAATTACTCATTACTTTTTTTTATTTTGTTTTTTATTTTTTTTTCACACATGTCTCTCATCGAATGATCGACATCTTATTTCCATCCGATTCGAATTGTAATTCTCTGTCCGACAGGACCAGAGCAAAGGCTTCGGTTTTTCTCGGCACGTTCCTATCGAATTGCATCTTGATCTGAATGTCTAAGACGCTACTCTTGAGTCGTTCACTCTGTTTACCGACGTCGAATACGAACATGGGATACATCGACTTGTATTTGCCGGGAGATATATTGGGGTTGCTCATCAATTCGTCTAGACCGTGATACGTCTTTCTAAAATCAGCGGCGTCACCGTACAGTCTGCAGAAATTGTTCTTGTCGAATGACGCATTGTAATCGATTGCTGGATATCTCGTGGCGTTCTGAAACACTTGCATGTTTCTCAAATGGCAGTGATCATACAGCGACGCATTCTTTTCCTGAGACCCGTCCCTATCGGTCTGAAACGCAACCACGATGAAACGCGGTCTCTCAGAAGCGGATTTCACCGTCAATCTCCAATCGAAGTGATTTGTGGATGTGGAGAGTGGAATGCTAGCCGTGTCACACTGTCTCATTCTAAATCCCACAGGTAATTTACTCTTGAATTCTATGATCTTTAGAGACACGCTTTTTCCATGATCGGCGGCTCCACGTGCGGAACGAACCACGATATCTTGTGTAGAGTTAACTTACCCGAATCGGTCGCAGGGAGTCTCACTATTGCATCGTCGTTTCCTTTTCGAATCAACGTCAGATTGTGTTTGAATCCGTACATGATCTTGTTGTAATCATCCGCGAATCCGAAGATGTGTTTCAAAGGTATCCTGAACGAAAACGTTCCTTTAGGTCTGGATGTCTTGACGACCTAGTCGAATATCGTGTCGGTGCTGGCGTTAGCAGGGCCGATGGTGTCTTTCACCCACAACTGATTAAGTCCTCTGGATTTCGAAAAATCATCAGGATACGTCGAGAGTCCGAACATCGTGGTGGCCTGACCGGGATGAAAAACAGATTCTATCTCTTGTCCGGATAGCATGTATTTTATATTACTGAATAGATGCATGATGCCATTATTGGCTAGAGTAACCGTGTCGTCGTCGGGGTAGTCGCTCCCATCTTCCTTGGTGAGACGTCCCTGCATCACTATGTAACTCTCGCTAGGATGTACGAATAGATCTTGAGTTTCGATGTTGATTCTTATCTCTTCCGCATTGTTCAAACTCGTTCCGGTTACCGGTTCGTATTCATGAACCTCATATTCTTGAATACTTTCATCTTTCACTATGCTTTGTGCTATATCTAGTATATTTGCCATTTTTTGAAAGGTTTTTGTTTTTTGTTTATTAATTAGCTTGCTTTTTTTTTTTTTATCTAAAAACAGTTTTAATTATTTTTTTTATTATTATTTTTCTCTCCTATATATATATGTGTAAACAAGAAAATGTTAAAGAGAGTAAAATCAAAAAAAATTTGTTTTCTTTATCAAAACTTCGTCTTCAGTAATTGTTGTTCGTAAAACTTTTCGATGATCTCTTCTCCATCCAAAGCTTCGATTTCGTAAGTCACCAGATCGGTGTGAAATATTTTGATTATCAGGAAGATTTCCGAGGTCCATCGAGGAGTATAACCCTTTTCGAAGTGCTTCTTATAAGTGTAGATTATACTTTCATCTTTCACTATGCTTTGTGCTATATCTAGTATATTTGCCATTTTTAAAGGGTTTTTGTTTTTTGTTTATTAATTAGCTTGCTTTTTTATCTAAAAATAGTTTTAATTATTTTTTATTATTATATTTCTCTCCTATATATGTGTAAACAAGAAAATGTTAAAGAGAGTAAATAAAAACAAATTTGTTTTCTTTATCAAAACTTTGTCTTCTGTAATTGTTGTTCGTAAAACTTTACGATGATCTCTTCTCCATCCAAAGCTTCGATTTCGTAAGTCACCGGATCGGTGTGAAATATTTTGATTATCACGAAGATTTCCAAGGTCCATCGAGGAGTATAACCCTTTTCGAAGTGCTTCTTATAAGCGTAGATTCTCACTCGATCACCGACCGCAAATTTCGGCCCTCTAGACTTCTTCCTGATCTTAGATCTCTCAGGATATAGATTCGCGTAGAGCCGTTTTGAGGATCGCTAGCTTCCACGGGAGTCATCTTGATCGATCTGTGTCGCGTGTTGTTGTAATCTTTGGCCAGACCGTTCAGAGCATATATGTATCGGCGTGAAGAATTTATGCATCTTTTCCTTCATCGTTCGATTCCAACGTTCCACCACGCTGGCTTTCTCTTCGTTTTCGATCGAGTAGAGGTCGACTAATCGATGAACATGCTTGTTGTAGAATTCCTTCCCCTTATCCACCCACAATTTATTCGGTTTTCGAGAAGACGAGTCAAACACGCTCTTCAGAGCCTCGGCGACGCAAGGTCCCGATTTATTCTTCAAAGCTCTGATCCAACCGTATGTGGAAAACACGTCGATGACCGTCAATAGATATTTGACACCCTCGTTCCACCTCGAAAACCATCTCATGTCAACCAAGTCGGCAGACCAAATATCATCCAAACCCTTCACGAACACCCTTCTCTTTCGAAATTTACGCACGATGGGTTTGTGTAACTCCTCAGGCAAATTCGCTCGTAAATAATCGTTTCTTCTTTTCAGATGCGTTTTTTCTTTTTTGAACGCCCCATCTGAATCGACGTTTCGCACCGATCAAATTGCTGACCAGCGAACGTTCTATCTTCTCTCTCCTGGTCGGATTCGATATACCTCTCAATTTTGCCAACATGTTTTTATCGCAGACATCGTTGCGAGTCTTGGTGTCAGGATGTCTGGCGTAGCATAGATCGTGATCATACGCGGCCATGTCCACCCTATTCACAGGTTTGCTCCAAGATTTAGGAGTCAGATCGGCATTGAGTCTCTTGTTCAATTTCGTTCCAGGTTCCGTGACACTGTGGCCAGGCAGATACATTTCGAAAGGTAGATTATTGATCATTTTATTCACGATGCCTTTACCTTTGCTCGCGTTCTTTTTTTTGACGAATCGAGTCTTGATAGAACCACACAAGTCGCAAATTCCGCGAAGCATCTGTCTGTCGTTTTTAGTTCGTACTTCTTGAGAATTACTCGTCTCGGTAACTCTCTTACACTTTACGCAATACATTTTTTGAGAGTTATTTAAATTAATTTTGTTTTTATTTTATATATAAATTTAATATTTCTTTTTTAAAAATTCTGTTCTTATTATATATATATTTTTTTCAATCACTGTTCTTGAGTTCTATCATCTTACTGAATTCCTCCCTAGCCTCATTCCTCCCCTTTTCCACGAGAGAATCCTTCATCTCTTCCTTGATGATCTGACAAGTCTTGATTCTCACAGCTTCTTTCATGGCTTCATATTTCGTTTTCTCACCCAATATCGTGAAGTATTCTCCGTCCGATATCCTACCATCTTTCAATGCCATCGAGATCATTTCGGATATCGTGTCGATCTTGGAGTCGGCCAAGACGCGAATCTTGTCGTGTTTCCTCGTCTTCAGATATAATTTCCTACTCAAAAAGTTTCCGAGCTTGCTAAACAATCCAGTAGCGAGAGCCACTCCTTCTACAGTTAACACGATCGGAATACAGAGCGGACCGCAGTCGACAACAATCCGATGCTGGCCGTGTGTAAACCCATGGAAATCGTGATGAGTGTCGTGTCGATCGCGTTGACGAATTTCACAAAATGCGAATACTTCTTCTTGAGAGAATGACGAGAATCTCTCTCTTGAGTTAGATACGCTTGGATTCTACTGATTTGATCGATGCGATACCTCTCTCCTCTTTCTTTTTCTTCTAGCGACGGTGCCGTCGGCAAAACACTGTTCGGCTTCTCATCCTCACCGTCATCTAACGTCGGATACAATTTATTTCTGGTTCTCATTTTTGTGTTTTTTTTCTTTCTAATATTAGATAAAAAATTTATGTGTGTATTTATTTTTATTTTCTATTCTCCCTTATTTTATATCAATGAGAAAACTTAGACGTATGCTTCATTGAACAATAATTTCATGATGCATCCCTTGTCTTCTAAAGTGAGACTTCTGCGCGCCAATTTCAGTTCTTCCGAAACTGTGGGCTTTTCTCGATCCTTACAGAAGAGTAATCTCTTCCAAAATGCGATCACTTCATCGATTTGAACGCGTTCCAACGCCGGTTCGAAATACTTGACCATATCTTCCCTTTCCATCGTCAGACACAAATGATTCTCATGATCGAAGTCTAGGTGATCCCGACATCCGATGCATCGTTCTAACAAGAGGCGACCTAGTTGTTCGTTCACACAGAATGCATAGGCTCTCATCAGCATTTTTAAAAGAAACCTTGCTCTAATAGTCTGGGAAGCATTTATGATTTACATATTTTTTTATTATCTATTCGATTTGATATATTTATTTTTTTTAAACAACTATTTATTTATTTTTTCTCTCCTATATATATATATCAATCACTTTTTTATTTCCTCTCCTCAAAACCGATTCTATCACGATTTCGTCTAACAAAAGTCAAGAGATGAATCGGCAAATCGTTTTTTCACCGATCAAATCGCACCCTATACCGTCCCAAATACAATCGGGAATGTGGCAGTGGTTTACTGGTTCGGTATCACCTTTTCTCCATGTACCGTACAGAGGTCTATTTTCTGAACTAGAATCGGCAAATGGGTTTCCCGATCGGATCGCACTTTAACCGTTCGAACATTCGTTGGTGAACGTATACCTACTTATACCTACTTAGGTGATACAGAATCGGCAAACCGCTTTTTGATGCTGATACAGAATCGGCAAAACGTTTTTTGCTCGCGTTCACCAACGATGGATCGATGGTCTAATCCACGATGGGTACGTAGAGAACAAATTTTTAATTATATTTTCTTAAAATTTCATACATTTTTTTCACTCTTGAGCGACGTGTCGAATGTTCGCGTTCGCCAACGGGTATTTGAACGTTAAAAGTGCGATCTAAAACAATGGCCGATTCTGTATCACCATAAAAAAACGACATTTTTTGCACTTGTACACGATTTTAACACTGAATCCTATGGCGGTGTACATACATGTACGTATACATGTACAAAATCGTGTACAAGTGATACCGAATCGGCATTTTCTACCTACTCATTTCCACTCTCAGTGACGTGTGAAGAGAAATGTTTTCAGTGAAAGCGGTGCTGTAAACCGTGAAAACTGGTGTTATTAAATACACTGTGGTTGTCTTTCAGCAAAAGCAGTACAGTAAACCCTGAAAACTGATGCATAATTAAATGTATTACGCTCATTTGAAGGAGAATTCAAGGCCTTGTTTGGTAAATTCAAGGTTTTCCAGGCCTTGAACGCCCCCTCATCGTATTCAAGACCAATCCTTGATTCCAAGGCCCCGAAGGAACCCTGGACTGGATCGCTTGGAAACTTGGTGTGCTTGTGTGGGGTGACATCTATATGGGAGCTATTGATTTTCTTCCATTTCTGTCGAAAAATGTTGCTGCTGACCTTTGAACTTAGTTTAGTCAGACCTCAATATTTCCCTTAGACGCATCCTTCAGGGCACATTTATGATCGGATCACTTTGAAACTTGGTATGTGTGTTCGGGGTGACCTCTAGATGTGAGCTATTTTTTCATTACCATAAAAAATTATTCTTATCACCAGTCTTTGAACTTCTGCATTTGTGCAGCAACTTATCCCTTTTGCACTCTCTGCAGGGTATATTTATGAATTTCCAGAAAAAAAAGAAAAATGAAAGTGTCAATGACACTGTAGCTCAACTTGTCAAGACAAAGACATGTACATGTATAGTATGTGACACAGCAATGACAAACATCTAGGTAATGACCTGATAACAAAGGTACATATAAAGTATTGTAACGGTCTGTACATAAATACTGACCGTTGCCTGTAACAAATGTATAGGTAAAGTATTGTAAAGGTGGGTGTTAGTCAGATGCTGAACTAGAAAAAATCTTTGAGTCCCAGAGTGGGTCTGACTGAACCCCAAAATATTTGTTCTCATAGCACAGTGATAACAAAGGCACCCCAAAACACACTCGTTGGTGTCCCAAGGTGAAAACAAAAGTACTCAAGAAGTTTTGTGAAGATCAGTTCATAAATACGAGCTGTATAGAACTTGTGACAAAAAACTGATTGGACCTAATTTCGGTACAAAATGGCCACTGGCAGCCATCTTGAATTTTGGACCGTACCCAGAAACACTCATTCTCATCCCAAGGAGATAACAAAGGTACCCAAGAAGTTTTGTGAAGATCGGTTCATAAATACAGCCTCTACCCTGAGCCGTATTGACATGTGTGCTTACATTGTGTAAGTAGCACTGAATAAATCAAAGTTCATCTAATTTGCATAATTTCTGCACGAAAAAAAAACCCTTACAATATGTGATGTATTCCATGTTACTAAACATTCATATAAAAATTTATTAAAATCAGAACTTTCATACAGAAGTTCTATACAAAAGACTGATTGCACTAATTTTGGTACAAAATGGCTGCTGGTGGCCATCTTGAATTTCGGACCACACCCAAAAACACTCGCTCTCATCCCACGGTGATAACAAAGGTACCCAAGAAGTTTCGTAAAGATTGGTTCATAAATATGGCCTCTAGTCTGAGCTGTATAGAAGTTGTGTACAAAAAACTGATTAGACCTAATTTCGGTACAAAATGGCCACTAGCAGCCATCTTGAATTTTAGACCGCACCCAGAAACACTCGTTCTCGTCCCAAGGTGATAACAAAGGTACCCAAGACATTTCGTGAAGATCAGTTCATAAATACAGACTCAAGTCTGAGCCGTATTGACATGTGTACTTACTGTGTGTAAGTCGCACTGAAAAAATCAAAGTTCATCTAATTTGCATAATTTCTACACGAGAAAAAAACCCGTATTATATGTGATGCATCCCATGGTACTAAACATTCACACAAAAAAATTATTCAAATCAGGGCTTTCATATGGAAGTTCTGTGCAAAAATCTGATTGCACCTAATTTTGTACAAAATGGCTGCCATCGGCCATCTTGAATTTCGGACCGGACCCCAAAACACTCGTTCTCGTCCCACGGTGATACCAAAGGTACCCAAGAAGTTTCGTAAAGATCGGTTCATAAATACGGCCTCTAGCCCGAGCCGTATTGGCATTTGCACTTACAGTGCTGAAAGTAACCCCAAAAAACATCAAAATTAGTCTAATTTGCACAATTTACGTACGAGAAAAAAACCCGTATTATATGTGATGTATCCCATGGTACTAAACATTAATACAAAAAAATATTCAAATCAGAGCTTTCATATGGAAGTTCTGTACAAAAAACAGATTTCTGCATCGTCGGTACAAAATGGCACCTGGCAGCCATCTTGAATTTCGGACCGCACCCAAAAACACTCGTTCTCGTCCCACGATCATAACAAAGGTACCCAAGAAGTTTCGTAAAGATTGGTTCATAAATGCGGCCTCTAGCCCGAGCCATAGCAGCTTGGCACTTACAGCTCTGAAAGTAACACTAAATAAATCAAAGTCAGTCTAATTTGCATAATTTACGCACGAGAAAAAAACCTGTATTATATGTGATGTATCCCATGGTACTAAACATTTATACAAAACTTTATTCAAATCAGAACTTTCATACAGAAGTTCTGTACAAAAAGTTAAAAAATTTATAGTAATTTATATATTTTTTATACTTACCAATGACCCAGACATAGCTGGTGCTAACTCTTAAAATATAGGGCCAAACACAAATTTTGCCCCCCAATCCCCAAAATTTGCATCTAAAACTAAAGAAAACATGTCCTGAAAGGCCCTCCACACCTCGCCCCCACTGCGCATGCGCAGTGTCAAGGACGTTCCGAAATTGGCGCCATTTATCATTCTAATAACCAGTGCCTGGTAAGCGCTATGTACTCAGCGGGGAGGCAAGAGTTCCCAACTCCTGGGAGGGCCATCCCCGTCTGGGTCATTGGTAAGTATAAAAAATATATAAATTACTATAAATTTTTTAACATTTTTATACTGTACCAATGACCCAGACATAGCTGAATAGTAAAAAGGCTGGAGGGCCAAGGACATAGAGCAAAATGGAATACGCTCAATAAAATAAAATAGAGTCATCCCCTGTAGGGAAAAGAAGTAATAGGCCTTACATGTATCTTTCTTATTTATGATAAATTAGAAAGATACAACACCTTCCAAAAATTGAGCTTCATACATCCATGTACTCTATTAATATCCAATAATCTTTATACTAATAATTTTTAAAGTAAGCCAATAATAAAGTAAGTCTAGAGAATAGAGACTCTTATACTCTTAAAAGTGTGTGAGAATTGCATAATCATGTCCGTTGACAAATGCAATATTCAAAAGCTATACTTTAAAAACTAAGACTTGAATGAATTTTATAAACTTAAACTTCTCACTAAACAACCATCCCAATAACAGCTCAGAATTACTAACTCCGGAGGAGGTATCCCCTTGTTTTCATAGTAAAAACAGGTGACCCAAGGGAACACCCTCCCCCCCCCCTTTTTCTTGCCCTGGGTCAAATAGCCCAGAGCGAAGAGGGCAGCCGAACGGAGACACTGCCGAAACAGACAGCCTACCTAGCTATAGTAGCAACTGTTAAGTGAATGACATTCTGAGCAGTAGATAATAGACCTAACAATAGAGGCCTCCAGAAATGGACTCGATATTTCTGAGATAAAATTCATGAATGGATGGCTGAGCGCAATGAGCAGCCTTCAAAAATCTATAATAGCAACACTATTAATGTAAGCCCAAGAAGTAGAAGAACTCTTACTTCATGAGCCGAAATCTTAAGCACAACTGCTAAGCCAATGATATACCATAAGCAGTACGCTAGTTAATAGAATCCATTAACAATAAAATGGAGCGTAACGTCCTTCTACTAGACATCAAAGACAGAAGAAGCTTACGCCCATGTAATAAACAGATATCTGTTTATAAATACATAAACTGTACCCGGAAAGAGTAAAGGCCTATGCCCATACGAAGACGGAAGGACCTTAAAATAATAGGTTCCGGATAATAGGAGCCTAACTGTTATGCAACAATCCAACCTAAATAGTAACGGAAGTATTGATTCCGAAACTATGAAAGTGAAAATCATCCATCGATAGTGCATGAAACTCACTGACTCTACAGTAAAAGAGAAACCAACAGAATAACTGTCTAAAAGGTCAGAATTTGAAAACTACTGTTTCCAGAGGCTCAAATGATTACTTAGCTAAATAAGAACCGAAGTTAAAATCCGTATAGGAATTTAATCTAAAGATTCTAAGTCTATTTATCAAAAAGTTACTAACTGACTTAGATAAAGAGACAAAAGACTCAATTGTAAACTATCGTAGAGTGCATAGGTATGAGGTAACATAAACCTATAACCTAAATAACAACAGGCTGCAGTAGATCTTGTGAAACAAGTATACTAAAAACTAGCAATGCGTAGTATGGAGGGATCAATCATATGAACATAATGATCCCTACACCACGACGGAAGAGCCTCCACTTTAGTCGCATAGAATAGCGAAGAAGAGGATTTCCTATAGTAAGAAATCGCGTCCAAAGCTCGTCCAGTACAGTGCTTACAATGCAATACGGACCACACAACGGAATACATGAAGGTTGCGACCTTGCTGGTTGTGATAAAGATGACACGATTTACCCAGTGAAAAAAGATCCTCACATAGAGGAAGATTTCACGTTAAGATCCACAGTAGACAAGAGAGTAAATTACTCATGATCTCTGTGAAGATAGAGATGCTATCAACAGAAATGTATTGTGGTTGTTTATCTTAGCAATACCTGCTAAAACAACAGCGCCGGAGGATACGCGTATCCTATCATTCCGTCCTATAGATCAATAGAGCGTTAACAGTATTAGCTCAGAGATCTGGACAAGCCAACACATACGTCTGCAATTGATTAGCAAGCTGTGTCATAAATAAAACATCATTGGGCGCTCCCATAGATAGCAAATCTGATTAAATACTTGTTTGTTGAGAGTCCATTCTGACAGCAACAAGCGACCCGTAAGAGAACGGGAGAGCGATAAAACAATCAGACGACCCAGAATATGACGGACCAAAACTGAACTTGGTGTACTATAACCAACAGACGGATTCTTTCCATTAAATTGAATAACGGAAACGAAAGAGTGCCTCCCTGGTTCCGGAGATACGCCACTACTGTCGAATTAAAGGACAGGAATTTGGGCATGCGTTTCTGAATAATGTTCATGCAATGACATAAAGCAAACCTAAAAAACATTATTCCGCGTAAGTTAAACTGATAGCTAAAAGACTGCGGAACCCAAAGACCCTGGCACTTCGAATCCGTAGGGATCAGTATATATCCCAATCTGTTTGACTGGCAACCGTCATAACAGCCACACTAGGGTCCGGCAACTGCGGCGGCACTCTCTGAGTCAACCACCGAAAGTTTGCCCCAGTCTGAATCTCTTGTAACACTAGATAGACAAGAGAATGTATAAATCAAGCAATTCATGGATTGCCGGAAAGTTGCCGTCGATGAGAAGCTCCTCCGAGAACGAAGCGACTCTGAGAGAGTTCTTAACCTACTATCCACGCGTGGATGTAGCTAGGGCTGCATCACGTCAAACCAACTCCAATCAGCCACTGAAGGGCGGAGTTATACGTGAACAAAGTACTGCCCTCAAAAGAAATTACATTGAGAATAATATCCCGTAAATCTTTTCTTGAAGACGTAATGATAACGCCTCAGTAAGGCGGATTACGTATAATAAAGCGTCTAAGTTAAGTCTACTATACATAATGTCGTTCCCAACATTGAAATTGGAAAAGACATAAACGGCGAAAAAGAATATATGCAGTCTTTAATCACACCGTCTAGACGCATATGAACTCTCGGTATGCCCTGCTCTGCCAAAATAAACTATATGTAAAAAAGATAAAATGGCAGAAATGAGCCACGCGGACAAGAAACTAAACTATCATGTTTAGTAGCAGGCTTGTATATATATATAAATATATAGCGTCGAAAAATAAAACACATGTTGTAATGACAATATTGGACTGTGTCGGTAAGTCAGGGACAAAGTCCCTGTACCGATCGAAAAATCCGAGTCCAATGACGCTATAAGTCTCTTATCCAAGATCGCAGCAATGAAGTCCGAAAAATAATCACTGGAAGAAATGCCAGAAGATATGAAAGGCATCTTCCGATACTACTAAAGGGAAAACTCGAAATCTTTCGAATCCCTTTCGCCATCCTGTCGGACCCTATAAAGCGTTCGGTCGTCCGTAGCTTGATGCAACCGCGGACCGCACCGACCCAGCGCCGTCGGATAATTCCTGATTCGACCGAGAAACCGTCAATTGCTGGGATGCTGCGAAACAACTGTGCTAACTCGGATAGCACGTCCGTCACTGAGGCCTGAGGAGCAGCGGTCTTACGATGCATTGCCGCAGGAAGCTCCGAGATCGTTACCCCGTGCATACTTCCAATATGCGAGCGAACGGAGTGTATAGGCCTCGTGTCCCTTGGCTACCGGATGGCGCGACCTATTCGCTGTGGAATCACTGAATGCCGAAACTGATCGGATACTCGAGGTCACGTAGCCAATGTGCGGTCGTGTGCCCTGCTGTGAGGATGAGGAAGCATTAAAGACAGTCTCTCGGACTGTCAATATAACGGAGCGCCCCGAGCAACGGACATATGCTCCGAATGTAAAAAATCTGAACCACAACATGCGGTCCCCTATGTTGTTGGCTTCCTCCGATCTGTCCTCAATCTGCCGTCACTGGGTGAGTACTAAAGTAATTAAAGTGCTCGCATCACCCAAATCTCCTTCCTAGACCGCAACGGACGAACCCGGCAGCCGAACCATTCGATGAATGTACGCTACACCGGGTGAGCTAGCGAATGTCACTCCGTAAGCGATAGACATATTCCATGAGCACTTATTGCCGCTAACTCTTCATTAACTATGACGACAGAGGCACACTTTTGAAAGATATCTCCATAACTCTTCGAACAAGAAACCAGAAATGCTTGGATAGCAAGCATAAAATAATAATATATATAGCGTCGTTCAATAATTCGAAAGTTTGTGTGACATTATTGGACTATGTCGGAACTGAGGGACGATGTCCCTGAACCGAACCAAAAATTTCAAAGTCCATCGACGCTATCAGTTTCTTATCCGGCATCGCAGCATATGTTGTTCCGAAAGGGAAAGCTTGAAATCCACCGAATCCCTTTCGGTATCCCGTCGGACCGGATGAAATTTTCGGACGTCCGTACCCGCTTCCGCGGAGCGTCCCGACCCAGCATCGTCGGATAAAATATATGCGACAGATTCAGTTGATGCTGGGATGCTGCGAAAAACTGTGCTATTAAGGAAAGCACGTCCGTTCCCGAGGCCTGTGCAGTAGCGGACTTACGATGCATTGCCGCTGGAAGCTCCGTGTACGTTGACTCCCGCACACTTCCTATGCGAACGTCCGGAGTCTGCAGGCCTCGAGTCCCCGGCTACCGACCCAGCGCTGTCGGATAATTCTCGATCCGACAGCGTTTCTGTCGGCTGCTGGGATGCTGCGATAAGATGTGCTATGTGCACAAGAATGTCCGGCGTCGAGACCTGCGGAGGCGCAGACTATCGGTGCTTCGCCGAGGGCAGCTCCGCATCAGATGGCTCCCGCATACTTCCTATGCGAACGTCCGGAGTCCATCGGTCTCGAATCCCTGGCTGCCGGATGGTGTGACCTGGTCGCCGAAGAATCCTTGATCGGCGAAGCTGGTAATATATCGGCGGTCACGCAGCCAAGGGGCGGTCGTGTGCGCTGACGAGAAGAGGAAGCCTTAGCAGTCTCAGCGGACTGCCTATACAACGGAGCGTCCCGAGCGACGGACGTATGCTCCGCTAACGACACATTGTACCACAACATCTGGGGCCAGATGTTGTTGAACGAGAGAGGGGCCTCTCTCGCTTGCCGTCCGGATGGACCGGAACGAGCTATGAACCGGACTAAAAGGCTTCCTCCGTTCTCCCTCCGATCCGCCGTCACTGGGTGTGCATTAAGTTAATTTTATAGTGCTCGCATCACCCCAAAATTCCTTCTAGACCGCAACGGACGAACCCGGCTGCCGAACCATTCGGTGAATGGACGCTACACCGGGCGAGCTAGCGGACGTCAAAGGCCGTCGAACCTACTAGGGTCCTCTTAGGCAATTGGCGTATTACATGAGCACTTTTCCGCTAGCCCTTCATTAATTGTGACGACGGAGGCACACTGTTGGAAGACATCACAGAAACATCACCCTAATCTTGATCGTCTGAAATAGAAATTGATAAAGTAGAGTGACCCTGCGGGGAAAGGACCGGAGTGTCCAAATCCCCAACAACATACCGTGACATATGCTTCCCATATTGTCATCGAAATCATACGATACAGAACAGGAGTTAATGCGAGTACACTGACCACATATAGAATGATAATAAGGTCAGAGGAAGACTTCCTCTTAAAACAATTGATCAATATCCTTTCAATGTGAAAAGAAAACAAGTCCTGGTACTCGCACTAACCCCTGGCAATCAAAATACATAATAATAATATGATCCATTAATATAGAAAAAATAATTGAAATCAAAATATTTTGAAAAAATATTTTTTCAGAACAGCCCAAGTTTCTGAAAAGTAACGTTGAGCCCCAATGGATCCCAAGCCTAAGTGTGGACAAAAATTTTAAAAATATTTTAAACAATTTATTCAACACTTACGAACAATAATAATGTATCTAGTTATGATTAAAATAACATAAAGATATTATTATTTAGAAATCCCCCCCTCACACAGAGGGCTGTTGTAAATGTAAACAATGAGTGTAAAAACACTAAAATAAGACTCCAGGCACCCAGGCCCGAAATCAGTTACCAAAAATACACCATCTGATGCAAAACAGAGACTTCCAGGGAAGAAACTGCAGAACATCAGATGGTAGATGCAGAACACAACGCCTAACCACCCGTAGGTGAAGACGTAAACATGGGGAAAGAACAGAATTCATTCTGTTATAAAGCTAAAACTCCCAAGAAATTTTAGTAATAATAATTACAGAAACTATGCCAAAAGCATGGGAGAATAGCAAGGGGGAACTTAAAGGACAGGGAGAGAGGAAAAACACTTGAAAAAACAGTGTAACTAAATAATCAGAATGACAACAAAATGGCTGCTGCCTTGAAAATAGGTAACTTAACATAATTTCATTAAAAAATTTTAAGTTACAGCCCTGATAAAATTCTGTCACACATTCTTTTCCTCTCCTCCTTTTCTATCCTCCTTAGAATCACCATTTCACTAATATTTATGTGTCTGGCATCATTTAAACTGAGATTTAAAAGCACAAAGATCAGTCAGATGTTAACTGATGAAGGGCCAAACTTAGAATAATAAATGGCGCCAATTTCGGAACGTCCTTGACACTGCGCATGCGCAGTGGGGGCGAGGTGTGGAGGGCCTTTCAGGACATGTTTTCTTTAGTTTTAGATGCAAATTTTGGGGATTGGGGGGCAAAATTTGTGTTTGGCCCTATATTTTAAGAGTTAGCACCAGCTATGTCTGGGTCATTGGTACAGTATAAAAATACTGATTTTTGCATCATCGGTACAAAATGGCCACTGGCAGCCATCTTGAATTTCGGACCACACCTAAAAACACTCGTTCCCGTCCCAGGGTCATAACAAAGGTACACAAGAAGTTTTGTAAAGATTGGTTCATAAATACGACCTCTAGCCCGAGCCATAGCCAATTGTTGACGTACGGACAGACGGACAGATGGAAAGACGGACGACGGGCCATGACAATAGCTCAAATTTGACTTCGTCAAAGTTGAGCTAAAAAACACTGCCACAAGCAATGACCTTCAAACTTAGTGCATTTGTGCTTTAACATCCTCCTTTGGCATGCCTCAGAGGACACATTCATTATCAGGTTGTTTTGAAACTTTGTATGCATATGCAGGGTGACAAAGATAGGAGCTATTGATTTTCTTTTCATTTCCATCAAAATCTGTTGCTTTTAGCAACAATCTTTGAATTTATTGCATTTGTGTATCAACATTCTTCTTTGACATGGCCAACAGGGCACATTTTTGTTAGGATTGTTTTTGTACTTGGTATGCTCATTTGGCGGGACCTCTAGATAAGAGCTATTGATTAGCATTCATTTCTGTGAAAAACGTTGCCGAATTACCTCTGAACTTCCTGCATTTGTGTATCAACATTCTTCCTTTAGCAAGCCTTACAGTTACATTTAAAAATGCATGGATTACTCTGACGTTGTGCACACACAAGGCTGTTATGTTTACATTTCACCAAATAACATTGGTACCAATAATCTTCAATTTTGCCATTTCACTTATAACTTACCAAGTTCAAGTTTGTCTAGTTGAGCTACAGTGTCACTGACACTTTCTTTTTTTATTTTATAATTATACATTGTTGGTGTCTAGAGGAAGCTTCCCTTCGATTTTGGACTGGTCAGCTGAAACAGGATGGCCACCATTTTTATTTTTAGCTCACCTGGCCCAAAGGGCCATGTGAGCTATTGCCATCACCTGGCCCAAAGGGCCACGTGAGCTTTTGTCATCACCTGGCATCCGTCGTCGTCCGTAAACTTTTCATATTTTTAGCTCAACTTGATGTAAAGTATGAGCTATTGGGATGGGTTGTGATCTATTGTTCGTCCGTACAAATGGACATACATCTGTTTGTCCACAATTCTTTTAGCACACCCTACAGGCTGCAGCTCAAATTTCAAGTGTAGCTTTGGGGAAATGTCTAGATGGGAGCAATCAGCTTTTTGTTAAAAAACATGGCTGCCAGTAGCCATCTTAGATTTGACATATAAATTGTCAACAATGCCATTAGCACACCCTACAGGCCGCATCTCTAACCCAATCTTTTTCAAATTTCATATGTAGCTTTGGCATGATGTCTAGATGGGACCTATTGAATTTTTCTGAATTTTGTAGAAAAATGTGGCTGCCAGCAGCCATCTTGTAATGGGATATAAATTGTCCAACAATTACTTTAGCACACCCTACAGGCCGCAGCTCTCACCCGATCAATCCGAAATTTGATATATGGCTTTGGGGCAATGACTAGACGGGAGCTAACAAATTTTACCAAATTTCTTTGAAAAACATGGCTGCCAGCGACTATCTTCGATTTGGCATATAAATTGTAACATTTTCATTAGCACACCCTACATGTAGGCTGCATCTCTCACCCAATCGTTTTCAAATTTCATATGGTGTGATGTCTAGATGGAAGCTATCAAATATTTCTGAATTTCGTTGAAAAACATGGCCACCAGCAGTCATCTTGGATTTGGATATAAAGTGTGAACAATTCCATTAGCACACCCTACAGGCCACATCACTCACCTGATCTTTTTTTAATTTCATATATAGCTTTGGTGTGACGTCTAGATGAGAGCTATCAAATTTTTCTGAATTGCATTAAAAAAACCTTGGATTTCACATATAAATTGTCAACAATTCCATTAGCACACCCTGCAAGCTGCATCATTTGCCCAATCTTTCTCAAATTTCATGTGTAGTTTTTGTGTGATGTCTAGACGGGCGCTATCAGATTTTTCTGAATTTCGTTCAAAAACATGGCCGCCAGTGTCCATCTTGGATTTGGCATATAAACTGTCAACAATTCAATTAGCACACCCTACAGGCCACATCCCTCACCCCATCTTTTTCAAAATTTCATATATAGCTTTGGTGTGATATCCAGATGGGAGCTATCAAATTTTTCTGAATTTTGTTGAAAATCATGACGGGCAGTGGCCGTCATGGAGTTGGCATATAAATTGTCAACAATTCCATTAGCAGACTCTGCAGGCTGTATTTCTCACCCGATCTTTTTCAAATTTTATATGTAACTTTGGTATGACGTCTAGATGGGAGTTGTATTTTTTCTACATTCTGTTGACAAAAAAATTAACAATTCCATTAGTACACCCAACAGGCCACACAATTTTTTTCAGATTTCATATGTAGCTTTGGTGTGATGACTTTTCTGTAGAAACTTGAGTGAATGACTTGGCATTACTGGATCTTTCTATTTAGTTCAGTCCCTTCTTGGACAAGTTGAGCTGCAGTGTCATTGACACTTTCGTTATCTTCTTCCCAGGAACTGCTGATCCAATGTGAACCAAGCTTGGCAGGAATGGTCTATGGGAGGTCTTCTACAAACGATCCTCATGTTGTTCCCGTAGGGTGAAAAACATGGCCACCAGAGGCATTCTTTCATTCTAATTGATGGATTTTCAGAAGTCTTCTCTTTGAAACTACAAGGCAAATGTTTTGAAACTTCACATGCTTGATGACTGGGACACCTTCTACCAACAATCCTCATTTAATGTTAATCAGGCTGCAAACATGGCCCAATTGCAGCTTATAGTTACCAAGGAAACCATATGTGAAATCACATTTTCATCTTCTTCTCTGGAACTGCTGAGCCGATGTGAACCAAACTTGGCAGAAATGGTCTATGGAAGGTTCTCTACAACTGTTCCTCATTTTGTTCCTATTGGATGAAAAACATGGCCGCCAGAGGCATTCATTGATTCTGATTGGTCGATTTAAAAAAAATCTCCTCTGAAACTACAAGTCCAAGTGTTTTAAAACTTCACAACTGATGACTATTGGAACACCCTCTACCAACGATCCTCATAATAATGTTATTTATTCATTTATTGTTGTTTAAGGTCACATACTTATGCACAATGGCTAATCGTGACCGTGACAGTTTTACGGGTGGAGGAAGCCAGAGTACCTGGAGAGAACCACCAAGCATCGATGAGCAACTGTCGGCTCAACATTCTAACTCTGTTCAAGCTCCGCTCAAGTAGGGTAACAGCGGTTGAAGACGTGCACCATTAACGTGCAGTACATCTTAGTACACGGCGTCATCGTGCCGCCATGTTGGCAACCGGGATAAAGTGCTTTGCCCAAGGACACAACACGGGTCATCCCGGCTGAGGATTGAACTCGGGACCTCTACCATAGAAGTCTAACAGTCTATCACTGAGCCACCGCACTCCCTCATCTAATGTTGATTGGGTTGCAAACATGGCCGGAATTGCAGCACAAAGTTACCATGAAAACCCTATGGGATATCACAGTTTCATCTTCTTATCTGAAACTACTTGGCCAGTGTGAACCAAACATGCCACAGATAATGTATGGAAAATCCTCAGAAAGCAATCATCATTCTGTTTCGCTCGGATGTTGGAGCATGGCAGCCAGCTGCATTCTTTGATTTTAATTAGAATAACTGAGGGACGTAGTTCTGCCAGGTGAGTGATTACAGGCTCTTTAGAGCCTCTTGTTTTAATTAGGCATTGTTGGTGCCTAGAGGGAACTTCCTTTCAATGTTGGACCAGCCAGCTAAACAAAGATGGCCGCCAGTGGCAAATTCATTATGGCTTCCATGGCAGTCATCTTGAATTTGGTTTCTGCCCAATAACTAATGAATACTGACTCAAATCAATTTCATTTTTTGGTTATGCATTATTGGTGTCTAGAGGAAGCTTTCTTTTGATTTTGGAAGCTTCCTTTTGATGTGGTTATGCTCCCGAGAGACCTACCTACCCTTTTATGACATATCTGCCACACTTTGCATTGCTCGTTTGATTTGCCATGACACAACCAAAGGCAATTTTTTGGTCATTCATTTCTGCTGGTCCAAGGAAAGCTTTCTTTGCAAAAACAAAGCTCTGTTCTGCAAAGTCTCAAAAAAGTGTCCATATGAAATTTTTTTTTGTTTTCTTACTTCTGTGTTTCTCTCTACCCACCACTCAGTTTACTACATGACAAATTTTGTTCAAATCGGCCCATTGGTTCAGGAAACAGAAATTTTGAGGGGAGCCCAAATTTTTAACCACTGAGTTGCTTTGAAAAAACGTGAATCTGCAACGCTTAAAGTAAGTTTCATATCAGAAATCTAAGCATTTTTGCAAGTGGCTTGTGAGAAAATGATTTTTAAAGCATTTTAGGGTTATGGAGCATTAACCCTACCCCAAGGGGCATAGTAACTTTTGGGGGGAAAAAATCGGAAGATTCAACTCCACCAAGATGCTTTGTACCAAATTAGTTTAGACTTGGCCCAAAGGTTCCAAAGAAGAATACTCAGTTGATGGAGCACAAGAAAGAAGATGAGTCGGCATTTTCCCATTGCCAACAGTGTTAAAATGGGCATGCACTTAACCCTGATTGTCTACATGAGGGCACGATGACGTCGCGTATTGCACGTCGATGGTGCGCATGTCTTCAACCAATCTAACCCTGCCTGTGCTGCTGTGCAGAGTTAAGATGTTGGGGAGCTGGCAGCTGCTCGTGGTTGCTCGGTGGTTCTCCCCAGGTTCTCCAGCTTCCTCCACCCCTAAAACTGTCACGGTTATGATTAGCCATTGTACATAAGTATTTGTCCCTGTATCAGTATGCATCGCGTTTTCTGATTGATCAATGTGACCGAAACAAATAGCCATGGTATCTGCTATCTTCAAACATGCGGGTGATAAGAGTGTGCACGCCATTGTTCCCTGTTTGTCACTCAAGAAACATCCAGGTGATAAAACCTTTGACCCCGACTGGGTCACATCGATTGCAGAAACTCCTATTAGAACTGTTAAGTTATATCCAACTTATTGTCGTACTGTAGTGAACACTAATACAAATTAAAAACATCATTGCAGCCCTATGGTAGAAGCACTTGTTGGCTGCCGTATTCGATGAGAACTGAACAGATTTAATCGGGTTTGCAAATATACTTTTGCACTTTGCAGGGTGAGAACATCAAGGGGAGAAACTCATCTGTTTATCTTCGATAAAGCAGAATACAAAATGTCAATCGCTTTGCTTGTCGGGGTAAATCCCGGCCATAAAGTATTTTTTCAATGAGGGGTCACAATTTCAGTGGGGGTTTTGGAGCCAAATTGAGGTAAAAGTAGGAAATCCACAGCAGGCAAAAATACGGGGCACAGTCAGTGTAAGACTTGGTGTCAACAACAAATTAACATTACCAGGGCATTAAATCTCGGCACACTTCATAATTTATTTTGCGGTTTCCGATGGTCAGCGTAGAAATGTATGCTATTAATTCCACCTACCTCTTACAAAATTCAATGACTGCGGCTCAATTCAAAATCTTCAAGTTTAAACCCATGTGGAGTCTGAAATTGTGAGACATCATTCCTGAAATTCAAAATGTCACCTTCCATGTTCAGCGTCGTTTTAAGTTAATATTTAAGCTATTCTCCCAAAGACATGAATAAAATAAACAACACAACACATCTAACATGCTGAAGCTTGTTCCATGGAAAAACAATACACTCTGGAAGGCTGAATTTACACGGTTCTAAAACTTTTTCAACGAATTCAATTTCACCAAAGTGAAAAACTTCTCCATATGTGACCTGGTTTATAAAGAACAATTCGGAAATAGACCCGGTCTATTTATAGTTTTGCTGTGATGTTTGTTTCACTGTTTGGTTCAAAACCTGAGGCTCAGCGTGGGGTTTAAACTTCGTCGCCTGAGTCTTTAATGATCATATTTTACATCTCGGCATTATGTGTGTTAGGTGGCAGGATAAAATCGTTATCTCGGGCAACATCCAGGGTACATGGAGATTTAATACCTGGATGTCTCCTTTTCAACCATTCGGCTTGCGCCTCATGGTTGAAAACCGATATCCAGGTATTAAATCTTCATGTACCCTGGATGTTGTCCGAGATAACTTACAGTGACCTTAAACACCAATAAATAAATAAATAAATAAATAAATAAGGCCCCCATGACAAAATCAATAGCAATTTTTTTGTTTTGGTTCATCTGATTCCACTGGTCCTAAGGAAGCTTCATACTAAAAAAAACAATGTTCTGGTCCATGCAGTTTTTGAAATATGGGCATTTGAATTTTTCCATAGGGCAGCAAAAAAACATTTTCAGACATAAATCAAATAGTTATGACCCACTTATATTACATGCCAAAATTGGTTCAAATCAGCCCGTCAGTTCATGAAATAGAAATTTTAAGTGAAGCCCCAGATGGGCATGCTACCAGAGCCTGAATATTGACCTACCAACTTGCCTTGAACAAATTTCAATCTCCACCACCAGAGGAAGTTTCATACCAAATATCAAAGCATTTTCTGTGGTAGTTCATGAAAAGAACATTTTACATTTTTTTAGGCTTGTGGGGCATTAACCCAAGCCCCAAGGGGAGTAGCCACTTTTGGGGAAAAAACTCGGAATGGTATCCTCCACCAAGATGTTTTGTACCAAATTAATTTAGATCTGAAGAATACTTAGTTGATGGAGCAGAAGGTAGATGGTGACTCAGCATTTTCTTATTGTCAACAATGCTAAAATGGGCATCCCATATAGCAACCCATGACAAAGCCGATAACAATTTCTTTGGTCCACCTAATTCCATTGGTCCAAAGGAAGCTGCATACCAAAACACAATATTCGGTCCGTTAAGTTTTTGAAATGTGCATTTGAATTTTTTCTACTTTTAGCTCCTGGGATTCCCACGTGCTGTGTAAAACTTTTTTCAGGCATCAATCAAGTACTTACGACCCAATTAAACTACATGCCAAATTTGGTTCAAATCTGCCCATCAGTTCTTGAAATACAAATTTTGGGTGGAGCCCAAAATGGGCATGCTCCCACATAGAGCCCAAATTTTGACCTACAAACTTCCCTTGAGCAAACTTTAATCTTCACCAAATGATGTTCCATACCAAATATCAAGGCATTCTCTGTGGTGGTTAATGAGAAGATTTTTAGGCTTTTTGAGCATTAACCACAGCCCAAAGATGACAGAACATTTGAACAAATAGAAAGGGTATACTCCAAAGATGGTCTGTGCAATATATGTTTAAATTTGGCTCAGTGATTTTGAAGAAGACAAGTTTCAAAAGTTAATGAGCCACGAATACCAACTGAGGGCAATAGCTCCCACTTACTTTCAGTCAGGTGAGCTAAAAACAAAAATTAATCCAATGACACCCACAAAAAGAGAGTGAGTAGAGTGAAAAATCCTTTTTGGGGGCACAAAATCACTCAAAATCCTTCAAAACTCATTTTAAAGCCGAAAATAATATTTCACCCAATCAATCCACCACCTCAAACGGCATTTGAACAAATGTTAATCTTATCCACCAGCATATACATCTAACTAATTTTGACCAGAATCAGTCCTATCCTTCATGGGCAGAATTCTTTAAAAAAAAAAAAAACAATAATAAATTCTCTGTTGGAGTTCAATGTTAAATCTCAATTCTTTCTGGTGTTCCCAACCCTCCAAATCTGTTGAGTGTAATGCAAACAAACTATAATCATGTTTGAATCTCAGAATACTTGAGGAAAATCAGACACAAGAAAGCTAAATGCAGCAGTAAACACTTTAATGAACTGGACCATTTGTCCGACAATATGAGGTTCGTATTATTGATGTACATTAGAGTGACTCTGACCTCGATGAAAATACATGGATCAGCAGTGATAAAGAACAACATTGGATCTTTATCCTCCAGACCATACATCCTTATAGTTTGAATAGGCTTGACTAAAAGACTTTTTGAATTTGAACCCAACTGCCCAAAAATGCATTACACCAAATATCAAAAGATTTTGACTGGTGGATCTGAAAAAGATTGTTAAAGAATTTTCCTCATATTGAACTAAGTTAAATCTGGGCTCGCAACTATAATCACAGGGACTTGATTTGAACAAATTCAAATCTGCACCCCCCCCCCCCCCCACCCCTCCCCTCCCCTCCTTATGATGCTGCATACCAAATATCAGAAGATTCTGATTGGTGGTTCTAGAAAGAGTTTTTATATTTTTTGAAAATGTTTTATTTGTTAACAGAGTTGTGCTCCTTATGTGGTGTGGCAACTTTAACAATATGCTTCAATTGACTATGATGTGGATCATGCATACCAAATTTGGTTTACTTTTGTCCAGAATTTTTAAGTTATTTATAATGTAAAGTTCACAATGGACGGATAGAAAAAGATCAGTAAAGCCCCTTAAGCTTTGCTCAGGGAAGCAAAAAATACAGTAGTGTGTTATATCTTTTGCTCTGTGTAGACATCAATGGTTGAGAACTACAAGAAATCAGTCAGGTAAATTGCTTGAATGTTTATATGATCCCATTCTTGAAAAGGGTATAATTTCTTTGATTGGCAGTCTTTTGACAAAAGTCAAAAGCTATTCTTTTAGTTCGACAAACACAGAAGATTAAAAAATAACTAGAGAAAGTCATAGCTCTTCATAAAGACCAGCCACAAGTAAAAGTTGCTATTAACTGCATAACCTATTCTGGCTTTCAGATTACTCCATCTCTGCTAAAACTCTCTAAAAATCATCTCCAGATGCATTCAAATGTGATGACTTCTGAAATATATAAAGTTTGCAATTGTTAGTACAAAGCTCCCCACTTAAATGGTTATTGTTAAAAAGAACAAGAGGCCCCAAGGGGTCTTAATTGCTCACCTAATGAAATTGTTTAAAGAAGCATTTAACGTCACATTCAGCATCTACCTGTATAGTTAATCTAATTTAGCTGGAAGAGTGGGGAGGTGACAGAATAGTCTTTCGGGTGAATTGTTTTTTTTTCTGAGTTTTTTTTTTCTCATCTTAAAGCAAAGAGGGGAAAAAAAATCGCCCAGAGGCCTCCCCCTCACTCTGCCCATGAGATCAACCAGATAAACATCTAACTGTTAGTATAGTTAATCTAATTTAGCTGGAAGAGTAGGGAGGTGACAGAATAGTCTTTTGGGTGAATTGTTTTTTTTTTCCGAGTTTTTTTTTTCTCATCTTAAAGCAAAGTGGGGAAAAAAAATCACCCACAGGCCCCCCCTCCCACTCTTCCCATGAGATCATCCAGATAAACATTGTTTTTTTTAAATAAAATCACTCCAAATCCCCCAGATCTTATTCTCAAGCAAAAAACAAATTTGCCCAATGGCCACTCCACCCTCACTAGCCAAAAGTGGCTGGGTGAGTCCAAATTTGAACAAACATTAATGCTGTGTACTCACACTTATATCAGTACAAAATTTCAAAACCCTCTGGTGCCCAACAAAATTTGTCAAGTGTAACACTTTGAACAAACTTGAACCGGTAGAGTGCTGGAAGCCCATATTTGGGCTTTACTCTGAAGTACAGGTACCACAACTTAAAGGCCTCATATTCAGTGGATGTGATTTGTTTTATCTTTGAAGGGTAATTATTTCGTCTGTTAGGATTTGCCTTGTTACAAATATTGGGAGAGTGCATCTCAAATAAATTGTAACAAAGCAAAGACACATGAACAAATTCTGATATGAAGAAGAAGGCTTTCAACGAATATTCTTCATGTAGCACTAAGTTAAAATTTGAGCTCCTGCAAGTAGCTCAAATATGATTCCAGGTACTTGATATGAATAAAATGAATCTGAACCACCTAAAGATAATGCATATCAAATATCATAAGATTGTGACTGATGGATCGGAAGAAGAGGATTTTTAAAGAATATTACACTAAGTTAAAATTCAAGTTACCACAGGTCATATGACCCCAGGGACTTGATCTAAACAATTTGAATCTGACCTCCCCTCCCCCACACACACCCAAGATTCTACCTGGTGGTTCTGAAGGACATTTTAATAAAAAAAATTGATTTGAACAAACTTTAATCTGAATCTCTTGAGGATGCTTCATATCAAATACCAAAAGATTCTGAGTGATAGATTTGAAGAAGATTTTAAAGAATATTCCTCATATTGCACTATGTTAAAGTTTGAGCTTCCATAGGAGCCACAATATGCACTTAAGGACTTAATTTGAACAAACTTGAACCTCCCCCACAAAGAATATTAAAAGATTTTGACAGATGGATCTGAAGAAGATTTTTAAAGAATATTCCTCATATTAAAGTAAGTTAAAATGACTCCACATTTGAACGAACTTAACACTGACACAAGCTCACCCCCTCCCCACAAAACCATCAACATTTCGGTTTGTTCAGCACAGATTGATAGATGTGCTAGAAGAGTCACAGATGCACATGTGTGACACATAAGACTGTTGCCCCTAAAATTTCCCTACCTTTTGGCTCACCCCATTTTGACTTTTCTAGTGACAATGTGGTAACCTCTGTGAATACAGATGTGACTAATTAAGTGCCTAAATTTCCCCTTTTTGTAACAATAATTTCTTCATGTAACTCCATTTAATTGCACTTAACTACTTTCGGGGGATTCCGATGTTTAGGAGTATCACGAAATTACATTCACTGATTCAGTCTGTATACTATAACTCCTTAAACCAGTCACTCGTAGTAGATGGGTTACGCCTAATGTGACATCACGGTACTCATATGGAATTCTAGGGGTTCTTTTTATGTATTTAAATATACGCGGACTATAGCTTTTGATAAGTTATCACTTCGCTAGACCCATTTTATTCTCCATCGCCAGTAGACGCCACAATGAAAACCTCGAAGATAACACGTGAATATGAACTCACCCTGTTTTATTGTTTATATCTGGATCGATTTCAGCGCAGTAGTGCACTTTGTCATTGATTTGACAAACGAAACTGACCATAATTAACCCACATATTCGGTAATTAGTTCACATTTGAACCTACAATCTAAACTGTTCATATTTAAGTGCTATTTATCCACTTTGTCCTTCGATGGCGGTTTGTTTTTCTTTCGGCCTTGAGACAATTCTCGGTCTCCGTGTCAGAGCGTGCCTAGATACAGAGATTGCCGAGAGGCGACCCGCTCACAAAAGGCAACCCACTGGGTCATGTCCCATGGGGGTATAAATAGCCCGCCCTGACCCAGTTCTACGGGAAGTGACCCAACTGCCGAGGAAAGCAGACGCTCAAACCAAACGCTAGACAAAATAAGCAACCATACAAATATTACTTCTAAGATATCGCCGACCATTATAATTCTTTGAAGGGTACTACCGATGAACGTTTTCACGTCGATGTTTCATAAACTGGGTTAATTCTACCGGAGTTGGTTCAGGAATCCCAACAGTTTATTTTTAGCGAGGGGTTTGTGTACATTGTAAACAAACGTGTTCGATGTTCACAGGCATACCGTTCCTAAAGTTAAAGCGAGTTCAGCTCGATTAGTCTGTAAAGTCTTCATGACTTTCAAAGAATTTCAGAAGTATAGTTTACTTAAAGTGCTGAGGCCAGGCACATTTTAATATCTCACCCCCAGTTGTTTTTAGTGCGCCTTCAAGCCAGGGACATACTGTCAAAACCAACCTGTAATAAAAGCGTAACGCATGGGGTCAGCAGCATACCTGAGTCGGTATGAATATTTAGCGTCCGTCCGTTCGTCCATCAAGCAATTAACGATTCAACCCCTTTGAAAGCTATAGTCCAGATAACAACAAGTTGTCATTTAGCCATTAATATTTTATCAATGTTGATGTAAATGTCTGGGATGAGGAAACTAACTATTTTGGGGGAAAATAAATTCATCATTTAATTTTAGCTACTCTTTATATGACTTATCTGTTTGCCATTGCCTTCCTTATTTGATTATATGCCTCATGATTGCCCGATCTGCCCACCCTAGATCCCTACAGTGACCTGGACCAAGAGATTATACCAACCAGATTCAGCCCGCCACCAGGGGTAAATGAAATCAGGTGAAAGACTGTAGTGACCATACAGTCAGAGAGAAACAGAACCTGAACCAGGTAATTTGTGTGACCCTCCAGTGAACAGAACTCACTCTACCACTCACAGAATTACTTGCCCTTCTCTTAAATCCCTCATGATTCAGTCTTAGAATTTGTGTCTGGGGAAAGAGGGGCACCTTTCGTTTACTGGAGAAAGCTCGGCCACGCTACATTTCCCTACCTTTTGGCTCACCCCATTTTGACTTTTCTAGTGACAATGTGGTAACCTCTGTGAATACAGATGTGACTCATAGATATTTAGACACCTCTTTATACCAGCATACCCATCATTTGTGATGTTAGTACCCAACAAATTATATATCAATGGAAACTGAAATGCAAACTAAGCATCATGGGTTGATTAATGGAAAACATGAAACTTTCTCCACCATCTCATTTTAAGTTATCAATACCGATCACAAAAATCTTTCTTGTTGACATTCACATGCATATTATGATTGCCTTCGTGGAAGCAATCTGAATTTCAGAATGT
Organism: Pictodentalium vernedei; assembly: GCA_031216915.1. Lineage (NCBI taxonomy): Eukaryota > Metazoa > Mollusca > Scaphopoda > Dentaliida > Dentaliidae > Pictodentalium > Pictodentalium vernedei. The sequence goes on from CM062296.1 coordinate 383,817,124, forward strand.
GAGGAGCTTGCTATGCTAATTAGTTTCAAGAAAATACATTAGGGGAGGGGGCACCACCTCTCATATTGCTCATGGCTAAAATGTCAATGTCAAAGATTTACAAAATGATGGAGGAGATAATAAAACATTACTGATGTTACTTGAGTGACGGACATATTGAAGGTAGATGTACTTCAGATCAAAGAACTAATATTATTTCACTTGCTGTTAAAACCTGTTCTTTCAAATGTCTCCAGGCATTCTATCCACAGCTCCTCTTTTGTGGATAGAATGCCTAGAGACATATGAAAGAACAGGTTTAGGTAAATTGCACTAAACTTATTATATCTCGTTTGACAGAGCTGCATAAATGCTCATTTTATCTCTAGAATGTTAAAAAATTTATAGTAATTTATATATTTTTTATACTTACCAATGACCCAGACATAGCTGGTGCTAACTCTTAAAATATAGGGCCAAACACAAATTTTGCCCCCCAATCCCCAAAATTTGCATCTAAAACTAAAGAAAACATGTCCTGAGAGGCCCTCCACACTTCGCCCCTACTGCGCATGCGCAGTGTCAAGGACGTTCCGAAATTGGCGCCATTTATCATTCTAATAACCAGTGCCTGGTAAGCGCTATGTACTCAGCGGGGAGGCAAGAGTTCCCAACTCCTGGGAGGGCCATCCCCGTCTGGGTCATTGGTAAGTATAAAAAATATATAAATTACTATAAATTTTTTAACATTTTTATACTGTACCAATGACCCAGACATAGCTGAATAGTAAAAAGGCTGGAGGGCCAAGGACATAGAGCAAAATGGAATACGCTCAATAAAATAAAATATAGTCATCCCCTGTAGGGAAAAGAAGTAATAGGCCTTACATGTATCTTTCTTATTTATGATAAATTAGAAAGATACAACACCTTCCAAAAATTGAGCTTCATATATCCATGTACTCTATTAATATCCAATAATCCTTATACTAATAATTTTTAAAGTAAGCCAATAATAAAATAAGTCTAGAGAATAGAGACTCTTATACTCCTAAAAGTGTGTGAGAATTGCATAATCATGTCCGTTGACATATGCAATATTCAAAAGCTATACTTTAAAAACTAAGACTTGAATGAATTTTATAAACTTAAACTTCTCACTAAACAACCATCCCAATAACAGCTCAGAATTACTAACTCCGGAGGAGGTATCCCCTTGTTTTCATAGTAAAAACAGGTGACCCAAGGGAACACCCTCCCCCCCCCCCCCCCCCCTTTTTCTTGCCCTGGGTCAAATAGCCCAGAGCGAAGAGGGCAGCCGAACGGAGACACTGCCGAAACAGACAGCCTACCTAGCTATAGTAGCAACTGTTAAGTGAATGACATTCTGAGCAGTAGATAATAGACCTAACAATAGAGGCCTCCAGAAATGGACTCGATATTTCTGAGATAAAATTCATGAATGGATGGCTGAGCGCAATGAGCAGCCTTCAAAAATCTATAATAGCAACACTATTAATGTAAGCCCAAGAAGTAGAAGAACTCTTACTTCATGAGCCGAAATCTTAAGCACAACTGCTAAGCCAATGATATACCATAAGCAGTACGCTAGTTAATAGAATCCATTAACAATAAAATGGAGCGTAACGTCCTTCTACTAAACATCAAAGACAGAAGAAGCTTACACCCTTGTAATAAACAGATATCTGTTTATAAATACATAAACTGTACCCGGAAAGAGTAAAGGCCTATGCCCATACGAAGACGGAAGGACCTTAAAATAATAGGTTCCGGATAATAGGAGCCTAACTCTTATGCAACAATCCAACCTAAATAGTAACGGAAGTATTGATTCCGAAACTATGAAAGTGAAAATCATCCATCGATAGTGCATGAAACTCACTGACTCTACAGTAAAAGAGAAACCAACAGAATTACTGTCTAAAAGGTCAGAATTTGAAAACTACTGTTTCCAGAGGCTCAAATGATTACTTAGCTAAATAAGAACCTGAAGTTAAAATCCGTATAGGAATTTAATCTAAAGATTCTAAGTCTATTTATCAAAAAGTTACTGACTGACTTAGATAAAGAGACAAAAGACTCAATTGTAAACTATCGTAGAGTGCATAGGTATGAGGTAACATAAACCTATAACCTAAATAACAACAGGCTGCAGTAGATCTTGTGAAACAAGTATACTAAAAAATAGCAATGAGTAGTATGGAGGGATCAACCATATGAACATAATGATCCCTACACCACGACGGAAGAGCCTCCACTTTAATCGCATAGAATAGCGAAGAAGAGGATCTCCTATAGTAAGAAATCGCGTCCAAAGCTCGTCCAGTACAGTGCTTACAATGCAATACGGACCACACAACGGAATACATGAAGGTTGCGACCTTGCTGGTTGTGATAAAGATGACACGATTTACCCAGTGAAAAAAGATCCTCACATAGAGGAAGATTTCACGTTGAGATCCACAGTAGACAAGAGAGTAAATTACTCATGATCTCTGTGAAGATAGAGATGCTATCAACAGAAATGTATTGTGGTTGTTTATCTTAGCAATACCTGCTAAAAACAACAGCGCCGGAGGATACGCGTATCCTATCATTCCGTCCTATAGATCAATAGAGCGTTAACAGTATTAGCTCAGAGATCTGGACAAGCCAACACATACGTCTGCAATTGATTAGCCAGCTGTGTCATAAATAAAACATCATTGGGCGCTCCCATAGATAGCAAATCTGATTGAATACTTGTTTGTTGAGAGTCCATTCTGACAGCAACAAGCGACCCGTAAGAGAACGGGAGTGCGATAAAACAATCAGACGACCCAGAATATGACGGACCAAAACTGAACTTGGTGTACTATAACCAACAGACGGATTCTTTCCATTAAATTGAATAACGGAAACGAAAGAGTGCCTCCCTGGTTCCGGAGATACGCCACTACTGTCGAATTAAAGGACAGGAATTTGGGCATGCGTTTCTGAATAATGTTCATGCAATGACATAAAGCAAGCCTAAAAAACATTATTCCGCGGAAGTTAACTGATAGCTAAAAGACTGCGGAACCCAAAGACCCTGGCACTTCGAATCCGTAGGGATCAGTATATATCCCAATCTGTTTGACTGGCAACCGTCATAACAGCCACACTCGGGTCCGGCAACTGCGGCGGCACTCTCTGAGTCAACCACCGAATGTTTGCCCCAGTCTGAATCTCTTGTAACACTAGATAGACAAGAGAATGTAAAAATCAAGCAATTCATGGATTGCCGGAAAGTTGCCGTCGAAGAGAAGCTCCTCCGAGAACGAAGCGACTCTGAGAGAGTTCTTAACCTACTATCCACGCGTGGATGTAGCTAGGGCTGCATCACGTCTAACGAACTCCAATCAGCCACTGAAGGGCGGAGTTATACGTGAACAAACTACTGCCCTCAAAAGAAATTACATTGAGAATAATATCCCGTAAATCTTTTCTTGAAGACGTAATGATAACGCCTCAGTAAGGCGGATTACGTATAATAAAGCGTCTAAGTTAAGTCTACTATACATAATGTCGTTCCCAACATTGAAATTGGAAAAGACATAAACGGTGAAAAAGAATATATGCAGTCTTTAATCACACCGTCTAGACGCATATGAACTCTCGGTATGCCCTGCTCTGCCAAAATAAACTATATGTAAAAAAGATAAAATGGCAGAAATGAGCTACGCGGACAAGAAACTAAACTATCATTGTTAGTAGCAGGCTTGTATATATATATAAATATATAGCGTCGAAAAATAAAACACATGTTGTAATGACAATATTGGACTGCGTCGGTAAGTCAGGGACAAAGTCCCTGTACCGATCGAAAAATCCGAGTCCAATGACGCTATAAGTCTCTTATCCAAGATCGCAGCAATGAAGTCCGAAAAATAATCACTGGAAGAAATGCCAGAAGATATGAAAGGCATCTTCCGATACTACTAAAGGGAAAACTCGAAATCTTTCGAATCCCTTTCGCCATCCTGTCGGACCCTATAAAGCGTTCGGTCGTCCGTAGCTTGATGCAACCGCGGACCGCACCGACCCAGCGCCGTCGGATAATTCCTGATTCGACCGAGAAACCGTCAATTGCTGGGATGCTGCGAAACAACTGTGCTAACTCGGATAGCACGTCCGTCACTGAGGCCTGAGGAGCAGCGGTCTTACGATGCATTGCCGCAGGAAGCTCAGAGATCGTTACCCCGTGCATACTTCCAATATGCGAGCGAACGGAGTGGATAGGCCTCGTGTCCCTTGGCTACCGGATGGCGCGACCTATTCGCTGTGGAATCACTGAATGCCGAAACTGATCGGATACTCGAGGTCACGTAGCCAATGTGCGGTCGTGTGCCCTGCTGTGAGGATGAGGAAGCATTAAAGACAGTCTCTCGGACTGTCAATATAACGGAGCGTCCCGAGCAACGGACATATGTTCCGAATGTAAAATATCTGAACCACAACATGCGGTCCCCTATGTTGTTGGCTTCCTCCGATCTGTCCTCAATCTGCCGTCACTGGGTGAGTACTAAAGTAATTAAAGTGCTCGCATCACCCAAATCTCCTTCCTAGACCGCAACGGACGAACCCGGCAGCCGAACCATTCGATGAATGTACGCTACACCGGGTGAGCTAGCGAATGTCACTCCGTAAGCGATAGACATATTCCATGAGCACTTATTGCCGCTAACTCTTCATTAACTATGACGACAGAGGCACACTTTTGAAAGACATCTCCATAACTCTTCGAACAAGAAACCAGAAATGCTTGGATAGCAAGCATAAAATAATAATATATATAGCGTCGTTCAATAATTCGAAAGTTTGTGTGACATTATTGGACTATGTCGGAACTGAGGGACGATGTCCCTGAACCGAACCAAAAATTTCTAAGTCCACCGACGCTATCAGTTTCTTATCCGGCATCGCAGCATATGTTGTTCCGAAAGGGAAAGCTTGAAATCCACCGAATCCCTTTCGGTATCCCGTCGGACCGGATGAAACTTTCGGACGTCCGTACCCGCTTCCGCGGAGCGTCCCGACCCAGCATCGTCGGATAAAATATATGCGACAGATTCAGTTGATGCTGGGATGCTGCGATAAACTGTGCTATTAAGGAAAGCACGTCCGTTCCCGAGGCCTGTGCAGTAGCGGACTTACGATGCATTGCCGCTGGAAGCTCCGTGTACGTTGACTCCCGCATACTTCCTATGCGAACATCCGGAGTCTGCAGGCCTCGAGTCCCCGGCTACCGACCCAGCGCTGTCGGATAATTCTCGATCCGACACCGTTTCTGTCGGCTGCTGGGATGCTGCGATAAGCTGTGCTATGTGCACAAGAATGTCCGGCGTCGAGACCTGCGGAGGCGCAGTCTATCGGTGCTTCGCCGAGGGCAGCTCCGCATCAGATGGCTCCCGCATACTTTCCTATGCGAACGTCCGGAGTCCATCGGTCTCGAATCCCTGGCTGCCGGATGGTGTGACCTGGTCGCCGAAGAATCCTTGATAGGCGAAGCTGGTAATATATCGGCGGTCACGCAGCCAAGGTGCGGTCGTGTGCGCTGACGAGAAAAGGAAGCCTTAGCAGTCTCAGCGGACTGCCTATACAACGGAGCGTCCCGAGTGACGGACGTATGCTCCGCTAACGACACATTTGTACCACAACATCTGGGGCCAGATGTTGTTGAACGAGAGAGGGGCCTCTCTCGCTTGCCGTCCGGATGGACCGGAACGAGCTATGAACCGGACTAAAAGGCTTCCTCCGTTCTCCCTCCGATCCGCCGTCACTGGGTGTGCATTAAGTTAATTTTATAGTGCTCGCATCACCCCAAAATTCCTTCTAGACCGCAACGGACGAACCCGGCTGCCGAACCATTCGGTGAATGGACGCTACACCGGGCGAGCTAGCGGACGTCAAAGGCCGTCAAACCTACTAGGGTCCTCTTAGGCAATTGGCGTATTACATGAGCACTTTTCCGCTAGCCCTTCATTAATTGTGACGACGGAGGCACACTGTTGGAAGACATCACAGATACATCACCCTAATCTTGATCGTCTGAAATAGAAATTGATAAAGTAGAGTGACCCTGCGGGGAAAGGACCGGAGTGACCAAATCCCCAACAACATACCGTGACATACGCTTCCCATATTGTCATCGAAATCATACGATACAGAACCGGAGTTAATGCGAGTACACTGACCACATATAGAATGATTATAAAGTCAGAGGAAGACTTCCTCTTAATACAATTGATCAATATCCTTTCAATGTGAAAAGAAAACAAGTCCTGGTACTCGCACTAACCCCTGGCAATCAAAATACATAATAATAATATGATCCATTAATATAGAAAAAATAATTGAAATCAAAATATTTTGAAAAAATATTTTTTCAGAACAGCCCAAGTTTCTGAAAAGTAACGTTGAGCCCCAATGGATCCCAAGCCTAAGTGTGGACAAAAATTTTAAAAATATTTTAAACAATTTATTCAACACTTACGAACAATAATAATGTATCTAGTTATGATTGAAATAACATAAAGATATTATTATTTAGAAATCCCCCCCTCACACAGAGGGCTGTTGTAAATGTAAACAATGAGTGTAAAAACACTAAAATAAGACTCCAGGCACCCAGGCCCGAAATCAGTTACCAAAAATACACCATCTGATGCAAAACAGAGACTTCCAGGGAAGAAACTGCAGAACATCAGATGGTAGATGCAGAACACAACGCCTAACCACCCGTAGGTGAAGACGTAAACATGGGGAAAGAACAGAATTCATTCTGTTATTCAGCTAAACTCCCAAGAAATTTTAGTAATAATAATTACAGAAATTATGCCAAAAGCATGGGAGAATAGCAAGGGGGAACTTAAAGGACAGGGAGAGAGGAAAAACACTTGAAAAAACAGTGTAACTAAATAATCAGAATGACAACAAAATGGCTGCTGCCTTGAAAATAGGTAACTTAACATAATTTCATTAAAAAATTTTAAGTTACAGCCCTGATAATATTCTGTCACACATTCTTTTCCTCTCCTTTTCTATCCTCCTTAGAATCACCATTTCACTAATATTTATGTGTCTGGCATCATTTAAACTGAGATTTAAAAGCACAAAGATCAGTCAGATGTTAACTGATGAAGGGCCAAACTTAGAATGATAAATGGCGCCAATTTCGGAACGTCCTTGACACTGCGCATGCGCAGTAGGGGCGAAGTGTGGAGGGCCTCTCAGGACATGTTTTCTTTAGTTTTAGATGCAAATTTTGGGGATTGGGGGGCAAAATTTGTGTTTGGCCCTATATTTTAAGAGTTAGCACCAGCTATGTCTGGGTCATTGGTACAGTATAAAAATATAACAGTGACCAAATTCCTGTTAATTGAATACGCCTTATAAATAATTAAATAAATAAATAAAGTGGCTATTCAATTAACGGGATCTCACTGTATTGAGAAGCGATTTGTGGTGGTCAAAAAATAATTTATCCTTTGAGTGCAACAAGGTGTCATCGCAATGTTAAAGCAAGAGAGAAACAATAAAAGACAAGAGCAATGCAAAGCATGGCATGTGCCGCCTCCTGCAATATCATGAATAGAATTACAAAAAAAGCCAAGAACAGTCTTGCAGAATTTTAGTTATAGAGTGGAAACCAATTTCAAGTGTATTTAACATTGGAGGTCACTGTGACCTCAACTATTGGCACATCATGGTCAAAATAAAAAGACTTCTTCCACTCATCATACCTAACCCACATATGAAGTTTGGTAAAGATCCCATTGGTAGAACTTTAGTTAATTGACGGAATGCAAAAAGTTAATGAAAAGACAACGACGGACATGGTGATAACATAATGCCCCCTCCTCAAAGAGGCCAGGGGCATAAAAATATTAATATCATTACTTGCAAGACCAATTGTAACTTGAGGACCCAACAAATTCTGCTAAGAGGTCCATGAACTGTAAATTTGCTTGTTGGGATTTTCAGTTTCTACTCGTCTAATAGTTATGGGTATGGGCTAATGTCCACCCATTGGGTGGTTAAATAATGAAACAGTAGTTTCTGAGGAGAATTTGATAAGGTAAAGTTAATGTCGGATGGAAATGACGGATCGACTGACAGATGGATGGATGGAAAGTGATCAGTAAACCTCCCACTGAGCTTTGCTCAGGTGAGCTAAAAATTATCATTCAAATTGGATCTTTTTCCCCTGATAAGATTGTTTATGTCCCCTCAATGGAGTGAGGACAATGGGCTTGTTCTTATAAGATCCCATAAGCTATGTTTGAGTTAGGTAGAGAGATAAACACCTCCCTGACTTCCTGTCTCTATGAGGGCTTATCAAAAGCACAGTTGTTCATCTATTAGCATGATGCCTGAGGTAAATACTTGCTTGGCACCAAAATCACTGGCACAACATACACTTACCCAATCATTTCAACTGAGTTCTTTTGTTTTTATTTCTCATAATTTCTTCTTTTTTGCTTGGTTCTTTGCAGCCTGAAAATGTAAATTATTAGAACTGTCACTGATGGTGATTAATACCCAAACTAAGACTTTCTGATGAGAAGCTTAGTAATTCTGGAATATGCAATCATATACTTGTGGGCTTTTCATAGAAATCAGGATTGAAAGGTTGGAGGAGTTCCAGGCCCATAAGATTCAAACACTACCTTCAGGGCATCCAAAAGATAACGGACAAAGATTGATCACAAAAGCTCATCCTAACTTTCAGTCAGGGGAAGTAATAAGTGCTCACAGAAAAAATTAGTATTATTTCAGCTAGTTTTTCAGTTTTTAAATATGAATAATAGGCTGGTTGGTCTAGAATTTGATTCACATATTTATCATCATTTTACTTTTTCAACAAAGTAGTACAGTTATGAGCATACAGAACTGCCATTCACAGTGGTAAATAGAACTGCCATTCACAGTATTTTTAATTGGTTTCTCAGAAACAGAAGCCTTCAACAGCTCATATATAATATCAGTTATGCTTTTAAAACATAATTTACGGAGGGTTTGACGTCAATGTATGATCAGTTTTGTCTGAAACAAGCATAAGGAAACATCCAAAACATATTGAGGTTGCAATTTACAAGGACTAACAAATGCCATTGCAGAACCTGGAAGATTATAAAAAAATCTGTGCATTTCCACCAAATCCTGCACAACTTTTATCTCTGAAAAGTGTGTGGTAGGATATAATGATTCATTTTTTAACTATTGCCGTTGTTTTTTAACTTCCACAAGATCCCAAGATACTAATGTAATGTTTGATTGTTTATTGATGTTTAATGAAACTTCCAACAGCCAGGGTCACAGGGAATTGTACTAACTCAGCACAAGCAGGATTATCAGCGGCTGATGGCATCATCGATGTGCATTACATCTTTGCACACAGTGCCACCAAGTAACCAGATGGGATATTGGGAAGAAGAAGAAGTTCCTTGGTCAAGGCAGGCCTGAAAATAAGCAGTCTGACATTTGAAGCATGAGGTCCCCAGAGAGTGAGTTTGATGATGCTATCCCATACAGTGGGCTAATTTATTCTCTGGGTACCTTCTGTTTAGTTTTGGGACCCTGATTCAGATTGAAGTTCACAGAGGGTAAATTTAGTAAATTCACACTCTGGGGACCTCATTTTGCAGATGACAGTCTGCTTATTTTCTGGCTTGGCCCAAGGACACAATGCAGTTACCACTGGTCAGGTTCGAACTGTCAACCTTTCAATTTGAAGTTCAATGCTCTAACCACTAAGCCACTATGCTTCCTGATATTACTAAAAAGTAAATTTATTGAAATTTGATAATTAATGGTCAAAATATTCTGTAAAACTGAAATAGGATGCAGTAGATAAATGACTAGAGCTGGGCGATATACCAAATTTTCAGTATGGTTTCGATATTTCTTTGATATCGAATATCGTACTGAATGCAAATGAACTTTACCGAAATTTTGATATTTAGATTTTGTGCAAGCAGCTCGGGGATAAGGCGGGAATTCCTCATAATGCGCTAAAAACATGGCAGAACGCAAGTCTATAAGAGTGCATTGGCAACGCATTTTGAAGGAACTGACAGGTGCAGGTGTGAACTTTGTAATTGCATCAGCAGCCAATACGACCAATTTACGGTCTCGCATTCACAATCATCACAAAACAAGAAAAATGTTACTAAGGTAACACATGCCCCCCCCCCCCCCCCCGACCTTCACCTTTCAGATGCGGCGGGAACTATTATACGCGACACACCTTCTGACTGTCCTTAACATTTGTAAAAAGTTCAATTGTACTATGGTTCGTTTCTGAGTTATGGCTGAGACACAAATATTGACAGATTATTAGTGTGACCTTGACCTTGAAGGTACGAACCCAGCTATAGTGTGTGACACATCCTCCCATGGTCCTTTATAATTGTTTTAAGTTTGATGACTGTGGCCCTAACAGAGTTCAGTGTGGCCTTGACCTTACTGACTGTGGTGTGTGACACATCCACCCGTTGTCCTTTATAATTGAGCGATGTTAGATGATTGTAGCCCTAATAGTTTTGGAGTTATGCTTGAGACACGATTTGTGACCCTGAACATATGAAGGTCAATTCTGATCTCCACCTTGCATATGCGGCGGAAACTATTATACGCGACACACCATTCTGATTGTCCTTAACATTTGTAAAAAGTTTAACAATTGTACTATGATTCGTTTCTGAGTTATGGCTGAGACACGAATATTGACCAATTTTTAGCTCACCTGGCCTAAAAGGCCATGTGAGCTTTTCTCATCACTTGGCGTCCGTCGTCGTCCGTAAACTTTTCACATTTTCATCTTCTTCTCTGTAACCGCTGAGCCGGTGTGAACCAAACTTGGCACGAATGGTCTATGGGAGGTCCTCTACAAACGATCCTCATTTTGTTCCTGTCGGATAAAAACATGGCTTCCAGAGGCATTCTTTGATTCTGGTTGGTGAATTTTCAAAAATCTTCTCCTCTGAAACTGCCAGGCCAAATATTTTGAAACTTCACATAAATGATGACTGGGACCCCCTCTACCAACGATCCTCATTTAATGCTGATTGGGTTACAAACATGGCCACAATTGCGGCTTATAGTTACTGTAGAAACCCTATGGGGAAATCACATTTTCCTCTTCTTCTCTGGAAAAACCGAGGCGACGTGAAAACAAACCTGGCAGGGATAGTCTATGGGAGGTCCTCTACAAATGATCCTCATTTTGTTCCCATGGGTTGAAAAACATGGCCGCCAGAGGCATTCTTTGATTCTGATTGGTTGCATTTTCAAAAATCTTCTCTTCTGAAACTGCCAGGCGAAATATTTTGATACATCACATAAACGATGACTGGGACCCCCTCTACCAACGATCCTCATTTAATGTTGATCAGGTTGCAAACATGGCCACAATTGCAGCTTATAGTTACTACAGAAACCCTATGGGAAATCACATTTTCATCTTCTTCTCCGGAACTACTGAGCCGACGTGAACCAAACCTGGCAGGGATGGGAGGTCCTCTATAAACGATCCTTATTTTGTTCCCGAGGGTTGAAAAACATGGCCGCCAGAGGCATTCTTTGATTCTGATATGTGGATTTTCAGAACCTTACGGGAAATCACATTTTCATCTTCTTCTCTGAAACTACTGAGTCGACGTGAACCACACATCGCAGGAATGGTCTATGAGAGGATGGAATTATGTGGCCACCAGAGGCTATATTCTAATGCTTAACCCAATGCCCCTCCTGTCTGCACAAAAGATCGGTATTGTCAGCAACATACTTGTTTTTTGAGAATCTGGTAAGGGTTGGTTCCAGTTTTCTCCACTAAGGACTGGGAAAAAAAACCCAAAAGTATTGTGTATACAGTACAAGTCAAAATAAGCTGTAGCATAACTGCAATAAACTAAGTAAACTGCTGCTCCTGCCCTGACAAGATCAGAATCTGACATTTTCTAGAAAGCTATCAGTGAGAGCTTTCCATAAAATGATGTTAGCTTCTGGTCTTATCAGTGTAGGAAGAGAAAAAAGAAAAAGATACATAATTTTTTAATTATCCTACACAACTTATTTTGACTTTACTGTAAACCATTTTAACTGTACCTTGATTTTTGCATCATTAGTCTTCTGAATTTATAGGCATCTGTCAATTTCAATCTGATTACAGTATTTTCTGATAAGTAACATGAACAGTGTTTGTATTCTGTTTCAATCATGTCAGCTTAGATGACAGTAATTATTGTTTATCTTTTAAGATTTGACAAATATTGAAGGAAAGTGTGTTTGACTGTAACCCTTTACCTATCCAAAGCTATTATGAAAAGAGAATACTGTCCGAGAGAATTGTAATTTTCAAAATATTTAACCTTCTTTTACTGATTTTTTTTTTGTTGAACCAGAATTCATAAATGTGTGCATTTTCAAGAAAATCTTATTTGAAACTACAAGGCCAAATGCTTTGAAAACTTAGTTTGACTGATGACTGTAACCCCCTCTACCAATGATCCTCATTTTAATCTTCATCAGGTTGCAATTATGACTGCAATTGTGGCTTATAGTTACTATAGAAACCCCATGGGAAATCATTTTTATCATCTTCACTGAAAGTACTGAGCCTATTTGAATCAGACTTGGCAGGCATTGTCTTAGAGAGGTTCTCTACAACTGTTACTCATTTTATTCCTGTTGCATGAAAAAATGTGGTCGCCAGAAGCATTCGTTGAATCTGATTAGTCAGTTTTGAAAACTCTTCTCCTCTGAAACCACTGGGCCAAATGTTTTGATATTTTGCATGTTTGATAACTGGGACACCCTCCACGACATTCCTCATTTTAATTTTGTTCGTATTGCAAACATGGTCACAATTGCGGTTTATAGATACTATAGAAAATAAGAGGCCCCAAGGGGCCTTAATCGCTCACCGAGCAAAGTGATTCAAACAAAGTGGTTCAAAGAAGTATTTGGGGTCACATTCAGTTAGACATGGTTTATCAACACTACAAAGGAATGAAGTCATGAGAGACAAATTTTATGGAACTAGGGACATGGCTTGAACAAACTTGAATCTTACCCCCCTAAGGATGCTGCCAAAAAAATATCAAAAGCATTCATCTGCTGGATATGAAGAAGAAGATTTTTTTTAAAGAAAATTCCTCATTTTGAACTAAGTTATCATTCGGGCTGCCACAGTGAGCCCAAACATGAACCCAGGGACTTGGCTTTAACAAACTTGAATCTCACCCCCTAAGGATGCTGCATGCCAAAAATCAAAACATTCTGACTGCTGAATCTGAAGAAGTCTTTTAATGAAAAATTCCTCATTTTGAACTAAGTTATAATTTGGGCTCCCACAGGGAACCCAAATATGGACCCAGGAACTTGGCTTTAACAAACTTGAATCTCAAATTTGGGGGATTGGGAGGTTCAAAATTTGTGTTTGGCCCTTAATAACAGTTAGTTTGCACCAGCTAGCTAGTCTGGGCCATTGGTTTATAGTATAAAAATATTCCTCATTTTGAACTAAGTTATAATTCAGGCTCCCACACTGAGCCAAAATATGAACCCAGGGACTTGGCTTGAACAAACTTGAATCTCACCCCCCCCTTAAGGATGCTACACACCACATATCAAAACATTCCGACTGCTGGATCTGAAGAAGAAGATTTTTAAAGAAAATTCCTCATTTTGAACTAAGTTACAATTCAAGCTCCCACAGTGAGACCAAATATGGACCTAGGGATATGGCTTGAACAAACTTGAATCCCCCCCCCCCCCCCTCCCCTTAAGGATGCTGCATACCAAATATCAAAACATTCCGACTGCTGGATCTGAAGAAGAAGATTTTTAAAGAAAATTCCTCATTTTGAACTAAGTTATCACTCGGGCTCCCACAGTGAGCCCAAATATGGGCCTAGGGACATGGTTTGAACAAACTTAAATCTCACCCCCCTAAAGATGCTGCACACCAAATATCAAAACATTCTCATTCTAACTGCTGGATCTTGAGAAGAAGATTTTTTAAGAAATTTGCCTGAAATGCACTAAGTTCAAATTTGGGCTCCTATACTGAAGATTCTAACCACTGGTTCTGGAGAAGATTTTTTAATAATTTTTCTATAATTCATACGGTGCTATCGAGTTATGCCCCATACAGAACCCCCATGGGACGTGGCCATTTCATTTGAACAAACATGAATTGCCATATAGTAATGAACATCCATCTGAAGTTTCGTGAAAATCGGACCAGTGGTTTCAGAGGAGAAATCGTTTGAAAAATGTTCACGACGACGGACGGCCGGTGATAAGTCAAGCTCCCTTCGGTGAGCTAAAAACCCATGTGAAATCACATTTTCATTTTCTCTCTGGAACTACTGAGCCGATGGAACCAAAACTTGGCAAGAATGGTTTATAGGAGGCCCTCTACAAACGATCCTCTTTTTGTTCCCGTTGGTTGGAAAATATGGCCACCAGAGACATTCTATGATTCTGTTTGATGGATTCAAATATTTTGAAACTTCATGTGATTGAAGACTGGGACACATTCTACCAATGATCCTCATGTAATGTTGCAAACATGGCCACAATTGCAGCTCATAGTTACCATGGAAAGCCTATGGGAAATCACATTTTTATATGTAGTTCCAGTTGAGCGATTACAGGCTCTGTAGAGCCTCTCGTTAGTGTGACCTTGAAATGTGACCTTGACCTTGAAGGTACAAACCCGGCTATGGTGTGTGACACATCCTCCCATGGTCCTTTATAATTGTGTGAAATTTGATGACTGTGGCCCTAACCGTTTTCGAGTTATTGGCTCGGACACACACAGACACATGGATGTATAGACGGATGGACACACACACACTTCAATCACTATCTGCCACCCGACTTAAGTCGGGGGCATAAAAAGATTTCAATTTTTTTAAAGAAATTACCTTCAACTCGGCAGCGGCGAAATTAAAATTGGTAAGTTTTACTTTCGTTTTCAAGCGGAGAAGTTCAGTTTGTGGAATGTGTACCATTTAACAGTTTTTCCGTTTTTTTATCAATATCCAAATATTATTTGTTAATAACTTAACAAATCAAAGGTCTGATATTATTTAAGCTAAAACCAACTTATACTTCGGCCACAATGTGTGAGAAAAGTACAGTTATGAACTTACGACAACCATTGACCATGTGCTCGCTGTCAGGAAAATGGAGTTTTACAATAGATGTGAGATAACTCTATTGTCTAAGTTACGCAGGTCGACCTTCAGGGTAATGATATAGGGTTAAAACTTATGAGGTGAAGTTCAGAGTACACAATTTCAGCATGCATGATTTGATATCAATGTCGATACCAAAACCGAGGTATTTTCATTGAAAATATCGATATCGAGACTGAATCAATTGGTTAAATTCCTTGCTGCATTATGGGGAAAATTTGCAACTTCAAATTTCAGTATTTTGACATCAGTGTCCAGAGGTTTAAAGGCATATTTCTGACTTTTACTACCTCAGAATGGGTGCCCTTAACATGCCCTCATGAGGAGGTCCTGCTGACAATAGACATATTATCTACACAGTGGTTTCTAGTCAAGTCTTGGCTGCCCAAACAGGCAGCCTGAACTTCACTAGAAATCACTGTTTAGCCACTGGACATGTAAAGGCTGTGGTCTGATGGAAATTCAGGAAATACATTCAGGCCCTTAACCCCCTCCACACTGATGTCAAAATATCTAAATTTGAGGCAGAAAAAATTTCCCATAATGTAACTAGAAATTTAACCAATTCAATCTCGTTTGACAGAGCCCATTGAGCTCTGTCAAACGAGATTGAATTGGTTAAATTTCTAGATGCCTTACGGGAAAAAACAGCTTCCTGAAATTTTGGTATTTTGACATCAGAGTGAAGGGGGTTAAGGGTCTGAAATTCCAGCCTTGAAATTCATGTAATTTTATACACAAAGATATGTCAAGACCCAAATGCAACAAATAACAGAAAATAAGTTAGACTCAAAATCAAACTGCAATGCCAATTTCGCCGAGGCTGATGTGGTTATGCATCCAAATTTATTCCATTCTTCCCCAAGTCTATTTATTTATTAAACACCTATTACTTTTCCTCCAGTGCCATATTTACAAATCCATATGGAACATCTATTTTTCCTCCTGACATCATGCATCCATCAAAAGAACTAAACTCGGCCCATTTTCACAATTGGCCAAACGAAACGACGCATTCATAAAGATCAATTCAGAAGCTGTGTTGACAGCCAATAAATCGAACGCTTTGGTCAATAAATAACAGAGATTTAAAGTTTGAAATTTTCTCTATGTGATGTTTGAAATTTTAACTTAGTGGATGTCATAGAGGCATGTACACAGAATGCTACGATATGTGAATGTATTCATCAAAATGGCATGTCATCGCAGAAGGATAAAACTTGAGGCTGTGCACTCGTCTGTATTAACAAACACATTCACACACATCATGACGTTTTGAGTATTTATTGGTGTTTTAACCCTCTACCCAATGAATCGGTCATATCCACCCACATAATATGCAAATTCAGCAGTTGAAAAAATGTTCTATTTCAAGAACTTTCAACAAAACCATATTATGTGACCTCTCATTGGAATGAGCTCATCGAGCTCGTTCCAATGAGAGGTCACATGATATGGTTTTGTTGAAATTTGTTGAAAAATTTTAAAAAATATTTAAATTAATAAATTTTGATATCGTCTGCATTGGGTAAAGGGTTAAAGAACTACTTTCAGTATCCATAGCTGTATCATCACACTTGTCATTTTGATGAGCCTGATGGATTTAGCCCTGTGTTTAGGGCAGCAGAGGCTTTTTTCCAGTCCTGTCAATTTTGACACCATCGAATCACAACACACACCACAAACAAAATGGCAATGCATAACACTCTGCAGGGAATACCGATATAGCTTAATTTCCACAAACATCAGTAACACTAGTACCAGTTCTATAGACACTGAATGTTTACCATATCACAGCAAGAGGGTCCTCATGGAGTCCTTTCCTGCCATTCGCTGTAACTCCATCTGACATCAATTCATCTGTCATAAATTACGCATAAAACACACCAACAAAATTTCCATACACTCCATCAGAAGAATGCACATGAGGGAAGTGTCAGACTTCACCCAGAAGCACTCGTTCTCGTCCCAAGGAGATAACAAAGGTACCCAAGAAGTTTTGTGAAGATCGGTTCATAAATACAGCCTCTAGCCCGAGCCGTATTGACATGTGCACTTACAGTGTATAAGTAGCACTGAATAAATCAAAGTTCATCTAATTTGCATAATTTCTGAAAGTACAAAAATCAAATCTACCCAAGCAGAAGTGGTGTAAGAGAACTATCAATACTTTGTAAAGAATCAAACTTCCAGTGCCCCTGAATAACCTGGAGACCAAATATGGCATAGAATGTCGACGAGGGACATACCTCGAAGGACAACACTTTAACAAATGTGATCAATCAAGCTAAAGCAGGAGGCCAAATGTACAGTCGAAAAGTGTTGGATTTCCACCTACCCATGGAACGGATGTGAGCATCAGTGAAGCCCCAAAATGAAGCCCATATTGCAGCCCCAATGTGGAAACTGTGACCTTTAAATAAAGATGCACTGAGATTACAAGCTACAAGACAGCAATGTAATACATTGAGATATGCAAACAATGCTCCTTCTGCTGATCCACGGCTGGACAGAAATCGTTGCAGAAGGGTAACAGGACAAAATTCAGGGCCCAGAACTGCATTAACCCTAATATGTTGAGGTCTGCCTGTCGCATTGTGTTTGAAGTCATGGGAAGTAACACACAGATAAGGCATGCCAACAGAATGGAATGAAACATCAGAATACTGAATAACCTTATCCTGCAATTTCACAGTTGCAGAACAAATTTCCTCAATCCTTGCAAATGCAAAAATTAAATTCAGCTTGATATAAACAACAGTGATATGCACTAGAAGACTAGAAGTGCATTTGGGATGTGCGAAATGAAGTTTATTAAGAATTGGCAGGGTAACTGGAAAATGCAGATCTAGAGCAGGATGTAATCTTTGAATTCCTGTATTTTCTTGATGAATGAAAGTGTCAATGACACTATAGCTCAACTTGTTAAGACATGTACATGAAAAGTATGTGACACTGCAATGACAAACATCTAGGTAATGACCTGTTAACAAAGGTACATGTAAAGTATTGTAACGGTCTGTACATAAATGCTGACCGAAGCCTGTAACAAATATATAGGTAAAGTATTGTAAAGGTGGGGTGACAGTTAGATGCTAAACTAGAAAAGAAATCTTTGAGTCCCAGAGTGGGTCTGACTGAACCCCAAAATATTTGTTCTCATAGCACAGTGATAACAAAGGCACCCAAAAACACTTGTTCCTGTCACAAGGTGATAACAAAGGTACCCCAAGAAGTTTCGTGAAGATCAGTTCATAAATACAGCCTCCAGCCCCGAGCTGTATTGACATGTGCACTTACTTGGTATAAGTAGCACTGAACAAATCAAAGTTCATCTAATTTGCATAATTTCTGCTCGAGAAAAAACCTGTATTATATGTGATGTATTCCATGTTACTAAACATTCCTACAAAAATTTATTCAAATCAGAACTTTCATACAGAAGTTCTGTACAAAAAACTGATTGCACCAAATTTGGTACAAAATGGCTGCTGGTGGCCATCATGAATTTTGGACTGCACCCAAAAACACACGTTCTCGTCCCACCATGATAACAATGGTACCCAAGAAGTTTTGTAAAGATCAGTTCATAAATACAGCCTCTAGTCTGAGCAGTATAGAAGTTGTGTACAAAAAACTGATTGGACCTAATTTCGGTACAAAATGGCCACTGGCAGCCATCTTGAATTTTGGACCGCACCCAGAAACAACACTCATTCTCATCCCAAGGTGATAACAGAGTGGGTCTGACTGAAACCAAAAATATTTGTTCTCATAGCAGTGATAACAAAGGCACCCAAAAACACTTGTTCCTGTCACAAGGTGATAACAAAGGTACCCCAAGAAGTTTCGTGAAGATCGGTTCATGAATACAGCCTCTAGCCCAAGCCGTATTGACATGTGCACTTACAGTGTATAAGCAGCACTGAATGAATCAAAGTTCATCTAATTTGCATAATTTCTGCTCGAGAAAAAAATCTGTATTATATGTGATGTATTCCATGTTACTAAACATACATACAAAAATTTATTCAAATCAGAACTTTCATACAGAAGTTCTGTACAAAAAACTGATTGCACTAATTTTGGTACAAAATGGCTGCTGGCAGCCATCTTGAATTTTGGACTGCACCCAAAAATATGCGTTCTCGTCCCAAGGTAATAACAAAGGTACCCAAGAATTTTCGTGAAGATCGGTTCATAAATACAGCTTCTGGCCTGAGCAGTCTAGAAGTTGAGTACAAAAAACTGATTGGACCTAATTTTGGTGCAAAATGGCCACTGGCAGCCACCTCGAATTTTGGACCGCTCCCAGAAACACTCGTTCTCATCCCAAGGTGATAACAAAGGTTCCCAAGAAGTTTCGTGAAGATCGGTTCATAAATACAGCCTCCAGCCCTAGCCGTATTGACATGTGCACTTACAGTAGCACTGAATAAATCAAAGTTCATCTAATTTGCATAATTTCTGCACAAGAAAAAAACCCGTATTATATGTGATGTGTCCATGTTACTAAACATTCATACAAAAATTTAAGATTGGTTCAGAAATACGGCCTCTAACCCGAGCCGTATTGGCATTTGCAGTTACAGTGCTGAAAGTAACACTAAATAGACCAAAGTTAGTCTAATTGGCATAATGTATGCATGAGAAAAAACCAGTATTATATGTGATGTATCCCATGGTACTAAACATTCACACAAAAAATTATTCAAATCAGCACTTTCATATGGAAGTTCTGCGCAAAAATCCGATTGCACCTAATTTTGTTCAAAATGGCTGCCAGCAGCCATTTTAAATTTCAGACCGGACCCAAAACACTCGTTCTCGTCCCACGGTGATAACAAAGGTACCCAAGAAGTTTAGTAAAATTTGGTTCATAAATACGGCCTCTAGCCCGTGCCATATTGGCATTTGCACCAACAGTGCTGAAAGTAACACTAAATAAATCAAAGTTAGTCTAATTTGCATAATTTACGCACAAGAAAAAAACTCGTATTATATGTCGTGTATCCCATGGTACTAAACATTCATACAAAAAATTATTCAAATCAGAGCTTACATATGGAAGTTCTGCGCAAAAATCTGATTGCACCTAATTTTATACAAAATGGCTGCCAGCTGCCGTCTTGAATTTCGGACCGGATCCAAATACACTCGTTCTCGTCCCACAGTGATAACAAAGGTACCCAAGAAGTTTCATAAGGATCGGTTCAAAAATACGGCCTCTAGCCCGAGCCGTGTTGACAGCACAGCAGACGGACAACAGGCCATGGCAATACCTCAAATTTGGCTTCGCCAAAATGCACAGACGGATGCACAGATGGACGGACGCAATCCAGTATACCCCCCACCCCTTCCATTTTCTTCGAAAGTTTTCAACAATTTCTAAGTCAAAAGGTATGGTAAATTGTTTGGTGTCTGGACGTTTTATGCAATGAGGCAGAAGCCTTTGTCATAGGCAAACTGTATGCCATATTTCACTGAAATCCGATAACCCCAACCAGTATGCCCCCCCCCCCCTCCCATTTTCTTCGAAAGTTTTCAACAATTTCCAACAATTTCTAAGTCAAAAGGTATGGTAAATTGTTTGGTGTTTGGAAGTTTTATGCAATGAGGAAGAAGCCTTTGTCACAGGCAAACTGCATGCCATATTTCTCTGAAATCCGATAACCCATACCTGAGATACAGGCTGAACAGATAAATAATGTCTATTTCCTACAATTTCTAAGTCAAAAAAGGGGATTAACTCTAAAAAGGAGAATGTGAGAAATATCGTTGAATCCTTTTTTAAAGCCTATACCATAAGCAGTGTTCATGGCAAATTTCATTGCAATAGAATATTTGATACCTGAGATACAGGCTGAATAGACAAAATTTGGCTCGGACAGACACAATTTCTGAGTGAACAAGTAATAAAAAAAAAAAAATATGCATGTAATCCAGTATACCCCCATTTTCTTCGAAAGTGGGGGTATAATAATACAATGTTAATATACAGTTAACTGAGCAATAAACTCATACGTCGTAAGAAAAGGCTAGACCACTCTGAGCGAAACTTTTCAGAGTGGACTAATTGCCACATTGGAGAATGTCGCCCAGATAACCGACATGTCAGACATACATGTACACGAAGGCTACAGTTAAAACTAGAAGTCCTGTCCTGTATTCTGCACTAATTTGAAATAATAGCACATTAGGTTAGCGCAGCAAATCATCAGAGAATCACATCTGATGCACAGTAGTGCATCGCGACTTTTGCAGAATTGTAACGCGCCACAGCTGATTGATATTCAGTACTTGAAACAGGAAATCAACAGTAATTAAGTCGCACCTCCTACTGACATTTAAGGTGACAACTAAATATTAGAATGTAGCTACTCAGATGATGAGATGATGTTCAGTCATCTGCACCCCCCCCCCCTTTATCAATTCATTTTACGACAATACAAGAAGTATTTAAAAATACATATTACATGATTTTTGTTTTCGAAGATTGATGAGAAAATCATGCAGGTTGATTCACGACTACTAAACATTGAGAAGGCAGAAGTTATCGTGTTTTCATTTCGAGAATTTTTAGCCTACTATGAATCGCAGCCGTTCTTATGGAGGAACTATGAGAAGACCTGCGTGGTTGGAAACAAAGAACGCTCTCCACAGAGTACCGATCTGACAGCGAATCGAAAGTGTTGCAAGCGAATTAAGGAATCGGAATGCTCAGCTATTGATAAAGACAGTTTCATTTTCAAGAGATAGTTGGTGTTCTGTTAAATATACATTTGGATGAAAGCTGAAAAAGAAATTAATTATTCACTGAGGATTTTGAAAATCAGATCAACAAAAAGAAAAAAGATACACACTCCCTTTCCTCAGCAGAACCCTCAAGTCCTCACATACCCTAATCCCTACAAAGAGGGAAGCATAGGTAACAAACAGCCAATTTCTCATACTCTTCTTCCCCACGCTAGCTTTGTTTTTTTTATTTAAAGTAAATGGTAAAAAAGTATTCTCCAATTGTGCCGGTGGCCAATGCCACGTGCACCTTCGATCATTGAAGTTAAAGCAGGATTAACATCATGAGTTATAAAGGAACGTTGTATTAAGAACATTGATGCGTAATTATTTTGTGTGATTGGGGGGGAGGGGGAAATATTATGTCTGGAAAAAATCCCCCCATACCACCCCCCCCCCCCCCCCCCCCAACACAAGTTTCCGCCACGGCATGATTCGGTGGGCATGCTGTGTTAACAATTTATGATGATTGATAAGGGAAGGCCTACCCTTCATAACACTTTTTCTGGGACCTACATATATTCCTACGCTTCCACATGTGGTCAGTTAAATTTGGCCTATAATTCACAGTACGGCATTTTTAAATTTCTCTCGAATACTGGCAATGAAATGCATGTATTTTATTTTAGAAGATATCCATGAAACCTTTCAAACAATTGTTGTCCATGTTTAATGGAGTGTTGAAAAAGAAGGGGCAACTGAAAATTGTCCACATGCTCATGCAAGAAATCAATTAAAATCAGTTTATCATTTTCTGTCTGCGGGCGGCTTTTTGGGGTGAATTGATATTCTGAAGCACTCCGCTTGATAGGTTAATATGTCGTGGGAGAGCAATTCCAAATGACTGAGAACAATCAAAAGTGTGTAACAGCTATTTATTCGTGAAAAATATCCGAAAGAACGTTTTAGAAAGCTTAGAGAGCATTAACATTGTGGACAATTTTCACGTCCACATCATGACACATGGCTTGAGACATTGTAACATCCTCTCCCAGTTTCGTACCACAGACGACTCGACCCATCGTTCTTGTGATTTTTACATTCTCGTACAGACGTACACAGTGAACGACTGTACTTTTGATTGTGGATATTCTGTAACCTGTCTAAATCCATCCACGGTACATGGTTCATGCTTTTGTACACACACCAACAAAGTGGAATTTCCACGCATACTGGATTGTGTTATGTGAAAGAAACATTCTCAGCTTCAAGTGAGCTACAAACCAATCTAAAAAGCCCAAGCCACTGAACCATACTGTGTGCTTGCTTTGTCACAAAAAAATGAGTGTATCATTTGGGTGGATATTCCACCCCTGGAGTGATTTGCAGACGCCCTCAATTATATGATAGGAAGTTCTTTGAAGAATAATTCTGCTTATTGGGTGAGTCGTTGACTGCAAGTGGAGTTTCCTCGAGCTGAAATTTGCAAGACTTTCAGTCGGATGTCCCAAACAGTGGGTGAGGATGGGAATTTTATAGACCCATTCTACATAGGATCCCTTCATATCTCTAATATAGGAGTACAGTTCGTTTAGAGAGGGCTGCCATTAAATCACAGGCGCCTTGACGTTTTTAACCCACACACTTGAAAGTTTATGCCAAGATGTTTAGCCCCCAAGCCATTCTCAAACAGACTGCTGTGTTTTTCCACATCCATTTGTCCTTGTCATAATATTTTTTTTCTTCAACGAACTGTGGATGTAGGCCAACACGTAAGCTCAACTTACTGTACTTTCACTTCTGGGAGGGAGGGCTTGTGAGGCGTTAATTTTCATAAATTGTCACCAGTCCATTGATCAATTCAATATTCTACTTTCTTGCACCTCATTTATGGGACAAATATGATTATTATTTATTGATGCTGAAGGCTATATCAGAAACTTGGGCTACACTGTGGCGACGGCCACATGTGTGGCATAAAGTACCAATAAATATGGATGATGATTGCTATCCTTCTCGATGTAACATATTGGGAGAGGTATAATCCTGCCTGAAAAGAGAATATTTTTCTCCATTTGCGGCTGTTTTTCAGGTAGCAATCAGTGATGTTGGCAATCACCATTTCTGCTTTTTGGACAGTGGAAGGTGTGAATCAGCTTTGAAAACAGTCCTGTCAATATACAAAGCTCCCGTTTTATGACTCCAATTGGTAAATGGGTTACTTAATAACAATTAGGTGTAAAATTTATATTTCCAAAGGTCTCATGTTCTTTTATCATCAGTGATTAAGTATTAATGATGAAGAGTGATTGAAAAGACCTGATCCGGAGAAAAATCAGTTTGGGATAAAAAATAAAAGTAAAAAAAACAACTCATTTTTCCCAGCTGCTTTATTTGTTTACAGGGACGGGATTTTTCAGCAGATTTCAGCGAATTCATGCCCCAATAGTTTGTTTGTTGGTGGTTAACGTCACATATTTATGCACCATGGCTAATCGTGACACAATATGGAGATGAAGTCAAGTTTAGTCAATCGTTGATCAACATGTTGCCCATTTTAGAGGACTTTCACCCCAAGCATTGGTGACTGGGTCCTATTTTACTAGTAAAGCGGAACTGGTTTACCACAGTAAACAAGTGCTGCTTACTTCCCGGGGTTCCCACGGGGATGCCCCAATAGTGATATATTATAGAAATTAAGTATTTCTAACTTCACTCTGTGTTCTTAAATTTAAAAAAAAAAAACCCTGATTTTCAAATTTATTTTGAATCTAAGGGAATTTTCACAAAAAAAGTTGAAGAGCAAACTGAAACAAGTTAAACAAATCAGAATTACGAAACCTCACTTAGCTTTAGAAGAATTTATCCCAAAGTGTCGGACAGTACTCTTATGAACAGATCACCTGGAAATACAAGCAGATGGCCTGGTGATCGAAATTGGGAAGAAGGGGTGTTTTTTTAAAGCCACGACTACAGGCCTATATGTTTGGTTTTTGAAAATCTTGCCGGGGGAGGGGGGGGTGTCGGGTCAAAATATTGAGGGGACGGTTTGACTTGGGGACATGTGGGGTGAAATCGTTCGCCAGCCTTACGGCATAGCGCTGAAAGTCGGTTTGGGTCAAACAGCGGAGGCGATTCGGATCAAAACGATGGGGAGCGATTTGGCCAGGGGACGCTCTGGGCGATTGTCATCGTACTGAATATCGAGTCGCAGCCCCACTGTTAGTAATAATTGGATGTAGCTGCTAGTAATATGAACAAGGGCCTCAAAAAGGAATGAGACAGTTTTAAATGATCTTGAAAATTTACTGCGATTTGTTTGTTAAAAAGTCAGTTGGAGACTGAGCGGTATAATCGGTATTTGGATTTTTTGTGGTGATTTTACAAACAAATTTATCCATGTTTTCCAAGTCGAACGAGGTCACAGATATTAATTGATAAAATGTTGGTGGCAAAACATTTTTTATTGGGCTTTTTTAAAACGATCACATACTGGGTTGTTCGTCCATACACATCTCACACAAGTTTCGCTCCCGTGTTCAACAATAGACCGAATAAATCATTTAAAAGACGATTATCAGATTTGGCAGCGACTTTGATTTCACTGTCCGCGATTCTTGTGAAAATTAAAACTGGGCATTTCTACATTTTTTTCGGCGTATTTTCTTTCCTTGTCACCACTAATTTACCAGACGAACCTGATTCGAAATGATATCGAAGGGTGTTCTAGTCCAGTTACAACACATGTCTTATCCAAATTATATGTGTCAGAGATCAAAGTTAACGACCTTGTGAATAACGCACTACATAATGAGTTACATAGTGCAGAAGTTAACGCATGTTTAACGAGGTTTACTTGACTATTCTGCACTAGATAGCGCATTAACTAACGAGCGTTTTCTGCACTAGACGTGACAGGACTTCTAGTTTTAAACACCTGACCCATGATAACCAATTCTGAACACGTAGGTAAAACCATGAATGAGAGTTTGATACAAAGAACTGCTGTATTCAGACAACAATTTACTAAGAGCTACCACCTTGATAGGCGTCCTTATTGTCACTTTGTCCTTTGTTTCTGGAACCACCCCGAAAGGAATCAGTAGAACCAGAAACACCCTGATATTGCAAAGACTCTACATTTTTCAAACGATCAGAGCAGCTAGAATTATTATTATTTATTTATTGGTGTTTAAGGTCACATATTTATGCACAACGGCTAATCATGACCGTGCCAGTTTTATGGGTGGAGGAAGCCGGAGTACCCAGAGAGAACCACCGAGCAACGGCGAGCAACTGTCAGCTCCCCAACATACTAACTCCACACAAGCAGGGTTAGCATTGGTTGAAGACAAGTGCACCATCGACGTGCAGTATGCCTTAGGACACAGCGCCACCGTGCCCCCACGCGGGCAATGGAGATGAAGTGTCTTGCCCAAGGACACAATGCGGTTGCCGCAGGTGGGATTCGAACCGAGGACCTCTCGGCTTGCAGCCTGCACCTCTACTGACTGAGCCACTGCGCTCCCGAGCAGCTAGAATGAGCATGGTCCTGACCACAAAGGAAATACCTGTGAGAAAATTGACAAGGCAATGCAGTTACTTCCTCTGTGAAACCTGAAACAAAAACCCTGAGGGATCAGAGTCTGATTGACGTGATGTAAATTTGAAATTACTTCGGTTAGTATGCGGATGAACCTGTGACAATGAAGATTGCTTGCAACTTGGCATAGCTCGTAAATATAACACCCATTGAACTGAATACCAATATGACCAGTTATACCCAAGTTTTGACATATGACAGATATTTGACCGATACTTTAGTAAACTAGACACTAGTTCAGGATGTTTTTCTGCATGCATAGCACAAAAAATTTTCGAAAGCCATAAACCACTGGGATATTGAGATGTCTTTAGGTTTACTGGGTATCCATTTTAAAGCAGGTCCCTCATCTGATTCTTCAACTGACAAATTATAGGAACCTGTTCCCTCTTGTTGTGGTAAAAGCAATGCAAAATTAACATACTCACTGGCCCAAATCTGGGCCCTTAGCTTAGAAGAGACATGGAAACTGAGAGGCACAGTTGAGGAAATAAAATCATTACTGGTCATAGATGAGGGTTGTGATTCAACATTAGCAGAAAAGGGGTCAAGAGCAATGGGGTGTGTTGAAGGCAAAATATTCACAGCAATGGAAGTGTAAATGTCGGCACCACCAACTGTAACACATTCGAAACTGCATCGACAATAATATGCTGACACGATGAGGTCCTGATGTCACATAAAACCAGTGGTAGTAACTGCACAGTTACAAGAATATTATTTGAGGGATTTGGTTGAGCAAAATTAGCAGCAGACTGGTTTTGTTCCTGATCTGAACTACTCGCATTCCCAGTGTGAATGGCAGGTGAAGTATAATGTGGGATAAAAAAAAAAACTTCTGGGATGAAGAACCCACTTGCATCATAACAGGATGATCAGTTCCCAAAGAGATTGTCAGAAGAAATTCCAGATGAAGGCCTATCAGTATAGAAAACATTTGATGACCTTAATCGACTACTGACAGGACGCAAACTGGCATCAGGCACTGAACAAGGCACATTAAATGATGAACTGGAACTAGTAGTCCGGGCCGAGTCAGGTACATGTATATATGAACTGCCAACAAAATTATCAGTTGATGGGGCAACAGATGTTCGAATGACATTTGGAAAAGTAACATTTGAAACATTATGAGATGAACTGCATGTAACAGTGTACATACTGAGATATGATATGGAGGTTATTGGTACAAAGGTTGTGTCATTGGAAACTGAAGTGGAAGAAGTTGACTGACGAGTTGAGGTTGATCGTCTGTGGTTAGTAGCATGCGCTGACATTGATGCAATATTGTTTCTAGTTGTACAACACCGTTTGGGATTTGACGGTGTATAAAAATCTGATAAATTCTTGGCAAACTGAAAAGATAGGTGTGAAAAGAAAATTACAATTCTTGAATGTAAGTATTACAAACAGAATGATGGTCTGCAATAAACACCAGGGCGGACCACTAATCAAAGATGGACCACACCCCAATAACAACAGTGGAAATAACATGATCAACAATTCAAACAGTGGAAATGACAACCGGGACACAGCCCTAAAAAACTTGGAGCACAAACACAGGGCCGAATGGATGTTTCCATTAAAGAATTATGCAATTGTAACTAGACCACCCACCTATGATACATGCATTATATTCTGCAATGTGTCACGGCATAGAGAAACTGAAATAGCCCCATTTGGCCCCATGCAAAAACAACCAATGGAAGTCTAAATAGAACATACAGACCCATAACCAATTGTGAAACAACACGGGCAACATAATTCATCACCACAGGTGTGAAATGAGTCTTAGTATGACTTCAGAATGAAAGTCCACTGTGAATTCATGAAACGTAGCATGCAATATAATATAATATTCAAAAAAAAGTAAGGGATATCCAAACCGATGTTGATATTTTTGGAAAATGGTATTCGATACGCGTAATTGGACGCATCAATATGTTACCAAGTTTAGTGTGGATCATGAATGTCACCAGCCCAAGAAAACTTTATGCAGGTTTTTGGAACAAACGACAAGTTAATGTCTGTGGGGTATGTTTTGAAATTTTCATTTGTACTGGATAGGCTTTTTCGGAGGTCTCATCATTCTTTTCTTGATATAAACTCATTCATCAATAGTTCCTAGTCGAAACATAACTTTTGAGGTATGCAAAGACTGACACGTGACGAACGTTTACATGCCGTTGGCATATTGGAGCTAGCAACAGATAGACTGCAGTGGCTCAAATTCTCAACATTATTCAATTGGTGATTAGCAGGTTGTGGTCACGCTACCGTCAGACAGGCAAAGTTGATTACAGACATCGGTCAGGTCGTCCAAGGGCAACAACTGCTAACCAAGATCGTTTCATGCAAACCACAGCATTACGTAACCACCATCAAAGTGCTTCTGAAATTGGATAGCCGCTGCACCGAGCGACAGATGTGCGAGTCAGTGGTCAGACTATCCGAAATCTCAAGTAATAAAGTATTGCTCCCTGAATACTGAGGTAGTATTTTGTCAGACCTTGTGGTGTAAAATGAACTCCATCACATAAATGTTTATGAACGATCGGGTAGAATCTTGAATGTTTCTACAATTTGAATCGAAACAACAAGGAGAGCAAAACTTGAGCCAGAAAACAATTAACAATATCAGTTTCTGCATTGTACTCTGCAACCAATAAGGTGGGTCGAGTTCAATGAAATAATTATTCCAGCAACACCCGTTCGACACCATACTTATCCCTTAAAAGCCGTGCCAGATTATCAATACTATTTCCAACAGTTAGGGGGTCGCTCGTCCCTATGTCATTCCCACCCATTTGTAGAACCACTAACTCAAGATGAAACAGATCAACATACCGTACAACATATGCATGAAAATGGAGGGTTTCCAACAACTCTACAAACAAGAGGCCCCAGGGGGCCTGAGGGCACTCACCTGACATGGTAGTCTAAATATCAAACCAGGACTTGACTTGAATAAGCTGCATACGCCCCTCCTAAGAAAAGCATATATCAACTAGATGAAGCAGATGTGCCCACACAATACACAGGATGTTCCTTCTTTTTCAGTTCCTGTACTTTTACGTCCCAAAATCGAGATAAATGCATAAAAAACAGATTTTTTTTTATCTTTGTTCGGAAATTCAAATTTTCAGTGTAAAAAAAAAAAAATTGTCTTAAAATAATTTTTCGGATTTTGGTCCAAAATTTAAGTCCCACCCGGCCCCCAAATTTTCAGTGTAAAAAAAAAAATTTTTTTTGTCTTAAAATTGACAGAAACACATAAAAAATCAAAAAAAGAATTTTCGGATTATGGTCCAAAATTCCGGAACGGGACCCCAAATTTTCAGCCTAAATATGAACCCAGGGACTTGGCTTGAACAAACTTGAATCCCCCCCCCCCCCCCACCCCTCCAAGGATGCTGCATACCAAATATCAAAAGATTCTTATTGGTAGATCTGAAGAAGATGATTTTTAAAGAATATTCCTCATACTGCACTAATTTAAACAGTTAGATTCCCACAGAGACCCAGGGAATTGATTTCAATAAACATGTGAAACAATCTTCCAAAGATGTTACATGTGAAATTTGAAAGCTTTTGGAGCAGTGGTTGGGGAGAAAAGTAGTCTTAACTGTTTTTCCCATTACCCAGTGTTAAAAAATGCTGACTCAGCACTTTTTCAAAGTCCCAGAAAAGTACCCCATGATAAAACTGATAGCAATTCTTTTTTTACCATTCCATTCTGTTGGTCCTAAGGAAGCTTCACACCAAAATAAGAATTCTCAGTGCCTTGTAGTTTTGGAGATATGGGCATTTTAATTTTTTTCTATAGCTCCTGTGGTTTCCATGGGGCGACAGGAAAAAAAAATTGGGGGATAAATTAAGTTCTTATGACCCAATAAGCCCTCATATCAAATTTGGTCCAAATCTGCCTCTCGGTTTGGAAAATAGAAATTTTGGGAGGGGCAAAAATTCTTGCCCCTCCCATAATGACGGAAAATATAGCCCCACAAACTTCTCTTGAATAAATCCAAGTCTACACCTCAAAAAAAAGCTGCACACCAAATATCAAGTCTCTGCTACTGCTGGTTCATGAGAAGAAGATTTTTTAAGATTTCAGCACACTTTTTGGGCATGGCCTACCAAGGGACGAGGCATCTTGATTTGAACAAAATCATATTGCGATGTAATAACAAACTATTATCTCAAATATCAATTAAATTGGTTCAGCGGTTTGGGAGGAGAAGATGCAAACACCATGTTCACAGACGACGGACAGTGAGTGATCACTATAGCGCTCCTGACTGAAAGTCAGGTGAGCTAACAAATATGAAAGGATTCTGACTGGTGGATCTGAAGAAGATTTTTAAAGAAATTTTCGGATATTGCAGTAAGTTAAAATTCAGACTCCTATAGGGAACCCAAATATTAACCGAGAAACTCGATTTGAACAAACTTGAATCTGACCCCCCTAGAGATGATGTATACCAAATATGAGAGGATTCTGACTGGTGAATCTGAAGATTTTTAAAGAATATTCCATGCATAGCACAAAGTTAAAATGGGAGCCCAAATATTAATCCAGCAACTCGATTTGAACAAACTTGAATCTGAGCCAGCCAAGCCCCCCCCCCCCCCTCCCAGATGTTGTATACCAAACATGAAAGGATTCTGACTGGTGGATCTGGGATCTGAAGAAGATTTTTAAAGAAATTTCCTCAAACTGCACGAAGTTAAACTTTGGGCTCCAATAGAGAGCCCAAATACTAACTCCGGGATCTGATTTGGACAATCTTAATCTGACCCCCCTAGAGATGTTGTGTACCAAAAATATAATAGCATTCCGACTGGTGGATCTCAAGAAGAAGATCTTCAAAGAAATTTCCTCATATTTCAGTAAGTTAAAATTTGGGCTCATACAGGGAGCCCAATTATTAACCCAGGGACTGGATTTGAACAAACTTGAATCTGACCCCCCCTACAGATGTTGTATATCAAACATGAAAGGATTCTGTCAGATGGATCTGAAGAAAATTTTTAAAGAAATTTTCTCAAATTGCACCAAGTTAAACTTTGGGCTCCAACAGAGAGCCCAAATCTTAACCCAGGGACTCGATTTGTACAAACTTGAATCTGACCCCCTAGAGATGTTGTATAACAAATATGAAAAGATTCTGACTGGAGGATCTGAAGCAAAAGATTTTTTTGAATTTTTGAAAAAATTTATGGGTACTATCAGAGTTATTCCCCTTCTGGTGTCCTCTGTGGGTGCAAGTTTATTTGTATAAACTTGAATTGACGTACGATAAGGAACAATGCACACAAAATTTGGTTCAATTTGGTCGAGTAGTTTGTGAGGAGCAGTCGATGTAAAGTTCACGATGGACGAGACGGACGGCAAGTGATAAGTTTAGCTCCCTTCAGTGAACTAATAACTTTTCGACCTTTGTGCTCCTGAAGGTGAAGATATGATGCAAGGTCATGATCAAGTGATGCTGCATGATTTAGTAACTGCACTAAACGCGAAACGTAGGAAGTCCCGATGACAAGGACTTTAACAGGTGAGCGATCACTCATGATAAATAATCAACTGCAGGAATAATAATAAAAATAATAATAAAAGTGAACCCAAGGGATTTAAGATTATATATATATCACTAAAATACCGACATGAAGATTGCTCATGCACTACTCCCTGTTAAATTTTATGTTCCGTCCTGGTCGAAACATGTCCAGTTTGGGAATGACAAAACCTCATTTCCATCATACCGTGACATAGCAGAACTAAAACTTTTCATTGCTCCAGTACAGATATGTTCATCTGTAGCAGGATTCACAAAACATTTAACAAGTCATGGGAATGCAATGAATTACCTTGATTAGGATCCAATTTAGATAACATTATTAACCCCCATTCGGTCAATAGTTTTTACCCAGAACATAAGATGCATTTAAGCACAAAAATGACATTCATTCTTTGTTTTTTAGTTTTTTCCCCCGGCAATATACATATTCCTGCAAATTGCTTCCTTGGCAAACTGTCCATTTTGGTGAAGTGATCTTCTGGCGAAGAGTCCTTTCCTAACATCACCGAAATCATCAATCTCTTTTGAAAGAGGTAAAAAATAAGTGTTATGTACAGGTGATTTTTCATAATAGTAACCCAAAACCGAGTATACACCCGGTAAGACAGTCTCTTGAATGAAAGCATGTCTTTTTTCACTGAAAGCAAGCCAGCGTTAAGCAAGGATACCTTTCTTCTTACCTTGAAATATGACAATCAAGTTGAACACTTCATTGTGGACAGCACAGTCCATTTGAAGTTTGAACATATTCAGTTCTCTGGAAATATCCTGAGCTGTAGCTTTCAGAGACATTTGATTTGTATCTCCTGACTTAACTGATATTCCATTGCTGCTTTTTCATATTTTGGGGGAAAAAGATTTTCGTTTCGGACGTTGGAAATGAAATTTAAATGTTTAAACACGAGACAAAGTCTCTTTTAACATGGCTTCCAATGATTGAAACTGAAAGTAAATTTTTGACAGTGTCATTCCATCACTTCACCTAAAATAGGATCAAAACTAATTATCGCAAAACATCATCCATCAACCCTGCAGTAAACAAAAACAGGTTATTATAACAATCAGGTTTCCATTGAACAGTGTATCCAGTGTTGCTTTGGACAATCTAAAGTCAGCAAACTCTGTTTTTTCTCTGTCACTATACAGGACTCATTCCACCAGTTGTATACATTACACTTTTTAAAATATATCCTGCAAGTTTAACATTGTTCCAAAAACTGGAAGGTTTGGCCCTGGAAAGATACTGCCCAAGGAAGGTTCAATTGGAAACATTCAGCCCTGGTTTTGGACTGGTAGAAAATCTATGCCAAATATGTTTAATATCTTGTATCTTGAGAGAATAGCCATCACCATCACATGCAGATCCCTGTGAATTACCAGAGGAGTGGAGCAGGGCTTGGGTATTGTGGTAAAACTTGTTTTTTTTCGTCAGGTTGTAGATCCAGGTGCACCTTTATTAATGATGCCACTGCCATTGATGCAGTTACTCTGTGATGGTCTATAGGGGTATATGGGATTGTCTAAACCTGATTGTGTACTTGTGTTGCAAAGTATAGCCATAGATCCTTAAATTGACAATAATGAAAGTGTCAATGACACTGTAGTAGCTCAACTTGACAAACTTGAACTTGGTAAGTTATAAATGAAAGGGCAAAATTGAAGATCATTGGTACCAATGTTATTTGATAAAATTTCAACATAACAGCATTGTGTGTGCACAACGTCAGAGTAATTCATGCATTTTTAAATGAAAACTGTAAGACTGGCTAAAGGAAGAATGTTGATACACAAATGCAGTATGTTCAGAGGTTACTGTAAATGGCAACTTTTTTCACAGAAATGAATGCTAATCAATAGCTCTTATCTAAAGGTCTTGCCTAATGAGCACACCAAGTTCAAAAACAATCCTATGATAAATGTGGCCTGTAGGCCATGTCAAAGAAGAATGTTGATGCACAAATGCAATAAATTCAAAGATTGTTGCTGACATGGAAATTCACAAATATACCCTGCAGAGAGTGCAAAAGGGATAAGTTGATGCACAAATGCAGTAAGTTCAAAGGCTGGTGATAACGACAATAATTTTTCACCCCGAACACACATACCAAGTTTCAAAGTGATGCGATCATAAATGTGCCCTGAAGGGTGTGTTAAAGGGAAATTTTGAGGTCTGACTAAACTAAGTTCAAAGGTCGGCGGCATCATTTTTTGACAGGAATGGAAGAAAATCGACAGCTCCCATATAGCTGTCACCCCCACACAAGCAAACCAAGTTTTCAAGTGATCCAATCATAAATGAGCCCTGCAGGGTGTGTCAAAGGGAAATATTGATGCTTAACTGCACTAAGTTTTTACTAAGTTCATCATAGGTTGTTGCCAATGGCAACTATTTTTGATGGAAATGGAAGAAAATCGATAGCTCACATCTAGAGGTAACCCCAAATAAACATACCAAGTTTCAAACCATCCTGATCATAAATGTGCCCTGTAGGGTGTGCCAAAGGAATATGTTGATCCCTGACTAAAGTAAGTTCAAAGGTCGTTGCCAGTGGCAACATTTTCTGACGGAAAATGGAAGAAATAGCTCCCATGTAGATGTCACCCCAAACAAGCATGCCATGTTTCAAAACAATTTGATCATAAATGTGTCCTCTAGGGTGTGACAAACGGAAATATTGAGGTTTGACTAAACGGCAGCGGCAACATTTTTTGACGGATATGGAAGAAAATCGAAAGCTCACCCCAAACAAGCATACAAAGTTTCAAAGTCATCTGTTCAAAACTGTGCACTGCAGGGTGTGCCAAACGTGAAATACTGATGCATAACTGCACTTAGTTCATCAAAGGTCATTGCCAGTGGCAACATTTTTTTATGGAAATCGAAGAAAATCGATAGCCCCCATCTAGCCCCCAAACAAGCATACAAAGTTTCAAACCGATCTGATCATAAATGTGCCCTGTAGGGCATGCCAAAGGAATATATTGATGCCTGTCTAAACTAAGTTCAAAGGTTGTTGCCAGCGGCAACATTTTTTGATGGAAATGGAAGAAAATCAATATCTCCCATCTAGAGGTCACTCCAAACAAGCAGGCCAGATTTCAAAGCAATCCGATCATAAATGTGCCAAAGGGAAATATTGAGGTCTGACTAAACTAAGTTCTAGAAACGTTGCCAACGGCAACATTTTTTGATGGAAATGGAAGAAATTCGATAGCTCTCATCTAGAGGTCACCCCAAACAAGCATACCAAGTTTCAAAGTGATCC
The DNA here is from genome assembly GCA_031216915.1 of Pictodentalium vernedei. NCBI lineage: Eukaryota > Metazoa > Mollusca > Scaphopoda > Dentaliida > Dentaliidae > Pictodentalium > Pictodentalium vernedei. The sequence continues at coordinate 383,852,537 of CM062296.1, forward strand.
AATAATAAATGTGCCCTGCCGGTTGTGCCGAGGGGAAATTTTCATGCCTAACTGCACTATGTTCATCAAAGGTCATTGCCAGCGGCAACATTTATTTTTTTATAAATGAAAATTGATAGCTCCCATCTAGAGGTAACCCCAAACAAGCATACCAAGTTTCAAACTGATCTGATCAAAAATGTGCTCTGTACGGCGTGCCAAAGGAGTATATTGATGCCTGACTAAACTAAGTTCAAAGATCGTTGCCAGTGGCAACATTTTTCGACCGACAGAAATGGAAGAATATCGATAGCTCCCATCTAGAGGTAACCCCAAACAAGCATGACAGGTTTCAAAGCAATCCGATCATAAATGTGCCCTGTAGGGTGTGCCAAAGGAAAATATTGAGGTCTGACTAAACTAAGTTCTAAGAATGTTGGCCGCGGTAACACTTTTTGACGGAAATGGAAGAAAATCGATAGCTCCCATCTAGAGGTCACCCCAAACAAGCATGTCAGGTTTCAAAGCAATCTGATCATAAATGTGTCCTGTCGGGTGTGCCAAAGGGAAATATTGAGGTCTGACTAAACTAAGTTCTAAGAAAGTTGACCGCGGCAACATTTTTTGACGGAAATTGAAGAAAATCGATACTTCCCATCTAGAGGTCACCCCAAACAAGCATACCAAGTTTCAAAGCGATCTGATCATAAATGCGACCTGTGAGGTGTGCCAAAGGAAATTAAGGACGTACGTATGCCCGGACGTACACCAACGGACGAGAAGTGATGGCAATAGCTCAGCTTGTCTTTGTCAAGTTGAGCTGAAAATCAAGTCACCTAAATATTGCTATAAAATGCTGGGTGAAAAGGCTTCTTAACATAGCTTATTCCTTATTTGTACTACTAACAATTATTTCGGGTTAAAAGGCAATGATTCTGGTCTTTTACATAATTTGAGTTTTCAGCAATCAATCTCTAATGGTGCCCTACTATTTGTGAACATTAAATGCTAATTTTGTAACATAAGTCTTCCAGTGGTGCGCCAGGAATTTGATTTAGGGAGGGGGAGGGAGGGGGGGGGCTAAGTAAGATATTGGGGTCCAAGGTCGAGCTGCAGCATCTCCCAAAGGCTGCAGGTCTGAGCTGGAGTAGGGTAGGGTAGGGTGGGGGTTCTCCCATGGGGGAGGGGGGGGGGAGTTCTGGGAAAAATTTTCATCTTTGGACACCCTGGTAGCACAATCCCAATTTCTTCTACATAAACTTACAAAAAGTAGGCCTTTGTCAAATGAAAATTTTTTCAGGTTTTATTATTTCATCTTATATCTGTCTTCCATCCTGTTACAAATTAGAATGACTGAACATCTTTCTGAAGTGAATTTTTTTTCCTGCTAATGGTGATAAATTCAGTCCATGCAAAATTAATTTTATATCAAAAGTTTTTTGGTTACAATACATAGTGTTCATCTAATATACAATGTAGGTGACTTATGCTCATACTATTTAAAATTCCAATGCCATTTAATTTTAGTTTCAAGATGAAATTGAATAAAATATATCAAAGGTCAATTAGATAACATTATTTATTTACTGGACTTAATTACTGATTTATGTTGTAACTTGAATTTTTGATTCAAAACCCACGTCGATATGTAGGTCAAAACAAAAGTAGGTCCCGTTTTGTACACACTCAGATTGCGTTCATTGTGGGGTGGAAATCAACGACTGAAAATACATTCATAATGGCTGTGTTTTCAAATAGCTTCTAATACTGCAATTCACTCAATTTCATTGATTCATATTCACACGTCAAGTGCTGGAAAATCCCGAATGGAAAAATGAAAAAATTTATAGCAATTTATATATTTTTTATACCTATCAATGACCCAGACTTAGCTGGTGCTAACTCTTAATTATTCAGGGCCAAACACAAATTTTGTCCCCACAATTCCTAAAATTTGCATCCAAATCCAAATGAAAGTGTCAATGACACTGTAGCTCAACTTGACAAACTTGAACTTGGTAAGTTATAAATGAAATGGCAAAATTGAAGATCATTGGTACCAATGTCATTTTTTTGCCAGTGGCAACATTTTTTGACAGAAACCGAAGAAAATCGACAGCTCCCATCTAGAGGCCTCCCCAAACAAGCATGCCAGGTTTCAAAGCATTCCGATCATAAATGTGCCCTGTAGGGTGTACAAAAGGGAAATATTGTGGTCTGACTAGACTAAATTCTAAGAACGTTGGCCATGGCAACATTTTTTGACGGAAATGGAAGAAAATCGATAGCTCCCATCTAGAGGTCACCCTAAATAAGCATAACAGGTTTCAAAGCAATCTAATCATAAATGTGCCCTGTAGGGTGAGCCAAAGGGAAATATTGTGGTCTGACTAAACTAAGTTCTAAGAATGTTGGCTGCGGCAACATTTTTTTTATGGAAATTGAAGAAAATCGATAGCTCCCATCTGGAGGTCACCCCAAACAAGCATGCCAGGTTTCAAAGCAATCCGATCATAAATGTGCCCTGTAGGGTGTGCCAAAGGGAAATATTGAGTCTTCTGACTAAACTAAGTTCTAAGAACATTTTTTGACGGGAATTGACGAAAATCAATAGCTCCCATCTAGAGGTCTCCCCAAACAAGCATACCAGGTTTCAAAGCAATCAATCATAAAATGTGCCCTGTAGGGTGTGCCAAAGAGAAATATTGTGGTCTGACAAAACTGAGTTCTAAAAACGTTGGCCGCGGCAACATTTTTTGACGGAAATTGAAGAAAATCGATAGCACCCATCTAGAGGTCACCCCAAACAAGCATGCCAGGTTTCAAAGCAATCCGATCATAAATGTACCCTGTAGGGTGTGCCAAAGGGAAATATTGAGTCTTCTGACTAAACTAAGTTCTAAGAACGTTGGCCGCGGCAACATTTTTTGACAGAAATTGAAGAAAATCGATAGCTCCCATCTAGAGGTCTCCCCAAACACGCATACCAGGTTTCAAAGCAATCTGATCATAAATGTGCCCTGTAGGGTGTGCCAAAGGGAAATATTGAGGTCTGACTAAATTAAGTTCTACGAACGTTGGCCGTGGCAACATTTTTTGCCGAAAATTGAAGAAAATCGATAGCTCCCATCTAGAGGTCACCCTAAATAAGCATACCAGGTTTCAAAGCAATTAAATCATAAATGTGCCCTGTAGGGTGTGCCAAAGGGAAATATTGTGGTTTGACTAAACTAAGTTCTAAGAACGTTGGCCGCGGCAACATTTTTTGACGGAAATTGAAGAAAATCGATAGCTCCCATCTAGAGGTCACCCCAAACAAGCAAACCAAGTTTCAAAGTAATCTGATCATAAATGCGACCTGTGAGGTGTGCCAAAGGAAATTGTGGACGTACGTACTAACGTACGTACGTACGCCGATGGACGAGAAGTGATGGCAATAGCTCAGCTTGACTTTGTCAAGTTGAGCTAAAAATCAATGTCCTATATGGTCCTCCATACTTTTGTCCACTGCGCATGCGCAGTGTCAAAGAAGTACCGAAATTGGCGCCAAATCTTCATTCTTTCAACCAGTGCCTGGTAAATGTTATATGATCAGCGGGGAGGTATGAGTTCCCAACTCATGGGAGGGCCATCCCCGTCTGGGTCATTGGTAAGTATAAAAAATATATAAATTACTATAAATTTTTTCATATTTTTATACTGTACCAATGACCCAGACTTAGTTGAATAGAAAAAAGGCTGGAGGGACTAGGACATAAAGGAAAATCCAATAGGCTAAATTACATATATATAGAATTATCCCCCCAAGGAGAAACAGGATTCACATATATCTTTCTTGTTTATACAAAATAAGAAAGACATATTACCAATCCGTAATTGAGCACAATAACATCAATGATCTCTATTAACATCCAGTATAACCCATTATACTAATTTTTTAAAGGAAAGCCAACTAGATTGAGTTATTTGTGTGCAAAGCACACAATGGTGTATCCCCGCATTTCCTTAGCAACACCTTAGCATAGTCTTAACGTTTCGAATTAATACCCAAGGAGCCTTTCGATGAAAACTGATTTTCTAACGATAAAAGTGGTTCCACTTGAACCACCTGGGGCAAAATCAAAATTCCAGAACCTTCATGCAGATCTAGAAATGTTACTTGAACACATCAGCATAGTTTAAACGTTTTGAATTAAATACCCTAAGAGCCTTTTGATGAAAACTGATTTTCCAACAATAAAAGTGGTTCCACTGGAACCACCTGGGGCAAAATCAAAATTCCGAAACCTTCATACACATCTAGTGATGCTACATGAACACATTAGCATAGTTTATATGATTCAAATTAAATATCCTAGAAGACTTTCGATGAAAACTGATTTTCCAATGATAAAAGTGGTTCCACTGGAACCACCTGGGGCCGAATCAAAATTCCGAAACCTTCATGCACATCTAGAGATGTTACCTGAACACCTTAGCATAGTTTTAACGTTTCGAATTAAATACCCTAGGAGCCTTTCGATGAAAACTGATTTTCTAACGATAAAAGTGGTTCCACTGGAACCACCGGGGGCAAAATCAAAATTCCGAAACCTTCATGCACATCTAGAGATGTTACCTGAACACATTAGCATAGTTTAAGCGTTTCGAATTAAATACCCTAGGAGCCTTTCGATGAAAACTGATTTTCTAACTATAAAAGTGGTTCCACTGGAACCACCGGGAGCAAAATCAAAATTCCGAAACCTTCATGGACATCTAGAGATGTTACCTGAACACATTAGCATAGTTGAAACGTTTTGAATTGAATACCCTAGGAGCCTTTCGATAAAAACTGATTTTCTAACGATAAAAGTGGTTCCACTGGAACCACCGGGGGCAAAAGCAAAATTCTGAAACCTTCATGCACATCTCGAGTTGCTACCTGAACACATTAGCATAGCTTAAGCATTTCGAATTAAATACTCTAGGAGCCTTTCGATGAAAGTTAAAAAATTTATAGTAATTTATATATTTTTTATACTTACCAATGACCCAGACATAGCTGGTGCTAACTCTTAAAATATAGGGCCAAACACAAATTTTGCCCCCCAATCCCCAAAATTTGCATCTAAAACTAAAGAAAACATGTCCTGAAAGGCCCTCCACACTTCGCCCCTACTGCGCATGCGCAGTGTCAAGGACGTTCCGAAATTGGCGCCATTAATCATTCTAATAACCAGTGCCTGGTAAGCGCTATGTACTCAGCGGGGAGGCAAGAGTTCCCAACTCCTGGGAGGGCCATCCCCGTCTGGGTCATTGGTAAGTATAAAAAATATATAAATTACTATAAATTTTTTAACATTTTTATACTGTACCAATGACCCAGACATAGCTGAATAGTAAAAAGGCTGGAGGGCCAAGGACATAGAGCAAAATGGAATACGCTCAATAAAATAAAATAGAGTCATCCCCTGTAGGGAAAAGAAGTAATAGGCCTTACATGTATCTTTCTTATTTATGATAAATTAGAAAGATACAACACCTTCCAAAAATTGAGCTTCATACATCCATGTACTCTATTAATATCCAATAATCCTTATACTAATAATTTTTAAAGTAAGCCAATAATAAAGTAAGTCTAGAGAATAGAGACTCTTATACTTCTAAAAGTGTGTGAGAATTGCATAATCATGTCCGTTGACATATGCAATATTCAAAGGCTATACTTTAAAAACTAAGACTTGAATGAATTTTATAAACTTAAACTTCTCACTAAACAACCATCCCAATAACAGCTCAGAATTACTAACTCCGGAGGAGGTATCCCCTTGTTTTCATAGTAAAAACAGGTGACCCAAGGGAACACCCTCCCCCCCCCTTTTTCTTGCCCTGGGTCAAATAGCCCAGAGCGAAGAGGGCAGCCGAACGGAGACACTGCCGAAACAGACAGCCTACCTAGCTATAGTAGCAACTGTTAAGAGAATGACATTCTGAGCAGTAGATAATAGACCTAACAATAGAGGCCTCCAGAAATGGACTCGATATTTCTGAGATAAAATTCATGAATGGATGGCTGAGCGCAATGAGCAGCCTTCAAAAATCTATAATAGCAACACTATTAATGTAAGCCCAAGAAGTAGAAGAACTCTTACTTCATGAGCCGAAATCTTAAGCACAACTGCTAAGCTAATGATATACCATAAGCAGTACGCTAGTTAATAGAATCCATTAACAATAAAATGGAGCGTAACGTCCTTCTACTAGACATCAAAGACAGAAGAAGCTTACGCCCTTGTAATAAACAGATATCTGTTTATAAATACATAAACTGTACCCGGAAAGAGTAAAGGCCTATGCCCATACGAAGACGGAAGGACCTTAAAATAATAGGTTTCGGATAATAGGAGCCTAACTCTTATGCAACAATCCAACCTAAATAGTAACGGAAGTATTGATTCCGAAACTATGAAAGTGAAAATCATCCATCGATAGTGCATGAAACTCACTGACTCTACAGTAAAAGAGAAACCAACAGAATTACTGTCTAAAAGGTCAGAATTTGAAAACTACTGTTTCCAGAGGCTCAAAAGATTACTTAGCTAAATAAGAACCGAAGTTAAAATCCGTATAGGAATTTAATCTAAAGATTCTAAGTCTATTTATCAAAAAGTTACTAACTGACTTAGATAAAGAGACAAAAGACTCAATAGTAAACTATAGTAGAGTGCATAGGTATGAGGTAACATAAACCTATAACCTAAATAACACAGGCTGCAGTAAATCTTGTGAAACAAGTATACTAAAAAATAGCAATGAGTAGAATGGAGGGATCAACCATATGAACATAATGATCCCTACACCACGACGGAAGAGCCTCCACTTTAGTCGCATAGAATAGCGAAGAAGAGGATCTCCTATAGTAAGAAATCGCGTCCAAAGCTCGTCCAGTACAGTGCATACAATGCAATACGGACCACACAACGGAATACATGAAGGTTGCGACCTTTCTGGTTGTGATAAAGATGACACGATTTACCCAGTGAAAAAAGATCCTCACATAGAGGAAGATTTCACGTTAAGATCCACAGTAGACAAGAGAGTAAATTACTCATGATCTCTGTGAAGATAGAGATGCTATCAACAGAAATGTATAGTGGTTGTTTATCTTAGCAATACCTGCTAAAACAACAGCGCCGGAGGATACGCGTATCCTATCATTCCGTCCTATAGATCAATAGAGCGTTAACAGTATTAGCTCAGAGATCTGGACAAGCCAACACATACGTCTGCAATTGATTAGCAAGCTGTGTCATAAATAAAACATCATTGGGCGCTCCCATAGATAGCAAATCTGATTAAATACTTGTTTGTTGAGAGTCCATTCTGACAGCAACAAGCGACCCGTAAGAGAACGGGAGTGTGATAAAACAATCAGACGACCCAGAATATGACGGACCAAAACTGAACTTGGTGTACTATAGCCAACAGACGGATTCTTTCCATTAAATTGAATAACGGAAACGAAAGAGTGCCTCCCTGGTTCCGGAGATACGCCACTACTGTCGAATTAAAGGACAGGAATTTGGGCATGCGTTTCTGAATAATGTTCATGCAATGACATAAAGCAAGCCTAAAAAACATTATTCCGCGGAAGTTAAACTGATAGCTAAAAGACTGCGGAACCCAAAGACCCTGGCACTTCGAATCCGTAGGGATCAGTATATATCCCAATCTGTTTGACTGTCAACCGTCATAACAGCCACACTCGGGTCCGGCAACTGCGGCGGCACTCTCTGAGTCAACCACCGAATGTTTGCCCCAGTCTGAATCTCTTGTAATACTAGATAGACAAGAGAATGTATAATTCAAGCAATTCATGGATTGCCGGAAGTTGCCGTCGAAGAGAAGCTCCTCCGAGAACGAAGCGACTCTGAGAGAGTTCTTAACCTACTATCCACGCGTGGATGTAGCTAGGGCCGCATCACGTCTAACCAACTCCAATCAGCCACTGAAGGGCGGAGTTATACGTGAAGAAACTACTGCCCTCAAAAGAAATTACATTGAGAATAATATCCCGTAAATCTTTTCTTGAAGACGTAATGATAACGCCTCAGTAAGGCGGATTACGTATAATAAAGCGTCTAAGTTAAGTCTACTATACATAATGTCATTCCCAACATTGAAATTGGAAAAGACATAAACGGCGAAAAAGAATATATGCAGTCTTTAATCACCGTCTAGACGCATATGAACTCTCGGTATGCCCTGCTCTGCCAAAATAAACTATATGTAAAAAAGATAAAATGGCAGAAATGAGCCACGCGGACAAGAAACTAAACTATCATGCTTAGTAGCAGGCTTGTATATATATATAAATATATAGCGTCGAAAAATAAAACACATGTTGTAATGACAATATTGGACTGCGTCGGTAAGTCAGGGACAAAGCCCCTGTACCGATCGAAAAATCCGAGTCCAATGACGCTATAAGTCTCTTATCCAAGATCGCAGCAATGAAGTCCGAAAAATAATCACTGGAAGAAATGCCAGAAGATAAGAAAGGCATCTTCCGATACTACTAAAGGGAAAACTCGAAATCTTTCGAATCCCTTTCGCCATCCTGTCGGACCCTATAAAGCGTTCGGTCGTCCGTAGCTTGATGCAACCGCGGACCGCACCGACCCAGCGCCGTCGGATAATTCCTGATTCGACCGAGAAACCATCAATTGCTGGGATGCTGCGAAACAACTGTGCTAACTCGGATAGCACGTCCGTCACTGAGGCCTGAGGAGCAGCGGTCTTACGATGCATTGCCGCAGGAAGCTCCGAGATCGTTACCCCGTGCATACTTCCAAAATGCGAGCGAACGGAGTGTATAGGCCTCGTGTCCCTTGGCTACCGGATGGCGCGACCTATTCGCTGTGGAATCACTGAATGCCGAAACTGATCGGATACTCTAGGTCACGTAGCCAATGTGCGGTCGTGTGCCCTGCTGTGAGGATGAGGAAGCATTAAAGACAGTCTCTCGGACTGTCAATATAACGGAGCGTCCCGAGCAACGGACATATGCTCCGAATGTAAAATATCTGAACCACAACATGCGGTCCCCTATGTTGTTGGCTTCCTCCGATCTGTCCTCAATCTGCCGTCACTGGGTGAGTACTAAAGTAATTAAAGTGCTCGCATCACCCAAATCTCCTTCCTAGACCGCAACGGACGAACCCGGCAGCCGAACCATTCGATGAATGTACGCTACACCGGGTGAGCTAGCGAATGTCACTCCGAAGCGATAGACATATTCCATGAGCACATATTGCCGCTAACTCTTCATTAACTATGACGACAGAGGCACACTTTTGAAAGACATCTCCATAACTCTTCGAACAAGAAACCAGAAATGCTTGGATAGCAAGCATAAAATAATATATATACAGCGTCGTTCAATAATTCGATAGTTTGCGTGACATTATTGGACTATGTCGGAACTGAGGGACGATGTCCCTGAACCGAACCAAAAATTTCTAAGTCCACCGACGCTATCAGTTTCTTATCCGGCATCGCAGCATATGTTGTTCCGAAAGGGAAAGCTTGAAATCCACCGAATCCCTTTCGGTATCCCGTCGGACCGGATGAAAATTTTCGGACGTCCGTACCCGCTTCCGCGGAGCGTCCCGACCCAGCATCGTCGGATAAAATATATGCGACAGATTCAGTTGATGCTGGGATGCTGCGATAAACTGTGCTATTAAGGAAAGCACGTCCGTTCCCGAGGCCTGTGCAGTAGCGGACTTACGATGCATTGCCGCTGGAAGCTCCGTGTACGTTGACTCCCGCACACTTCCTATGCGAACGTCCGGAGTCTGCAGGCCTCGAGTCCCCGGCTACCGACCCAGCGCTGTCGGATAATTCTCGATCCGACACCGTTTCTGTCGGCTGCTGGGATGCTGCGATAAGCTGTGCTATGTGCACAAGAATGTCCGGCGTCGAGACCTGCGGAGGCGCAGACTATCGCTGCTTCGCCGAGGGTAGCTCCGCATCAGATGGCTCCCGCATACTTCCTATGCGAACGTCCGGAGTCCATCGGTCTCGAATCCCTGGCTGTCGGATGGTGTGACCTGGTCGCCGAAGAATCCTTGATCGGCGAAGCTGGTAATATATCGGCGGTCACGCAGCCAAGGTGCGGTCGTGTGCGCTGACGAGAAGAGGAAGCCTTAGCAGTCTCAGCGGACTGCCTATACAACGGAGCGTCCCGAGCGACGGACGTATGCTCCGCTAACGACACATTTGTACCACAACATCTGGGGCCAGATGTTGTTGAACGAGAGAGGGGCCTCTCTCGCTTGCCGTCCGGATGGACCGGAACGAGCTATGAACCGGACTAAAAGGCTTCCTCCGTTCTCCCTCCGATCCGCCGTCACTGGGTGTGCATTAAGTTAATTTTATAGTGCTTGCATCACCCCAAAATTCCTTCTAGACCGCAACGGACGAACCCGGCTGCCGAACCATTCGGTGAATGGACGCTACACCGGGCGAGCTAGCGGACGTCAAAGGCCGTCGAACCTACTAGGGTCCTCTTAGGCAATTGGCGTATTACATGAGCACTTTTCCGCTAGCCCTTCAATAATTGTGACGACGGAGGCACACTGTTGGAAGACATCACAGATACATCACCCTAATCTTGATCGTCTGAAATAGAAATTGATAAAGTAGAGTGACCCTGCGGGGAAAGGACCGGAGTGTCCAAATCCCCAACAACATACCGTGACATACGCTTCCCATATTGTCATCGAAATCATACGATACAGAACAGGAGTTAATGCGAGTACACTGACCACATATAGAATGATAATAAGGTCAGAGGAAGACTTCCTCTTAAAACAATTGATCAATATCCTTTCAATGTGAAAAGAAAACAAGTCCTGGTACTCGCACTAACCCCTGGCAATCAAAATACATAATAATAATATGATCCATTAATATAGAAAAAATAATTGAAATCAAAATATTTTGAAAAAATATTTTTTCAGAACAGCCCAAGTTTCTGAAAAGTAACGTTGAGCCCCAATGGATCCCAAGCCTAAGTGTGGACAAAAATTTTAAAAATATTTTAAACAATTTATTCAACACTTACGAACAATAATAATGTATCTATTTATGATAAAAATAACATAAAGATATTATTATTTAGAAATCCCCCCCTCACACAGAGGGCTGTTGTAAATGTAAACAATGAGTGTAAAAACACTAAAATAAGACTCCAGGCACCCAGGCCCGAAATCAGTTACCAAAAATACACCATCTGATGCAAAACAGAGACTTCCAGGGAAGAAACTGCAGAACATCAGATGGTAGATGCAGAACACAACGCCTAACCACCCGTAGGTGAAGACGTAAACATGGGGAAAGAACAGAATTCATTCTGTTATTCAGCTAAAACTCCCAAGAAATTTTAGTAATAATAATTACAGAAACTATACCAAAAGCATGGGAGAATAGCAAGGGGGAACTTAAAGGACAGGGAGAGAGGAAAAACACTTGAAAAAACAGTGTAACTAAATAATCAGAATGACAACAAAATGGCTGCTGCCTTGAAAATAGGTAACTTAACATAATTTCATTAAAAAATTTTAAGTTACAGCCCTGATAATATTCTGTCACACATTCTTTTCCTCTCCTCCTTTTCTATCCTCCTTAGAATCACCATTTCACTAATATTTATGTGTCTGGCATCATTTAAACTGAGATTTAAAAGCACAAAGATCAGTCAGATGTTAACTGATGAAGGGCCAAACTTAGAATGATTAATGGCGCCAATTTCGGAACGTCCTTGACACTGCGCATGCGCAGTAGGGGCGAAGTGTGGAGGGCCTTTCAGGACATGTTTTCTTTAGTTTTAGATGCAAATTTTGGGGATTGGGGGGCAAAATTTGTGTTTGGCCCTATATTTTAAGAGTTAGCACCAGCTATGTCTGGGTCATTGGTACAGTATAAAAATACTTATTTTCTAACGATAAAAGTGGTTCCACTGGAACCACCGGGGGCAAAATCAAAATTCCGAAACCTTCATGCACATCTAGAGATGTTACCTAAACACATTAGCATAGTTTAAGCGTCTTGAATTAAATACCCTAGGAGACTTTCGATGAAAACTGATTTTCTAACAATAAAAGTGGTTCCACTGGAACCACCGGGGGCAAAATCAAAATTCCGAAACCTTCATGCACATTTAGAGATGTTACCTGAACACATTAGCATAGTATAAACGTTTCAAATTAAATACCCTAGGAGCCTTTCGATGAAAACTGATTTTCTAACGATAAAAGTGGTTCCACTGGAACCACCAGGGGCAAAATCAAAATTCCAAAACCTTCATGCACATCTAGAGATGTTACCTGAACACATTAGCATAGTTTAAACATTTCGAATTGAATACCCTAGGAGCCTTTCGATGAAAACTGATTTTCTAACGATAAAAGTGGTTCCACTGGAACCACCGGGGGCCGAATCAAAATTCCGAAACCTTCATGCACATCTAGAGTTGCTACCTGAACACATTAGCATAGTTTAAGCATTTCGAATTAAATACCCTAGGAGCCTTTCGATGAAAGTGGTTCCACTGGAACCACCGGGGGCAAAATCAAAATTTCGAAACCTTCATGCACATCTAGACATGTTACCTGAACACATTAGCATAGTTTAAATGTTTCGAATTGAATACCCTAGGAGCCTTTCGATGAAAACTAATTTTCTAATGATATAAGTGGTTCCACTGGAACCACCAGGGGCCGAATCAAAATTCCGAAACCTTCATGCACATCTAGAGTTGCTACCTGAACACATTAGCATAGTTTAAGCATTTCGAATTAAATACTCTAGGAGCCTTTCGATGAAAACTGATTTTCTAACGATAAAAGTGGTTCCACTGGAACCACCGGGAGCAAAATCAAAATTCCAAAACCTTCATGCACATCTAGAAATGTTACCTGAACACATTAGTATAGTTTAAGCGTTTCGAATTAAATACCCTAGGAGCCTTTCGATGAAAACTGATTTTCTAACGATAAAAGTGGTTCCACTGGAACCACCGGGGGCAAAATCAAAATTCCGAAACCTTCATGCACATCTAGAGATGTTACCTGAACACATTAGCATAGTTTAAGCATTTCAAATTAAATACCCTAGGAGCCTTTCGATGAAAACTGATTTTCTAACGGTACAAGTGGTTCCACTGGAACCACCGGAGGCAAAATCAAAATTCCGAAACTTTCATGCACACCTAGAGATGTTACCTGAACACACTAGCATAGTTTAAACGTTTCGAATTGAATACCCTAGGAGCCTTTCAGGGTGTGACGGACGGACGGACGGACGGACGGACGGACGGACGGACGAACAGACAGACAGACGGACGGATGGATGGACGGAGATCACGACAATATCCCCGCATTTTTGAAAATGCGGGGATAATAAATAAAGATAGTCCAGAGAATGAGACTCTTTATACTCATTTAAAAGTGTCCGAGGATTGTATATTAACGCTCGTATGACACGTGACATACACAAATGCTTCACACCGAGTTACACTTTAAAAATATTACATAAATGAGATAGATATTAGCTTTACACTTTAAAACCATCCCAGCACCGACTCAGAATTACTGACTCCAGAGGAGGTATTCCCTTGCTTTTCATTATAAAGCAGGTGATATAAGGGAACACCATCCCCCCGCCTTCCTCTTTCTCTGGGTCAATCACCCCAGAACGAAGAGGGCAGCAGGACAGAGTCACTGCTGAAACAGGAAGCCTGCATAACTATAGTTACAACTGTTTAGTGGACGACATTCTGAGCAACAGATAACAGACCTAAACATTGAAGGTCGCCAGAAATAGACTCAATATTTCTGAGGTAAAAATTTGTGAACGTAGAAGGCTGAGACCAGTATGCAGCCTTAATCAAATCTGTAATAGCAATACTATTAGCATAAGCCCAAGATGTAGACAGCGCTCTAACTTCATGCGCTGAAATCTTAAGCACAGACTGCTGAGTAGAAGATAATCTTTCAAAAGCAGTACGAATAGTCAACTGAAACCACCTGGAAATAGAATGGACCGGGATATCCCTTCTATTAGGAAACAGAGACAGAAAGAAATGTTTTCGTCCCTTTCTGATAAACTTAGATCTATGTTTGTAAATACGCATAGCTCTATCTGGACACAGCAAAGGCTGATGGCCATCTGAGGACGGAAGAGTCTTAATAACAATAGGCTCAGGGTACTTATTAGGAGCCTGATTCAAAGCCAAAAATCCAACATTGGTAGTCAAAGTAATAGTATTACCAACACTACGATAGTGAGAATCATCAACAGATAGAGCATGAAACTTACTAACTCTTCTAGCAGAAGAGAAGGCTAAGAGAAAAGCTGTCTTATGAGATAAGAATTTGAAGTCCACCGTATCAAGGGGTTCAAATGGCGCTTCTTCTAGCTTCAAAAGGACCCAAGCTAAATTCCACTTAAGAATTAACCTAAGGGTTCTAGGTCTAATTATCTAAAAGTTTTTAACTAACTTTGATAAAGAGACATTAGATCCAATTTGTAAGCTATCATGATGAGCATACGCATCTGATAGCATAGACCTATAACCCTTAATAGTTATTGACTGCAGTTTGATCTCGTCAAACAAGTAGACCAAAAAATTAGCAATGTCTGGAATGGAGGGATCATAGATATCAATAGAATGATCCCTACACCAACGAGAGAAAACCTTCCACTTAGCAGCATAATATAGCGAAGAGGAGGTCCTCCTGCAGTTAGAAATTGCGTCCACTGCTCGTCCTGTAAATTGCATGCTGTGCAAGAAGGACCGCACAACGGAAATACGTGAAGGTTGAGACCTTGCGGGTTGTGATGCAGTGTGCATGATTTCCCCTGCGAAAGAAGGTCCTCCCATGGAGGAAGCTTCCGAGGAATGTCCCATAACAGACACCTGAGTAGATTTATCCATGGTCTCTGGGGTGAAAGAGATGCTACCAACAGAATCTTGCAGGGAGATTGCTTGATTTTTAGCAATATCTGTTGAATCAATGGAGCTGGAGGATACGTGTATCCTATCATTCTGTCCCAAGAGATCGAGAGAGCGTTTACTGCGAACGCTCGAGGATCTGGACATGGCGACACATACATCTGCAACTGATTTATGAGATGAGTTGCAAACAAGTCTATCATTGGGCGATCCTATTGGTAGCAGATCTGATTGAATACTCGCTTTTTGAGAGTCCATTCTGACGGCAACATATGACCTTTCCGAGAAAGGGGGTCCGCTAGAACGTTCAGACGACCTGGAATATGACGGACCGACAGAAGAACCTGATGCTCTAGGGCAAAGAGAAGGATTCTTTCCATTAAGTTGAACAATGGAATGGAATGAGTTCCTCCCTGGCTCCGAATGTATGCTACTACTGTCGAATTGTCAGACAGTATTTGAACATATGAATTCTGAATTATGTTCATCCAATGACGTAATGCAAGCCAAATTGACATCATCTCTTTGATGTTTATGTGCTTGTTCAGAAATTGCGGATCCCAAAGACCCTGGCACCTCGAATCTGTTGGGCTCAATGTCGTGCCCCAACCTGTTTGACTCGCATCCGTCATAATCGTAAAAACCGGATCCGGCAGTTGCAGTGGAACTCCCTGAGTTAACCACTGAATATCTGCCCAAGTCTGAATCTCTTGTTTTACTTGGTTCGACAAGACGATGTTCGTTTCGAGCGAATGAATCTTCACACTCCAATTCTGAGTGAAAAATATCTGGAGTGGACGAGTGTGAAGGCACCCCATCGGAATAAGGTCCGGGGCAGCTCCACACAAACCTATCAGTCGCATAAATTCTCTCGCTGTTACTACATCTGAGTGTAGACAAAAGCGAGCATAACAACGGACTAATTTCACTCTGGGTAACGGCAGACGAACCAGATTGTTGTGTTTCTCGAAGCTCATTCCCAAGTGAATGAACGACTTGGACGGAACTAGATCCGACTTCTTTTCGTTTACTATGAAACCGAGACGTCGTAGCAATTGAAGCAGACTCTGAACATGGTTCTGAAGAGTTAATCTGTCGCTGTACCTCTGAAGAATGTCGTCCAAGTAGGCCGACGTTACTGCAGACGAATGAGCTCGGAAATGAGTCATTACCGAGTTCATTATTCTAGTGAAGGCACAGGGTACTAGATTCAGTCCGAAGCACATTGCTCGGAACTGATAAATGACTCCTAGGACCGCGAAGCTAAGGTACTTTCTGAACTCTGGATGTACCGTGACGTAAAGTACGCATCCTTGAGATCTATGCTCGCAGCATAATCGTTCACTCGAATGCTTGCTCTCACTGATCGAATGGTCTCCATATAAAATTTCGGAGCCATGATCAGCTTGTTTACCCAGCTTAGATCTATAACTGGACGGAACGAGCTATCCGGTTTTGGTTCCAGGAACAGGTGACTGTAAAAACCAGGGCTCGCAGGAGGAGAAACTACGTCCTCCCCGACCCGCACCTCGACCAGTTGACCTAGGGGCATCTGACCAGTTGTCTCGGCCAGCACTACGTACCCTACCTGAGTCGCTACTCTGACTGTCTCTGGGGTAAGAGGTAGAGGCTTTTTTAGATCCTCTATAGGAGCTTCCCTTGGACGTACTCGCACCAGAAGTCCCTGACTTACTCCTCTCTGCTGAGTTCGGTTTTTCCGAAACGGACTTAAAGAGCAGACAGTCTGAAGCTTTCTTGGTATTCTGATCGTAGATTAATGAAAGCTTACCATCAAAGAGAAGTTCTCCTGAAACCGGAGCGACTCGAAGAGAGTTTTTCACCTTAGAATCCACCCTAGTGGAAGAAGCCAGGGCAGCATCACGTCTGACTAACTCCAAATTTGCCATTGAAAGGGCGGAGTTATACGTGGAATATGCTACGGCCCTCGAAAGAAATTCTTTTCCATCGAGACGTTGTGATAACGCTCTGGTAAGGTGATCTGCGTGAGACAAGGCATCTAAACTGGCTCTGTTAGACGAGATTGTCGTCTCCAACGTACTGGAGAGAATTGACATAGACGCCAGCAATGACAACTCCAAGTCTTCTGCCTGGTCGTCTAAATGCAGAGGAACTCTCGGAACGCCCTGTCCTGCCGTTTCAAATCTATTTCTACTGTTGATGAATGGCAGATGTAGAGCATGAGACGATAAGAAACTGGATCTGCCAGTCTTAGAGGCTAGCCTGAAAATAGCGTCATTCAGCAATTCAAATGTCCGTGTGACATTTCTGGACTGGGCCGGAAACTCAGGCGCGACGTCCTTATCCCAGCCGAAAAAATCTGTGTCCAGTGACACTATCAGTCTCTTATCTGGAATCGCAGCTCTCTGGTCCAGAGGAACAACTTCTGGAAGGTGTTGGCAGATGAAATCTACGGCCATCTTATGTTTTTCCAGAAGGGAAAAACCCAGCTCCACAGATTCCCTTTCACCATCCGACTGGACCAAATGCGAATCTCGGTCGTCCCTATCTGACACTGCAGGGGAGTGTACCAACCCAGCTTCCTCAGACAGTTCCTGATCTGAAAGAGTTTCCGAAGGTTGCTGGGATGCTGCGATAAGTTGCGCTATCTGCGATAGCAAGTCCGTCACAGAGGCCTGTGGAGCTGCGGTCTTACGTTGTTTAGCCGCTGGAAGCTCCTGGGACGGTGCCTCTTGCATAATTCTTTTATGCGTACGTCCCAACTGGTAAGGCCCCGTGTCCTTGGCTACCGGATGGAGTGACCTGGTGGACGTAGAATCCTTTGTCGGCGAAGCAGGCTGGATATCTGGGGTCGTGTATCCAAGGTGCGGTCGTGTGGAAGAGGAAGCCAATAGATTAGCCGACCCCGGGCTGTCTATGCGACGGAGCGTCCCGAGCAGGAGGAGTGGACGTATGCTCCGACTAACGAACGTTATGTACGACAGCATCTGGCCCCAGATGTTGTTGTAAGAGAAAGGGGCCTCTCTCACTCGCAGTATGGGTAGACCTGAACGAACTAACTACCAGACTAACTGGCTTCCTCTGATCCGTCGTCGCCGGGTGTGCGTGATCCAAGATTATAGTGCTCACTACACCCCTTCTCCTCTCCTGGACCGCAACGGACGAACCCGGCATCACATCACCCACATTACGAGTGATAGCTCCGCCGAGAGTGCTAGCTGGCGATAAGGTCGTCAATCCTACTAAGGATCTAGGCACTTGTCGAATTTCCTTGAGCACTTTTGCCGCTAGCTCTTCATTGGTTTGCGACAACGGCAGCACACTTCCTGAAGACATCACAGAAACATCACCCTGTTCTTGTTCCTCTGAAAAAGAGACTGAAAAACTAGAGTGACCCTGTGGCGAGAGGACAGGCATGGACCTCTCACCACTAACAATATACCGTGACACACGTCTCCAACATTAGTCATCCCAAGTGGCACACACTGAGCAAGAATTAGTGTGAGTACAGTGACTACAGCAAATACAATGAGCATGAGAATCAGAGGAAGACTTCGATTTAGAATTTGAACAATATTCTTTCATATTTAAAAAATATTATACAGCCACAGTAATCGCACTAACCCTTGAAAATACAAAGATACATAATAATAATATAATCCATAACAAATATTTAAAAAAAAATTCAAAAGAAAAAAGTTTCGAAAAAATTTTGACATGAGCCCAAGTTCATCCCAAAAAAGCCTAAGTGTGGACAAAAATTTTAAAACATTTCTAAAAATTAATGTTACAGTTACGGACAATATTAATGTATCTGGCTATATAATGAACCATACGGAAGACAAGGAATCACTGACAGAAGTAACCACTGTCAACGTAAACAAAAGTCAATAAAAACCAGAAACAAGACTCCAGGCACTGAAAAACATGGCCCGAAATCAGTAACCAATTTAAAACACTATCCAATGTAAAACAGAATCTTCCACAGAAGAAGCTGCAATACATCAGATGGTAGATGCATGACCAAAATGCCTAAACACCCCTAGGGTGAGGACATAACCATGGGGATAACAGAATAAACATTCTGTAACTATGCTAAAACTCCCAAGAAATTTCAATAAGAAAATTTTAAAAATTATACCAAAAGCATGAGAGATTAGCAAGGGGGGTATCAAAGAAAGGGAGAGAGGAAACACTTAACAAACAGTGGAGATTTCATAGCAAGAATGAAAACATCAGGCCCATGCCCCGAAATTAGGGAACATGTAATAATTTTACATAAAAATTATAAGTTACAGCCCTGAACACATCCTTCCACTGTTTCTTCCTCTCATCCTCTTATTTCATCCTTGGATCCACCATTTCCTTCATGATTTTGTGTCTGGCATCATATAAGCACTGATATCAGTGAGATGTTACTCAAACAAAGAATGAAGATTTGGCGCCAATTTTGGTACTTCCTTGACACTGGATGCAAATTTTGGGGATTGGGGGGAGGGGGGGGGGGAAATTTGTGTTTGGCCCTGAAAAATTAAGAGTTAGCACCAGCTAAGTCTGGGTCATGGTACAGTATAAAAATATATAATGTTTCACAAATGATAACAAATCCCATAAGTTCATGCACAAAATGGCCATACACTATTTTTAGATTGTTTACATAAATAAGTAACATGCACAACAGTTATATTCCAATTGTGAAAACAATCGGCTGACGAGTGTATTTTATTGATCATTTGTTACTGTCTATTTTGTGTTGACAGTGATTAAAGAAAAACTGTAAACTAGATTGTTTACAAATGAACTGACAGTGATATCAGACGATGAAATGGCAATTCATAGTACTGGTGGGGTGCTGTCAGTGTAACTTGTACTGGGAGTGGGATATTATAAATGTTGAATAATCGACAAATCGCTTCAACACTACTGACAATCATTGTGGCAACTTATTAAGCTTGTTACTGCTTGTATTAGGTCATGAATCAAATGTAAGTATGAACAATTTTGAACCTGTGGTGTTCCATGTAACCATCAGCACGAACCAATGTCCAAACAGTTCTACCGATGGTCAACCGATGACTTAAAATCGGCTGATGTCAGATGCAATTGCCATGTTAATCACTACCTGCATCATGAAAAACTGCAGACTACCGTCTGAACACACTGTAACATTACATACTCAATGCAACGTTGTACAGCATCATAATTGAAGGCCAGTGACTTTGATCAGCCGGGAAATGGTGGCAATCTCGTCCCGATTGCAAATGGTAAATCCCGTAATATCTCGGCTCTGCAGATTCTTAAATATTCTGCTGTGCACTACATATGTTTTTAATGGGTAAACTTCATTGAAATGGCCAGATTTCAAACAGATTTTTAATATTCAGCGTTAAATATGGAATAATTGGACAATGCCGTTTTTTAACTGCTGGTTGTCAAAATCAGCCGATGCCCCATAACCATCCGGTTCCGATTGCCAATTCCAATTATCGGTTCATCACTAACTGATGCCAAAGGAAACTTCCTCTGCTGGGGTTTGAATTCTTAGTATGCCATCTGTAATATAATTAGCATCCTTTCTTGATTCTGCAGGTCTTGGGTAGAGCTGGGAGGTTGTGGGATTTACACTGCAGTTGCAGTTTTGGTTTTTTAAATAAAAACAAGAGGCCCCAAGGGGCCTCAATCGCTCACCGGCCAAAGTGGTTCAATGAAGTATTTGGGGTCCCATTCAGTTAGACATGGTTCATCAACACTACAAAGGAATGAAGTCATGAGGGGCAAATTTTATGAAAAAACACGAAGGAATGGATTTGAACAAACATGACCCTAACATGCCCCCCTGCTACCCCCACCCCACCCCTGCCCATAGAGCCCAAATATTAAGCCAAGGACTCAAATGGAACAAACTTTAATCTGATCCCCCTTGAGATGTCATATACCAAAAAGGAAAGAATTCTGACTGGTGGATATGAAGAATGGTTTTAAAGAAATCACCTCACATTGCACTAAGTTAAACTTTGGGCTCAAATTGGGAGCCAAAATATTAACACAGGGTCCCGATTTGAACAAACTTGAATCTGACCCACATAGAGATGTTGTATACCAGATATGAAAGGATTCTGACTGGTGGATCTGAAGAAGAAGATTTTAAAAGAAATTCCCTCATATTGCACTTAGTTAAAATTCAGGCTCCCATAGGTAGCCCAAATTAATAACCCAGGGACCAGCTTTGAACAAACTTGAGTCTTACCCTCCAAGAGATGTTGTATACCAAATATGAAAGGATTCTGGCTGGTGGATCTGAAGAAGATTTTTAAAGAAAGTCCCTTATATTGTACTAAGTTGAAATTTCGGCTCCCATATAGAGCCCAAATATAAACCCAGGGACTAGGATTGAACAAACTTGAATCTAACCCTCCTAGAGATGTTGTATACCAAATATGAAAGCATTCTGACTACAGGGTCTCAAGAAAAAGATTTTACAAGCAAGTCGGAACAGGACCCAACATTTTCAGGCTATAAAAAAAAAATTCTGTCTCAAAATTGAACAAAATGCATAAAAATCCGCCCAAAAGTCTGAATTTTGGTCCAAAATTTCAGAGTCTGAACCTGACCCAAAATAAAAATTTTTTTTTCATCTCAAAATTGAACAAAACGCATCAAAAATGAAAAATTCAGAATTTTGGTTCAAAATGTCGGAATCTGAACCGTTCCCAAAATTTTCAGGCTAAACATTGGGGAGGGGGGGGGGGGGGGGGGGGGGGGGGGGGGTTGGTTTCGTCTGAAAATTGAAGAAAATGCATTAATGCATTTCTTTCTTTTTTTTTTAGAATTTTGGTAAAAAAAAAAAAAAATTGCGAACCAGACCAAAAATTTTCAACCCAGGGACCCGATTTGAACAAACTTGAATCTGACCCCTCCTAGAAATGATGTATACCAAATGCTAAAGGATTCTGACTGGTGGATCTGAAGAAGAAGATTTTTAAAGAATATTCCATGTATTGCACAAAGTTAAAATTTGGGCTCTCATAGGGAGCCCAAATATTAACACAGTGACTAGATTTGAACAAACTTGAATCTGACCCCCCGCCCCTATAGATGATGTTGTGTACCAAACATGAAAGGATTCTGACTGGTGGATCTGAAGAAGAAGATTTTTAAAGAAATTTCCTCAAATTGCACCAAGTTAAACTTTGGGCTCCAATAGAGAGCCCAAATACTAACTCAGGGACCCGGTTTGAACAAACTTGAATCTGACCCCACTAGAGATGTTGTATACTAAATATGAAAGCATTCTGACTGGTGGATCTGAAGAAAATTTTTTAAGAAATTTACTCAAATTTCACCAAGTTAAACTTTGGGCTCCAATAGAGAGCCCAAATCTTAACCCAGGAACTTGATTTGAACAAACTTGAATCTGACCCCCCTACAGATGTTGTATAACAAACATGAAAAGATTCTTGACTGGTGGATCTGAAGACGTTTTTTTTTAATTTTTGAAAAAAATTATGGGTGCTATCAGAGTTAAGCCCCTTCTGGTGCCCCCTGTGGGCGCGGCAAGTGTACAAAATTGAATTGACATATGATAAGGAACATGCGCACCAAATTTGGTTCAATCTGGTCCAGTTGTTTGTGAGGAGAAGTTGATAATGTAATGTTCACGACAGATGATGACGGAAGGCAAGTGATAAGTTAATCTCCCTTCGGCGAGCTAAAAATCTTGGTTGTGGTTGAGGTTTTGGTTGTCCGTGAGCATATAGAAACCATCCATATAAACAGGTCTATCAGATCGGCCCTAACTTCTAAGAAAGCATCTTCTGTCAATTGTATCAGAATATATATATGAATAAATTATAACATATCTATGCCTGTAATGTTGTAAAATGTTAGGCAAGAAAAAAAACCCCAAACAAACCAGCCATGTTTAGGGTAACCCAACTTACCCTAAAATTTATACCGACCCTAAACATTTTATCAAGTAAAAGTCGCTCATTTAGGTGATTGTAACCCTAAATTTCCATCCGACTTCAACTTTGAATTTGAAACCGATTTTGGAGTTCAAACTTTCAAAATTATGTGAAGAAATAAATATATATCGGACAGTATAAATGAAGAGCAAGTAGCAAGTTCTTGTTCAGCAAATGAGAACGAATTGATGAACTGATGAACAGTTTACAATGATCCACTGTTGGTGTTGACAGGTCATGGATATTAATGAAATCGTGTTGAGTTTTGAATGTCGATACTAAAATCTTGGCTGTCTTCAGTGTCTTGAAAAAGTCATTGGTGCAAGTATTGTGTACAACAGTTTTGTTTTTTTAATCCCATTCAAACATATACAAAGAAATGATTGACAATGGCCAGCAAATGCATATATATGCATTTAAGTGAAGTACATGGTCATTTTGGTAATTCAATATTTGTTTTATTTCCGTCAGAACATTGCTGAAATTTTCAAACCGAATTTGCTGCAATGCAGTTATGTTTATTGAAGCATGGTTGCAATTTCCGGTAGTCTTACACTACCGATCCCGACCCGTGGTTGCGGTTAACCTCCCAACTCTTGTCTTGGGAAATTGAAAAAGAGAAGTTCTTGCTGATTTTCAATGAGATACCGTGTTTAGAGTCAAGTGATTAGGCCCCACAAAGAAAATCTTCTGTTTCTCAAGCTATTTTTAGTAAAATTGCATGTGGGCAGACAATTTTTTATTTTATTTTTTATTTTTGTAATTATTTCTTTCCCATCAAAAGTCCATGTTCTTGGTTTGTTTTCTGTTTTCGGCCTCATAATCAACAGAATAACATGGGTGGTAGTGTATTTTTTCCCTTGAGTGCAAGAAGGCTTAAAGCATTGCAAAGCCTTGTTGCACTCAAGAGACAAAGTTATCAATTTTATTAACTTGGGTAGAAGATCAGACATTTATTTAATTATTTATTAAGGTTTAACAACACTTTAACAGCCAAGGTCATATCGTGTTGGTGACAGTTTTACAGGTGGAGGAAGCTGGTGTAAACGGAGAGAACCACCGAGCAATGACGAGCAGCTGACAGCTCCCCAACGTCGTAACTCCACATTGCAGCACAGCAGGCAGGGTTGGTTAAAGATATGCGCACTATCGTCGTGCAGTACACCTTCGTACATGGCATCATCATGCCACCATGTGGACAATCAGGGTTAAGTGCCTTGCCCATGGAAACAACCCAGGAGTCCGAATCGATCGCTCAGACAGTCACCCATCCAAAGACTAACCAGGCTCGATGTTGCTTAACTTCGGTGATCTGACAAGAACCGGTGAATGCAATGCCACCATGACCCAAACTATCAGACATAAACCAGCATAAACCATTTTATTTTTTTTTTTGCATTGGTTATAAAAAGAGACCATGCAGCAGCCAAATGGACCATGTGGTAGGGCGTGAGAAACCGATTTTTAACATTTTTAAGCCTTAACACAAATACTTTCCATTTTTTTTTTATTCAAAACAGAGTTTATGACCAAGCAATGGAACAAGCTTACCAAGCTCATTCCAATGAGAGGCCATAAGCCATGGAGTGGAGGTAAATATTGAAAAAGTAGTATTACAACAATTTAAATTGCAACTTTGGGGAATAATTTTGGGAATAATCACAACCCAGTGCTTCATTAATTAAAATTTTGTTGGTGACGATTTTTATTATCTGGTAAATGCATGCATGGACATCACTGCCAATGCATGGATTACGACTAGTCCACGGCAACTGGACTGTATCAATCTTCTGTTTGTTTCATTTATATTTTTGAACAAAAAAATCTCCTTTATTTGCCTTTCTGAAGGTGATCTGGTCTGCCTCACAATACCTACAGTTAAAACTAGAAGTCCTGTCATGAATAGTGCGCTTATCTAGGCTTAATTGCGCGTTGGAATTGCACGCAGTTGCCATATCGAATGGCATCCAAAGCACGGCAGGTTCTCCTGGTTACTCATAGCAAACACATGCAATGTTTCTGCCAATGGACCTCCGGGTTACCCGGAGGTCCATTGGCTGAAACATTGCTTGTGCACAGGCCATATGTACAGAATTTGATAACTTTACTTGGGCCATAACGCATACATTAACGCACATATCAAAGTGCTATTTGTGCGCATTTCATGACAGCACTTCTAGTTTTAACTGTACTGGGTCCTATGTCAGTAATCATCATGTCATGATGCAAGGCTGTCACTGATAACTCCAACAGAGAACTGATAACACTGATAATCATGAAGTGACAATAATTCAAATGACTGGGTGCAAAGTCCACCTTGGGTGAAGAGTATATTGCAGCCTAGGCAAGTGACTGAATTGGGGAGGCGTGTTTGAGAAGATGCAAGTGATCTCAAGCTCGACACTGCCAAACCACATAAAAGGACTAGGAAGCAATCAGAGCACATTTATAGAAGAACAGAATGAGGGAAAAGCTGAAATGAGAAACATAAAATGTACAAGAAGCAAAATGACATGCATTGGAAGAATCAGTGGATCAGACACAGGATTGGTAAATGGTGGGGTCGGTTGGTGGTTAGGAGAAGAATTTTATACAGTACATTAACCCTTTAACCCAACGTAATGGCAAAAAAACAGCCAACACTATTCACAAAAATCACGATTTATTTTTCATTGTTTTTTCAATTTTTTGTCCCCAAAACATAGTGTATGACCTTGTTGAGCTCATTCCAAAGAGAGGTCATAAGATATGTTTTTGAGACAAAAAAATGAAAAAAATTAGTTATTCAAGAATTTCATTTGCAAGTGTTGTCTGCCTTTCATGTTAGGTAAAGGGTTAACTGAACAGCTTGCCAAACACAGAAAAAAATGAGCTTGCAAAGTGGGTCCTGGGAATAAAAACACTGTGTATGTCTGGTCATCATATTTGGTTATGTCTCCTTGTAGTTTTTTTCTGGAAATTGACATCGTGTGTTTCGACACTGTTAATGTGTGTTTGCAAAGTTATCAAGTAGGTAAAGGAATGCAACCAGCAAGAACAGAAGATATTTTATCTGTCTGGTTGGTTACATCTCCCAAACAAATTTCTTGTATATATGGTTATGTGGGATACCTCAACTCTTTGCAAGCTTTAAATAACTTGCAAAGTGTTGGCCAATAGTATTCATTTCAATAAATATCCAGGATTACATGTCACAACTTATATCTATGAATGCTCATTCAGCATTAAAGTTACAAATGGTACAACCATGACCCTGTCTTCTGGACAGGGACCAGCCGTGAGGGCGACTAGGGCGATTAAGTCGCCCTTCTAAGCCCAAAGTCGCCTAGAAAAATAGTCGGGGCGATTACAAGTCGCCCTCTAAAAATTGGCCAAAATGAGAAAAGGCTGAACTGAGTGATGGCTGATGCGAGGTTTACATGAAAACGAGTATTTTCAAAAATCGAATGTGCTCGAGTGTGATAAATGGGCATTTTAATTCGCCAAATAAACGTCCATTTATTTGAAATCACACAACAAGCAATTGTCCATTGTCGCTTTCGGCGGATTTTTTTATTTCTATTTTGTTGCGTTCCAGTCGGAGCTTCAAGTGTCGAAACGAAAATAGGTGACTTACGCGACTCCGTGAAAGTAGGTTACGTCGCTTAGGATGCCGAAAATGTATACACAACGGACGAATTTTATAACACATTATTTTCATTTCAATTTGCTGACGACTGTTAACTGTTGGGCTGTCTATTCCCAGAAAAACACGAATGGAATTGAAACACATGAAAGAAAGCTTTAGTGATGTCAAGAAAAGCTTTGTACAGGACACAAGTGTGCATGTGGACGATCTTGAAAAAGGGTCCTCCTAAACATCGGAATGACATGAAATGACGCGGAATGACACCGGAATGCCATAAAAATCATGCGGAGTGACATTTCTTTTACAAAATACTCGACCCCAGAATGTATTTTGTTTATTAACTAACAAAGTAACTCCCAAGCAACCTTCTTACATCTGGTCCTGTTCACACTTTCAGACTTAGGAAATTATTAGCTTAGTAGACTTTGTTGAAAGGCAACCACAGGAGGGTGATGGGGGATTGGCACAAAGAAGAGGTGAGGGGTCATGAAGGAGAAGGTAGCAGTGGGGGATTTTCAGTCAATAATTACATTGTGATTTTTTAACCTGGCACAGATGCATCATAGACAACTGGACCTGGATTATTTGTATGTTAATGGAGGACCATAAATTGAAAATATGAAGGGGCGGCGGGGGTGGTACATGAATATTCTTAACTTTTCCCACTTGCCTATGAAGTCTCCCTACATGACTCTGCAGTCTCCCTATTTTTTCTGGAGGGAGACTTGAAGTCTCCCTAAAATTCCCCCCTAGGCTGGTCCCTAATTCTGGAGTGACTTTATTTTATTTTTTTAGTAGTATTATTTTTAAATCTAAGTTTGCTGACAGTGCCAATAAAGCAATGGCATTCGTCCTGATTTATGAAGTCTGAAGGTCTGACTAGCATGTATGGCTGTAGAGGCTGAAGGTCTAATCAGCATGTACGATAGCAGAGACTAGCAGGAAATTGCTAAGGATATTGCTGCTGTTCAATTAGCTCATTAACCCTTCGATACTTTTGTACATCTTATCATGTACGAAATCAAACAGCGCATTGATACTTTTGTACGTCTTATCACGCATGATATCAAAAAGCGTGTTGATAATTTGAGGTAATTTGTTTTGTTATTATATTTCGATTTTTTAAAGTTTTTACCTCAATTCCTATTTTCTCCCGAATGATGCTCAGCGACAACCGTTGAGCCAAATGTTATCGTAGCTTAAAATACTAACATAATCCTGCTGTCAAGACTTCTTAACTGGTTGAGTGCTAGAAGCCACAATTAGGGCTTTCAAAAATGAGGATACCAGAGCAAAAGCAACACTTTCCTTGCTTATATTTCATATTCAGTCAAACACAAATAATACATGTGAATGATACGATACTATTACTAGTACTAGTACTACTGATACTAGAACAACCCTCAATTTTAGTTATATAAATTTGTTTTATTACAAATTATTGGAGAGTGCCTGTGAGAACTCTCCAATAATTTGTAATAAAACACGATTGAATAACAAATTCAGACCACCAAAAATAACTAGCCCTCAACCAGATAATCACTAATGTGAAAAATATCTTGTTATTTGTACTTTCTGACGTTCGACGTCACATTTTGAAAAACGTTGAAGAAACTGAATACCCAGTGAAGTTTGAACGTCGGGATAATTAAAGTCTCAAAGGGTTAATACAATTTCATAGATTTAGAAAATTTTGGGTCCAGTATGGATATAATGATAGGTGAAGGGTTAAACAACAAGAGGCCCCAGGGGGCCTGAGGGCACTCACCTGACATGGTAGTCTAAATATCAAACCAGGGACTTGACTTGAATAAGCTGCATACGCCCCTCCTAAGAAAAGCATATACCAACTAGATGAAGCGATTGTGCCCACACAATACACAGGATTTTCCTTCTATTTTCAGTTCCTGCACTTTAACGTCCCAAAATTGAGATAAACACATAAAAAACAGATTTTTTTCCCAAACAAAATACTTTCAGCCTAAATTTTTTTCTTCTTCTTAAAACGCATAAAAAACGCTAAAACTAATTTCCGGATTTTGGTCCAAAATTTTCTAAGTCCCACCCGGACCCCAAATTTTTGGTGTAAAAAAAAAATGGTTTTTTTTGTCTTAAAATTGACAGAAATGCATAAAAAACAAAAAATTATGGATTTTGGTCCAAAATTTTCGAAGTCCCACCCGGACCCCAAATATTCAGGGTAAAAAAAAAATTTTTTTTTTTATCTTAAAACTGACCGAAATGCATGAAAAACAAAAATAAAAATTTCAGGATTTTGGTCCAAAATTTTCGAAGTCCCACCCAGACCCCAAATTTTCAGGGGAAAACAAAAAAAATTTTTTTTGTCGTAAAATTGACAGAAATGACCCAAAATTTTCAGTGTAAAAAAAAAAAAAATTTCTTTTTGTCTTAGAATTGACAGAAACGCATAAAAAACACCAAAAAAATTTTTACGGATTTTGGTCCAAAAGTTTTTAAGTCCCAACGGACCCCAAATTTTCAGGGTGAAAAAAAAAAAAAAAAATTGTTTTGCCTTAAAATTGAAAGAAACGCATAAAAAACAAAAAAACAAAAATTCCAGATTTTGGTCCCAAATTTTCTAAGTCCCACCGGGACCCCAAATTTTCAGGGTAAAAAAAAAATTATTTTTTTTTTGTCTTAAAATTGACAGAAATCTATAAAAAAAAAAACCCAAAAAATTTCCAGATTTTGGTCCAAAATTTTCTAAGTCCCACCCGGACCGCAAATTTTCAGAGGAAAAATTTTTTTTTTTTTTTGTCTTAAAATTGACCGAAATGCATAAAAAACAAAAAAAAAAAAAATTTTTCCGATTTTGGTCCAAAATTTTCTAAGTCCCACCCACACCCCAAATTTTCAGGGGAAAAAAATTTTTTTTTTTTTTTTTTGTCTTAAAATTGACCAAAATGCAGAAAAAACAAAAAAAAAAATTTTTCCGATTTTGGTCTAAAATTTTCTAAGTCCCACCCGCACCCCAAATTTTCAGGGGAAAAAAAAAAATTTTTTTTTTTTTTTTGTCTTAAAATTGACCGAAAAGCAGAAAAAACAAAAAAAAAAATTTTTTCTGATTTTGGTCCAAAATTTTCTAAGTCCCACCCGCACCCCAAATTTTCAGGGGAAAAAAATTTTTTTTTTTTTTTTTTTTGTCTTAAAATTTACAGAAATGCATAAAAAACACAAAAAAAACTAGAGAATTGTAATTTGTTGGACAAATTACGGGCTTTCCCAACTTTTTAATGTGAAAAGGCAAACTGTATTGTACACAAAACTATCGATCAGTTTTGAAAACAGAAAATTTAGTGGAAATCAAAGTTTTTGTGATGCTACTAGTTTTTATGCAGCCAAAACAGATATTTGAGATACAGCAGGACACCAAAACATTTAACACAAAATGTGCTCTTCAATAATTACAGAATATTTTCATAGAAAGCAAAACAAGCGATGTCCTTTCTGCTTTGAAAAAAATAAGTACAGATGAATTATGGGCGTACAGGCCGGGGTTTCATGGAGGACTGTGCCCCAACCCACTCCTGAGTCAGGAAGGAGCCAATTTTTCAGCCAATATGCCAGAAAATTTCGGACAATTTAGTTGCCAGAAATGACCGCAAAACATTTTGGTTTTCCACGCAAAATGTTGTTTTCCTATCTCATCACTTAGAAGTTGTAAGTAAACTGACTATTACACTGAACAAGTTGATTCAGTGGAACCATATCCACGTTAATATTATTCATTTATAATCACACAAGTACATATAAAGAGTTCTATTACTACATATTACGGGAGCGCGGTGGCTCAGAAGGTAGGGATGATTGTTGCAATCCAAGAAGTCCTCGGTTCGAATCCCGCCTGTGGCAACCACATTGTGTCCTTGAGCAAGACACTTCATCCCAATTTAATTTCCCACGTGACAGGGGGGGGGGGGGGGGGGGGGGGGGGGGGGGTATGATGGCGATGTGTACTAAGGGTACTTTGAGGGTGCACTTGTCTTCAACTAATGCTAACCCTCCTTTTGTGGAGTTCCTATGCAATGAATACCTGGACTTGAATAAATACCTATATTATGGTCATGATATAGCTGTATATGCTGAAAGTGACCTTAAATATCAATAATTAATTTATTCTCTATCATTCTATCTGTTTGTGAATGTGTGGGATTTGTCAACAAACGAGGGTAAGCTTCCTACTCCATCCTACTCCATGATTTCACAATTTTTCCAACATATCTGTTTCAGATTCAATGAAATACATGTAATATCAGTTACTGTCACAAACAAATTAGTTGTTTATTTGATGTGGTTTAAACCATCTAGAGGGCTAGTATACACAGTGATGGGTACAGTTCAAGTCAAAATGAGTTGATTAAAGGGATGTTGAGCAGCTTGTTAATATTTCTTGCATTACATTACTACTTGCTATTTACTGACAGAAGGATTTCACAGAGGGTTTCCCTGACGGAATTTATTTATTGGTGTTTACGGTCACATACTTATCCACAATGACTAATCGTGACCGTGACAGTTTTACGGGTGGGGGAAGTTGGAGGACTCAGAGAGAACCACCGAGCATCGACGAGCAACTGACACCTCAACATTCTAATTATGTTCAAGCTCCGCTGAAGCTGGGTACCAGCGGTTGAAGACATGTGTATCATTGACATGCAGAACGCCTTAGTACATGGCATCATCGTGCCCCCATGTTGACAACCGGGATAAAGTGCCTTGCCCAAGGACATTACGTGGGTCGTTCCAGACATGGATCAAACTCGGGACCTCTATCATAGAAGTCAAACAGTCTATCACTGAGAAAATGTGCTTTCTTTCCTGGCGGTATTCATATTTGTACGGCCAAATAGGTGTTGGATAACACGGAACACCAAAACATATAACACAAAATTTATTCCCCATTGATTTTTGAAAGCAGTTATGGAAAGCTCAAAGAGCTCGTTCCTTTTTGTTTTTGGACAAGTGAGTATTCACTCAGTCATTTTTTGCAGACAGTGCTATTTTTAAGTGACCAAAGCACGTTTCATTAAGTCCCAGAACATAACTAAAGCCGGGTTTATTGATTAAACATCTCTGCATATTGCAAAGCAAAGTGTCTCAAATTAACCCATTCCAAAATGATACTAGAGAGTAATCAAAGTTGGATAATTTAGATATTTCCAAATGATACTCTTATTCTCGCTCTCATTGTGCTTGAGGGTTAAATCTGAGACTGAAAAGATATACCAATCTTACTCAGGGAAGGTGAGTACAGAAAAGTACGAAATTAATCAGAAAATGAATTTTGTCTGACAGTACTAATATTTGTACGAGCAAAACTGTTACTGGATTTATTTATTTATTTATTTATTTATTTATTTATTTATTTATTTATTTATTTATTTATTAGGGTTTAACGACACATTAACAGCCAAGGTCATATTATGTCGGTGACAGTTGTATGGGTGGCGCAAGCCGGAGTACCCAGAGCAGCTGCCAGCTCCCCAACATAGTGCCTCCGCACTGTAGCACAGGCAGGGTTAGATTAGTTGAAGACATGCGCAAAATCGACGTGCAGTATGCCTTAGTACACGGCGTCCAGACCAGTGAAGGCAGATGCACGAAATCTTCAGAAGTTGTTCTACTATCCCTGCTCGACAGAATAGTATCTTTGTCGAGTGGTGTGAGCGCGTGGGAACAACGTGGATCGCATGGAAACTGCGGGGACGATTCATCCCTACTCTATTCCCAATGCAATGCCGTTTCCATTCACTATTTACCTATCACCGGTCGAGTTTGGCATTATTTCTGTCTATTTGATGAACTGTCCAGCTTTAAGTATTCACACATTCATATGGGACAGAAAGTTTCGAGTTAAACTGCTTATTTTAGACCGTCCCGGCAGAAACTGACAACTCGATCCGGTGGAGAAAAAGCCGTCATCTGGCTACTTTAACATTCAAATTGAAAACTTACAATGTCGAATATACTCCAATTATGTCCCGACCATGCAAGACAGCAACTTGAAATTCTCAGAATGTTTTCTACTGTCCCTGCCCGACAGTTTAGTATCTTTGTCAAGTGCCGCGCGTGGAAATACCGTGGATCAGGTGGAAACCGAGGGCACGATTCGTCCCTCCTTTGTTCTCAATTCAACGACTTTTCCATTCATTAGTTACCTGTCACCGGTTGAGTTAGGCATTATATCTGTCTATTTGATAAACTTTTCAACCTTGACTATTTGCGGCTTCATGTAGCACCACCGAAAGGCCACTGCACGGTTATCAATATATTCAGGGATTGATTTTACGAAAATAACAATTATTCCGACTATATCCACATGGGAACTCCTAAATATTCCAAGGGTTAAACTATTGATAATAACGTATAAAACAGAAGTTGTCATGCTATGCTTGCTGCATGCAGGCATAGAAAACATTCAGTGCTCAGTGAATTAGGAATGGAGTAAATTGTCACTTAAACCTTCGGAATTCTGAAAAAATGAGAATTTTTTTTTGACGGCACCAATTTTTATGCATTTGAGACAGGGATGGAGTTAAACTTTACAGCAACCTTTTAACAGAAACTATTCTTGGAATTGAACTGTGAATCCGAATTTCGAAAGCATTTTTGGATATTCTATTCCAAACTACCACTGCATGCTTATCAATATTCAGTGATTTTATGAAAATATCAATTATTCCGACCGTACCCATATGGGCAGTGTCGAATCTGCCAACGGTTAAACTTTTAATAATGACATATAAAACAAAAGTTGTCATACTATGACTGCTGCATACAGCCCTAGAAAACGTTCAGCGCTCGATCAATTAGGAATGGAGTACATCGTCACTTAAACTTACCAAATTCTGAAAAACAATAGTTTTTGGGGACTGCACCTATCTTTATGCAAACAGAACGAGCATAGGGTTAAACTTTACAACTAGACTTACAACAGCAAATATGCTCGGTAGGCAATTGTAAATACGAACATGTAAATCATTTTTCGATATTCCTTTCGAAAATGGAAGAAAAGTGAGCTCCAAATTAGCCAATTTTGTGAAGAATTTTAGGGCACTCAAATTCAAGGCCAGAAAACTAGGTGAAGGTTAAATCTTTGAATAAAATATATAACAGCAAATTTTTTTTGTCTAAAGGCCCAATCCTCTCATGGAAAAGCTTTTGAGACAATATGGCTCCAGTGCTGAGAAAGTGCATGTAAACGTTGGCGAAAATAACAATTATTCCGACAGTACCCTTATGGGAAGTCTCAAATCTGCCAAGGGTTAAACTTTTAATAATAACATATAGAACAAAATTTGTCATACTTTGACTGCTGCAAGCAGCTATAGAAAACAATTCAGAGCTCAAGCAATTAATGAAAGAGTCAATGACTCTGTAGCTCAACTTGGATATGACAGGAATTAGTACTTGCTGTGACCAAGACAACTGAATAATGAATATGACAGGAATTAGTATTTGTTTTAGTCAGGTATCTTAGGACCAAAAATACCCTTTTCATTTACTCGGCGGACAAAAGCACCAAATTTGACATATAGGTATTTTTCAAGGTGCTCTATCAGGAAAGGGTAAGCTCCAAAAATATTACTGCCTGGATCTTACCTTTTTTGGGGTAAAAACATTGAAAATCTATATAAAATGAGGGAAAATTGGAATCCGTACATTTCTGGAACCAAAATCCATCTCAGGTTAATTGAATGGTGTTTTATGTATCTCAGGTGGGTTGTTCAAGTAATGTGATGTGGACTTTTCCATATTCTGACAGTGAAGTGTCATTTTGGGGCATTTTCTACTATTTTTTGTTGATTTTCAGAGAAAATTGGAATCTGTGAAGAGAAGTGTTTATAATGTCTTTAGGGTGTTCTTATCGAACAATCCTGATAATAATTGATTGGAACTCATATTTTGAACCAGAAAAATGAAGAAAATATGCCAGTTGCACTGGAAACCAGATTCATGGCAACATGGCAGCTGATCGTCCAGTTGGGCTGGGTTTTGAGTATAAGCAAAATATTACTTATTCCAAAGAGTCCGATGGTGTGCACTCCAGTAAATTTGATTATCCCCACTTGCTGGATCCACTTGCATGATCTTCCTGGAATCACTCAACTGAGTGACGTCATGACATCATGACGTCAAAGTTGAAGGCAACTGTATTTCTAATATGGACCTGGGTGTTACAAGCTTTGCAAGATTGAGAGATATTAAGACTTAGCAGAAAGAAAAAAAAATTATGAAGAATATGACAAAAACTCCAAGACCAGACAAAAACTGGTGAGTATTCTGTATAATATTTTAAAAACATTAATGCCGCCCCTCCCCTATTAAAATAAAAGGAGTGTTCAAATTGATGTTAGTAAGATCCCATTGCAAAGATTAAATATCTTATGAGATGGATGAAGAAAAAGATTCCTACATTCCAAAATCCACGTTGCTTAGGTAAGTAAGACTGGAGTTCCGAAATGATGTTGCTGGTTGCAGTGGTTGGGGAATTCTGTCCAATTAATCAATATTTAGCCCACTATTCTTTATTTTTCATTTATCGAATTGAACTGCTCAGCAGCTGCAGGGGAAATGCTGCCCAATTTTTTTTTTTCATTAATTGAAGTGAACTGCCCAGCGGCTGCAGGGAAAATGCTGCCCAATTTTTATGAATGACTTATTAACTGAAATGAACTTTGAAGGGGAAATGCTGCCCCATATTTCTTTTTTTTTAATTAACTGGACTGACCTGCCCAGTGGCTGCAGGAGAAATGCTGCCCAATTTTTCTGAATAACTTATTAATTGAAATGAACTACCCAGCGGCTGCAGGGGGGGGGACGCTGCCCATTTTTTCTGAATGACTTAATTGAAATGAACTGCCCAGCGCCTTATTCACAGAGAAAGCCAGTTCACCTGCTATGATTCAACATGGAATGCATATAATGAAATCTGTGACTGAGTTTCTCAATCCGGGACAGGTTCCAGTTATAGCTTGTGATTGTCCCATCTTTGCCATTAGTAAATATATTCAGTGGTCTCATCCTGAGGAGTTAGGTGAAGATAAAATGGTGATATTGTTTGGAGGTCTCCATCTAGAAAAGGGGTTATGGAATGTGCTGGGTGATTTACTTGAACTATCAGGGTGGACAGAACTGTTAACAGAAGCTAAAATTGCTACTAGTGGTACTGCTGAATCTTTTCTATCTGCATCACATATCACAAGAACTCGACATGCCCATCAGATCACAGTTGCTGCATTATCGAATCTTCAAAACGAAGCCTTCTCAAAACAGGACGTGCATTCAAACTTTGATACTTGGAGGCGAAATATGATGTCAGTCAGTCCAACTTTCCAGTTCTGGGATTTGATCCTGAACACAGAAGTTTTAATCCTCACTTTAATTCGCACACACAGAGAGAACAACTTTGATCTCTACATCCAATGCATGGATCAACTTGTGTATTTGTTTTTCGCAATGGATCACCAGAATTTCAGTCGCTGGATCAGCGTGCACATTCGTGATATGAAATCACTGCCATCAACCCTAAAGGAACAAATTTCGGAACATTGGGTAGTCCTGAAGACCACAAATAGGTTTTCCATGATTCCCATCGATCAGACACATGAACAGGAAAATAAGAAGTTGAAAGATAAGGGTGGTGCCATAGAATTGACGGGTGATGTAAAATGCTTACAAAGATGGGCAAAAGTTGGAGCCGAGAAAGTTAGACTCATTGGAGAGTTTGATTATCAATATCTCCCAGATGATATGCATGAAGATTTGAATTACAGGCATCATGAAGAAGTCCACTCCATGCAAAATCTGTTCTATTCCCAAATGAGAGAATTGACTGATGTCGTCAAATCTTATGCGAACCCATTTCAGGAGAACAATGACAATTTAATTGTTATCACTACAGGAGTTTGTATGGCAGTGAGTGCCATCGTAGCTGTCAGGAATATTGAATTGATCAGAAAACAACAACATAGCAACTTTGTGCAACAGGTTATTATCGAGAGGAATGTCCCAATTGATGAACCGATAAAGAGAAATTCTCTGCACATTTGGAAATCACCAAAGCCTAGATCTAATAAGCAACAGTCTACTTTATCTGCTGTTCGGGAGGATGCCAGTTTATTTGGAAGACTTTATATATCCAACCTCAGTCGTGATGTAGATCAACAGGTCTTGTTCGACCATGAAAATCACCCGTATCCACCTGCTATTTCTGAGTTTGGTGATCTTCGTAAGGGACAGAAATCAAAATTACTGGAAAAATTCTCCATTGCAGAAGATAGAGATGTCTCAGAAATAATCAACAATAAAATATTTGATGGATCGGTACTTGTCCACACCCTTTTACCATCTTCATGCCTAACTTTTGAAGATTACATTTTGAAAGTTCTTCTGAAGTTTCTACAGAAAGAATTCATCAATACCAAGCGGGTTGATGTAGTATGGGACAGATACAATCCTCTGAGCATAAAACACTCAGCTAGAGAAAGCAGAGGAAAAGGTTTCAGAATGAAAGTATCACCGAAAACTAAATTGCCTTCCAAATGGCGAGATTTTTTGAGAGACTCTCATAACAAAGAAGAACTGTTTGTCATGATAGCAGACATTCTGTCCGAGAAAAGCATCCCTGTGGAGACTGACCTATATATGACCAGGGGTCCAGCTGTTATAAGTGCTGGGAAAGGCAGCGGGATGTGCAATTCCAATCAGGAGGAGGCAGACACAAGGATAATGCTCCATATAATCCATGCTCTTGAAGAGGGAGCTCACAAAATTGTTATTAAAAACGGTGGATACAGATATTGTGATTATATTAGTGGCCAAATTCTTCGATCTTATTCAGAGGTTCTCTAACATGGAACTTTTGATTGCATTTGGAAGTGGCAAGAATTTCTGTTATTATGATGTGAATGTAATAGCCATGAGCTTTGGGGAAGAAATTGCGAGGGGCTTGCTAATGTTCCATGCATTCACTGGATGTGACTCGACGTCTTTTTTTTTAAAAAAAAGGTAAACTATTAGCATGGGGAACATGGGAGTCATATAGCGAGGTTACTGAAACTTTCCGTTTCTTTGCTGACAATCCGTTTGCCGATTTGGATGCTGGTAACTTTGATATGTTGCAGAAGTTCATTGTTCTCATGTACGATAGAGCAAGTTCCACAACCAAAGTCAATCAGGCAAGACAAAATCTTTTTGCTCTCAAAGGTTGTAAGCTGGACAGCATTCCCCCAACGGAAGACGCACTCCGAGAGCATTCATACCGAGCAATTTACCAAACTGGAATATGGGCCAGTTGTTTGGATCCTAATCCGGACATCCCATCACCCACAGCATTCGGTTGGTCAGTAGAAGACAATAATTTGAAACCGAGATGGATGCGCCAACCAGAGGTTTCTAAGGTGGCTCGTGAATTAATTAAATGCGGATGTACATCAGGCAGTTGCTCCAAAAAGTGCACATGTCACAAGGCAGGACTGAAGTGCACCAGACTGTGCAGCTGCAATTGTGAGAAATAAAACTCTTAAAGGTGTGTTACTAATGAGGTTCCTCAGAATATCGGAAATATTGAATATTACTAAAACATTTCATCAATAGATATTGGCAAACTATGGCCTACTCTCACTAATGATTTTTGTGTTAACAATATTGCAAGCCAGGTGTGAGCATTTTCCGATGAATCTGTGCAATCCTTAAAATTCCTATTTCCATTAATTTCATTTCAAAATTAGAATGATTTCACCCCGAAAAGTATATTCTAGACGATATGATCATCAGATCTCAACTTCTCATTAATCGGTATCCTGAAAGTTGATTTTATGTCAAGTTTGAAATATTTCAAGTATATATTTTCATTATTGCAGGCAAATTACAATTTTCACTGATTTTGACTGCAAATTTATAATATTCCACCCCAAAACAGAAGCTTCAGCTCACATATCTTTTGGGGTCACATTGTTGACAATATTCATCTCCAGATATGTTTATGTGCTCAATGTGAAAATTTCTGATACATACTTTGATAATTAGAACCAGATTCCAGTTTTCACTGATTTTCTTTTCGAATTTGTATGATTTCACCCAAAATTCCGGTTCAAGCCAAGGGATCTACTAGGAGTTAATATGTTACCCATCAGTACCTCCATAGATATCTGCATGCCAGATTTGTATGGTTTTCCATTCATAGATTCTTATTTATGGCCAAATTCCCATTTTCACTCATTTTAAATCAGATTTTGGATGATTTCACCCAAAAAACACCCCTCCTTGTTGATGAGTTCAGTAGGCTACCTCCTCTCTCCGACAAGTACCCTTAAATATGACTATATACAAAATTTATAACATTTTCAGTGAACAAATTTTTATTGAGAGCCAAAATCCAATTTTCTCTCATTTTAGTTTCAAATTCTGATGATTTCACCCAAAAAAGTAGGTTCCAGTTCGAGATTAAATTGGAGCTTAGCCTTTCATTGATCAGTGCCCCAAAATAGTGCACTGTGCCAAGTTTGGTGCTTTTGTCCGCCGAGTAAATATTTTGGCCCTTAAATACCTGACTATTTTGGCCCAGTCAACAATAATTAAAGAATTACAAGGTGACTGTAATGGACTACAGATTAAGACCAATCATTGTAGATTATTATTTTTGTGTGGAAATTTTCAGTCCCAAACAAAATATTTTCAGACTAAAATTTTTTCTTCTTCTTCTTAAAATTGACCAAAATGCATCAAAACACAAAAAACTAATGTCCGGATTTTGGTCCAAAATTTTCCAAGTCCCACCCGGACCCCAAATTTTCAGTGTAAAAAAAATTTATTTTTTTTTGTCTTAAAATTGACCAAAACGCAAAAAAAAAACAAAAAACTAATTTCCGGATTTTGGTCCAAAATTTTCTAAGTCCCACCCGGACCCCTAATTTGCATAATTTATTCACGAGAAAAACTCTGTATTATATGTAATGTATCCCATGGTACTAAACATTCATACAAAAATTTATTCAAATCAGAGCTTTCATATGGAAGTTCTGTACAAAAAAAAAATTTCTGCATGGTCGGTACAAAATCTCTGCTGGCAGCCATCTTGAATTTCGGACTGCACCCAAAAACACTCGTTCTCATCCCACTTTCTTAACAAAGGTACCCAAGCAGTTTCGTAAAGATTGGTTCATAAATACGGTCTCTAGCCCGAGCCATAGCAGCTTGGCACTTACAGCTCTGAAAGTAACACTAAATAAATCAAAGTCAGTCTAATTTGCATAATTTACGCACGAGAAAAAAACCCGTATTATATGTGATGTATCCCATGGTACTAAACATTTATACAAAACTTTATTCAAATCAGAACTTTCATACAGAAGTTCTGTACAAAAAACTGATTTTTGCATCATCGGTACAAAATGGCCGCTGGCAGCCATCTTGAATTTCGGACCAGGGTCATAACAAAGGTACACAAGAAGTTTCGTAAAGATCGGTTCATAAATACGACCTCTAGCCCGAGCCATAGCCAATTGTTGACGTACGGACAGACGGACAGACGGACGACGGGCCATGACAATAGCTCAAATTTGACTTCGTCAAAGTTGAGCTAAAAATGGAGTAAATCGCCACCTAAAGTTACCAAATTCTGAAAAATTGGAGTTTTTTGGAAGGTACCTACTTTTTTATGCAACCAGAATGGGATAGGGTTAAACTTTACAACCAAACTTACAACAGCAAATATGCTCGGTAGTCAATTGTGAATACATACATGAAAAGTTTTGGAAATTAACCCTTTCCAAAATGATAGAAAAAAGCAACCAACGATGGCTAATTTTGGCATTTTCAAACGGTACTCTTATTCTCGCCCTCATTGTGCTTGAGGGTTAAATCTGAGATTAAGAAGTAAACAGCAACTTTCTTCCACAATCATTGTTGCATCTAGCCATATCAAAATAATTGTTACAACTGCCTTGTAATTAGAGAAATTTGCCCTTGAAGTTGGCGAAAATAACAATTATTCCGACAATACCCTTATGGGAAGTCTCAAATCTGCTAAGGGTTAAACTTTTAATAATAACATATAGAACAAGATTTGTCATACTTTGACTGATGCAAGCAGCTACAGAAAACATTCAGAGCTCAAGCAATTAAAAATGGAGTAAATCGCCACCTAAACTTACCAAATTCTGAAAAAATTGGAGTTTTTTTGGACGGTACCTACTTTTATGCAACCAAGAATGGGATAGAGTTAAACTTTACAACTAAACTTACAACAGCAAATATGGTCGGTAGTCAATTGTGAATACGTACATGAAAAGTGTTTGAAATTAACCCTTTCCAAAATGATAGAAAAAGCAACCAAAGTTGGCTAATTTTGGCATTTTCAAAAGGTACTCTTATCCTCGCCCTCATTGTGCTTGAGGGTTAAATCTGAGATTAAAAAGTATACAGTAACTTTATTCCGCAATCATTGTTGCATCTATCCAAACCAAAATAATTGTTACAACAACCTTGTTATTAGAGAAATTTGCCCTTGAAGTTGGTCAATTTTGAAGAAAAAATCTATATTCATGTCATTTTTGGCCAGTGGGGGTTAATGTTGAAAGATTTGAGTGGTGATTGTGGTGTATCATATTATGCTGTAAATGTGTGGAAAATTTGAGCGAAATAACTGTAAACAATTTTGAGACATTCGAAAAATGGTGAAATTTTGAAGGTTTTGGCAGAATATTTTGAAAATACGCGTTTTCACAGATATGACTATACCACATTTCACTAGATTTTATGACATTACATAAGTGTGCCAAATTTGGTCAAAATCGTACAACTTGTTTTCGAGCAGTTCAACAGACAAAATTCAGGGAGGAAAAAAAAAAAAAAAAAAAAATAGAGAAGAAAAATTTTGAAAAAGAAGAATAACAATAGTCTTTCCCAAACTGGGTTTGGGAAAGCCTAAAAATTTTCCGATTTCGGTCCAAACCGGACCCCAAATTTTCAGGGGAAAAATTTTTTTTTTTTTTTTTTTGTCTTAAAATTGACCGAAATGCAGAAAAAACAAAAAAAAAATTTTTTCCGATTTTGGTCCAAAATTTTCGAAGTCCCACCTGCACCCCAAATTTTCAGGGGGAATAAAAAAAATTCTTTTTTTGTTTTAAAATTGACCGAAAGGCAGAAAAAACAAAAAAAAATTTTTTCGGATTTTGGTCCAAAATTTCGAAGTCCGCAGCGGGACCCCAAATTTTCAGCCTAAATATGAACCCAGGGATTTGGCTTCAACAAACTTGAATCTCACCCCCCTAAGGATGCTGCATACCAAATATCAAAACATTCTTATTGCTAGATCTGAAGAAGATTTTTCAAAAATACTCCTCATACTGCACTAATTTAAACATTTGGGCTCCCATAGAGAGCCCAAATATAGATCCAGGCAATTGATTTCAATAAACATGTGAAACAATCTTCCAAAGAGGTTATATGTGAAATTTTAAAGCTTTTGGAGCAGTGGTTTCAGAGAAAAGTAGTCTTATGTTTTTCCCATTACCCACAGTGTTAAAAAATGCTGACTTAGCACTTTTTCAAAAGTCCCCAAAAAGTACCCCATGATAAAACCGATGGCAATTTTTTTTTATCATTCCATTCTGTTGGTCCTAAGGAAGCTTCACAACAAATAAACTTTAATTCTCAGTGCCATGTAGTTTTGGAGACATGGGCGTTTTCATTTTTTCTATTTTTAGCTCCTGTGGTTCCCACGGGGCTATGGGGAAAAAAA
The DNA here is from genome assembly GCA_031216915.1 of Pictodentalium vernedei. NCBI lineage: Eukaryota > Metazoa > Mollusca > Scaphopoda > Dentaliida > Dentaliidae > Pictodentalium > Pictodentalium vernedei. Next base: position 383,894,857 of record CM062296.1, read on the forward strand.
ATTCGGCATAATTTAGGTACTTATGACCCAATAAGCACTCATGTAAATTTTGGTTTAAATCGGCCTCGCGGTTTGGAAAATAGAAATTTGGTGCGGGGCCAAAATTTTTGCCCCTCCTTTAACATCGTCAAATATAGCCCCTCCAACTTCTCTTGAACAAACTTGAGTCTACACCTCAAAAGGAAGCTGCATACCAAATATCAAGTCTCTGCTATTGCTGGTTCTTGAGAAGAAGATTTTTTAAGAATTGGAGCATTTTTGCCCCATCCCTCTGCTCAATGTGAGCCGAAACCTAATTTTACAAAAAATCAAAGTCCGCATACATAACCCCTTCTCACATGAAATTTCATTAATATGCGGCCAGTGGTTTGGGAGAAAGAGCCCAAACACCACCTTCACGACGGACGCCGAACGACGGACAACAGATGACTGACGAAAAGTGATCAGAATAGCTCACCCTGACTTTCAGTCAGGTGAGCTAAAAATACACCAAGCACCTTAATGGAATGAAGTTATTTTCCTTTACAGTGCCATGGCCAATTTGACAAAGTCAAAATATCACGGTTGAATTTAGGAGATTTTTTTCCATCAGGTCATGATGCACAACAAGGTGACAAACAGTTCAAGTGGACTTTGAACAAGCCTCCACATTTGAAAAGTTTACTACAGCTGGGAAATGCCATTACCCAGTCATTCTAACTGTATTGGATTAACTTAAGGCCCCACAAAGAAGATCTTCTGTTTCTCGGCAACTTTTTTGTAAAATTACATGTGGGCAGGCATTTTCTATCTTTGTAATTATTTCTTTGCCATCAAAAGTTCATGTTCTTGGTTTGTTTTATGTTTTGGATCTCATAATCTACAGAATAGCATGAGTGGTGGTGTATTTCACCCCTTGAGTTCAAGAAGCCTTTGCAGTGCTTTAGCACTGTTGCACGCAAGGGACAAATTTATCAATTTATTAACTTGGGTAAAATATCAGACATAAATCATTTAATTTTTATATTTTTAAGTATGCACTGTTATAATAAGAGATAATGCAGCAGCCAAAAGGGCCATGCGAGAGGGCCTGAGAAAAAGATTTAAAATTTTTTTTGGCCCGAATCATCTGAGTTATGCACATACCAGTTACAACTCTTACAAGTTATATATGCGTTCTACACTGATAGCATCTCTACCAAAAACTGAAGCACTCTCAGGGAGATTCTCAAGGATCAGTGTTAGCTACAGGTATATTATGAAGTGAATAAAAAAGGCTTGAGTAACAAAAGCTCACAGCTGCAAAGGTACAAGTACACATATACACTTTTACCAAAATGAGACAAGCAGTTAACAAGGTCTTTCAATGACTTTTTCCAAGAAAGTTCAACTTTTAAGGGCGTGAAAAATCAGTTTTAAAATTCAGGCAATTTTAAGGACCTGTTTTAATTCAGTCCCAAGATAGATTCATTGACAGAAACTTTGCTAGAACCTCTTTTGTTTTTTTAAAGAATGAGTTTAAATTTTTATTTGGGTGGAAACTTGATTCTGCTTTCGTGGTAATCCACTCTCTATGTACTATAAGAAAGAATACCAGGGTCCATGAATGTACGAAAGGAAGAAAATCAATGACTTTTCACGAGCTTCACTGGAAAGTTTTCAGGACCTTTGTCTAAATTTGAGATGTTTGTATATACATTCCAGGTTATGCATGCATGCAAATAAATAACACAAGCTGATCCACTAAAACAGGTCTGTTATTCTGAGGAGGGTGAATGCCCACACATGATATCGCCGCCTGAACGGAAAATTCTGTGGGCAGTAATAACCTGCCTCACCATATATTGCATGGATGACTGAACATGTCATGATGCCCGGCTGAATATTGTGTACAGATATAATAGTTTTATATAATACATGATGGAAGTTATGCACATGTGAATGATACGATACTATTACAAGTACTACTAATACTAGAACTGCCCTCAATTATAGCTCTTCTTAGCTCAATTAAGGCAGTTCAAAAATAGACAGCCTGGGATTAATTAAGGAGGGTGGTTATGGGCCTTCTTCAATTCGGAAAATGACAGGCCTGCTGACACAAGCCCTCAGGCCACCAGTTTAATTGGTTAGGAATTTGAAGCAGTTATGGGTTATTTGTTTACCCAATTTCATGTGAGCTCATGGAAAAACATGCGCAAGCACATGAGAGAGCATGTGCATACCTCTGCGAAAGCATATGTGAGATTGTGGGGAGGCATGTGTGAGCTTGTGGGGATACACATGCATGCTCATGGGATAGCTTGTGAGCAAGTTCACGTAATCTCAGGGGAGGATGTCATAAGCTCACGCAAGCTCATGTGAACTGATATCCACAAGCTTATAAATGAGTAAATGAAACAACTATGAGTTTATGGTGAACTTGTGCAAGGTCATGTCAAGCTTGCATGAGCTTTCAGCAGCGAGCTTGATGCAACATTTTTTTTAAGGAATGTTTCAGATGCAGGTATTTTTTGAGTGGATATTATTCAAATTATGCAACAAAAACAAAAACAAAAATATATTGTGAGCAAAGTAATTATACAGTGATATTTATCAAGAATTTTTCTCAAGAATGCCCAATTTTAAAGCACTCAACCACTTTCAATCAAGGGAACTTGAATTTCATTTTAAAATTCAAGCCCTTTTTAAGCTCTTTCAATGACCCATGCAAACCCTGAATTCAGAATGTTTTGAGAAATTTTTTTGCAATTACTCTGAATCAACAGGATTCATACAAGGCCAAACAAAATTAATCTTTCGATTCTCAGACAGCAGGGCAATCATTTTTTTGGCCCATCTTCATCATATTTATTTCAGACACAACATTCAAAATGTATAAAATTATCATAAGGTGTGATTTTAGCGGTACCTCATCACAATATGTGACGCAATATGTTGTCCACATTGATACAGTATTGTTATTCTCTTCGCGAAATGTGACACAATTCTCATATGTATGTACAAAATAAATATTTATTTATCTGGTTGGTCTGAATTTATTCTTTAAAAATTGTCAAAAATTGTTTTATTACAAATTACTGGAGAGTGCCAACAGGCACTCTCCAATAATTTGAATAGAACATATCTGTACAAACAAACTATTATTTGTGTTTGACTGAATACACATGGGCGAGGATAATGTTGGCTTTTGCACTGGTACCCTAATTTTTCTGAAAGGCCTGATTGTGGCTTCTGGCACTCAACCTGTTAAAAAACTCATTATTTTTGATCTCCATTTTAGTTGTTCTATATTGATTTTGTGTTGAATGATCACCGTTACAAAAAAAACTATCAGTGAAATCAACATGGAAGCTCCAGTATTCAATTTTAGGCTCTCACAACTGGATTTTAGGCATTGGTGACCATTCCATCAGGAATAACAAATAAAAATCACCTTCCCTCATTTGTTTTAAAAAAGGAAAGTGTCAATGACACTGTAGCTCAACTTGTTTAAGACATGTACATGTATAGTATGTGACACAGCAATGATAAACATCTAGGTAATGACCTGATAACAAAGGTACATGTAAACTATTGTAACGGTCTGTACGTACATAAATGCTGACCGTAGCCTGTAACAAATATATAGGTAAAGTATTGTAAAGGTGGGGTAACAATTAGATGCTGAACTAAATGAAAGTGTAAATGACACTGTAGCTTAACTTGTGTGTTGTGTTTGATGAAAAGGATAATGTTCAATGTTTATGAAAGGAATATGAAATAAGACAAGAATTGTGATAATTGGGAATATGTTCATTTCTGTTCCCTGTATGCTATGTTTTTGATAAAAAATAATATGAGGTGCACACTGTACTAAAGAGCTGAGGGGTGGGTTAATATGACCTCACAGTTAATGTATGTGGCCCTCACAGTTGACGTATATCAACGAAAGTTACCAAGTTAACAGTGAAATTTTTCCAAAACGAGTCATCCTATCAAGTTACATTGAAATCCCTTCATAAATATGGTCTGCAGACTGTGCTAAAGGTTTTCAGGCTTCAGGCCCCTGTAGCCGTCAGTTTCCCAATTGCGTCCAAAGGGGACGTTCTCATCTAGACATTATATGAAGTCAACCTACCAAGTTACAATGAAATCCCTTCATAAATATGACCTGTAGACTGTGCTAGAGGTTTTGGGGCTTTGGGCTCGGGCAGCCATCATGGTTGAATGATCGCAACCAAAAGGGGACATTCTCATCTGGGCATCATCTGGAGTGATCCTATGAAGTTACACTGAAATCCCTTTATAAATATGACCTGTAGACTGTGTTCAAGGTTTTCGGGCTTTTGCCTATGCTAATGGTTTTTGGGCTCCGGCACCCATCAAGGCTGAATGATCGTGATCAAAATGGGTCATTCTCATCTAGACATTATTTGGAGTCATCCTTACAAGTTACAATGAAATCCATTCATAAATATCACCTGTAGACTGTGCTAAAGGTTTTGGGGTTTCGGGCCCCTGTAGCCGTCACAGTTGCCCAATCAGGACCAAAAAGGGACTTTTTCATCTAGACATTGTATGAAGTCAACCCACCAAGTTACAATGAAATTCCTCAATAAATATGACCTGTAGACTGTGCTAAAGGTTTTTGGGTTTTGGGCTCGGGCAGTCGTCACAGTTGGCAGATCACGCCCAAATGGGGAAACGCTCATCTAGAGATCATAAGGCGTCATCCTACCAAGTTACAATGAAATCCCTCCATACTAAACATGACTACAGACTGTGCTAAAAGTTTTTGGGTTTCGGGCTTGGGCTGCCATCACAGTTGATAGATCATGCTCAAAAGGGGACGCTCTCATCTAGGCATTATACAGAGGCATCCTACCAAATTAAAATGAAATCCCTTCATAAATACGACCTGTAGACTGTGCTAATGGTTTTCGGGTTTTGGACTCGGGCAGCCATACCGGTTGCCCGATCGCGACCAAAAGGGGATCTCATCTAGACATGACCCTAAACCTGCATATGAAATTTCGTGATGATCAGATAAGAACTGTGGGGTGTAGCCCGTGCTAAAGGAAAATGTGAACAGACTCACAAACTCACAGACTCACAGATTAACAGACTCACAGACTTCCACACGTGTGATGGCAATAGCTTATCTTGACTATGTGAAGTTAAGCTAAAAAGAAATCTTCGAGTCCGAGTGGATCTGACTGAATCCAAAAATATTTGTTCTCACAGCACAGTGACAATAAAGGCACCCCAAAACACTCGTTCCTGTCACAAGGCGATAACAAAGGTACCCCAAGAAGTTTTGTGAAGATTGGTTCATAAATTCAAATTCTAGCCCGAGCCGTATTGACATGTGCACTTACTGTGCATAAGTAGCACTGAATAAATAAAAGGCCGCTCCGAAACTAGATGTGTGTCATTCCTGTGTCACATACAATACATGTACATGTCCTAACACAAGTTGAGCTACAGTGTCATTGACACTTTCATTTTTATTAGAGTTATACCCCTTTTTCGACTTAGAAATTTCAAGATTTGCGGTGTCTGGATGATAAGTCCAGTTAGGATTATTTGATCAAAAAGAATTTTGGTATGTGACTTTCTGAGGTAATAATAATAATACAGGTCAAGTTCAAATATGGGTTTGGACCGATCATTTTTACTAGAGTTATTCCCCTTTTTTGACTTGTTTTTTTGGGGGACATGTTTCAGAGTGGCCTTTTATTTATTCAGTGCTACTTATGCACATTAAGTGCACATGTCAATACGGCTCGGGCTAGAATTTGTATTTATGACCTGATGACAAAGGTACATGTAAAGTGTTGTAAAGGTCTGTACATAAATACTGACCGTAGCCTGTAACAAATGTACAGGTAAAGTATGACTAAACTAAGTTCTAAGAACATTGGCAGCAGCAACATTTTTTGACGGAAATTGACGAAAATCGATAGCTCCCATCTAGAGATCTCCCCAAACAAGCATACCGGGTTTCAAAGCAATCCAATCATAAATGTGCCCTGTAGGGTGTGCCAAAGGAAAATATTGAGGTCTGACTAAACTAAGTTCTAAGAACATTGGCCGTGGCAACATTTTTTGACAGAAATGGTAGAAAATCAATAGCTCCCATCTAGAGGTAACCCCAAACAAGCATGCCAGGTTTCAAAGCAATCTGATCATAAATGTGCCCTGTAGGGCATGCCAAAGGAATATATTGAGGTCTTCTGACTAAACCAAGTTCTAAGAACATTGGACGCGGCAACATTTTTTGACGGAAATTGAAAAAAATTTGATAGCTCCCATCTAGAGGTAAACCCAAACAAGCATATCAGGTTTCAAAGCAATCCGATCATAAATGTGCCCTGTAGGGTGTGCCAAAGGGAAATATTGAGGTCTGACTAAACTAAGTTCTAAGAACGTTGGCCATGGCAACATTTTTTGACGGATATCGAAGAAAATCGATAGCTCCCATCTAGAAATCACCCTAAACAAGCATACCAGGTTTCAAAGCAATCCAATCATAAATGTGCCCAGTAGGGTGTGCCAAAGGGAAATATTGTGGTCTGACTAAACTAAGTTCTAAGAACGTTGGCCGCGGCAACATTTTTTGATGGAAATTGAAAAAAATCGATAGCTCCCATCTAGAGGTCACCCCAAACAAGCATACCAAGTTTCAAAGTGATCTGATCATAAATGCGACCTGTGAGGTGTGCCAAAGAAAATTGTGGACGTTTGTTTGTACGTACGTACGTACGTACGTACGTACGCCAATGGACGAGAAGTGATGGCAATAGCTCACCTTGACTTTGTCAAGTTGAGCTAATAATCTGGCCGAACCCATATTCGAACTTGACCTGTGGTTTGGGCTCAGAAGGTCACATACCAAAATTGGTTCAAATCAAATGATCCAAACTGGAGTTATCATGGGGACACCAAGTGGGACAGACGCACAGACGGACAAATGGATGCATGCACGGACGGACACCGCTGATTTCTATAGTTCCCCCAAAAAATTGGGGGGGGGGGGGGGGGGGGGCAATCAATGTTCATCTAATATGCATAATTTCTGCTCGAGAAAAAAAATCTGTATCATATGTAATGTATTCCATGTTACTAAACATTCCTACAAAAATTTATTCAAATCAAAACTTTCATACAGAAGTTCTGTACAAAAAACTGATTGCACTAATTTTGGTACAAAATGGCTGCTGGCAGCAATCTTGAATTTCAGACTGCTCCTAAAAACACTCGTTCTCGTTCCACTGTGATAACAAAGGTACTCAAGAAGTTTTGTAAAGATCGGTTCATAATTACATCTTCTTGTCTGAGCCGTATAGAAGTTGTGTACAAAAAACTGATTGGACCTAATTTCGGTACAAAATGGCCACTGGCAGACATATCGAATTTTGGAACGCACCCAGAAACACTCGTTCTCGTCCCAAGGTGATAACAAAGGTATCCAAGAAGTTTCGTGAAGATCAGTTCATAAATACAGGCTCTGGCCCGAGCCGTATTGAAATGTGCACTTACTGTGTATAAATAGCACTGAATATCAAAGTTCATCTAATTTGCATAATTTCTGCATGAGAAAAAACTAAACATTCATACAAAAATTTATTCAAATTAGAACTTTCATATAGAAGTTCGGTACAAAAAACTGATTGCACTAACTAAAGTACAAAATGGCTGCTGGTGGCCATCTTGAATTTCGGACTGCACCCAAAACCACTCATTCTCGAAACACGTTGATAACAAAGGTACTCAAGAAGTTTCGTAAAGATCGGTTCATAAATACGGCCTCTAGCCCGAGCCGTATTGGCATTTGAAGTTATAGTGCTTAAAGTAACACCAAATAGATCAAAGTTAGTCGAATTGGCATAATTTATGCACGAGAAAAAAACCCGTATTATATGTGATGTATCCCATGGTACTGAACATTCACACAAAAAATTATTCAAATCAGCGCTATCATATGGAAATTCTGCACAAAAATCTGATTGCACCTAATTTTGAACAAAATGGCTGCCAGTGGCCATCTTGAATTTCAGACTGGACCCAAAAACACTCGTTCTCGTCCCACGGTGATAACAAAGGTACCCAAGAAGTTACGTAAAGATCGGTTCATAAATACAGCCTCTAGCCCAAGCCATATTGGCATTTCCGCTTACAGTGCTGAAAGTAACAGTAAATAAATCAAAGTTAGTCTAATTTGCATAATTTACGCACGAGAAAAAAAACTTGTATTATGTGATGTATCCCATGGTACTAAACATTCATACAAAAAATTATTCAAATCAGAGCTTTCATCTGGAAGTTCTGTGCAAAAATCTGATTGCACCTAATTTTGTACAAAATGGCTGCCAGTGGCCGTCTTGAATTTTGGACAGCACCTACATTACGTGTACACTCCATATAAAAAAATATCCCAATATAGACTGAGTGTGTTATGTATGATTATATAACATCAGGTATTTACTCATTAATCAGTGTTGATTGGGAAAACACCTCGCAATTTACATAATAAGTTCTCTTCACTAAATCCTTTTTCTGTGCCTGAAATATTTTTGTGGGGAATTTTCTGTATTAAAAAAATCCTTTAAATGCGAAAATCGGTCCAATAATTCATGTTTTGTGTTCTAATAAATCTTGAAAAAAAATGCGAATTTTGACGATCCTGTGATGCAGTGTGGCTCTTCCATCTACTGGATTTACATGACATAAAATAGTCTGAACTCGCTTAATCGAGGTCATTGTTGTTGAAAAAAACATTCTGATTCTGAACCGAAATGTGATAAGCTCTAAATATCTAAAGTTTCAACTAATGAAGTCTCGTATTTGTAGCTAATACCATTGGACTCGAGACCGCGCAAGCACTAAATTTCAGGAGATTTTAAAAATGTTTCCCTGTGAATATTTTTATATTTGGGGATGTGATATGATTATACACAGCAAGTGTTTTGTTTCTTTTAACATTTTCTTCGGGATTAACAACAAACAAAGGATTTAATTTAACACGCCACTGAACAGAAGTAACAAATTGAGCTTAATTGTATACTGGTGTGTCATATCTTCAACACCTTTTCTAAGGCTAATTTACATTATCTGTCAAAGGACCGAAGCATTTGACGCATCTATTGAAAAGAAACCCATGCTGGCTGGGGAGAATTATTATTACCAAAACACCAACATACATACGACAGCGTCTAGCCAAAATGTTATCAGTCTACCCAGTTTCCAGCCACAATAATAAACATACTATTTCCAAGAAAAAACGTACCAAATGCTAGGAAGATAAACCCGGTGATCCAATAGTCTCCACTGCCCTACAGGACCAGGTGGCACTTGCAAGATAAATTCTTTAATAACAACTAAAAATTTGAAATTTTTTGTCTCAAAACAGAGCTTGGGACCCCTCAATGGAACGACTCAATATCCACTAGCTCGTTCCAATGAAGGGTCATAAGCCATGTTTTTGAAACAAAAACTTAAACATAATAAAATTTGAATGCAGATTTTTGTATAGCCTGAGTGCTGGCCAAATTCGGCCATTGGCGTTGGATGTAGGGCTATAGTGAATTTCCATATTTTGTCTCAGGGTCAGTTTATGGCCCCTCATTGGAATGCCCCCCCTCCGCCGTCAATGAGGGCCGCAAGCTGTAAAAAAAGGAAAATATATAAAATTTTAAGGGAGAATTTTTCCAGGCACGGCGGATCAGATTTAGAAGTGGAGAAATCATACTGTCGATCTCTGACTCACGGGAGGCGTGAATATGCCAGGGTTAGGGGGGAGGGGGGGGGGGGGGGGGCAGAGAGAGAGAGTGTGTGTGTGTGTGTTATGGACGTGGGAAGCAAATGTGGGCAAAATCTATGTTTAAGGGGCAAATGCCTACCCCCACGGCCCCCAGTGACGCCACCAATTTTTCATGCCTTTTTTCAGATATTGGAAGATGACAAGAAAATCCCATCGTGTGTGTCTTAGTATCAATCCACTTCCTATACTGCACTATAAATTTGTTTACCGTAGGCCATGATTCGTCCGTCCCTTGCTTCTAAAATTTCATGATTCCGAAGACTGAACTTAATTTGAAAAATCCGCCCGAGTTATTATGAAAATGGCCGGAAGGAGTGGATGGATTTATTGATTAATTCTGTTCCATTCTCAATTTAGTTCGTCAAAAATAATTACTGAGGTAAACGTGAAGCAGCTTATCTGCAATGATATTAAATCAAATGCCGGGTTCGTAATGATCCCGAGTCTGAAAAACAGGGGCCGCACTTCGTAAAGACAGGATGTATTGCCGAGACTGTCACATGATTGTTCTAAAAAACTTAACAACGCACAAAATACGTTTTATTTTAAAATACTTCCTCTATTTGGTAATTTTATTTAAAAATGTCTCGACGAACTGTTTCGAGGATGAAGGTGGACAAGATCATGTTCGATGGCGACAAACTTACCTTTAACTATACAGGGGGAATCCAAATGACATATCGGCAAAACATTTTATTTTAATACGGAAACAAGTTCAATATCTCGAAAAATACTGGGCAAATTGTTTAAAATCGCACATTATTCCGGGGTACAATGATCTGGAAGAGACAGATATAGTATTTTTATGTCATTATTTTATGAAATGCAGGTTTTAGAAATTCGCTGACTGAAGACAAATATTATTAATCAGGTTCAGACTCTGGAAGAAATTTCTCATCGAGCACTAATTATGTAATGCTTCTCTCCTAACCGCACTTGGGTACCCCACTTTTCTACACAAAAAGTGGGGTACTCGAAGTGCGGTTTTATATGGAGTGTACACGTAATGTAAAAACACTCGTTCTCGTCCCATGGTGATAACAAAGGTACTCAAGAAGTTTCGTAAAGTTCGTTAAAAAATATGGCCTGTAGCCCGAGCCATGTTGTCGGCACGACAGACAGACGGACGACGGGCCATGACAATACTTCAAATTTAGCTTTGCCAAAGTTGAGCTAAAAAATGCTGGAGAATCAATTATTTAATTTTGTTTGGAACAATACACTTACTTTTATGACTCTTTCAACTTCGAATTGAACCCTCAATAAGCTGAAAACATCAAAATTACCTTCCTTTTCTTATTCCATTCCTTATTAAACCTCCTTTTTCTTTTCTGTAAACCCTTTTTGACATTGTCCTGCTTCTCAGAAGTTGTCATGGTAACTTTAGTTTCTTTCAGAAGTTTTTTTGTTTTCAGAGTGTTGTTTGAAATATTCAATGCTGATTGTATCATTTCAGAATCGGCTGAATCCTCCTGTGAATCCTTCTTCTTCTTTAAGATTTCAGCTACTGGCTTTTCATGCATTTTCAATCCCGCTTTTAATTTCTTGGGAGAACTTTTTCTATTTGGAGTGTTTGGATGTAAATTTTTTGGTGTGGTCTTCAAATTCTCTGAATGGGTTTTTCTCTCAGGAATATCTGATGGTAGTTTCTCAGTTGTAGGTTCAGAAGAAGTACCTTGTGAATTTTTCTTCTTACTATGCTCTGTTTTGGACTTCATTGGTGTCTTCAAACGGTTTTCTAATTTCTTGTACAGCTTTTTTTCATTTTCAGTTCTCCATTGTGATTTATATTGGAAAAGCCTATGCAAAAACAAATGAAAGTGTCAATGAGACAGCATGTTCATATTATTTATTTATTTATTGATGTTTAAGGTCACATATTTATGCACAATGGCTAATCATGACCGTGACAGTTTTACGGGTGGAGGAAGCCGGAGTACCCGGAGAGAACCACCGAGCAACGACGAGCAGCTAACAGCATGTTCAAGAAGGGACTGAACTAAATAGAAAGTTCCAGTAATGCAAAGTCATTCACTCAAGTTTCTGCAGAAAAAACATCACATCAAAGCTACAAATGAAATCGGAAAAAGATCGGGTAAGGGATGCAGCCAGTAGGGTGTACTAACAGAATTGCTGACAATTTATATGCCAAATCCAGCTGGCCATTGGCGGTCATGTTTTTAAAATTCAAAAAAATTTGATAGTACCCATCTAGATATCACACCAATGCTAGATATGAAGATTGAAAAGGATTGGTTGAGAGTTTTGGCCTGTATGGTGTGCAATGAAATTGTTGACAATTTATATGCCAGATCCATGATGGCTGCCGACGGTCATATTTTTTATTGAAATTCATCATACCAAAGCTTCATATGAAATTCGAAAAAAAATGAAAAATTTAAAGTAATTTGTATATTTTTTATACTTACCAATGGCCCAGACTAAGCCGGTGCAAACTCAGTAATATCAAGGGCCAAACACAAATTTTGAACCCCCACCCACCCATCCTCCAAATTTGAATACAATACCGAAATTTAAAGGTCCTATCTGGCCCTCCATACTTTTAGTACTGTGCATGCACAGTACCCAGGAATAGACCGGAATTGGCGCCAAGCATCATTCTTCCTAGTTGTGCCTACTAATGTTTTAACTCAGCGGGGAGGTATGAGTGCCCACTCATGGGAGAGCCATCCCCATCTGGGTCATTGGTAAGTATAAAAAATATAAATTAAAAGTAATTTGTATATTTTTAATACTTACCAATGGCCCAGACTTAGCTGGTGCAACCTCAATATTATTAAGGGCCAAACACAAATTTTGAACCCCCCCAATCCCCAAAATTTGCATACAATACCGAAAACTCAGCAGGGAGGTATGAGTGCCCACTCATGGGAGGATCATCCCCATCTGGGCCATTAGTAAGTATTAAAAGTATACAAATTACTGTAAATTTATCATATTTTTATACTAAAACCAATGGCCTAGACTTAGCTGAATCGTAAAAAGGCGGAAGGCCGAGGACTAAAGAATTAGCAGACCAAAATACAGCTCCTTAGCCTGCATTAGAACTCCCAAGGTGAAAAGGAGATTCTCGCGAAACCAAAATAGAGACATACCACTGAAATAAGGAGCAATATCCTAGTAATTCTCTATTACTTAGCATAAATGATTACGCTAAATGGGTGTAACGAGCCTCCAATTTTAAGGCCAGTTCAGAATAAGACACTTAAAATTCGGAAAGGCATGTCTGAGAGTGAGAGACTAACGCCAACAATTATTCATTTATTGGTGTTTAAGGTCACCTATTTCTGCACTATGGCTAATCATGACCTCGACAGCTTTACAAGTGGAGGAAGCCGGAGATCCCAGAGAGAACCACCAAGCAATGGTGAGCAACTGTCAGCTCCCCAACATACTAAGTCCACACAAGCAGGGTTAGCATTGGTTGAAGACAGGTGTGCCATCGACCTACAGTATGCCTTAGTACACAACATCACTGCGCCCCACTTGGGCAATGGAAGTGAAGTGTCTTGCCCAAGGACACAACGTGGTTGCCGCAGGTGGGATTCGAAGAGAGAACCTCTTGGCATGCAACCTGCACCTCTACCAACTGGGGCCACCGCACCCCCACTAACGCCCAGAAACACATGCCATATATAATGTAACAAGCTGTACATAATATCTGAATAATCTACATACAATAACAGCTTCACTCATAGTTAAACACTTATTAAAAGGTCAGAAGAGGTAAAGAGGAAATCATATCCTCCGCCCCCCCATTTTTTTTAAGGAATAATCTTCAAAACAAAGAAGGAAGCAGTCTGAAATCAGTACCGAATAATATATATATTCGTCTAAAAGGTGCCCGACTATTAATTATTATTATTAATTTATTGGTGCTTAATGCCACATCAGCAGCAATAGCTATATCGTGGCGATCCCGGTTATTAAAATCGCAAACTTCAAAACATATGCCGCATCTGGAATACGTAGATAGGTCGAAAACTGGTGATATCAATATGTACAACCTTAAACTTGTCCAATTGAATCTCAATGGAAAGTTATCTGATAAAACTTATACGCTTCAAGCCAACAAACAGGCAACAAAAATTCCATACTTTTTCCAGAGCCTACTCTATTTTTTCCATACCCTTCGCAGCCATCGAAGCATTTTTTTTAGTCTCTAGGGTGACTAGATAAATCAAAAATATATCTTACAAAACACTTACATGTACATGTACATGCAATGTGTTGCAGTTTAAGCTTACTGCCAGTGCCAGTTCTCTTGAGTTTTTTATCAGCAATTATCACAACTTAGTTGTAACAGGTCAATCAACAACTGTTGGCTGTGCTGTTTTTTTTTTTTGTTTTTTTTTATCTAAAATAGTATGTTTCCTGGAGGACTCATGTCTTGTTAATGCCACTTCCCCTGTGTTTGAGACATCAAAACACTTGTCACAGACGAGTCATTTTGCCTCTGACTTTGTTTTGAATTTCGTGTTCCTGCTAATCCAGTCTGTGTATTTGCGATTTTCCAACCACATTTCTGAAAACAAACATTTCCCCATTTCCTTCCACTTTAATTTGTTGACGGTATTACACAATGCCTCAACTTTGCAGATTAAACTTTCAAGTTTGTGTTGTTTTTCTTGACGTTCACAACAACATAAACACATTATCACTGGGCGCAGCCATTTTGATCACAGAAATATATGGATCAATTAATGGTTGTTAATGCTTATGTCAGATCGGTTATTTCCATTCTACGAATATATCATATCAAACCCCTTTCACCTGCAAAACTTGAATCGCTAGAAAAGTAAAGCTGGTGCAGTAATATTAAAGATTGGAACAGTGACAAATTCCTTTTTCAGTATGAAAAAGAAACTTCACGCCACATTCCCAAAGCTGTACTCCTATTCTCAATAAAGAGTGATACAGCTAAAAAGCTAAAAGTTAGTGAAAGCAAGTATAATGACACTAACCTGGCGTGACTTGTAACGCTTTAGTGTTAGTTATCTAGAATAGTATAGAAACCATAGGGCTCCCTCATGTCTGACCGACTCCCTAATGCCACTAAGGACGGAGGGGGGGGCATGATGAACATAACACTATTGCAAGGAATATACCCACTGAAACAGCGTTGACATATCCCTTGAAATCAAGACAGTACGCCATAGCATAAAATAATACACCATATAGACATAATATCCAATCCACCGAGTGTAAATATAATCCACATTGAATAGATTGAATTAAAAATGAAGCAGGTGACGAAAAACTATGTTCCAGCACCCGATCATAAAAACCTAGATGAACTCCTTGCACCTCGTTCCGATTATAGCAGGAAATATACTGAGTCAAAAAAGAAAGTATAATAAACTTTGAGAGCAATTTTTTTAGTATTATCGACTTTAATCCCAAACAAATTATTGTAAATTCATATTTCGAGTCTAGCTGTATGAATCTGCATAATTTCATGTTCTTACTGTTGCCATGTCACGTCAGGACGTCGCAATTCAGACATGGGGTGAAATGAAAAGTTCACACATGCAGTCAAAAGTGTGTATGTCCACACGACATCAACAGCCCATGGGCCTGATATGTCTCTGGATGTCACCCTGTGGTATTGCGTTCCACTCTTGCCTTTGAATATTACGTAGAACGCCTAATGTCTGAAGATCATAAAGTCGTACCCGATGGTCCAATTGATCCCAAAGATGCTCAATTGGTGACAAATCTGGTGAAAGTGGGGGCCAGGGAAGAAGTTCGATGCTCTGCTCCTCAAGAAAATCATGACAGATACGCGCCATGTGACATCAGGCATTGCCTTGCTGGAATAACTGCAATCCGACGTTAGCTTTGAAAAATGGGCCAACAACAGCGTTAAGAATTTCATCCCTATAGCGCCGCCCATTCAGATTACAATCAATGAAGATCAAATGTGTTCGATGGTGCAAGGAAATTCCTGCCCAAACCATTACAGTACCCTCCGCCGAAACGGTCGCATTCCCGTACGCAAGCATCAAAAAACTGTTCTCCCTGTCCACGATACACTCTTGCCCTACCATCAGCATGCCGTAGACAAAATCATGATTCATCACTAAAAAGAACTGTGCTCCAATGCTGCGGATTCCAGCTAACACGCTGACTTACCCATTCCATTCTGATGGTACGATGACAGGTAACGATTGGTACGTGGTATGGACGCCTACTTTGAATGCTGTGTTCAGCGAGTCTGTTGCGGACAGTTTGTATTTGATTCTATTGTTAGTTCTACTGGGAGTAATTGCCGCTGTCCTCGTCGCCAGAAGGAAGCGATCTCGCAAGTGAGATGCCCTGATGTGTCGGTCTTGTGCAGGGGTCGTAACTCTTGGTCGACCTGAACGCAGTCGGTCGGCAGTAGATCCAGTGGTTCTATACCTTCCAATGAGATGGTAAATAGTGGCCACAGTGACTCTGAACTCAGCAGCGAGCTCATCTGGACGTATCCCAGCCTCATGCATATCATTGGCACGCAACCTCTGATTTTTGGATAACCTTGGCATTTTTTAAAATGTCGGAAGACAAAAACTAGCTTGTTTTCTCAAAAACCCAGGCTCACTAGCTCAACATAACAAAGAAAATCGTCGGCCACCCATTCAATTTGACATTCTCGGGTAGCACATGCTATTTTGAAATCCATAGCAAAATTGTTTTCGGTTGGGTGGACAACAACGTGTCATTAAACGTTTTGCACATCTTCTTGTCCACAAACATGCAACATTAGAACTATTATATTTCATCCTTTATTCTACTTTCTACATTTGTTTCTATTATACTTTCTTTTTAGACTCAGTATATATTCCTGAAAAGTGGTTAACTATAGGCATTTGAAAGAATGCTCATTATTCACACTAGGTTAATATGGCGCCATAAATAGGACTAAAAGCCTCAGACAACTAACACAAAACAATTCCGATAAGGAGAGAACAACCTATTCTCTTGTAACGGTACCTTGTCTGGTAGGACAGTGGTCTCAGCCTGGCTGAAGCAGCTAAAAGTCTTCCTATTCGTGAAGACTATTAAATGGCAGTTAACTGCGGCCCTAGAAGCCCACTAAAGGAGACTTACAAGGCTAGTCACTAATGACAGGGAAAAAACACTGCTCATAATTCTAGCTAGGCTACTATAGTGTCAAAAATACTACTAAAGTCTGTGACACTTAGGAAATACCGAGAAGGAAAAAATGAACTCTTTCCTTTAGCAGTTCTATTCCCAAAAGACAGCAGTCTCAGCCTAGCTAACAAAGCTAGAAGTCTTCAACTCCGTGAAGAAAGATACCTCAGTGTAATTTTTGTGACTTTAGAAAACTCACTTAACGGAGACTTACCAAGTTAATCGCTCAAGTTAAGGGAAAAAGGGTCGCATTTGATACTAATAAGGTGTCAACAAAAAGTCTAAAAGCCTCAGACACCTAAGAATACAACACCGAGAAGGAAACAATGTACTCTTTTCTTTTAACAGCCCTAATTCCAAAGCGACAGCAGTCTCAGATTAGTTAGCACAGCTAAGAAGTCTTCATCTCCGTGAAGACAGATATCTCGGTGTAACTTGCGACCTTGAAAGCTCACTAAATGGAGACTTACAACATTAGTTGCTCAAGATAAGGAATAAAGGGCTGCTCTTCTAACGGCCATAATTCCAAAGAGACAGTAGTGTCAGCTTAGCTAACGCAGCTTATTAGTCTTCATCTCCATGAAGACAGATATCTGAGTCACCTGCGACCTAGGAAAGATCCCTAAACGGAGACTTACGTTAGCCACAATGAATAAGAAAATACTGCTGTCAAATATATAAAGCCACTATGATGTTAGCCACTAATGATATATAAACAGACCTCTCTTAATTCACATAAGACAAACTAAAGCGACAACAATAAGACTAAATGCCTGTGAAGCCTAGGAATACCACACCGAGAAGGAAATGAAAGGTGTCATTGACACTTAGCTCAACATGACAAACATGAACTTGGTAAGTTATAAATGAAATGGCAAAATTTAAGATCATTGGTACCAATGTTATTTGATGAAATTTCAACATAACAGCATTGTGTGTGCACAACGTCAGAGTAATCCATGCATTTTTAAATGTAAACTGTAAGACTGGCTAAAGGAAGAATGTTGATACACAAATGCAGCATGTTCAGGTTATTGTAAATGGCAACTTTTTTCACAGAAATGAATGCTAATCAATAGCTCTTATCTAAAGTTCTTGCTAATGAGCACACCAAGTTCAAAAACAATAACAATCCTATGATAAATGTGGCCTGTAGGCCATGTCAAAGAATGTTGATGCACAAATGCAATAAATTGAAAGATTGTTGCTAGCAGCAACAGTTTTTGATGGAAATAAAAAGAAAATCAATAGCTCCTATCTTTGTCACCCTGCATAAGCATACAAAGTTTCAAAACAACCTGATAATGAATGTGCCCTCTTAGGCATGCCAAAGGAAGATGTTAATGCACAAATACACTAAGTAGAAGGTCATTGCTTGTGGCAATGGGGTTTTTTTTGTTTTTTTATGGAAACTCATAAATATACCGTGCAGAGAGTGCAAAAGGGATAAGTTGATGCACAAATGCAGTAAGTTCAAAGGCTGGTGATAACGACAATATTTTTTTATGGAAATGAAAAAAAGCAATAGCTCACATCTTGAGGTCACCCCGAACACACATACCAAGTTTTAAAGCGATCCGATCATAAATGTGCCCAGAAGGGTGTGTTAAAGGGAAATATTGAGGTCTGACTAAGTTCAAAAGTCAGTGGCAACATTTTTTGACAGAAATGGAAGAAAATCAACAGCCCCAAATAGATGTCACCCCACACAAGCACACCAAGTTTGCAAGCGATCCAATCATAAATGTGCCCTGCAGGGTGTGTCAAAGGAAAATATTGATGCTTAGGGCCTAAAAAAAATAAAAAATATGTTTCTCAGGCCCTCCCGCATGGTCCGTTTGGCTACCGCATGCTCTCTTTTTATAACCAATTTAAACTTAAAAATGAAAGTGTCAATGACACTGTAGCTTAACTTGTGTGTTGTGTTTGATGAAAAGGATAATGTTCACTGTTTATGAAAGGATTATGAAAAAAGACAAGAATTGTGATAATGGGGAATATGTTCATTTCTGTTCCCTGTATGCTATGTTTTTGATAAAAATAATATGAGGTGTACACTGTACTAAAGAGCTGAGGGGTGGGTTAATATGACCTCACAGGTAATGTATGTGGCCCTCACAGTTAACGTATATCAACAAAAGTTATCAAGTTACAGTGAAATTATTCCAAAACGAGTCATCCTATCAAGTTACATTAAAATCCCTTCATAAATATGGCCTGTAGACTGTGCTAAAGGTTTTCGGGCTTCGGGCCCCTGTAGCCGTCAGTTTCCCAATTGCGTCCAAAGGGGACGTTCTCATCTAGACATTATATGAAGTCAACCTAACAAGTTACAATGAAATCCCTTAATAAATATGACCTGTAGACTGTGCTAAAGGTTTTTGGGCTTTGGGCTCTGGCAGCCATCATGGTTGAATGATCGCAATCAAAAGGGGACATTCTCATCTGGGCATCATCTGGAGTGATCCTACAAAGTTACAATGAAATCCCTTCATAAATATGACCTGTAGAATGTGCTCAAGGTTTTTGGGCTTCGGGCCTCTTAAAGCCGTCACAGTTGACCAATCACGACCAAAAGGGGATGTCATCATCTGGGCATTATATGGAGACAAACTTACGGGTTACAATGAAGTCCTTCCATAAATATGACCAATAGACTATGCTAAAAGTTTTGGGGTTTTGGGTTCGGGCAGCCATCAAGGCTAAATGATCGCGACCAAGAGGGGACATTCTCATCTAGACATTATTTAGAGTCATCCTACCAAGGTACAATGAAATCCCTTCATAAATATCACCTGTAGACTGTGCTAAAGATTTTCAGGCTTTGGGCCCCTGTAGCCAACACAGTTGCCTAATGGTGTCCAAAAGGGGCTGTTCTCATCTAGACATTACATGAAGTCAACCTACCAAGTTACAATGAAATCCCTTCATAAATATGATCTGAAGACTGTGCTAAAGGTTTTCGGGCTTTAGGCTTGGGCAGCCATCATGGTTGAATGATCGCAACCAAAAGGGGACATTCTCATCTGGACATCATCTGGAGTTATCCTATGAAGTTACAATGAAATCCCTTCATAAATATGACTTGTAGACTGTGCTCAAGATTTTCGGCCTTCAGGCACCTGCAGCCATCACAGTTGACCAACCACGATCAAAAGGGGATGTCATCATCTAGGCATTTTATGGAGTCAACCTAACAAGTTACAATGAAATCCTTCCATAAATACGACCTACAGACATGCTAAAGGTTTTTGGGCTTGGCCACCCATCAAGGCTGAATGATCATGACCAAAATGGGATGTTCTCATCTAGACATTATTTGGAGTCATCCTACCAAGTTACAATGAAATCCCTTCATAAATATGACCTGTAGACTGTGCTAAAGGTTTTCGGGCTTTGGGCTCGGGCAGCCATCATGGTTGAATGATCGCAACCAAAGGGGACAATCTCATCTGGGCATCATCTGGAGTGATCCTGCAAAGGTACAATGAAATCCCTTCATAAATATGACCTGTAGACTGTGCTCAAGGTTTTCGGGCTTTGGGCACCTGTAGCCATCACAGTTGACCAATCACGACCAAAAGGGGATGTCATCATCTAGGCATTATATGGAGTCAACCTAACAGGTTACAATGAAATCCTTCTATAAATATAACCTTTTGCCTATGATAAAGGTTTTTGGGCTCGGGCACCCATCAAGGCTGAATAATCATGACCAAAATGGGACGTTCTCATCTAGACATTATTTGAAGTCATCCTACCAAGTTACAATGAAATCCCTTCATAAATATGACCTGTAGACTGTGCTAAAGGTTTTCGAGCTTTGGGCTCGGGCAGCCATCATGGCTGAATGATCGCAACCATAGGGGACAATCTCATCTGGGCATCATCTGGAGTGATCCTAAGAAGTTACAATGAAATCCCTTCATAAATATGACCTGTAGACTGTGCTCAAGGTTTTTGGGCTTCGGACACTTGTAGCCATCACAACTGACCAATCACACCAAAAGGGGATGTCATCATCTAGGCAGGTTACAATGAAATCCTTCCATAAATATGACCGTTTGCCTATGCTAATGGCTTTTGGGCTCGGGCACCCATCAAGGCTGCATGATCGCGATCAAAATGGGACGTTCTCATCTAGACTTTATTTGGAGTCATCCTACCAAGTTACAATGAAATCCCTTCATAAATATGACCTCTAGACTGTGCTAAAGTTTTTAGGGCTTCGGGCCCCTGTAGCTGTCAGTTGCCCAATCACATCCAAAAGGGGACTTTCTCATCTAGATTTTGCAAGTCAACCCACCAAGTTACAATGAAATTCCTCAATAAATATGACCTGTAGACTGTGCTAAAGGTTTTTGGGTTTTGGGCTCGGGCAGTTGTCACGGTTGGCAGATCATGCCCAAATGGGGAAATTCTCATCTAGACATCATAAGGAGTCATCCTACCAAGTTACAATGACATCCCTTCACATTAAACATGACCTGCAGACTGTGCTAAAAGTTTTTGGGTTTTGGGCTTGGGCAGCCTTCACGGTTGATAGATCATGCCCAAAAGGGGATGTTCTCATCTAGGCATTATACAGAGGCATCCTACCAAGTTACAATGAAATCCCTCTATAAATACGACCTGTAGACTGTGCTAATGGTTTTCGGGTTTTGGGTTCGGGCAGCCATACCGGTTGCCCGATCGCGACCAAAAGGGGACGTTCTCATCTAGTCATGACCCCAAACGTGCATATGAAATTTCGTGACAATCAGACAAGAACTGCGGGGTGTAGCCCGTGCTAAAGGAAAATGTGAACAGACATCACAGACTCACCGACTCAAAGACTAACAGACTCACAGACTAACAGACTTCCGCACGTGTGATGGCAATAGCTTATCTTGACTATGTCAAGTTAAGCTAAAAATTAAAATCAAATGGTTTATGTCTGATATTTTACCCAAGCTAAAAAAACTGATGAATTTGTCCCTTGAGTGCAAGAAGGCTTTGCAATGCTTTAGCACTGCAAAACCTTCTTGCACACAAGGGATGAAATACACCACCACCCATGCTATTCTGTAGATTATGAGGCCTAAAACTTGAACCAAGAACATGAACTTTTGATGGCCAAGAAGTAATTACCAAAATAAAAAATAAAATAAAAAACCGCTTGCCCGCATGCAATTTCGCATATAATGGCCTGAGAAACAGAAGATCTACTTTGTGTGGCCTAACTGCACTAAGTTTTTACTAAGTTCATCGAAGGTCATTGCCAGTGGCAACATTTTTTGACGGAAATTGAAGAAAATCGATAGCTCCCATCTGGAGGTAGCCCCAAACAAGCATACAAAGTTTCAAACTGATCTGATCATCAATGTGCCCCGTAGGGTATGCCAAAGGAATATATTGATGCCTGACTGAACTAAGTTCAAAGATCATTGCCAGCGGCAACATTTTTTGAAGGACGGAAATGGAAGAACATCGATAGCTCCCATCTAGAGGTCACCCCCAAACAAGCATGCCATGTTTCAAAGCAATCCGATCATAAATATACCCTGTAGGGTGTGTCAAAGGGAAATATTGAGGTCTGACTAAACTAAGTTCTAAGAACTTTGGCCGCGGCAACATTTTTTGATGGAAATGGAATAAAATTGATAGCTCCCATCTAGAGGTCTCCCCAAACAAGCATGCCAGGTTTCAAAGCAATCCAATCATAAATTTGCCCTGTAGTGTTGCCAAAGGGAAATATTGAGACTGACTACACTAAGTTCTAAGAAAGTTGGCCGTGGCAACATTTTTTGACGGAAATTGAAGAAAATCGATAGCTCCCATCTAGAGGTGACCCTAAACAAGCATACCAAGTTTCAAAGCGATCTGATCATAAATGTGACCTGTGAAGTGTGCCAAAGGAAATTGTGGATGTACTAACGTACAGGTGCGACAGACAGACGAGAAGTGATGGCAATAGCTCAGCTTGACTTTGTCAAGTTGAGCTAAAAACATAATCTTTCCTTCTAACGGCCTTATTCCAAAAAGATAGCAGTCTCAGTGTAGCTAACACAGCCTAAAAGTCTTGTATAGGTGACATAGACAGCTCACCAAACAGAGACTTACGACATCAGCCACTAATGTATAAGAAAAGACCCCTCCAACAGTACATAAGGCTACTATGGTATCAAAAATAGAACTAAATGCCTCTGACGCCTAGGAATACAACACTGAGAAGGAAAAGACATACTTATTCCTTCTAACAGCTCTATTCCAAACAAGACAAGTCTAACTATGAGCTTGCAATCTTCTATTCATAAAGAATAGATCATTTGACTTTTTTATACTATTGATAGGCCAAGAGTGCAATCGTTAAGTGGAACAAAGGCCTTTGACACCTGAGCAGAATGACCCGGGAAAGAAAGATCTTTGTCTTTCCTTCGCCCGGTACCTTAACTGGTAGAGTGCTGAATTATTTTTGGCCGCCAAAATTTGTTCACATGTCATTGCCTTGTTACAATTTATAGGAGAGTGCCTGCGGGCACTCTCCTATAAATTGTAACAAGGTAAATCTTATTAGACTTAAAAATATCACTTCAAAGATAACAAGAAGTACAACCACTGAAGATGATGCTTTAAAGTTGCAGTACCTGCAGTTCAGAATAAAGCCCAAATATGGACTTCCAGCACTCTACCAGTTAAGCTATTTTTTGCCTAGCAAACGCTTACTTTCGTTCAGTTGGAACAAGATTCAAAAGAACTTATGAGAAAATTCATAGTCTTAATGTGCTGTTCCATGAGGGATGGAGAGTCAACCTCCATAGCCCTCTCACCATCTGAATGTTCCATCTGAAAAAGATGGTCAACACCATCTGAATGTACAGATGACTGGACCAACTCAGCACCGTCCGACAGCTCACTACAGGAGACTGTTGATGGCTGAACCTGCGACAACAAGGATGCTGTGATAAGCTGCGCAATCTGTGGCAGCAGGTCTGTGAACGAGGCTTGCGGAGCAGTGGTTATCCACTTCTTCATCATATGCTGCTCACGGAATGGAGATCTGACCCCAGATCTTTCGATGCATGTCCCGTATAAAAATGCCTCGAACAACTAGCTGCAGGTTAATCCGACTTCAGTGGTGATGACTGGGAACACCTCCTAGGAACAGCATGAACATTCCTACCTCTAATCAGAAACAGTCCACCCAGACTGCTGATGGAATGGAGAGGGTTCTCTAGCTCGCGATCCGACTCCAGACCTCGCTGAGCATTCCGTTTAGTAACTTGTAGGCTTCTATCCCTTAGAATGCTTTTCCATGGAAGAAGAGTGTGGAAGGAACATTCAGACGTATGTTCCGACTCATTGAAGTTTCTCACAACAGAAAACAGTCGACCCCGACTGCTAACGGGATGGAGAGGGATCTCCAACTTGCAATCTGACCCCAGATCTCGACGAGCATCCCGTAGAGAAACTTTCAGGTTTCTTCTTCTTTTGCCATCGTCACTAGGTGAGCTTTATTTTATGAGGTGCTCACTCTTCCCACGTTCATAAAACTTGACAGCAACAGACCTACCCGGCATCCAAGCTCCCATATAGGGACGACCGCTTCACAGGTCGTGTTAGCTGCATGCAAAGGATTAAGCGAACTAACTAGAGACCTCAATCCCCTTCTAAATATCATGAGCACCTAGGCAGCTAGCTCTGTTTACTCATCAGAGTGGGGCCCATCAGAGTGCGACGACAGCAGCATGTAACAGACAGGTGTCAAAGTACCATCATCATGATCTTGTTCATCTGAAAAAGAGACTGAAAGACTGGTATTAGCCAGCGATGAAAGCTCCTTCATCAGAACTTCACCGCCCACCACATAGGTCGACACCCATTTCCAACGTAGTAATACTAACAAAACAACAGTGGAGTCATATTATAATGACAAATGTTCACAAGCATATCCCGAAATTGGGGAACATGTTAATGTTACATAAAAATTATAAAGTTACAGCTCTGAACATCCAAAACCACTGTTATTCACTTGCAGCATCCTGCTGCACTGTCGATTCCATGAAAACTATCATTGATTTGTGTCTGGCATCTTCAAAAATGAGAATTTATTGCACAGATGTCAGTTCAAATGTTTACTGACTTGGGCCAAACAAAAGAATGATGCTTTGCACCAATTCTTGTTTTTTTCTTGGTACTGCGCATGCGCAAGTACTCAAAATTTGTGTTTGGCCCTTAATAATATTTAGGTTGCACCAGCTTAGTCTAGGCCATTGGTTTTAGTATAAAAATATTGTGGGTTGGTCATGAAATGCCCCTCCGAGTAAAACCTCAAATAATGATCCAGGAACTTCATTTGAAAAATCTTGATCTACACCTATAGAGGAAACTGCACACTAAATATCAAACCACTGCAGCCACTGGTTCATGAGATGTTTTGAGATTGGAATGTATTCTGAGGGTGTGGCTCCACCCCATGGGTTGAGAAACTTGATTTGAACAAACTTGAATTGTGATATAGTAAGAAACTTTCAAAGCAATCTTATATTTCAGTGGACCATTCCAGAATACTATAGACTAATGTGACATTGCAGTGCAGGTACAAAATAGTATCCTAAGTGAAACTCTCCTTTTTTACCTCCACATAACTCGAAATAAATAGTTTGAGAATGTGTCAAGCAGTCTCCAACATTGTAGTCCCACTGTACACAAGTAAGCCAAAAAATCCACAGGAGTGCATCGACTAAAGACAATAGCACTACTACAACTCATATATATATATAGATACATGAATAATAGAAATCAAAATCAGATTTCAAAAAAAAAAAATTTTTTGAGAAACTTTTGAAGAAAAGCCGAAGTTCCCAAAGGGAACCTCTG
This sequence comes from Pictodentalium vernedei, assembly GCA_031216915.1. Classification (NCBI taxonomy): domain Eukaryota; kingdom Metazoa; phylum Mollusca; class Scaphopoda; order Dentaliida; family Dentaliidae; genus Pictodentalium; species Pictodentalium vernedei. The sequence goes on from CM062296.1 coordinate 383,920,658, forward strand.
AGCCCAAGGGCATCCTGATAGAGCCTAAGTGTGGACAAAATCCAATTTTTCTGAGCTACACTACCAGAATAATAATTGAATCTTACAACAATTATATAGCAATATAATATGCAATACTACACATATTGAGGACGTTGTCAATGTAAACAATGCCAAAAGAGAAACAGGAAACGAGACATCAGGCACACAACAAGGCCCAAAGTCAATAAACAATTTGATGCTACCAGATGCAAAGCTAGATCTTCATATGAAGAAAAAACGATACATCAGATAGAAGATGCAAGACTAAATGACCTAACACCCCTTAGGTGAAACGTTACCATGGGGAGAAACAGAATAAATATTCTGTAATACACGTTAAACTCCCAAGAAATTTAAGAAAAAATTTCAATAAAAATTAGCCAAAAAGCTTAGGAGTTTAACAGGAAGGGTTCATGGAAGGATAGAGAAGAATACTCAACAAACAGTGGATAATTCATTTGTAAAAATGATGACGTCAGGTGAATGTCCTGAAATTGGGAAAAATGAAATAATTTTATAATTATTATAAAGTTACAGCCCTGAACATAGGAAACCACCGTTGTTCACTTCCATCATCTAATAACAGCCTTGGATCCACCAATTCTTGCATTGATTTGTGTCTGGCATCCTCAAAAAGTAGATGTTCAAAGCACAGATGTCAAAATGTTGTTATTGACTGAAGGACCAAACAAAGAATGGTGTTTGTGCCAGTTTCGGTCACATCCTGATGGCTGTGCATGCGCAGAGGGTAAAAGTATGGCGCACCAGATAGGACTTTAATTTTTGGTTTGCAAGCAAATTTGGGGGATTGGGAGGTTCAAAATTTGTGTTTGGCCCTTAATAACAGTTAGTTTGCACCAGCTAGTTAGTCTGGGCCATTGGTTTATAGTATAAAAATATTCCTCATTTTGAACTAAGTTATAATTCAGGCTCCCACACTGAGCCAAAATATGAACCCAGGGACTTGGCTTGAACAAACTTGAATCTCACCCCCCCTAAGGATGCTGCATACTAAATATCAAAAGATTCTCATTGGTAGATCTGAAAAAGACTTTTAAAGAATATTCCTCATACTGCACTAATGTAAACATTTGGGCTCCCATAGAGAGCCCAAATAAAGACCCAGGGATTTGATTTCAATAAACATGAGAAACAATCTTCCGAAAATGTTATATGTGAAATTTGAAAGCTTTTGGAGCAGTGGTTTGGGAGAAAAGTTGTCTTAAATGTTTTTTTCCATTACCCACAGTGTCAAAAAATTTTGACTCAGCACTTTTTCAAAGTCCCCAAAAAAGCACCCCATGATAAAACTGATAGCAATTTTTTTTACCATTCCATTCTGCTGGTCCTAAGGAAGCTACACACCAAACAAGAATTCTCAGTGCTGTGTAGTTTTGGAGATATGGGCATTTTAATTTTTTTCTATTTTTAGCTCCTGCGGTTCCCATGGGGCAACGGGAAAAACAATTTGGGCATAAATTAAGTACTTATGACACAATAAGCCCTCATATCAAATTTGGTTGAAATCTGCCTCTCGGTTTGAAAAGTTAAAAAATTTATAGTAATTTATATATTTTTTATACTTACCAATGACCCAGACTTAGCTGGTGCTAACTCTAACAAAACCAGGGCCAAACACAAATTTTGCCCCCCAATCCCCAAAATTTGCATCCAAAACAAAAAGAAATCATGTCCTAAAGGACCTCCATACTACGCCTCTACTGCGCATGCGCAGTGACGCAGTCGTCCCGAAATTGGCGCCAATTATCATTCTTACTGGCAGTGCCTGGTCAGCGCTATGTACTCAGCGGGGAGGCAAGAGTTCCCAACTCCAGGGAGGGCCATCCCCGTCTGGGTCATTGGTAAGTATAAAAAATATATAAATTACTATAAATTTTTTAACATTTTTATACTGTACCAATGACCCAGACTTAGCTGAATAGTAAACAGGCTGGAGGGCCTAGGACATAGAGGAAAATCCAATAAGCTCAACTATATAGTAAAGAGGTAACCCCTTAAGGAGAAAAGGAGTATTAGGCTTTACATGTATCTTTCTTATTTAATATTAAATTAGAAAGATACACTACCCTTAATAATTGAGCACAATAACATTCATGTTCTCTATTAACATCCAGTATAACCCTTATACTAATTATTTTTAAAGCAAGCCAATAAATAAAGTAGTCCAGAGAATTGAGACTCTTTATAATCATTTAAAAGTGTCCGAGTATTGTATATTAAAGCCCGTTTGACACTTGACATATACAAATGCTTCACACCGAGCTACACTTTAAAAATAAGACATGAATGAATTTAAACATTAATATTACACTTTAAAACCATCCCGGAAGCGACTCAGAAATACTGACTTGGAGGAGGCATTCCCTTGCTTTTCACTATAAAGCAGGTGACCTAAGGGAACACCCGCCCCCCCCCCCCCCCCCTTCCCCTTGCCCTGGGTCAAATAGCCCAGAGCGAAGAGGGCAGCCGGACGGAGTCACTGCCGGAACAGAAAGCCTGCATAACTATAGTTGCAACTGTTTAATGGACGACATTCTGAGCAACAGATAACGGACCTAAACAATGCAGGTCTCCAGAAATGGACTCAATATTTCTGAGATAAAAATTCGTAAATGTGGATGGCTGAGACCAATAAGCAGCCTTCATTAAATCTGTAATAGCAACACTATTAGCATAAGCCCAGGAAGTAGAAAGAGCTCTTACTTCATGAGCAGAAATCTTAAGCACAGACTGCTGAGAAGAAGATAAATCTTCATAAGCAGTACGGATAGTTAACTGAATCCATCTAGCAATAGAATGGACTGAAATGTCCTTTCTATTAGGCATCAAAGACAGAAAGAAACGTTTCCGTCCCTTTCTGATAAACTGAGATCTCTGTTTATAGATACGTAGTGCTCTAACAGGACAGAGTAAAGGCCTACGCCCATCTGAAGACGGAAGAGCCTTAATAACAATAGGTTCCGGATATTTATTAGGAGCCTGATTCTTAGCTAAAAAACTCACATTAGTAGTGAAGGTGATAGTGTTCCCAACACTACGATAATGAGAATCATCCACCGATAGTGCATGAAGCTCACTGACTCTTCTGGCAGAAGAGAAAGCTAAGAGAAAAGCTGTCTTATAAGATAAGAATTTGAAATCTACTGTCCCAAGAGGTTCAAATGGCTTTTCCTTCAATTTAAGGAGAACCCAAGCTAAATTCCACTTAGGAATTAGTTTCTAACCAACTTCGATAAAGAGACATTAGATCCAATTTGTAAACTATCATGATGTGCATAGGTATCAGATAACATAGATCTATAACCCTTTATAGTAACAGGCTGCAGTTTGATTTCGTCAAACAAGTATACTAGAAAGTTTGCAATGTCTGGTATAGAGGGATCAAATATATCTACAGAATGATCCATACACCAATGACGAAAAACCTTCCACTTAGCCGCATAGTTTAGCGAAGAGGAGGTCCTCCTACAGTTAGAAATCGCGTCCACTGCTCGTCCTGTAAAGTGCTTGCCATGCAAGAAGGACCGCACAACGGAAAAACGTGAAGGTTGAGACCTTGCGGGTTGTGATGGAGTTGGCGCGATTTCCCCTGCGAAAGAAGATCCTCTCGTGGAGGAAGCTTCCGCGGTAGGTCCCACAACAGACACCTGAGTAGATTTATCCACGGTCTCTGTGGCGACAGAGATGCTACCAACAGAATCTTGCATTGAGATTGTTTTATCTTTAGCAATACTTGTTGAATTAACGGCGCTGGAGGATACGCATATCCTATCATTCCGTCCCAAGGGATCGACAGAGCGTCTACTGCAAATGCTCTTGGATCCGGACACGGAGACACATATGTCTGCAACTGATTGTTGAGATGTGTCGCAAATAAGTCTATCATTGGCCGTTCCCATTGGTAGCAAATCTGATTGAATACTTGTTTGTTGAGAGTCCACTCCGACGGCAACAAGCGACCCTTTCGTGAAAGGGAGTCTGCTAGCACATTCAGACGACCCGGTATGTGACGGACCGAAAGAAGAACGTGATGTTCCAACGCAAACAGAAGGATTCTTTCCGTTAGATTGAACAACGGAACTGAATGAGTGCCTCCCTGATTCCGTATATACGCCACTACTGTCGTACTGTCGGATAGGATTTGGACATGAGCATCGTGAATAATGTCCATCCAGTGACGTAACGCAAGCCAAATTGACATCATTTCCTTGATGTTTATGTGCTTGCACAGGAATTGCGGATCCCAAAGACCCTGGCATCTCGAATCCGTTGGGATTAATGATGCACCCCAACCTGTTTGACTGGCATCCGTCATAATGGTAAAACTCGGATCCGGCAACTGCAGCGGAACTCCTTGAGTTAACCACTGAATGTTTGCCCAAGTCTGAATCTCTTGTTTCACTTGATCTGACAAGAGAACGTCTACATCGAGCGAATGAATTTTCACACTCCAATTCTGAGTCAGGAAAATTTGAAGAGGACGTGTGCGTAGCCGCCCCATCGGAATGAGATCCGCGGCGGCTCCGCACAGACCTATCAGTCTCATAAATTCTCTCGCCGTGACTTTGTCTGCGTGCAGACAATAGCGAGCGTAACAACTGACTAATTTCGCTCTGGTTAACGGCAGACGAACGAGATTGTTGTGCGTCTCGAAGCTCATTCCCAGATGAGTGAATGACTTGGACGGCACCAGATCCGACTTCTCCTCGTTTACTATAAAACCGAGACGTCGGAGCAATAGAAGAAGATTCTGAACATCGTTCTGAAGCATTAACTCGTTGCCGTACCTCTGAAGAATGTCGTCCAGGTAGGCCGACGTTACCGCAGACGGATGAGCTCGGAAGTAGATCATTACCGAGTTCATTACCCGAGTGAAAGCCCAGGGTGCTAGATTCAATCCGAAGCACATCGCCCGGAATTGATACACCACTCCCAGGACTGCAAAGCGTAGATACTTTCGGAATGTCGGATGTACCATGACGTGAAAGTACGCATCTTTGAGATCTATGCTCGTTGCATAATCGTTCACCCGAATACTCGCTCTGACCGATCGAATCGTCTCCATATAAAACTTCGGAGCGACGATCAGCTTGTTTATCCAGCTCAAATCTATGACTGGACGGAACGAGCCGTCTGGTTTCGGAACCAGAAACAGATGGCTGTAGAATCCCAGAGATTCCTGGTTTTCTACGACCTCTACCGCATTCTTCATTAAAAGAGACTGCACCTCTGATAACAGAGCGTCTCTTTTCTGTGGATTTGATGGAAGATGAGTCCACTTTGGACTTCGAGTTAATGGAGGCTTTCGTTTGAAGGATATCTTTAGACCTTCCGAAGTCACTCCTCTCACCCAAGGGTCGTCCGTAATCGACGCCCACTCTTGTGAAAAACTCGACAACCTTCCGCCAACCGGAACGCGATAGAGGTTTAAGCCATCACCTCCTGGACCTGCGAGGCCTGCGGTAGAAGAAACCACGTCTTCCACGACCCGCACCTCGCCTCGTCGACCTCGGGGCGTCCGACCGATTGTCCCGGCCTGAAGGACGTCCCGAACGAGAGTCGCTATCCTGACGGTCTCTCGAATAAGACCAAGAGGACGCACCGGAACCTCTATAGGAACCTCTCTTGGGCGCATTAGACCCAGAAGTGCCTGTCTTATTCGTGTCTGCTGTATCCGACTTCTTAGGAGCCGATCTGAACAACAGAGAATCATTAGCTTTCTTTTTAATTTTATCATAAATAGCGAAAAGCTTGCCGTCAAAGAGAAGTTCTCCTGAGACCGAAACGACTCCAAGAGAGTTCTTCACCTTAGAATCCAATAGTGTGGATGTAGCTAGGGCTGCGTCACGTCTAACCAACTCCAGATTTGCCACTGAAAGGGCGGAGTTACACGTGGAATAAGCTACTGCCCTTGAAAGAAGTCTTAAAGAGGATTGTATATCCTGAAACTCTTCCCCTTGAAGGCGCAGTGATAACGCCTTAGTAAGGTGATCTGCGTAAGATAAGGCATCTAAATTGGCTCTGTTAGACGCAATAGCTGTTTCCAACACCGCGGTTGGAATAGAAGCTGACGACGGTAATGATAGCTCTAAGTCTTCCGCCTCGTCGTCCATACGCAGAGGAACTCTCGGTATACCCTGTCCTGCCGTATCGAAATTATTCCTTGCATTAATGAAAGGCAGGTTGAGAGTATTAGCGGACAAGAAACCTGCTTTCCCCGTCCTGGAAGCAAGTTTAAATATAGCGTCGTTCAATAATTCAAATGTTCTAGCAACATTATTGGACTGCGACGGAAACTCGGGAGCGATGTCCCTGAACCGCTCAAAAAATTCAGAGTCCAATGACGCTATAATTCTCTTGTCCGGAAGCGCAGCAGTCTGGCCCGACGGAACAACTTGAGGGAGAAAGTGCCGGATGAAGTCCACGGCAGCTTTATGTTGTTCCGAAAGGGATAGCTCCAAGTCATCCGTATCCCTTTCACCATCCGGTCGGACCTCACGATGTTCCCGGTCGTCCGCCCCCGATGCTTCGGCGGAGCGTACCGACCCAGCGCCGTCAGATAATTCTCGATCCGACACCGTTTCTGTCGGCTGCTGGGATGCTGCGATAAGCTGTGCTATCTGCACAAGAATGTCCGGCGTCGAGACCTGCGGAGGCGCAGTCTTTCGCTGCTTCGCCGAGGGCAGCTCCGCATCAGATGGCTCCCGCATACTTTTCCTATGCGAACGTCCGGAGTCCATCGGTCTCGAATCCCTGGCTGCCGGATGGTGTGACCTGGTCGCCGAAGAATCCTTCATCGGCGAAGCTGGTAATATATCGGCGGTCACGCAGCCAAGGTGCGGTCGTGTGCGCTGACGCGAAGAGGAAGCCTTAACAGTCTCTGCGGACTGCTTATACAACGGAGCGTCCCGAGCGACGGACGTATGCTCCGCTAAAGACACATTTTGTACCACAACATCTGGTCCCAGATGTTGTTGTACGAGAGAGGGACCTCTCTCGCTCGCGGCCCGGCTGGACCTGGACGAGCTAGGAACCGGACTAAAAGGCTTCCTCCGTTCTCGCTTACTATCCGCCGTCACTGGGTGTGCATCTATTATGTTTATAGTGCTCGCATCACCCAAAATTTCCTCTTGGACTGCATCGGACGAACCCGGCTGCCGAACCATTCGGTGAATGGACGCTACACCGGGCGAGCTAGTGGACGACATTTGTCTAATCTCCATGAGCACTTTTGCCGCTAGCTCTGAATTCATTTGTGACGACGGACGCACACTTGAAGAAGATAACATGGAAACATTACCCTGTTCTGGTTCCTCTGAAATAGAAACTGAGAGAGTAGAGTGACCTTGCGGAGAAAGAGCCGGCATCGCTCTTTCTCCAGAAACAACATACCGTGACACACGTTTCCAATGTTTCTCATCCCAATGTTCACATATAGGACAGGGATTAATGCGAGAACACTGACTACAATTAATACAATGATCATGAAAGTCAGAGGAAGATTTCTTCCTATTACAATTTGAACGTCCCTTCATTGTGAAAGAACAACAATAAGTCCTAGTTACTCGCAAAAACCTCTGACACAAAGATACATAATAACATGATCCATTAATAAATGAAAAAACAATTGCAAAACAAAATAATTTTGAAAAAATATTTTTTCAGAGAAGCCCAAGTTGCTGAAAAGTAACGTTGAGCCCCGATGGATCCGATGGCAAAGTGTGGTCAAAAATTTTAAATTTATATAAAATAATTAATGAGACACTTTCGGATAATATAAATGTATCTTATAATGAGATAAACTACCACAAAGGCAAACAGCCCCCCTCAAAAAAGGCTGTTGCCAATGAAAACAAACAGTGTAAACACACTAGAAAACATGACTCCAGGCACTGAAAAAACTGGCCCGGAATCAGTCATCAATTACACTCTATCTGATGCAAAACAGAGACTCCCAGGGGAGAATCTGTAGAACATCAGATGGAAGATGCAGAACACAAACGTTATACACCCATGGGTGAAAACGTAACTATGGGGAAAATAACAGAAAACATTCTGTAACCAAGCAACTCTCCCAGGAAATTTTAGAAATGAAATTTCTCAAAAATATGCCAAAAGCATGGGAGAATTGCCAGGGGGGACTTTAGAAGGCTAGGGGAGAGGAAACACTGAATAAGCAGTGCAACAATTAGCAAGAATGACAACAAGAGGCCCATGCCTCGAAAATAGGCAACTTAACATAATTTCATCAAAAAATTTTAAGTACAGCCCTGATTATTTTTTGCCACTTCTTTTTCCTCTCCTCCTTCTCCTCCTTAGAATCACATTTTCTCCAAAATTACGTGTCTGGCATCCTTTAAACTGAGATTTACAAGCACAAAGATCAGTGAGATGTTGACTGATGAAGGGCCAAACAGAGAAAGAATGATAATTGGCGCCAATTTCGGGACGACTGCGTCACTGCGCATGCGCAGTAGAGGCGTAGTATGGAGGTCCTTTAGGACATGATTTCTTTTTGTTTTGGATGCAAATTTTGGGGATTGGGGGGCAAAATTTGTGTTTGGCCCTGGTTTTGTTAGAGTTAGCACCAGCTAAGTCTGGGTCATTGGTACAGTATAAAAATATAGAAATTTTGGGCAGGGCGAAAATTCTTGCCCCTCCCATAACGAAGACAAATATAGCTCCGCAAACTTCTCTTGAAGAAATCTGAGTCTACACCTCAAAAGGAAGCTGCACACCAAATATCAAGTCTCTGCTACTGCTGATTCATGAGAAGAAGATTTTTTAAAGATTTATTTTAAAGATTTAAGCACACTTTTTAGGCAGGGCTCTACCAAGGGGTGAGGCAACTTGATTTTAACAAACTCAAACTGCGATGTCATAACAAACAAGTTAAATCCTAACAGATATAAGAATATCACTTCAAAGATATGAAGCAAATCCACAAAATATGAAGCCTTTAAATTATGGAATCATCACTTTAAATATGGGCTTCCAGCATAATATCAGTTAATGAAAATGCCAGTGATGATGAAAACTGGGTACAGCTGAAATAATAAATTCATAGTATAAATATGTATATTTTTATACCTGCCAATGGCCCAGACATAGCTGGTGCTAATTCTAAAATATCTAGGGCCAAACACAAATTTTGCCCCCCTATCCCCAAAATTTGCATGCAAAACTGAAAATTAGAAGTCCTATCTGGTCCTCCATACATTTACCCTCTGCTCATGCGCAGACATCAGGAAGTGACTGGAATTGGCGCTAACACCATTCTTTGTAAAAGAGAGTATTACATAATAATTCAGTGGGGAGGTATGAGTGCCCACTCATGGGAGGGCCTGTTACAACCGATAATGTTACACCAACCAATAATGTATCATCAACGCATAATGTTATAACATAATGTAGTAAACAACCGATAATGTTGTAAACGCCGCATAATGTTATAACTTTAGTCAACGCGTTTTGTAGCAAAAATCAACGCATAATGTTATAACTCGAGTCGGCGTTTACAACCGATAATGTTACACCAACCAATAACGTATCATCAACGGTCCACCAGTCTGAAGGTAGGGTTCATTGCTCCGAGGGTTCATAGTTCCGAGGTTGGGGTATCACTGCTCCGAGGGTTCATTACTCCGAGGGTTCATAGCTCCGAGGGTTCATTGCTCCGATGGTTCATTACTCCGAGGGTTCATTGCTCCGAGGGGTCATTACCCCGAGGGTTCATACTCCGAGGCTTCATTGGTGTGATGGTGTGGGTGAGGGGGGAGGGGGGGGCGGCGGTGACGATTATGGTTGGGCCCAAAGTGTGTATGTGTGTGTGTGTCCGCCCACACACGCACACACATACATCCGGCCCAACAATAATCGTCACCGCCCCCCCACCCCCCCCCCCCCCCACACACACACACACACATACCCTGTCGGAGTAATGAAGCCTCGGAGTATGAACCCTCGAGGTAATGACCCCTCGGAGCAATGAACCCTCGGAGTAATGAACCCTCGGAGCAATGGACCCTCGGAGCTATGAACCCTCGGAGTAATGAACCCTCGGAGCAGTGAACCCTACCCTCGGAGCTATGAACCCTCGGGGCAATGAACCCTACCTTCAGACTGGTGGACCGTTGATGATACGTTATTGGTTGGTGTAACATTACCGGTTGTAAACGCCGACTCGAGTTATAACATTATGCGTTGATTTTTGCTACAAAACGCGTTGACTGAAGTTATAACATTATGCGGCGTTTGCAACATTATCGGTTGTTTACTACATTATGTTATAACATTATGCGTTGATGATACATTATTGGTTGGTGTAACATTATCGGTTGTAACAGGGCCCTTCCCGTCTGGGCCATTGGTAAGTATAAAAATATACAAATTACTATGAATTTATCATATATTTTTACATAGTATACCAATGGCCCAGACATAGCTGAATCGTAAATAGGTGGAGGGCCTAAGACTTCTGAAATAATTCCAATCCTGCAATCCATGATGAAGGAACTACAGTAATAGAGGAGACATATTCTAAACAAGGAGCCCACTTAAGTAATTCCTTATTGTAAGTATGAAGACAAGTTCCTAATTTTCCAAGGCTAGTCTGGACTAAGCCCCAAAAATTAGGATGGCGTATCTGAGAAAAAGAGAAAATATCCCACAAACATATGCCTTACAATAACATTTCAGCTGTATGCAGGATATAAATACAGATAAAAACAGCATCCTTCAAAAATACATATATTTTAAGCAAGATTATGTGTAAAAACACCCCCCCCCCCCCCCACACCCGTTTTTGAAGAAATCTTCAAAAGAAAAATGGAGCTCTGGAACAATAAGAGAGCTACCCAACAACAATTGATCGTCGAATAGGCACTCAGGTATTAATTCAAGATTAAAAAATGATGCGTAACATTACTTCAGAAGTTACGGCTATAGCGACGATCCAGGTAAAGTCATAACGAAATCTCCTCACCCACATTATTCAATCGTACATGTGACAGTTAACAGAAAAATATAGGAACTGCAATGGTTCTCTCATGGTGGGGGGAGGGGGGGAATTCAAAGTCGTAACAAAATCCCCTCACCCGTATTATTTAATTGTACATGTGTCAGTTAAGATAAAAGAAATATAGGAACCGCAATGGTTCCCTCACGTCTGATCAACTCCACATGCCACTATGGACGGAGAGGAACGTGAAGAATAAATCCTCTGAAAGAAGACCCTTTCATGGAGAAAGCTTCTGGGGAGCGTCACATAACAGACACTTGAGAATATTGATCCAAGATTTCTGTGACAACAGAGGTGGTACCAGTAGGATTCACTGTTTAAACTTTAATATAAGTTATTGAATAAAATGAATAGGAGGATATGCATATCCTATTATTCCTCCTCATGAATTTGCAGAGCGTCTACTGCCTGCGCTCAATAATCTGGGCATGGCGACACAAATGACGGTAACTAATTGTTCCGGTGTGTCGCAAACTAAAGAATCATGGGGTGATCCCACTGGTAGCAAAACTGTACAAATAAACGCATGTTGAGTGTCCATACATATGAAATATGCGACCTTTCCTAGGAGTGAGTTTGCTAGTACGTTCAGACGACCTGGTATATGACGGATAGAGAGATGAACATGCAAATGATTCTCCGTTAGGTATTATAACAAAAGTGAATGGGTGCCGCCCTGGTTCCTGATGTACGCTACCACTATTGAGTTGACCAACAATCTCTGAACAAGCATGAATGCATTGATGTGGCGCAACAATATTGACATCATTCTTGATGATTATGTGTTTCTGCAGGAACCGAGGGTCTCAGACCCCAGCATTTATAGTCTGTAGGACTCAGGGCCATGCCCCAAACTATTTACTCATACCCGTCATAATCGTGAAAGCCGGATCTGGCAGTTGCAGCTGAACTAATGAGTTAACCACTGAAAATCTGTCTCAGTATGGACCCTTTTGTTTACTATGTCCGTTAAAACAATACAGGTCCTGGGCGAATGCGTTGTAACACTCCAGTTCTGTGTAAGAATAACTGGAGGGGACATGTGCGTAAGCGACCCATCTAAACAAGATGCATAGCCGCTCAGCACATCCCCATCAGTCGCATAAAACTAATTCGTTCTGGACAATAGCAGATGAACCGGATTGTTAAGAGACATTACCAAGTTAATATTCGAGTGACAGCGCAGGGCGCTATCTTCAGACTAAAGCTATCCTTAGATCTATGCTTATAGCATAGTCAATCCCTCAAACACTCATTTTAACCGACAAAATGATAACCATAAATAAACTTTTAGAGCTTTAATAAACTTGTTATCGAGCTCCATTCTATTATCTGTTGGAACAAGCTCTTTGGCTTCGGTACGAGTAACAGGTGACTACAGAATTCTAGAGAATCTTGATTCTCGACGACCTCTATTACCATCATTTTCAAGAGAACCTTTACCTCCGATTGGAGAGACTCTTATGCAAGGATTAGACGGAAGCATTGTCCATCAGACATTAATTTAGTTGTGGTTCCCTCGGAAAGATAGCCGCAGGCCTTCCAAAACCACACTTCTCACCTACTAGTCTTCCATAACAGTTATCCAGATTGATTGTAATCTTGATAACCATCCATCAACCGCAAAACAACAGAGGTCCAAACTCACACCTGTAGCACCTGCGAGGCCTACGGAAGGAGGAACTGCATCTCATTCGCAAACAGCCTCGACCCTGCAGTTTAGGGGCGTCTGACCAGAAGTCTCAATCAGACATAAGCCCCGTATCCGAGTCGCTATATGACGATCCCTAGAGTAATTACTGGAGAGTTAACTATACCCTCACGAAGAGTCCTTATAGGCGACCTTCTGTCTAGGACGTCCTCCCTTACTCCTTTCTGCTATTGCGGGTCGATTATACATCAACATATGGAGCAGAGAATTGATGCTTTCTTTGTAGCTTGGTCATAAACCAATTAAAGCTTATCATCAAAAAATTAATGTCCGGAAAACGGAGCGACTCTAAGAGAGTTTTTCGCCTTGTCATCTATTAAGGATGACGACGCAAGGGCTCTTTAAGTAATTATATATCTCCGAATTAGCAACTTGATAAGACAGAGTTATATGTGATAAATATATAGCCCTGAGTGTGAGTCGAAATTCGCTCGGAATAAATAAATGCCATCTCAATTGTGACGCAAATAATAAATGACTAAGGTAAAGCCATAGCTGGGTCCTTAGCCTACTCATTCAAACACAGAGGAACTCTCAATACATCTTCCCTGTTTTCCGACCAGCGGAACAAAGGAAGATGATGACAAGAAACCGCCTTACTTACTTCCACTGGAAAGTTGAATGTGGAGTCGCCTAAAAGGCCAAAAGCCTGCGACACCTGTCTATACTTAACCGGAAAAGACATTTCCTTCTCTTTTTCCGGATAATTTAGTGTGCAACAACGCTAGCGGTTTCTTGTAAATAGACGCAGCATTCTGATTCGTTGGAACAAATTCAGGGTAGTGTTGATGGAATAAATCCTCTCAACCCTGTATTGTTCTGAATGTGGACGGTAAATTCCCTCCATATCCCTTCATCATTCGTATGAATCAGTTGAAATCACGGTCAGCGGCATCTGAACGCGCAGATAACTGGGCCGACCCAGCACCATGCGACAGCTCAGGTTCTGAGACTGCCGTCGATTGCTACTGCACTTGTTGGGATGCTGCGAGGAGCTGTGCATCTGTGTCCGCAAAAACGTAACGGAGACCTGAGGAGCAGCGGTCTTCTGGCCACCGGCTGCTCCCGGGACAGTGTGTCAGAGACGACACTCTCTCCAGATGTCCCAATATATGAGGCCTCGTATAGGTACTGAATAGTGCTACTTTCGAGCTGTCGCAGCATTCTGATTCTCAGGAACAAACTCAGGGAAGTATCGATGCATAAGCGCTATCACCACCCTGTTGTTCCGAAAGGGAAGGGTAATTCTCCTCCAAATCCCTTTCATCCTCCAACTGAATCAGATTATACTCACGGTCATCGGCATCTGAACGCGCAGATGACTGGACCGACCCAGCACCTTCCGACAGCTCATGATCTGAGACTGCCGTCGTCTGCTTCTGCATTGCTGGGATGCTGCGATGAGCTGCGCAATCTGCGACACCAAGTTCGTTACGGAGGCCTAAGGAGCAGCGGTCTTATGTTGCATGGCCGCCGGCTGCTCCTGGGACAGTGTTTCCGAGATAGCTCTTTTCTGCAGACGTCCCTATAAATGAGGCCTCGTCTCCTGTATGGCGTGACTTCTCTGACGAAGAGTGACTTTCTCAGCGATGCAGACTGGATATCAGAAGTCACCTAGCCAAGGTGCGGTCGTGTGTGCTTTGTAGACATTGAAGAAGCCGTAATTATAGCCGACTCCAGCTGTAAACTGAATGGAGCGTCCTGGACGGGAGGCGTTACCTATGCACCGACTGACTCAAGTTCCGATCTATAACATCTGGCCCCAGATGTTATAATAAAAGAGAGGGGGGGGGGGGGGGCTCTCTCGCTCGCGGTCATTCAGACCTCGCCAAGCTTCTTGCTGAACTTGCCGGCTTCTTCCTTTCCGTCATCGCAGGGTGAGCCTTATATTGCCCTGTCTAATATTTATGAGCACTTTTGATGCTAGCTCTGATTGACTATTTAATGCGACAACGGAAGCACACTATCTGACGGTGTCACGTAAACATAACCATGTTCCTGTTCCTCTGTAAACAGAAACTAATAAACTAGAGCAACCTTAGGGTGAGAGGACCGGTGGGAGCCTCTCATCGTGAGAGGACCGGCAGTGGTCCCTCGCTAACAACATACCGTGACACCCGTCAGCAATGTTTGTCATCCCATGCGACACATATGAGCAAGAATTAGCAGAAGTACATCGACTACAAGCAAGGCAACCTACATGAAAATAAGAGGAAAGACTTCCTTGCCTTGCTTAAAGAGCAACATGCTTACAAATGAAGCAGACTAAGTCGATCGTACTCCCACCAATTCCACATTAAATACAAATAAAAAGATACATAAAAACATTCAAAATATAAATCTAAAAATAGTGTACACAAAAAAAAAATTTCGAAAAATTTTGACAAGAGCCCAAGTTTCCAAAGGTAACGAAGTGCCCAAATGTATCCCAAAAGAGGCCAAGTGTGGACAAAATTAATTTTTTCCTCCCAAAAATTAACTGCCACAATATGGGCCTGTATAATGTATCTTACAACAGACCTACCATATCAAAAATAGGAACCTACACATAAATAACTAACATTGCTAATGTAAACAATGTCAGACGGAAAACCGGAAACGAGACACCCAGGCAACATGGCCCGAAGTCAGTAACAGATTTTTGAACTATCCAATGAAAGGCTGGATCTTCATCAGAAGAAAAAACGATACACTGGATGTATGATGCATGACTAAAAACGCCTAAACACCCTATGGGTGGGGATGTAACCCTGGGGATATACAGAAAAAACTTTCTGTATAAGGCCAAAAAAAAAAAAAAACAGGCCGATGAAATCGTCAGATGTGTACCCATACGCGCAATTAGTAGAAAGCTGTATGACGGAGGGCCACCACGGATGCCGACATTATGTACACCATACATGGTATGGGTACATATAGAAATGGATTGGAGGAGTGTCTAATTTGATGGATAAAGGGTTAATATCTCTGGATCAAATTAGCAGATTTACATAAAAAACTATACAGCACAGCACATCAGTAACCTGAATACATATATAAAGTAACATGATAATCGAATTGATATTTTTTGAGTTATCTCATGCCAAAGGGATTCGAGGAATTTTCAATTTGAAGGATAAAGGGTTAATACCTCAGAATCAAATTATCAGATTTACACCAAAAACTATACAGCTCGGCACATCAGTAACCTAAACACAAATATAAAGTAACTTGACAATTCAAGCAATATTTTTCAAGTTATCGAATGCCAAAGGGATTGGAGGAATTTTCAATTTGAAGGATAAAGGGTTAATATCTCAGGATCAAAATAACATATTTACACCAAAAACCATACAGCTCGGTACATCAGTAACCTGAACACAAACATAAAGTGACTTGACAATCCAAGCAATATTTTTCAAGTTATCGAATGCCAAAGGGATTAGAGGAATTTTCAATTTGAAGGATAAAGGGATAATATCTCAGGATTAAATTATCAGATTTACACCAAAAAATATACAGCTCGGCACATCAGTAACCTGAACACAAATATAAAGTAACTTGACAATCCAAGCAATATTTTTCAAGTTATCAAGTTATCGAATGCCAAAGGGATTGGAGGAATTTTCAATTTGAAGGATAAAGGGTTAATATCTCAGGATCAAAATAACAGATTTACACCAAAAACTATACAGCTCGGCACATCAGTAACCTGAACACAAATATAAAGTAACTTGACAATCCAAGCAATATTTTTCAAGTTATCGAATGCCAAAGGGATTGGAGGAATTTTCAATTTGAAGGATAAAGGGTTAATATCTCAGGATCAAAATAACAGATTTACACCAAAAACTATACAGCTTGGCACACCAGTAACCTGAAGATATATATAAAGTAACATGACAATTGGATTGATATTTTTTGAGTTATCTCATGCCAAAGCGATTGGAAGAATTCTCAATTTGAAGGATAAAGAGTTAATATCTCAGGATCAAATTATCAGATTTATACCAAAAGCTATACAGCTCGGCACATCAGTAACCTGAACACTTATATGAAGTAACTTGACAATCCAAGCAATATTTTTCAAGTTATTGAATGCCAAAGAAATGGATATGGACGCCAGACGGACAGACAGATGGGCGGACAAAGGATGGACGAATGACGGATGGCCACCCCGGATGCCGGCATTATGTGTACCATACATAGTATGGGTACACACATAAAAATCAATTGATTCTCAGGCAATTTTGTTTTCAAATCAATGGGGGAGGGAGGATTTTATTTTTATTTTTTATTTTTATTTCTTCCAGATGGTGAGCAAGGATTGAGAGACAAAAGTCACCTCCTGATGTCTGTTTTTTACCTAAAAAGCATGGAAAGTGCATATTGTAAAATGATATAAAAATAAAACTCATTAAATTTTTATTGAAAACTAAACCTGTTTTTCTTTATTCTTTGTTTTTAGTATATAGAAACAGAACTCTGACTTCACTTTTAAACTTTTACAAAGCAGAACTATTTTGTGAATATTCAAAGTAAGGGTATCTCCCATGAACTGACACAGTTTGGTTGCAAAGAACAGTCTCATTCACAAGCATGTTCTCGTGACAGGATCATCCAAATTGGATGAGAGGTAGGTTACATCTGTGCATACATTGTCAGATAATAACACAAATTCTCAACCCCTCTGGTGGGTGGGTCTTTCTTAATTAACTGGTAGAAGTTATTTTGGGGCATCAAATTTTGTCCACGTCTTTACCTTGTGACAATTTATAGGAGAATGCCTATAGGTACTCTCCAATAAATCGTAACAAGGCAAAGCCATACAGACTAACTAATTTCACTTCAAAGATAATACAAAGCATACCTATAGAATATGGATCCCACCAACGAACAGTTTTTTAACCAACTCCCCCAAGGTACTGTCATCTTCCATAGATATTATTGACCACCCTCGTATTATTTTTGGTATCATTGTGAGTTATTTTGATAGAAATTAGCATTTTTACGATTGAAATTTTCGAATGAAAACAGAATGGCAGCAAGCATCCGGTGTCAATTTAATATGGAACTTACACAACACTTGTAACGACACTGCGATGAAACCCTTTCATTCATATCACTATCCGAGGGTCCATGGGTGAAAATAATAAATGGATAGGCCCAACTCAATACACAAAATAAGCTTCAAGAGCCAAACCGTAAAGACTTTGTTTCTGTTTACTTTGAATGAAGACGTCATTCGTATTGGAAATGCATGTGTATTTTGAGTAATCTCCCTTGATGCACAACTGCACTGAAATATCTGATTTCAGATTCCATTCAGTGTTTTACACACTCTTTCCCTGGTTATGTTCACGAAATGTCAGCAGAATTTGGACTGTTGTATTTCTTTAGTAAGTGATAATCCACGCCCCCACCCCCCCCCCCCCCCCCCAACTTGAAAATATACTTACCGTATATGTCCGTGTATATTAGTTTCAAAAGCACCAAGAATGCTTATGTAGGACAACAATTTGAAAACAATTTGCGCTGTAACCTGCACAGTTGTTGCATTCATACTGGTTTTTCCTGTCACGTTCCGGAAAAACCAACAAAAACACAACAACTGTGCAGGTTATGGTGCAAATGGTGCTCTGATTCTGAAACTATAAAGTTTCAATCACAAACGAGTGTTGGATTTTCTTGACAGGGATGAAGATATTGGGGTGATAAACAAACAACGAAAAACAAATAAATGCGAGTATTTTTTAAATCTTTAATAATAACTGTCCTTTATACTTTTATCTTATTCAACACATGATAACTCATGAAAACTTACCTATTTCCGTTGCATCCCAAATTGGCAAAACGTAACTTGCAACTAATTCTTGTTGATTTGTGCATCAATCAGTTGATACCTGTACTGAGTCAAGTTTGCGTTTGAATTCCCCTGCCGAGTGCAACCAACCTCTCAAAAATATGGCAATAACCTTTCCCATCTCATACACAACACACGCCTGTGCCTATTTACCTCTTTATTTGTTCGTTTGGGGCCTTAAAACCAATGTGCCCTTTTCAATTTCCCTGTTTCCCATTTTCATGCAATGACGGTCCAAATAAAAAGGACCAACGCGGGCCATTTATTTCAATACGGCGGTGCCGGAGAATCAATTCCTTTTTTTTTTTTTGGCCTAACACGTTAAACTCCCAAGAAATTTTATATAAAAAATTTTTAAAAAACAAGCCAAAAAGCTTTGGAGTCTAACTGGGGGATCAAGGGAGGTTAGGGAAGGAATACTTAACCAATAGTGGAAAAATCATTATCAACAATGATGACCTCAGGCTCATGTCCCGAAATTAGGGAACATGAACTAATATTTATAAATATTATAAAATTACAGCCCTGAACGTTTTCAAACCACCGTTTCTTCCTTCCTTCATCCAGTTGTGTCCTTGGATCCACCAATTTAACCATTGATTTGTGTCTGGCATCATTATTAATTGAGATTTAACTAGAGCTCACAAAGTGATACCACCACGCCTATCAGAACGGAATTATATTGCTTCATGCACATCTTCATATGGAGTTCTTTCATTGTGTAAAGTGTCATGAAAATTCTTCAAACGGTTTAGGAGGAGTTGCGCTTATAAGGATGGACAGACGGATAGACTGACGGACATCCTAACAAATTGGTGGTTATGTGGCTATTTTTATGGGACTACAATAAAATACATGTCCATTATATTAAAACAAGTGATTTGGGGGAAAATTTTTGGGATGGTAGCAAACCCTGACCCTACCCTTTACTGACCCTAAACCTACTCCCCCACCCCCAATTCTAAACCCCACCCTAGACTAATGAAAATTCAATATATTCCTAGTCTATTTTAACTAAAATGCATGTCCATTGTATTAAAACAACTTTTTGGGGTGGTAGCCAACCCTAACCCTACCCTTTACTGACCCTAACCCCACCCCACCCCAACTCTAAACCCCAACCTAGAATAATGACATTTAACTATGTGACTAGTCACATAAATTGCGGTAGTCACCTAACCCCCATTTCTACCAACAAATAGCCACCTAAACCCCCATATGTCTGCCCGGACTGACGGACGGATGGACTGACAGGGTGATTCCTATATACCCCCCCCAAACTTTGTTTGCGGGGGGGGGAGGGGGGTATAAAAAGCACAAAAGTCAGTTTGTTGTTATCTGACAAGGACCAAACAAAGAATGGTGTTGGCGCCAATTTCGGTCACTTCCTGACTTCTGCGCAAGCGCAGAGGGTAAATGTATGGAAGACCAGTTAGGACTTCTAATTTTCGGTTTTGCATGCAAATTTTGGGGATTGGGGGGCAAAATTTGAGTTTGGCTCTAGATATTTTAGAGTTAGCCTTTGGTATACTGTGTAAAAATATGAGCATTATGTTTGCTACAGAGTCCATTTTCATATGTTGTTTGATACCAAATGCCAGTGATTTGACATTGGTCAAACATACTCAAATGCTTTGAAAAACATACTCGAATGTAATGTTTCACACATAGTTGAGCCATAATTCAGTTATGGCTCAGACAAACAAAATACTGACAGCAGACAATTAAAACATTAAAAAAAAAAAATAATCCGATAACACCGAAAATCATTCTAGTCTTGGGAAATGTTACAATTTAATTACATACCAAGTTCCATAATAATTTACTTAAGTTATGAAAGTTAAGAATATTCTTGGTCTGACTCACAAATGGATTGATGGACGTTCTAACAAATGACTACTTATGTGGCTATTTTATGGACATATTAGGTAGCTAACCTAAAACACATGTCCAACATAATAAAACAAGTTTTTTTGGGGGGTCAGCTAACCCTAACCCTACCTGACCCTAACCCTACCCACCCACACCCCTAGCCACATAACTCTACACCCCTTCACCGCATCCCACTCCTATAAAAAGCACAAAAGTCAGTTTGTTGTTATCTGACATTATGTTGGACATAATAAAACACATGTCCAACATAATAAAACAAGTTTTTTGGGGGGGTCAGCTAACCCTAACCCTACCTGACCCTAACCCTACCCACCCACACCCCTAGCCACATAACTCTACACCCCTTCACCGCATCCCACTCCTATAAAAAGCACAAAAGTCAGTTTGTTGTTATCTGACAAGGACCAAACAAAGAATGGTGTTGGCGCCAATTTCGGTCACTTCCTGACTTCTGCGCAAGCGCAGAGGGTAAATGTATGGAAGACCAGTTAGGACTTCTAATTTTCGGTTTTGCATGCAAATTTTGGGGATTGGGGGGCAAAATTTGAGTTTGGCTCTAGATATTTTAGAGTTAGCCTTTGGTATACTGTGTAAAAATATGAGCATTCTACACCCCTTCACCGCACCCCACTCCTAAACCCAACCCTGGAATGCCCTAACCCTACTCTACATTTATTCAAACGCCCACCCACCCACCCAACCACCCCACCGCCCCACAATAAGAGATTCTGTTACGTGGCTAGCCACATAACAGACTTTAACCACTCGTAGCCACATAAGTAGTCATTTGTTAGTGCGGATGCACGGACACACAGACGCACAGATGGATGGATGCATGTAATCCAGTATACCCCCCCGACCCCATTTTCTTCGAAAGTGGGGGTATAATTACATGGTAATTTCCAATGTAATTAAATTACTTTTCAATTACATGTACTTGACAAAGGTCTCAATTACACATTACACCCAATTACTTTGAAAACATGTAATTAATTACACTCATTACAATTACAAATTACAATTACCCCAACCCTGACGTGGACGTTCGCTATTAGGCGAAGCCAATGTTGTAGTGCTAGCCATATTGACATCACCTCTTTGATGTTTATGTGCTTCTCTAGGAACCGAGAGTCCCAAAGACCCTGACACTTCAAGTCTGCAGGACTTGGGATCGCACCCCAGCCCGTCTGCCTCGTGTCCGTCGTAATCGTGAAAGCCGGATCCGGCAGTTACAGCAGAACTCCTTGAGTTAACCACTGCAGATCTGCCCAAATCTGAACCTTTTGTTTTATTAGATCCGTTAAAACAATACTGGTTTCGAGCGAATGCGTCTTCACACTCCAGTTCTGAGTGAAGAATATCTGGAGGGAACGTGTGCGCAGATGGCCCATCGGAATAAGATCTGCAGCCACTACGCATAGCCCCATCAGTCGCATAAACTCTCTTGCTGTTACTGTGTCTGAGTTTTGACAAAAGCGAGCATAACAACTGCCCAATTTCGTTCTGGGTAACGGCAGATGAACCAGATTGTTGTGAGTCTCGAAGCTCTTTCCCAAGTGAGTGAACGCCTTGGATGGAGCTAGATCAGACTTTTTCTCATTTACTATGAAACCGACACAGTGGAAGAGTTGTAGCAGACTCTGAACATCGTTCTGAAGAATAATTCTGTTGCCGTATCTCTGAAAAGTGTCATCCATGTAAGCCAACATTACCGCAGACGAATGAGCTCAGAAGTAAGACATTACCGGGTTTATTATTCGAGTGTAAGCCCAGGGAGCCAGGTTCAGACCAAAGCACATTGCTCTGAACTGATAAACCTTCCCTTGCACGCCGAACTGCAGGTACTTTCTGAATGCCAGATGTACCAGGACATGAAAGTAAGCATCCTTTAGATCTATATGCTTGCTGCATAGTCATTCACTCGAAAGCTCGCTCTTACCGACCGAATGGTTTCCATATAGAGCTTTGGAGCCACGATTAACTTGTTTATCCAGCTCAAGTCTATGAACAGTTGGAACGAGCCATCTGGCTTTGGTACGAGAAACAGGTGACTGTAACAAGAGGCCCCAAGGGGCCTGAGGGTGCTCACCTGACATGGTAGTCTAAATATCAAACCAGGAACTTGATTTGAATAAGCTGCATACACCCCTCCTAAGAAAAGCATATCCCAACTAGATGAAGCAGTTGTGCCCAACACAATACACAGGATTTTCCTTCTATTTTTAGTTCCTGCACTTTTACGTCCCAAAATTGAGATAAACACATAAAGTCCCAAACAAAATATTTTCAGCCTAATTTTTTTTTTTCTTCTTAAAATTTATTGACCAAAATGCATAAAAAACCAAAAGACTAATTTCCGGATTTTGGTCCAAAATTTCCAAGTCCCACCCGGACCCCAAATTTTCAGTGTAAAAAAAAAATTTTTTTTTTTTTGTTTTAAAATTGACTGAAACACATAAAAAACAAAAAAACAATTTCCGGATTTTGATCCAAAATTTCCAAGTCCCACCCATACCCCAAATTTTCAGTGTAAAAAAAAAAAAAATTGATCGAAACACATAAAAAAACACAAAAAAATTTCCGTATTTTGGTCCAAAATTTCTTTGTCCGGAACGGGACCCCAAATTTTCAGCCTAAATATGAACCCAGGGACTTGGCTTGAACAACCTTGAATCTCACCCCCCGAAGGATGCTGCATCCCAAATATCAAAAGATTCTTATTGGAAGATCTGAAGAAGAAGATTTTTTAAAAATATTCCTCATACTGCACTAATTTAAACATTTGGGCTCCAACAGAGAGACCAAATATGGACCCAGGGAATTGATTTCAATAAACATGTGAAACAATCTTCCAAAGATGTTATATGTGAAAAAAAAAAAATTTTTGTCTTAAAATTGACCGAAACGCATAAAAAATCAAAAAAAGAATTCCAGATTTTGGTCCAAAAGTCCAGAACGGGACCCCAAATTTTCAGCCTAAATATGAGCAGTGGTTTGGGAGAAAAGTAGTCTTAAATGTTTTTCCCATTACCCACAGTGTTAAAAAATGCTGACTCAGCACTTTTTCAAAGTCCCAGAAAAGTACCCCCATGATAAAACCGAAAGCAATTTTTTTTTATCATTCCATTCTGTTGGTCCTAAGGAAGCTTCACGCCAAATAAGAATTCTCAGTGCAGTGTAGTTTTGGAGATATGGGTGTTTTAATTTTTTTCTATTTTTAGCTCCTGCGGTTCCCATGGGGCGACGGAAAAATTTTTTTTTGCATCAATCAAGTACTTACGACCCAATAAGCCCTCATATCAAATTTGGTCCAAATCTGCCTCTTGGTTTGGAAAATAGAAATTTTGGGAGGGGCAAATATTCTTGCCCCTCCCATAATGACGGCAAATATAGCCCCACAACCTTCTCTTGAACAAATCTGAGTCTACACCTCAAAAGGAAGCTACACACCAAATATCAAGTCTCTGCTACTGCTGGTTCATGAGAAGAAGAGTTTTTAAGATTTCAGCACACTTTTTGGGTGTGGCCCTACCAAGGAGCGAGGCAACTTGATTTGAACAAAATCAAATTGCGATGTCATAAACTATTATCTCAAATATCAATTACATTGGTTCAGCGGTTTGGGAGGAGAAGACGCAAACACCATGTTCATGGACGACGGATGGTGAGTGATCACTATAGCTCTCCTGACTGAAAGTCAGGTGAGCTAAAAACCCCAAGAATTTTAATTCTCGACGACCTCTATTGCTTCCTTTAACAAGAGAGCCTGTACCTCCGCTAGGAGAAACAAGGATCCGCCGGAAGATTTGTCCAATGTGGACATCTCGCGAATGATAGCCATAGGCCTTCCAAGACTACACTTCCCACCCACTGATCTTCTGTGACTGCTGTCCAGTTTTTCCCGAAGTTTGATAACCTTCCACCAACTGGCAAGCAATAAAGGTCTTGACCATCACCTGTATGACTTGCAAGGCTTATGGGAGGAGAAACTACGTCCTATACCGCGAAGATCCTTGCCCCGTTGGCTTAGGGGCATCTGACATATCGTCCCATTCAGACTTACACCCCTTTCCCGAGTCGCTATATTGATGACCTCCGGAGTAATTATATGAGGGTTTTTTGTACCCTCGCGTGGAGTTCCCTTTTTAAGATTTTATACGTGGCATACATAATTGCCCTGGAAAGAACTCTAAGCGAGGTACATATGTCCTCAAGTTCCTTCCCATTGAGACATTGTGCTATAGCGCTGGTAAGGTAATCTGCGAAGGCCATTGCTTCCCAATTCGCTCTATTCGATGAAATCATAGTTTCCATTACATCTCAGCAAATGTTGAATGAGGCAGGTAAGGATATATCTAAATCCCCAGCCTGCTCATCTAAATGTGGTGGAGCTCTCTGAACATCTTCTCAACTGTTTTAAATGAACGTGATCCAAGGAACGGTATATTTATGGAAGATGTTGATAAGAAACCACCTTTTTTCCTCACACTCAAGAGGTTAAATATGGCATCGTCTACATGGACGAAGACCTGCGACACCTGTCTAGACTGAACCAGGAAAGAAAGAACTTCTTTATTCCTCATTTTAAAGTCTGCATCTAAAGACACTAGCAGTTTCTCCCTTGTTGTCACAGCTTGCTGATTCGGTGGAACAAACTCAGGATAGCACTGAAGGATAAAATCCATCGCAACCATATGTTGTTCCGAAAGAGAATGATAATCCTCTTCCTTATCCCTTTCACCATCCGACTGAATCAACTGAGAATCCCCGTCCATTGCATCTGTGTGAACAGATGGCTGGACCGATCCAGCATCATCCGACAGCTCACTTCCAGAGTCTGCTCCAGCACTTGCTGGGATGCTGTGATCAGTTGCGCAATCTACGACAGCAAATCTTTTCTCTGAACATCCCGATGATTAAAGCCTCAGTTCCCTAGCTACCAGATGGTCTGACTTCACAGGCGAAGACTGGCTCTGTCTCCGCGAAGCTGGCTGGAGTTGGATAGCTAGGATGCAGTCGTCGTGTGTGCTTACTGATTGTAGTGGAGGAAGCCGTGACTGCCGCCAAGGCCGGCTGCAGTCTAGATGGAGCGGCAGGTGTGGATGTATGCCACGGTCCGTGCAAGTTTCTCATAACAACATCTGGCCACAGATGTTGCTGAGTTGAAGAGGGACCTCTCCTGCTCGTGGCCTTTTCAGACCTTGCAAAGCCTCTTGACAAGAAACTTGCTGGCTTCCTACCTAGTTCCGTCATCACTGGGTGAGCTTTTGTTTTTAAGGTGCTTGCTCTACCCACTACACTTCCCTCGACCGCAACGGACATACCCGACATTAAGGCTCCCACGGAGGGAGTAACCACTTCAACAGTCGAGCTACCTGCCTGAAAGGGTTTAAGACCACCGCTTACTGGCCTTATCCCCTGCCTAATATTCAAGAGCACCTTAGCAGCTTGCTCTGTTTGCTCATCAGAGCACAACAATGGTAGCACACTTTTGGTGGGTGTCACAATACCATCACCGTGTTATTGTTCCTCTGAAAAAGAAACTGAAAAACTTGAATTACCTTGAGGTGAGATCACTGGCATAGGCATCTCACCGCCAACAATGTACCATGACTCCCGCTTCCAATGTTTGTCATCCCAATCGGCACATGTAGGACAAGAATCTGCAGGAGTACATCGACTACAGGCAAGGCAACACACATGTAAATTGGAAGAGGATTTCCTCACCTTGCATTTTGAGCAATAAGCTTTCATGATTAAGCAAAACAAAGTCGATCGTAATCCCACAAACTCCACAATAAATATACAATAAAGATACATAATGAAAAGCAAGCAAAATCGAAATCGAAAAATTAAACACAAAAAAATGTTCTAAAAATTTTTGAAAACAAGAAAAATGTTACTAAGGTAACACATGCGCCTCCCCCCCCCCCCCCCCTGTGACCTTCACCCTGCAGATGTGGCGGAATCTATTATACGAGACACACCTTCTGACTGTCCTTAACATTTGAAAAAAGTTCAGCAATTGTACTATGATTTGTTTCTGAGTTATGGCTGAGACACGAATATTGACCGATTTTTAGTGTGACCTTGAAATGTGACCTTGACCTTGAAGGTACGAACCCGGCTATGGTGTGTGACACATCCCCCCATGGTCCTTTATAATTGTGTGAAGTTTGATGACTGTGGCCCTAACAGTGTTCAGTGTGACCTTGAAATGTGACCTTGACAATGACCTTATAGACCTGGCTGTGGTGCGTGACACATCCACCCGTTGTCCTTTATAATTGAGCGATGTTAGATGATTGTAGCCCTAATAGTTTTGGAGTTATGCTTGAGACACAATTTGTGAACATGAACATATGAAGGTCAATTGTGACCTCCACCTTGCAAATGCGGCGGAAACTATTACACGCAATACACCTTTTGACTGTCCGTAACATTTGTAAAAAATTTAACAATTGTACAATGATTTGTTTCTGAGTTATGCTGAGACACGAATATTGACAAATTTTTAGTGTGACCTTGACCTTGAAGCTACGAACCCGGCTATGGTGTGTGACACATCCTCCCATGGTCCTTTATAATTGTGTGAAGTTTGATGACTGCGGCCCTAACCATTTTCGAGTTATTGGCTTGGAAACACATACACACACGGACGGACAAATGCACACTTTAATCACTATATGCCACGACTTAAGTCAGGGGGGGGGGGGGAGATAAAAAATAAGTTCCTGAGGAGCCCAAGGGCATCCCGATACAGTCTAAGTGTGGACAAAATCCAAATTTTTTTGATACACTACCGGAATATTAATTAATGTATCTTACAACAATCCTACAGTAATAATAATAACTAAATACTACATATATTTAAAGATGATGCCAATGTAAACAACGTTAAGGAAAAAAACGGGAACAAGACCTCAGGCACAGAAAAAAGGCCCAAAGTCAGTAACAGATTTCAAAGCTATCAGATGGAAAGCAATATCTTCAAATGAAGAAAAATGATACATCAGAGAGAAGATGCATGACCCAAAACGGCCTAACACCCCAAGGGTGAGGACAGAACCATGGGGATAAACAGAATAAACATTCTGTTACACACATTAAACTCACAAAAAATATCAATAAAAATAAGCCAAAAAGCTTGGGAGTTTAACAGGAGGGTTTCAAGGAAGCATAGGGAAGGAACACTTAACAAACAGTAGATAAATCATTACCAAAATGATGACGTCAGGCACATGTCCCGATATTGAGAAACATGAAATAATTTTTATAATTATTATAAAGTTACAGCCTAAATGTTTCTAACCACTGTTGTTCACTTCCATCATCCATTTATGTCCTTGGATCCACCAATTTTTCCATTGATTTGTGTCTGGCATCCTCAAAAGAGGAGATTTAAAAGCACAGAAGTCAGTTCATT
The DNA here is from genome assembly GCA_031216915.1 of Pictodentalium vernedei. Lineage (NCBI taxonomy): Eukaryota > Metazoa > Mollusca > Scaphopoda > Dentaliida > Dentaliidae > Pictodentalium > Pictodentalium vernedei. Next base: position 383,948,592 of record CM062296.1, read on the forward strand.
GTTTCTGACTTTAGTGCCAAACAAAGAATGATGGTTGCCGCCAATTTTGGCGCATGCGCATGATCTAAAAAGTATGGAGGACCATATAGGGCTTGATTTTTTGGTTTGGCATGCAAATTTTGAGGATTGGGGGCAAAATTTGTGTTTGGCCCTGTATTAATTTGAGTTAGCACCAGCTAGTCTGGGCCACTGTTTGTCGTACAAAAATATTTCATTTTGACACATTTGGCTTTTGTAAGGTCGAGTTGAGGAGATCTAATCACTCCCCTAGGCCATGCAAGAGGAGCGATTTTTAGCCCTCCTGCATTTTTAAGAATGTCAGGCCTGAGTGGGGCAGGGCAATTTGATTTAAACAAAATCAAAAGGTAATGTCCTAACAATTACCACAAATTTCACTGAAATTGGTTTTGAGTTTTGAGAGAAGTTGTGAATACCACATTCAAGGTAAATGGAACAAAGAGTGATCACTATAGCTCACCCTGACTTTCAGTAAGGTGAGCTAAAAATCACATTCCTCAACGACGAGATCTTCTTCCAAGGAAACATTTTATTTACTTACAGAAACATCAGTCTAAAACGACTTTTTCTCAGTCGTTTCCTTTTTGACTTTGAGGCATCTGGATCTTTTAAGAGTTTTTCTATAGCCTGAAGTTTACATATACCATTTGATTCCAATTCTTGTAGATTACACTTTTTAGGATTTGTTGCAGTCCTGCTCTCATTTTTCATTTGGCCAATTTGAGAATCTCTTCTACAGCTCTCGGCATTTTCTACAAAAGAAGATAAAACTCCTACGAGATCATTGGTACACAAGTCACATTTAACTAAACTATAATCAAAAAAATGTGAAACTAGACCTACTTGCAATATCTCTGATTTTACATTAGTATCGGGGGTAATTTCAGTGATAATCACCCTAATAGTTATGGTTTTCATGATTTATTTATTGTGTGTTTTAGGTCACATATTTCTGCACAATGGGTAATTGTGATCGCAACATGGAGATAAAGTTAGGTTTAGTCAATCCTTTACAACCATGTCACCCACTTTAAACAAGCAATTAATTGAAAATAGAATGTGTTTTCATTTTTGGAATTCACTTTAAAAAAATTTCCAAAATCCAGTATAAGTATTTCCAATAGTTCTTTGAAACCTTCACTCCCATGTAACCAACTAACCCTGCGCATTTTTACAGCCTTAGTCAGTGTACATTTTCATGTGGTGTGTGATACGTCAGTTACCAACTTTTTATAATCAGAAAGTGTGACTAACCCTGTCAGTCACCTTGATATTTTTAGCATTCTCTCCAGACTCCGGCCAAAACATCCTCATCACCTCTATGACTCCTGGGACTGTGTGAGATCCCTCAGGGAACCCCTGCCCTGTAAAAATTGCACTAATTTTACCATTCTGTTTTCTCAGAGCAGTACAGGATAGCCTTTTTCATTCAACACATACAGGTTCATAGGCTACTTTTTATCATTTTCATTCACAGTTAACATTTCAATGTTAGTCAACTCTGACGACTAGCAGATTCATGTAGGATGAAGCATGGGTGTGTAGAGTTCACTTAAAGACTATTTTCACCTCTATGACTCCTGGGTCTGTGTGAGATCCCTCAGGGAACCCCTGCCCTGTAAAAATTGCACTAATTTTACCATTCTGTTTTCTCAGAGCAGTACAGGATAGCCTTTTTCATTCAACACATACAGGTTCATAGGCTACTTTTTATCATTTTCATTCACAGTTAACATTTCAATGTTAGTCAACTCTGACGATTAGCAGATTCATGTAGGATGAAGCATGGGTGTGTAGAGTTCACTTAAAGACTATTTTCAAATCACACAACACAAACTTCTATTCATAAACACCCCAGATCCTCAGCTATTAGAGCAGAATCAGTCAGAACAGGAAAAGGGTTATAATGGCACCAAAACTATTGATGAAAAATCTATTGCTTCAAAAAGCTGAAAACAACTGAGTAACTCAATTTGTGTGATTTCATTACTGTCTGGGATAATGAGAACCTGTGAGAACAAGAAATAAAAAAATCCTCTGAAAGCAAAAGTTTTTTTTTCATGACAGTACTTTTCTTGAAGCAGCCATACAGGCAATGTATAAAGTGTAAAATCAAAACATATACAGAAATATGTCACCCTTTAAATGCTAGACATGTCTATGCAAAACAATATAAACTGAATTCTTTCGGTCTCGCAAATGGAATACAGAAAACTGGAAAATTTACTGAATTGAGTTTTTTGGACAGCGTTAAAATTCATGACATCCAAAAAGGTATAGGATAATGTGTGACAACAAAACATGTATATAGAAAATTTGTTGCTCCATATATGCTGAATTCAGTTAAAGTGAGCAATTTAAGTTACATCCTTTCCATGTTCCATCTCTAGGAGTAAAGAAAATTCAAAATTCCATAAACAATTAAGTTTACATGACAGTATCACCGGTAACTTTTATGCAACCAAAACAGGTACTGGATGAGGTGACACACAAAAGTAATAGTAAATTTGTTGCACTATAAATGTTGAATACAGTTATACAAAGCATTATGACATACATGCTTTCCATTTTGAAACAAGAAGAATGTTACTAAGGTAACACATGCCCCCCCCCCCCCCCCACCCTTGTGACCTTCACCTTGCAAATGCGGCAGAAACTATTATACCCGACACACCTTCTGACTGTCCTTAACATTTGTAAAAAGTTTAACAATTGTACTATGGCTGAGACATGAATATTGAACGATTTTTAGTGTGACCTTGAATTGTGACCTTGATGGTACAAACCCAGCCATGATGTGTGACACATCCTCCCATGGTCCTATATAATTGTGTGAAGTTTGATGACTGTAGCCCTAATAGTTTTGGAGTTATGCTTGAGACATGATTTGTGACCCTGAACATATGAAGGTCAATTGTGACCTTCAGCTTGCAGATGCAGTGGAAACTATTATACGCGACACACCTTCTGGCTGTCCTTAACATTTGTAAAAAGTTTAACAATTGTACTATGATTTGTTTCTGAGTTATGGCTGAGACACGAATATTGACCGATTTTTAGTGTGACCTTGAAGTTTGACCTTGACCTTGAAGGTACGAACCCGGCTATGGTGTGTAACACATCCTCCCTTGGTCGTTTATAATTGTGTGAAGGTTGATGACTGTGGCCCTAACAGTTTTCGAGTTATTGGCTCGGACACACACACATGGACGGACGGACGGACAGACAGACACACGCACACTTCAATCACTATATTCCACCCGACTTAAGTCGGGGGCATAAAAACTGAACACAAAAGAGTTTAAAATTCTAAAAATTCTGAACAAATCTAAGTTTTTCTGAGAGTACTATTTTTTAAACAAGAAAAGCGGATAATGGATTAAGTGCTACAGCAAAACTTATTACAGCAAAATTCTTCATTAGGCAATACTACATGCAGAGTATGAAGTCAACCCACCACAAACTGAGAAAAATAGGTAACCAACATCTGCAAATTTTAGTATTTTCAAATAGAACTCTTATTCTAGCAATTAGTATGCTAGGCTGTGCTAGGAAGTTTAAATCTGACAGAAGAACTTTTACAATAACTACAAACATTACTGCATCTACCCCTATCAAAATCATTCTAAAAAAAAATGCGTGCAGTAAGGGAAAAATGTCTTTGGAAGATGTTCAGTTTTGCAGAAATTCACTATGTTTTGAAAATTTTGGTCCGTGAGGGGTTAATATTCAAATTGTGTTTGGTGATTTTGTTTCACCATTCTAACATATAAATGTATGCAAATTATCAGATGGACATGACTGAAATTGTACGAGAATTTTGATATGTTCAAGTTTTGCTCTATTCAGAAGCAGATCACTGGAAGCTTTCTTAGTAGCCTGTTCATAGACCAACGAAAGTTTGTCGACAAACAGAGAATGTCCGGACACCGGATTGACTTGGAGAGAGCTTTTTACCTTGTCATCTATAAGTGATGATGACGCATGGGCAGCATGATTAGGTGGAACAAATTCAGGATAGTACTGAATGATAAATTCCATCGATACCATATGTTGTTCCGAAAGGGAAGGGTAATCCTCTTCCTTGTCCCTTTCACCATCCAACTGAATCAGCTGTGACGTTTGGTCCATCAAATTTGTGTGTGCAGATGGCTGGACCGACCCAGCACCATCCGACAGCTCACCTGGAGTCTGCGGGAGGCGGCTCTCGCACTTGCTGGGATGCTGCAATCAGCTGTGCAATCTGCAACAGCAAGTCTGTCACCGAGGCTTGAGGTGCAGCGGTTTTCTGTTTTTTAGCCTCTTGCTGCTCCTGGGATGCAGTTCTGGAGATGGATCTCTTCTCCGAACATCCCGATGATTGAAGCCTTGTTTCCCTAGCTACCGGATGGTCTGACTCCAACGTTTGTCATCCCAATTGACACATTTAGGACAAGAATCCGCAGCAGTGCATTGACTACAGGCAAGGCAGCACACATGTAAATCCGAGGAAGACTTCCTCGCCTTGCATTTAGAGCAGTAAGCTTTCATGATTCAATCAAAAGACAAAGTCGATAGCACTCCTACAAACTCCATAATATAATAATATATAATAAAGATACATGAATAATTGCAATCAAAATCAAATTCGAAAAATTAAATTCAAAAAAATTTTCAAAAATTTTTTGAAAAAAAGCCTAAGTTCCCAAAGGGAACACGATAGCACAAGGGCAACGCGATAGAGCCTAAGTGTGGACAAAATCCAAATTTTATTTGCAACACTACCAGAATCATAATACACATATCCTACAATAATCCTACAGTAATACAAGAGGCCCCAAGGGGCCTTAGGCACCCACCAAATGTTCCATACTGTTAAGACACAAATTTTATCAAAAGCTATTCTTAAGGTTCTACAGAGTAAATCTATACTCTCTGTGGAGCTAAAACATCAACAGGACTGAATGGGACAATGCTGCTGATCAAATATCAAAAGATTCTGCATGATGGTTCTGAAGAAGATTTTTAAAGAATTTTCCTTGATTGCACAAAGTAAACATTCACGCCCCCATAGTGAGGCCCAATACTGATCGAGGGACTCAATTTGAACAAACTTGAATCAGAACCTTACGAAGATGCTACATACCAAATATCAAAAGATTTTGCCCACTGGTTCGGGAGAAGAAGATTTTAAAGAATTTTTTCTTAAATTGCACTAAGTGAAAATTCACGGCCCATAGGGAGACCCAATATTGATCGAGGGACTCGATTTGAACAAGCATGAATCAGACCCATACCAAGATGCTGCATACCAAATATCAAAAGATTCTGACCACTGGTTCTAGAGAAGTAAATTTTTGAAGATTTTTTCTTAAATTGCACCAAGTAAATATCCACGCCCCCCCCCCCCCCCACAGGTAGTCCCAATATTGATCGAGAAACTCGGTTTGAACAAACTTGAATCAGACTCATACCAAGTTGCTGCATACCAAATATCGAAAGATTCTGCCCATTTGTTCTGGAGAAGAAAATTTTTGAATATTTTTTCTTAAATTGTACCAAGTAAAAATTCACGCCCCCATAGGGAACCCCAATATTGATCGAGGGACTCAATCTGGAGAAAAAGATTTTTTAAAGAATTGTTTTTTCTTAAATTGCACTAAGTGAAAATGCACGGCTCTCATAGGGAGCCCCAATATTGATCAAGGGACTCGATTTGAACAAACTTGAATCAGACCCATACCAAGATGCTGCATACCAAGTTTCAAAAGATTCTGCACACTGGTTCTGGAGAAGAAGATTTTTTAATAATTAAATATCAATTTCAGTTATTTGTACCCTTCTTTTTCTTTTCTTTTTGCATCTTGTGTTTCCTGAGTTTCTTTTCCAGGCTTGCATCAATAAATTCTGTCACCACTTCTTTTGAGGGCTCTTTGGTTGGGAATTCCTTTCTCTTTGGTGTTCTGAATAAAAAAAAACTTAAGTTTGAATTTCATTAACACAGTGAACTTCCTTCAGACTGGAAAGAAAAGAAAGCAAAAAAATAATGCAAGAGGCCCCAGGGGGCCTGAGGGCGCTCACCTGACATGGTAGTCTAAATATCAAATCAATGACTTGATTTGAATAACCTGCATATGTCCCTCCTAAGAAAAGCATATACCAACTAGATGAAGTGATTGTGCCCACACAATACACAGGATTTTCCTTCTATTTTCAGTTCCTGCACTTTTGCGTCCCAAAATTGAGATAAATACATAAAAAACAGATTTTTTTCCCAAACAAAATATTTTCAGCCTAAATTTTTTTTTTCTTCTTAAAACGCATAAAAAACAAAAAAACTAATTTCTGGATTTTGGTCCAAAATTTCCACCCGGACCCCAAATTTTCAGTGGTAAAAAAAAAAAAAAATTTTTTGTCTTAAAATTGACCGAAACGCATAAAAAAACAAAAAAAATTTCTGAATTTTGGTCCAAAATTTCTATGTCCAGAACGGGGCCCCAAATTTTCAGGCTAAATATGTACCAATATGTACCCAGGGACTTGGCTTGAACAAACTTGAATCTCACCCCCCCCCCCCCCCCCTCCCCCCAAGGATGTTGCATTCCAAATATCAAAAGATTCTTTATTGGTAGATCTGAAGAAGAAGTTTTTTTAAAGAATATTCCTCATACTGCACTAATTTAAACATTTGGGCTCCCAGAGAGAGCCCCAATATGGACCCAGGGAATTGATTTCAATAAACATGTGAAACAATCTTCCAAAAATGTTATACAGCTGTATGTGAAATTTGAAAGCTTTTGGAGCAGTGGTTTGGGAGAAAAGTAGTCTTACATGTTTTTCCCATTATCCACAGTGTTAAAAAATGCTGACTCGGCACTTTTTCAAAGTCCCCAAAAAGTACCCCATGATAAAATTTTTTTTTTTACCATTCCATTCTGTTTGTCCTAAGGAAGCTTCGCACCAAATAAGAATTCTCAGTGCCGTGTAGTTTTGGAGATATGGGCGTTTTAATTTTTTTCTATTTTTAGCTCCTGTGGTTCCCATGGGGCGACAGGAAAAAAAATTGGGGCATAAATCAAGTACTTATGACCCAATAAGCCCTCATGTCAAATTTGGTTCAAATTTGCCTCTCGATTTGGAAAATAGAAATTTTGGGAGTGGCAAAAATTCTTGCCCCTCCCATAACGAAGGCAAATAATGCCCGATAAACCTCTCTTGAACAAATTTGATTTTAAACCTCAAAAGGACTCTGTATACCACATATCAAGTCTCTGCTACTGGTGGTTCATTAGAAGAAGATTTTCAAAAAAATTGGCCATTTTTTCCACACACCTCTGCTCAATATGAGCCTAATTTGCAAAAAAATCAAAATGCCCCTATATAACCACTACTTACATGAAATTTAATTAAAATGTGGCTAGTGGTTTAGGAGCAAGAGGCTCAAAACAGCACCTTCACGCAGGACGATGGATGGACGAAGAGCGATAAGAAAAGCTCACCCTGACTTTCAGTCAGGTGAGCTAAATGAAAGTGTCAATGACACTGTAGCTTAACTTGTGTGTTGTATTTGATGAAAAGGATAATGTTCAATGTTTATGAAAGGATTATGAAATAAGACAAGAATTGTGATAATTGGGAATATGTTCATTTCTGGTCCCTGTATGCTATGTTTTTGATAAAAATAATATGAGGTGTACACTGTACTAAAGAGCTGAGGGGTGGTTTAATAGGACCTCACAGTTAATGTATGTGGCTCTCACAGTTAACGTATATTAACGAAAGTTACCAATTTACCGTGAAATTATTCCAAAACGAGTCATCCTATCAAGTTACATTGAAATCCCTTCATAAATATGGCCTGTAGACCATGCTAAAGGTTTTCGGGCTTCAGGCCCCTGTAGTCGTCAGTTTCCCAATTGCGTCCAAAGGGGACGTTCTCATCTAGACATTATATGAAGTCAACCTACCAAGTTACAATGAAATCCCTTCATAAATATGACCTGTAGACTGTGCTAAAGGTTTTCGAGCTTTGGGCTCGGGCAGCCATCATGGTTGAATGATCGCAACCAAAAGGGGACATTCTCATCTGAGCATCATCTGGAGAGATCCTACGAAGTTACAATGAAATTCCTTCCTAAATATGACCTGTAGACTGTGCTCAAGGTTTTTGGGCTTCGGGCCCCTGAAGCCGTCACAGTTGACCAATCACGACCAAAAGGGGATGTCATCATCTAGGCATTATATGGAGTCAAACTAACAAGGGGACGTTCTCATCTAGACATTATTTGAGTCATCCTACCAAGCTACAATGAATCCCTTCATAATTATGACCAGTAGACTGTTCTAAAGGTTTTCAGGCTTCGGGCCCCTCTAGCCGTCACAGTTGCCCAATCGTGTCCAAAAGGGGACGTTCTCATCTAGACATTATATGAAGTCAACCTACCAAGTTACAATGAAATCCTTTCATAAATATGACCTGTAAACTGTGCTAAAGGTATTCAGGCTTCGGGCTCGGGCAGCCATAATGGTTGAATGATTGCAACCAAAAGGGGACATTCTCATCTGGAGTGATCCTACAAAGTTACAATAAAATCCCTTCATAAATATGACCTGTAGACTGTGCTCAAGATTTTCGGGCTTCAGGCACCTGTAGCCATCACAGTTGGCCAATCACGACCAAAAGGGGATGTCATCATCTAGGCATTCTATGGAGTCAACCTAACAGGTTGCAATGAAATACTTCCATAAATATGACCTGTAGACTATGCTAAAGGTCTTTGGGCTCAGGCAGCAATAAAGGCTGAATGATCACGACCAAAAGGGGACGTTCTCATCTAGACATTATTTGGAGTTATCCTACCAAGCTACAATGAAATCCCTTCATAATTATGAACTGTAGAATGTTCTACAGGTTTTCGGGCTTCAGGCCCCTGTAGCCGTCACAGTTGCCCAATCGTGTCCAAAAGAGGACGTTCTCATCTAGACATTATACGAAGTCAACCTACCAATTTACAATGAAATCCCTTCATAAATATGACCTGTAGACTGTGCTAAAGGTTCTCGGGCTTCGGGCTCGGGCAGTCCTCCTGGTTGAATGATCGCAACCAAAGGGGACAATCTCATCTGGAGTGATCCTATGAAGTTACAATGAAATCCCTTCATAAATATGACCTGGAGACTGTGCTAAGATTTTTGGGCTTCGGGCACCTGTAGCAGTCACAGTTGACCAATCGCGACCAAAAGGGGATGTCATCATCTAGGCATTATATGGAGTCAACCTAACAGGTTACAATGAAATCCTTCCCTTTATATGACCTTTTACCTATGCTAAAGGTTTTTGGGCTCGGGCACCCATCAAGGCTAAATGATTGCGATCAAAATGGTATGTTCTCATCTAGACATTATTTGGAGTCATCCTGCCAAGTTACAATGAAATCCCTTCATAAATATGAACTGTACACTGTGCTAAAGGTTTTCGGGCTTCGGGCCCCTGTAGCCGTCACAGTCCAAAAGGGGACCTTCTCATCCAGACAATATATGAAGTCAACCCACCAAGTTACAATGAAATTCCTCAATAAATATGACCTGTAGACTGTACTAAAGGTTTTCGGGTTTTGGGCTCGGGCAGTCGTCACGGTTGGCAGATCATGCCCAAAATGGGGAAATTCTCATCTAGACATCATAAGGAGTCATCCTACCAGGTTACAATGAAATCCCACCATATTAAACATGACCTGCAGACTGTGCGAAAAGTTTTTGGGTTTCGGACTTGGGCAGCCATCACGGTTGACGGATCATGCCCAAAAGGGGCCGTTCTCATCTAGGCATTATACAGAGGCATCCTACCAAGTTACAATGAAATCCCTTCATAAATACGACCTGTAGGCTGTGCTAATGGTTTTTGGGTTTTGGGCTCAACGATCGTGACCAAAAGGGGACGTTCTCATCTAGACATGACCCTAAACCTGCATATGAAATTTCGCTACAATCAGACAAGAACGTGCTAAAGGAAAATGTGAACAGACTCACAGACTAACAGACTTCAGCACGCTTGATGGCAGTAGCTTATCTTGACTATGTCAAGTGAAGCTAATAAAAAATGAATGTGTCAATGACACTGTAGCTTAACTTGTGTGTTGTGTTTGATGAAAAGGACAATGTTCAATATTTATGAAAGGATTATGAAATAAGACAAGAATTGTGATAATTGGGAATATGTTCATTTCTGTTCCCTGTATGCTATGTTTTTGATAAAAATAATATGAGGCGTACACTGTAATAAAGAGCTGAGAGGTGGGTTAATATGACCTCACAGTTAATGTATGTGGCCCTCACAGTTAACGTATATCAACAAAAGTTACAAGTTACAGTGAAATTATTCCAAAATGAGTTATCCTGTCAAGTTACATTAAAATCCCTTCATAAATATGGCCTGTAGACTGTGCTAAAGGTTTTTGGGCTTCGGGTCCCTGTAGCCGTCAGTTTCCCAATTGCGTCCAAAGGGGACGTTTCATCTAGACGTTATATGAAGTCAACCTACCAAGTTACAATGAAATCCCTTCATAAATATGACTTGCAGACTGTGCTAAAGGTTTTTGGGCTTTGGGCTCTGGCAGCCATCAGGGTTGAATGATCGCAACCAAAAGAAGACATTCTCATCTGGGCATCATCTGGAGTGATTCTACGAAGTTACAATGAAATCCCTTCATAAATATGACCTGTAGACGGTGCTGAAGGTTTTCGGGTTTTGGGCACTTGTAGCCATCACAGCTGACCAATAAGAACAAAAGGGGATGTCATCATCTAGGCATTATACGGAGTCAACCTACCAAGTTACAAAGAAATCCCTTCATAATTATGACCTGTAGACTGTTCTAAAGGTTTTCGGGCTTTGAGCCCCTGTAGCCGTCACAGTCGCCCAATCGTGTCCAAAAGGGGACGTTCTCATCTAGGCATTATATGAAGTCAACCTACCAAGTTACAATGAAATCCCTTCATAAATATGACCTGTAGACTGTGCTAAAAGTTTTTGGGCTTTGGGCACCTGTAGCCATCACAGTTGACCAATCACGACCAAAAGGGGAGTCATCATCTAGGCATTATATGGAGTCAACCTAACAGGTTACAATGAAATCCTTCTATAAATATAATATAACCTTTTGCTTATGCTAAAGGTTTTTGGGCTTGGGCACCTATCAAGGCTGAATATGGAGTCAACCTAACAGGTTACAATGAAATCCTTCCATAAATATGGTTGAATGATCGCAACCAAAGGGGAGAATCTCATCTGGGCATCATCTGGAGTGATCCTGCGAAGTTACAATGAAATCCCTTCATAAATATGACCTGGCTGTAGACTGTGCTCAAGGTTTTCGGGCTTCAGGCACCTGTAGCCATCACAGTTGACCAATCACGACCAAAAGGGGAGTCATCATCTAGGCATTATATGGAGTCAACTTAACAGGTTACAATGAAATCCTTCTATAAATATAATATAACCTTTTGCTTATGCTAAAGGTTTTTGGGCTTGGGCACCCATCAAGGCTGAATATGGAGTCAACCTAACAGGTTACAATGAAATCCTTCCATAAATATGACCTTTTGCCTATGCTAAAGGTTTTTGGGCTCGGGCACCCATCATGGTTGAATGATCGCAACCAAAGGGGACAATCTCATCTGGGCATCATCTGGAGTGATCCTACGAAGTTACAATGAAATCCCTTCATAAATATGACCTGGCTGTAGACTGTGCTCAAGGTTTTCGGACTTCGGGCACTTGTAGCCATCACAGCTGACCAATCACGACCAAAAGGGGATGTCATCATCTAGGCATTATATGGAGTCAACCTAACAGGTTACAATGAAATCCTTCCATAAATATGACCTTTTGCCTGTGCTAAAGGTTTTTTGGCTCGGGCACCCATCAAGGCTGAATGATCGCAATCAAAATGGGACGTTCTCATCTAGACATTATTTGGAGTCATCCTACCAAGTTACAATGAAATCCCTTCATAAATATGACCTCTAGACTGTGCTAAAGGTTTTCGGGTTTGGGGCTCTGTAGCCGTCACAGTTGCCCAATCACGTTCAAAAGGGGACTTTCTCATCTAGACATTATATGAAGTCAACCCACCAAGTTACAATGAAATTCCTCAATAAATATGACCTGTAGACTGTGCTAAAGGTTTTCGGGTTTTGGGCTCCGGCAGTCATCACGGTTGGCAGATCATGCCCAAATGGGGAAATTTTCATCTAGACATCATAGGGAGTCATCCTACCAAGTTACAATTAAATCACTCCATATTAAACATGAACTGCAGACTGTGCTAAAAGTTTTTGGGTTTCGGGCCTGGGCAGCCATCACGGTTGATAGATCATGCCCAAAAAGGGACGTTCTCATCTAGGCATTATACAGAGGCATCCTATCAAGTTACAATGAAATCCCTTCATAAATACGACCTTGGGGCAGCCATACCGGTTGCCCAATCGCGACCAAAAGGGGACGTTCTCATCTAGACATGACCCCAAACCTGCCTATGAAATTTCGTGACGATCAGACAAGAACTGCGGGGTGTAGCCCGTACAAAAGGAAAATGTGAACAGACTCACAGACTAACAGACTTCCGCACGTGTGATGACAATAGCTTATCTTGACTATGTCAAGTTAAGCTAACTGGATATGGGCAGGGAGCAAAATGACCGGAATCGCATCACAAAATGCGATGCAATTTCCACACATAGCGATGCAAGTTTAGGTCTATGAATCGCATTTCCGAAATCTGTTAACTTTGCATGCGCAATCACCGGCGGGAAAGCCGGAAGAGTCTCCTCCATGACGTATCATGGTTATTTTTAATGGGACATCTGACGTCAAATTACTCTATACACATTTTGGGTCGATTAATGAGTGAATGTCATTCATTTGTTCAGACCCCCTCTAAGAGACAATTGTGCTGTACACATGCGCAGTTGCGCCCGTTACCAAATATTGACCGGGATTTTCCAAAACGCGCACACGTTTTGGGAAATCTCTGACTCAAAATTTGGTAACAGACACAACTGCGCATGTGTACAACTAAATCGATGGAGGAACTATTCTTTTGATTCAAGGGATTATTTATCGAAAAACTGAGGTAATGTGAACGTTAAAATTTTAGAGAATAGGATCAACTTTGGAAGTACCTAATTTGCGGCATCCCTGATGTGTTCGCAATCTGAGTTGTGCTCGTCCAAATGATTATCGAGGCATGAATAAAATTGCTCGCCCCATTTTAACTGCAGGCACGTTTAGGGGCACGAGCGCAATGGCGCAACTTTCCCACATAGGCTTGAATCCCTAATAAAGTTGATTCATTCCTCTCTCATCTGATCACATAACATTTTTTTTATGCTCTCAGAATCAACCAGAATGCATCTCCTGTCCTCTGAAATTTCAAATTTTCCCGGGGAAGGACCCCCGGACCCCCCCACCAACGAGAGGGTGGCACCCCCTCTCGGGCTCACCCCCAGTGAAACGCTTCGCGGTTCTGATGACGCTTTGCGTCATCTGCTGTGATCATCAAGAAAAAACTGCTATGCAAAATTTTCAAACACATGATGGGCTGTACTGGAATTTTGTGTTTGGTATCGGTTTCAGTATTTTTGGGGGGTATACTGCTGTATTGGTTCAGCATTTGGTATCTGAAAATTGGTGATAGTTTCAAATGAGAATTCATACCTGGAAAATACAGAATGACTTGTTCTTGTATCATTCTACCACTGTGCCACAAATGCCACTGCAGTAAGCTCAACACTGGCATTCTTTTGCCAATACACATCATATCTACAGTAATTTTGTGACATCTTCCACAAACACCTTTACCTTTAAAGACCTATTTTCAAGCTTTTGCTTTCTCCCAGTATGTGCCAAAGACATGCCATCATAAGGATGTCCTATCGACAATAGACAAATCATCTGTGCAGTGATTTCTAGTCAAGTCTTGGAGCTCGTTCCAACAAGTGGTCACATGATATGGTTTTGTTGAAATTTTTTGAAAAATAATATTTTTTCAATTGCTGAATTTGCATATTACGTGGGCGGATGCAGGCGATTTGTTGGGTAAAGGGTTAAACCTAGATTTAAAGGAATCAAAGTTTTTTTTTCACTGAGAAATATTAGGTAAGTTTTATACTGAAATGCTCATGTAATAGTGTGAGAGCAGTAGTTATGGTGTATGTAGACTACCCTCACCTCCACCTCCCAAAAAAGAAAAGAAAAAGTAATTAATATATATAATTAATAATAATTAATTAGTTTGAGTCGATTAATTTGGTGAAATATCACTCTTAGGGACATTGGGGGTGGGAGTGGGGGTGGTGGAGGGGGATGACACTGGGCAGGATTTTAAACTTGACCTGGTCTGAAAATACAAGTATGAAAATTATTTTATTTAAGACTTTGTTATTGCACAATATCAATTATTTATAGCAGTTGATTCATCCATGCAACAAGGAGTCTCTGCGAAGGGCTGGTAGGAAGTGATGAGCCAATAAATTACCCATGATCGAATGCCGATGTTTTGGATACGAAATCGGCCGATGTCAGATGGTCAGTGTTTCATGTTTAATTCATGGTAATCGCCAGGCAATGCACTGTGTAAACTCCCAATACCAACAATGGTTTTAGTGGTGTTTTGTTATCTATGTTATCTATGTTGAGGGCTTAAATTAATTAACGATTTAATTATTGATGAGGAGCACATTTATTCTACTAATCATGGAAGAATAAAACGAAATGAAACAAAACTGCAGAAACATTTTGTTCTATGATAAAACCAAACTCTCACATATATGAAACCAAGAATAGAATGAACCAAATTCCCGGCCAACTCCATATCAAGAAAAAACAAGCCAAGACAATACCGGATCTGGACCTGCATCGCTGCATGCAATTGCATCGGCAAACAGGAAGTGGCTGCACAGCAGATCTGAAAATTGCATACACGATATAACTGATCATTATGAGGCTCCAGATGAAATATAAAATCAACCCCTTGCATAGAAGCTTGACGAAAAATTTCAATGTTCAGTGGGTACACTAAAATTTCAAAGTATCGGCAAACAGGAAGTGGCTGCACGGCAGATCTGAAAATTGCTTACACAATACAACTCATCATTATAAAGCAGAAGACCAAATATAAAATCATTCCATTTCATAGAAGCCAAGAAAACCTTGACGGAAAAGTGTTTCGGATGGACGGACAGACTGACGGATGGAGTCGAGCGGTTAATAGACCTGCTCTGCTACTGGCAACGCATGTAAAAATACAAAAACACTTACAAACATCTCTATTTCTTCTTTCTGTTTCTCTCTCTCATTGTGCATGTGAGGGAGAGATAAAAAGAAAGAGCATCCATTTTAAAGCGTTATTACATACCAAAACTGACAAAGTCCCTGTGAAAGTGTTAATCACTTTGTGCACAACAATAGCCTGATCTCTATATACCTTTATACTACTTGAAGAAAAAAAAAATAAAAAACAGGAGGCCCCAAGGGGCCTGAGGGCACTCACCTGACATGGTAGCCTAAATATCAACCCAGAGAATTGATTTCAACAAGTTGCATCTGCTCCTCCTAAGAAAAGCTAAAACCAAATATCCAAAGATTCTGACCAGTGGATCTAAAAAAAAAAAATAATTTTAAAGAATATTCCTCATATTGAACTAAGTAATAATTCAGGCTCCCACAGGAAGCCCATAAATGAACCCAGGGACTTGGCTTTAACAAACTTGAATCTCATCCCCCTAAGGATGCTGCACACCAAATATCAAAACATTCCGACTGCTGGATCTGAAGAAGAAGATTTTTAAAGAAAATTCCTCATTTTGAACTAAGTTACAATTCAAGCTCCCACAGTGAGTCCAAATATGGACCTAGGGACATGGCTTGAACAAACTTGAATCTCACCCCCTAAGGATGCTGCATACCAAATATCAAAACATTCCGACTGATGGATCTGAAGAAGATTTTTAAAGAAAATTCCTCATTTTGAACTAAGCTATCATTCGGGCTCCCACAGTGAGTCCAAATATGGACCTAGGAACATGGCTTGAACAAACTTGAATCTCACCCCCCTAAGCATGGTGCATACCCAATATCAAAAGATTCTGCCTGCTGGATCTTAAGAAGAAGATTTTCAAAGATTTTCAGATCCACCCCACAATGTTGCATACCAAATATCAAAAGATTCTGCCTGCTGAATCTGGAGAAGAAGATTTTTTAAGAAATTTGCCTGAAATGCACTAAGTTTGAATTCGGGCTTCTATAGTGAGCCCAAATATGAATCCAGGGGGCCGATTTGAACAAACTTTAATCAGATCCACCCCACAATGTTGCATACCAAATATCAAAAGATTCTGCCTGCTCGATCTGGAGAAGATTTTTGAAGAAATTTGTCTGAAATGCACTAAGTTCGAATTTGAGCTTCTATAGTGAACCCGAATATGAATCTAGGGAGCCGATTTGAACAAACTTGAATCAGATCCACCCCACAATGTTGCATACCAAATATCAAAAGATTCTGCCTTTTGGATCTGGAGAAGAAGATTTTTTAAGAAATTTGCCTGAAATGCACTTAGTTCAAATTTGGGCTCCTAAACTGAGCCCAAATATAAACCCATGGGGGGCCGATTTGAACAAACTTGAATCAGATCCACTCCACAATGTTGCTTACAAAATATGAAAAGATTCTGCCTGCTGAATCTGGAGAAAAAGATTTTTTAAGAAATTTGCCTGAAATGCACTAAGTTCGAATTCGAGCTTCTATGGTGAGCCCAAATATGAATCTAGGGAGCCGATTTGAACAAACTTGAATCAGATCCACCCCACAATGTTGCATACCAAATATCAAAAGATTCTGCCTGCTGGATCTGGAGAAGAAGATTTTTGAAGAAATTTGCCTGAAATGCACTAAGTTTGAATTCGGGCTTCTATAGTGAGCCCAAATATGAATCCAGGGGGCCGATTTGAACAAACTTGAATCAGATCCACCCCACAGTGTTGCATACCAAATATGAAAAGATTCTGCCTGCTCAACCTGGAGAAGAAGATTTTTGAAGAAATTTGCCTGAAATGCACTAAGTTCGAATTCGGGCTTCTATAGTGAGCCCATATATGAACTCAGGGACTTGGCTTTAACAAACTTGAATCTCACCCCCCTAAGGATGCTGCCCACCAAATATCAAAACATTCTGACTGCTGGATCTGAAGAAGAAGATTTTTAAAGAAAATTCCTCATTTTGAACTAAGTTACAATTCGAGCTCCCATAATGAGTCCAAATATGGACCTAGGGACATGGTTTGAACAAACTTGAATCTCACCCCCTAAGGATGCTGCATACCAAATATCAAAATATTCCGACTGCTGGATCTGAAGAAGATTTTTAAAGAAAATTCCTCATTTTGAACCAAGTTATAATTCGTACTACCACAGTGAGCCCACATATGAACCCAGGGACTTGGCTTGAACTAACTTGAATCTCACCCCCCCCCCCCCCCCCCCCTAAGCATGCTGCACACCCAATATCAAAAGATTCTGCCTGCTGGATCTTAAGAAGAATATTTTCAAAGAAATTTGCCTGAAATGCACTAAGTTCAAATTTGGGCTCCTATATTCAGCCCAAATATAAACCCAGGGGGCTGATTTGAACAAACTTGAATCAGATCCACCTCACAATGTTGCATACCAAATATCAAAAGATTCTGCCTGCTGAATCTGGAGAAGATTTTTTAAGACATTTGCCTGAAATGCACTAAGTTCGAATTCGGGCTTCTATAGTTTGCCCAAATATGAATCCAGGGGACCGATTTGAACAAACTTGAATCAGATCCACCCCACAATGTTGCTTACCAAATATGAAAAGATTCTGCCTGCTGGATCTGGAGAAGAAGATTTTTGAAGAAATTTGTCTGAAATGCACTAAGTTCGAATTCGAGCTTCTATAGTGAACCCAAATATGAATCTAGGGAGCCGATTTGGACAAATTTGAATTAGATCCACCCCACAATGTTGCATACCAAATATCAAAAGATTCTGCCTGTTGGATCTGGAGAAGAAGATTTTTGAAGACATTTGCCTGAAATGCACTAAGTTCAAATTTGGGCTCCTATACTGAGCCCAAATATAAACCCAGAGGGGCTGATTTGAACAAACTTGAATCAGATCCACCCCACAATGTTGCTAACCAAATATGAAAAGATTCTGCCTGCTGGATCTGGAGAAGAAGATTTTTTTAAGAAATTTGCCTGAAATGCACGAAGTTCGAATTTCAGCTTCTACAGTGAGCCCAAATATGAATCTAGGGAGCCGATTTGAACAAACTTGAATCAGATCCACCCCACAATGTTGCATACCAAATATCAAAAGATTCTGCCTGCTGGATCTGGAGAAGAAGATTTTTGAAGAAATTTGCCAGAAATGCACTAAGTTCGAATTCGAGCTTCTATAGTGAGCCCAAATATGAATCTAGGGAGCCGATTTGAACAAATTTTAATCAGATCCACCCCACAATGTTGCATACCAAATATGAAAAGATTCTGCCTGCTGGATCTGGAGAAGAAGATTTTTGAAGAAATTTGCCTGAAATGCACTAAGTTCGAATTCGGGCTTCTATAGTGAGCCCATATATGAACTCAGGGACTTGGCTTTAACAAACTTGAATCTCACCCCCCTAAGGATGCTGCCCACCACATATCAAAACATTTCGACTGCTGGATCTGAAGAAGAAGATTTTTAAAGAAAATTCCTCATTTTGAACTAAGTTACAATTCGAGCTCCCATAATGAGTCCAAATATGGACCTAGAGACATGGTTTGAACAAACTTGAATCTCACCCCCTAAGGATGCTGCATACCAAATATCAAAACATTCCGACTGCTGGATCTGAAGAATATTTTTAAAGAAAGTTAAAAAATTTATAGTAATTTATATATTTTTTATACTTACCAATGACCCAGACTTAGCTGGTGCTAACTCTAACAAAACCAGGGCCAAACACAAATTTTGCCCCCCAATCCCCAAAATTTGCATCCAAAACAAGAAGAAATCATGTCCTAAAGGACCTCCATACTACGCCTCTACTGTGCATGCGCAGTGACGCAGTCGTCCCGAAATTGGCGCCAATTATCATTCTTACTGGCAGTGCCTGGTCAGCGCTATGTACTCAGCGGGGAGGCAAGAGTTCCCAACTCCAGGGAGGGCCATCCCCGTCTGGGTCATTGGTAAGTATAAAAAATATATAAATTACTATAAATTTTTTAACATTTTTATACTGTACCAATGACCCAGACTTAGCTGAATAGTAAACAGGCTGGAGGGCCTAGGACATAGAGGAAAATCCAATAAGCTCAACTATATAGTAAAGAGGTAACCCCTTAAGGAGAAAAGGAGTATTAGGCTTTACATGTATCTTTCTTATTTAATATTAAATTAGAAAGATACACTACCCTTAATAATTGAGCACAATAACATTCATGTTCTCTATTAACATCCAGTATAACCCTTATACTAATTATTTTTAAAGCAAGCCAATAAATAAAGTAGTCCAGAGAATTGAGACTCTTTACATGTATAGTCATTTAAAAGTGTCCGAGTATTGTATATTAAAGCCTGTTTGACACTTGACATATACAAATGCTTCACACCGAGCTACACTTTAAAAATAAGACATGAATGAATTTAAACATTAATATTACACTTTAAAACCATCCCGGAAGCGACTCAGAAATACTGACTTGGAGGAGGCATTCCCTTGCTTTTCACTGTAAAGCAGGTGACCTAAGGGAACACCCGCCCCCCCCCCCCCCCCCCCCCTTTCCCCTTGCCCTGGGTCAAATAGCCCAGAGCGAAGAGGGCAGCCGGACGGAGTCACTGCCAGAACAGAAAGCCTGCATAACTATAGTTGCAACTGTTTAGTGGACGACATTCTGAGCAACAGATAACGGACCTAAACAATGCAGGTCTCCAGAAATGGACTCAATATTTCTGAGATAAAAATTCGTAAATGTGGATGGCTGAGACCAATAAGCAGCCTTCATTAAATCTGTAATAGCAACACTATTAGCATAAGCCCAGGAAGTAGAAAGAGCTCTTACTTCATGAGCAGAAATCTTAAGCACAGACTGCTGAGAAGATAAATCTTCATAAGCAGTACGGATAGTTAACTGAATCCATCTAGCAATAGAATGGACTGAAATGTCCTTTCTATTAGGCATCAAAGACAGAAAGAAACGTTTCCGTCCCTTTCTGATAAACTGAGATCTCTGTTTATAGATACGTAGTGCTCTAACAGGACAGAGTAAAGGCCTACGCCCGTCTGAAGACGAAAGAGCCTTAATAACAATAGGTTCCGGATATTTATTAGGAGCCTGATTCTTAGCTAAAAAACCCACATTAGTAGTGAAGGTGATAGTGTTCCCAACACTACGATAATGAGAATCATCCACCGATAGTGCATGAAGCTCACTGACTCTTCTGGCAGAAGAGAAAGCTAAGAGAAAAGCTGTCTTATAAGATAAGAATTTGAAATCTACTGTCCCAAGAGGTTCAAATGGCTTTTCCTTCAATTTAAGGAGAACCCAAGCTAAATTCCACTTAGGAATTAATCTAAGAGTTCTGGGTCTATTTATCGAAAAGTTTCTAACCAACTTCGATAAAGAGACATTAGATCCAATTTGTAAACTATCATGATGTGCATAGGTATCAGATAACATAGATCTATAACCCTTTATAGTAACAGGCTGCAGTTTGATTTCGTCAAACAAGTATACTAGAAAGTTTGCAATGTCTGGTATAGAGGGATCAAATATATCTACAGAATGATCCCTACACCAACGACGAAAAACCTTCCACTTAGCCGCATAGTTTAGCGAAGAGGAGGTCCTCCTACAGTTAGAAATCGCGTCCACTGCTCGTCCTGTAAAGTGCTTGCCATGCAAGAAGGACCGCACAACGGAAAAACGTGAAGGTTGAGATCTTGCGGGTTGTGATGGAGTTGGCGCGATTTCCCCTGCGAAAGAAGATCCTCTCGTGGAGGAAGCTTCCGCGGTAGGTCCCACAACAGACACCTGAGTAGATTTATCCACGGTCTCTGTGGCGACAGAGATGCTACCAACAGAATCTTGCATTGAGATTGTTTTATCTTTAGCAATACTTGTTGAATTAACGGCGCTGGAGGATACGCATATCCTATCATTCCGTCCCAAGGGATCGACAGAGCGTCTACTGCAAATGCTCTTGGATCCGGACACGGAGACACATACGTCTGCAACTGATTGTTGAGATGTGTCGCAAATAAGTCTATCATTGGCCGTTCCCATTGGTAGCAAATCTGATTGAATACTTGTTTGTTGAGAGTCCACTCCGACGGCAACAAACGACCCTTTCGTGAAAGGGAGTCTGCTAGCACATTCAGACGACCCGGTATGTGACGGACCGAAAGAAGAACGTGATGTTCTAACGCAAACAGAAGGATTCTTTCCGTTAGATTGAACAACGGAACTGAATGAGTGCCTCCCTGATTCCGTATATACGCCACTACTGTCGTATTGTCGGATAGGATTTGGACATGAGCATTGTGAATAATGTCCATCCAGTGACGTAACGCAAGCCAAATTGACATCATTTCCTTGATGTTTATGTGCTTGCACAGGAATTGCGGATCCCAAAGACCCTGGCATCTCGAATCCGTTGGGATTAATGATGCACCCCAACCTGTTTGACTGGCATCCGTCATAACGGTAAAACTCGGATCCGGCAACTGCAGCGGAACTCCTTGAGTTAACCACTGAATGTTTGCCCAAGTCTGAATCTCTTGTTTCACTTGATCTGACAAGAGAACGTCTACATCGAGCGAATGAATTTTCACACTCCAATTCTGAGTCAGGAAAATTTGAAGAGGACGTGTGCGTAACCGCCCCATCGGAATGAGATCCGCGGCGGATCCGCACAGACCTATCAGTCTCATAAATTCTCTCGCCGTGACTTTGTCTGCGTGCAGACAATAGCGAGCGTAACAACTGACTAATTTCGCTCTGGTTAACGGCAGACGAACGAGATTGTTGTGCGTCTCGAAGCTCATTCCCAGATGAGTGAATGACTTGGACGGCACCAGATCCGACTTCTCCTCGTTTACTATAAAACCGAGACGTCGGAGCAATAGAAGAAGATTCTGAACATCGTTCTGAAGCGTTAACTCGTTGCCGTACCTCTGAAGAATGTCGTCCAGGTAGGCCGACGTTACCGCAGACGAATGAGCTCGGAAGTAGATCATTACCGAGTTCATTACCCGAGTGAAAGCCCAGGGTGCTAGATTCAATCCGAAGCACATCGCCTGGAATTGATACACCACTCCAAGGACTGCGAAGCGTAGATACTTTCGGAATGTCGGATGTACCATGACGTGAAAGTACGCATCTTTGAGATCTATGCTCGTTGCATAATCGTTCACCCGAATACTCGCTCTGACCGATCGAATCGTCCCCATATAAAACTTCGGAGCGACGATCAGCTTGTTTATCCAGCTCAAATCTATGACTGGATGGAACGAGCCGTCTGGTTTCGGAACCAGAAACAGATGGCTGTAGAATCCCAGAGATTCCTGGTTTTCTACGACCTCTATCGCGTTCTTCATTAAAAGAGACTGCACCTCTGATAACAGAGCGTCTCTTTTCTGTGGATTTGACGGAAGATGAGTCCACTTTGGACTTCGAGTTAATGGAGGCTTTCGTTTGAAGGATATCTTCAGACCTTCCGAAGTCACTCCTCTCACCCAAGGGTCGTCCGTAATCGACGCCCACTCTTGTGAAAAACTCGACAACCTTCCGCCAACCAGAACGCGATAGAGGTTTAAGCCATCACCTCCTGGACCTGCGAGGCCTGCGGTAGGAGA
This sequence comes from Pictodentalium vernedei, assembly GCA_031216915.1. Lineage (NCBI taxonomy): Eukaryota > Metazoa > Mollusca > Scaphopoda > Dentaliida > Dentaliidae > Pictodentalium > Pictodentalium vernedei. The sequence goes on from CM062296.1 coordinate 383,971,515, forward strand.
AACGTCTTCCACGACCCGCACCTCGCCTCGTCGACCTCGGGGCGTCCGACCGATTGTCCCGGCCTGAAGGACGTCCCGAACGAGAGTCGCTATCCTGACGGTCTCTCGAATAAGACCAAGAGGACACACCGGAACCTCTATACGAACCTCTCTCGGGCGCATTAGACCCAGAAGTGCCTGTCTTATTCGTGTCTGCTGTATCCGACTTCTTAGGAGCCGATCTGAACAACAGAGAATCATTAGCTTTCTTTTTAATTTTATCATAAATAGCGGAAAGCTTGCCGTCAAAGAGAAGTTCTCCTGAGACCGAAGCGACTCTAAGAGAGTTCTTCACCTTAGAATCCACTAGTGTGGATGTAGCTAGGGCTGCGTCACGTCTAACCAACTCCAGATTTGCCACTGAAAGGGCGGAGTTACACGTGGAATAAGCTACTGCCCTTGAAAGAAGTCTTAAAGAGGATTGTATATCCTGAAACTCTTCCCCTTGAAGGCGCAGTGATAACGCCTTAGTAAGGTGATCTGCGTAAGATAAGGCATCTAAATTGGCTCTGTTAGACGCAATAGCTGTTTCCAACACCGCGGTTGGAATAGAAGCTGACGACGGTAATGATAGCTCTAAGTCTTCCGCCTCGTCGTCCATACGCAGAGGAACTCTCGGTATACCCTGTCCTGCTGTATCGAATTTATTCCTTGCATTAATGAAAGGCAGGTTGAGAGTATTAGCGGACAAGAAACCTGATTTCCCCGTCCTGGAAGCAAGTTTAAATATAGCGTCGTTCAATAATTCAAATGTTCTAGCAACATTATTGGACTGCGACGGAAACTCGGGAGCGATGTCCCTGAACCGCTCAAAAAATTCAGAGTCCAATGACGCTATAATTCTTTTGTCCGGAAGCGCACCAGTCTGGCCCGACGGAACAACTTGAGGGAGAAAGTGCCGGATGAAGTCCACGGCAGCTTTATGTTGTTCCGAAAGGGATAGCTCCAAGTCATCCGTATCCCTTTCACCATCCGGTCGGACCTCATGATGTTCCCGGTCGTCCGCCCCCGATGCTTCGGCGGAGCGTACCGACCCAGCGCCGTCGGATAATTCTCGATCCGATACCGTTTCTGTCGGCTGCTGGGATGCTGCGATAAGCTGTGCTATCTGCACAAGAATGTCCGGCGTCGAGACCTGCGGAGGCGCAGTCTTTCGCTGCTTCGCCGAGGGCAGCTCCGCATCAGATGGCTCCCGCATACTTTTCCTATGCGAACGTCCAGAGTCCATCGGTCTCGAATCCCTGGCTGCCGGATGGTGTGACCTGGTTGCCGAAGAATCCTTCATCGGCGAAGCTGGTAATATATCGGCAGTCACGCAGCCAAGGTGCGGTCGTGTGCGCTGACGAGAAGAGGAAGCCTTAACAGTCTCTGCAGACTGCTTATACAACGGAGCGTCCCGAGCGACGGACGTATGCTCCGCTAAAGACACATTTTGTACCACAACATCTGGTCCCAGATGTTGTTGTACGAGAGAGGGACCTCTCTCGCTCGCGGCCCAGCTGGACCTGGATGAGCTAGGAACCGGACTAAAAGGCTTCCTCCGTTCTCGCTTACTATCCGCCGTCACTGGGTGTGCATCTATTATGTTTATAGTGCTCGCATCACCCAAAATTTCCTCTTGGACCGCATCGGACGAACCCGGCTGCCGGACCATTCGGTGAATGGACGCTACACTGGGCGAGCTAGCGGACGACATTTGTCTAATCTCCATGAGCACTTTTGCCGCTAGCTCTGAATTCATTTGTGCCGACGGACCTGTTCTGGTTCCTCTGAAATAGAAACTGAGAGAGTAGAGTGACCTTGCAGAGAAAGAGCCGGCATCGCTCTTTCTCCAGAAACAACATATCGTGACACACGTTTCCAATGTTTCTCATCCCAATGTTCACATATAGGACAGGGATTAATGCGAGAACACTGACTACAATTAATACAATGATCATGAAAGTCAGAGGAAGATTTCTTCCTATTACAATTTGAACAACGTCCCTTCATTGTGAAAGAACAACAATAAGTCCTAGTTACTCGCAAAAACCCCTGACACAAAGATACATAATAACATGATCCATTAATAAATGAAAAAACAATTGCAAAACAAAATAATTTTGAAAAAATATTTTTTCACCGAAGCCCGAGTTGCTGAAAAGTAACGTTGAGCCCCGATGGATCCGATGGCAAAGTGTGGTCAAAAATTTTAAATTTTTATAAAATAATTAATGAGACACTTTCGGATAATATAAATGTATCTTATAATGAGATAAACTACAGCAAAGGCAAACAGCCCCCCTCAAAAAAGGCTGTTGCCAATGAAAACAAACAGTGTAAAAACACCAGAAAACATGACTCCAGGCACTGAAAAAACTGGCCCGGAATCAGTCATCAATTACACTCTATCTGATGCAAAACAGAGACTCCCAGGGGAGAATCTGTAGAACATCAGATGGAAGATGCAGAACACAAACGTTATACACCCATGGGTGAAAACGTAACTATGGGGAAAATAACAGAAAACATTCTGTAACCAAGCAACTCTCCCAGGAAATTTTAGAAATGAAATTTCTCAAAAATATGCCAAAAGCATGGGAGAATTGCAAGGGGGGACTTTAGAAGGCTAGGGGAGAGGAAACACTGAATAAGCAGTGCAACAATTAGCAAGAATGACAACAAGAGGCCCATGCCTCGAAAATAGGCAACTTAACATAATTTCATCAAAAAATTTTAAGTACAGCCCTGATTATTTTTTGTCACTTCTTTTTCCTCTCCTCCTTCTATCCTCCTTAGAATCACATTTTCTCCAAAAATTACGTGTCTGGCATCCTTTAAACTGAGATTTACAAGCACAAAGATCAGTGAGATGTTGACTGATGAAGGGCCAAACAGAGAATGATAATTGGCGCCAATTTCGGGACGACTGTGTCACTGCGCATGCGCAGTAGAGGCGTAGTATGGAGGTCCTTTAGGACATGATTTCTTTTTGTTTTGGATGCAAATTTTGGGGATTGGGGGGGCAAAATTTGTGTTTGGCCCTGGTTTTGTTAGAGTTAGCACCAGCTAAGTCTGGGTCATTGGTACAGTATAAAAATATTCCTCATTTTGAACCAAGTTATAATTCGGACTACCACAGTGAGCCCACATATGAACCCAGGGACTTGGCTTGAACTAACTTGAATCTCACCCCCACCCCCCCCCCCCCCCCCCCCCCAAGCATGGTGCACACCCAATATCAAAAGATTCTGCCTGCTGGATCTTAAGAAGAATATTTTCAAAGAAATTTGCCTGAAATGCACTAAGTTCAAATTTGGGCTACTATATTGAGACCAAATATAAACCCAGGGGGCTGATTTGAACAAACTTGAATCAGATCCACCCCCACAATGTTGCATACCAAATACCAAAAGATTCTGCCTGCTGAATCTGGAGAAGATTTTTTAAGACATTTGCCTGAAATGCACTAAGTTCGAATTCGAGCTTCTATAGTGAGCCCAAATATGAATCCAGGGGGCCGATTTGAACAAACTTGAATCAGATCCACCCCACAATGTTGCTTACCAAATATGAAAAGATTCTGCCTGCTGAATCTGGAGAAGAAGATTTTTGAAGAAATTTGTCTGAAATGCACTAAGTTCGAATTCGAGCTTCTATAGTGAACCCAAATATGAATCTAGGGAGCCGATTTGAACAAATTTGAATCAGATCCACCCCACAATGTTGCATACCAAATATCAAAAGATTCTGCCTGCTGGATCTGGAGAAGAAGATTTTTGAAGACATTTGCCTGAAATGCACTAAGTTCAAATTTGGGCTCCTATACTGAGCCCAAATATAAACCCAGAGGGGCTGATTTGAACAAACTTGAATCAGATCCACCCCACAATGTTGCTAACCAAATATGAAAAGATTCTGCCTGCTGGATCTGGAGAAGAAGATTTTTTAAGAAATTTGCCTGAAATGCACGAAGTTCGAATTCGAGCTTCTATAGTGAGCCAAAATATGAATCTAGGGAGCCGATTTGAACAAACTTGAATCAGATCCACCCCACAATGTTGCACATACCAAATATCAAAAGATTCTGCCTGCTGGATCTGGAGAAGAAGATTTTTGAAGAAATTTGCCTGAAATGCACTAAGTTTGAATTCAAGCTTCTATAGTGAGCCCAAATATGAATCTAGGGAGCCGATTTGAACAAACTTGAATCAGATCCACCCCACAATGTTGCATACCAAATATCAAAAGATTCTGCCTTCTGGATCTGGAGAAGAAGATTTTTGAAGAAGTTTGCCTGAAATGCACTAAGTTCGAATTCGAGCTTCTATAGTGAGCCCAAACATGAATCTAGGGAGCAGGCTCGGCAATTTCAGGAGAGCGATTTTTTAGCTCTCCTTACTGCCCTCCTGAAAGAATTAAGGAGAGCGAAAAATTGCCCTCCTAAATATTTTGGTCTGGGATGATTGAGATTACATGTATTATGCTCACATTAAATTTTTGTTGTAAAGCAAAAATGTAATTTAACTTCGAAGTCACATAACATCACGTAATTTCATTTTGAAAGTGGTTTAGTGGTAAAAGGTAATGGCTGCAACCATACCCAAACACAGTTGCAATCATTTGAAGCAAAATGGGTCACAGCAATATTTTTTTTTCTGTCAGTTTCAAGTTCAACAACTGACATCACTGTTTGAGGGGTAATTATTCAAGGAATATTGACACTATAATATACTACCATTACTACTAACCTGTCACTTGAAGCACTTGCACCAGGATGTGACTGTAGATTCAAGCAGACCTGTTGTCCAAGAAAGTCATACGCCTACCACTACCACCTTCAACCCCCTTGGGGTGTTGAAGGTGGTAGCGGTAGGCATATGACTTTCTTGGACAACAGGTCTGGGTACACACACAGGTCTTGTCAAGTGTGTGTTCGGTTGTTGAGTGAGACATCTAGATGTCTAAGAGATTTCGCTTTACCTTAGTAAAGTTAATAAAATCACTGATGTAGTCTGTTGGTTTCAGTTTCTATGAGTTCGTTCAATTGGATACTTAAAATGCTGTGTAAAGCTAATTGTTCTCCTAAGCTGATTGAGGAGAGCGATTTTTTGCCCTCCTGCATTTTTCAGAATGCCAGGCCTGAGGGAGCCGATTTGAACAAATTTGAATCACATCCACCCAACAATGTTGCATTCCAAATATCAAAAGATTCTGCCTGCTGGATATGGAGAAGAAGATTTTTGAAGAAATTTGCCTGAAATGCACTAAGTTCGAATCCGATCTTCTATAGTGAGCCCAAATATGAATCTAGGGAGCCGATTTGAATCAGATCCACCCCACAATGTTGCATACCAAATATCAAAAGATTCTGCCTGCTGGATCTGAAGAAGAAGATTTTTAAAGAAATTTGCCTGAACTGCACTAAGTTCGAATTCAGGTTTCTATAGTGAGCCCAAATATGAATCCAGGGGGCCGATTTGAACAAACTTGAATCAGATCCACCCCACAATGTTGCATACCAAATATCAAAAGATTCTGCCTGCTGGATCTTGAGAAGAAGATTTTTTAAGAAATTTGCCTGAAATGCACTAAGTTCGAATTTGGGCTTCTATAGTGAGCCCAAATATGAATCCAGGGGCCGATTTGAACAAACTTGAATCAGATCCACCCCACAATGTTGCATACCAAATATGAAAAGATTCTGCCTGCTCGATCTGGAGAAGAAGATTTTTTAAGAAATTTGCCTGCCATGCACTAAGTTCGAAATCGGGCTCCTATACTGAGCCCAAATATGAACCCAGGGGGCCGATTTGAACAAACTTGAATCAGATCTACCCTACAATGTTGCATACCAAATATCAAAAGATTCTGCCTTCTGGATCTGGAGAAGAAGATTTTTGAAGAAGTTTGCCTGAAATGCACTAAGTTCGAATTCGAGCTTCTATAGTGAGCCCAAACATGAATGTAGGGAGCAGGCTCGGCAATTTCAGGAGAGCGATTTTTTAGCTCTCCTTACTGCCCTCCTGAAAGAATTAAGGAGAGCGAAAAATTGCCCTCCTAAATATTTTGGTCTGGGATGATTGAGATTACATGTATTATGCTCACATTAAATTTTTGTTGTAAAGCAAAAATGTAATTTAACTTCGAAGTCACATAACATCACGTAATTTCATTTTGAAAGTGGTTTAGTGGTAAAAGGTAATGGCTGCAACCATACCCAAACACAGTTGCAATCATTTGAAGCAAAATGGGTCACAGCAATATTTTTTTTTCTGTCAGTTTCAAGTTCAACAACTGACATCACAGTTTGAGGGGTAATTATTCAAGGAATATTGACACTATAATATACTACCATTACTACTAACCTGTCACTTGAAGCACTTGCACCAGGATGTGACTGTAGATTCAAGCAGACCTGTTGTCCAAGAAAGTCATACGCCTACCACTACCACCTTCAACCCCCTTGGGGTGTTGAAGGTGGTAGCGGTAGGCATATGACTTTCTTGGACAACAGGTCTGGGTACACACACAGGTCTTGTCAAGTGTGTGTTCGGTTGTTGAGTGAGACATCTAGATGTCTAAGAGATTTCGCTTTACCTTAGTAAAGTTAATAAAATCACTGATGTAGTCTGTTGGTTTCAGTTTCTATGAGTTCGTTCAATTGGATACTTAAAATGCTGTGTAAAGCTAATTGTTCTCCTAAGCTGATTGAGGAGAGCGATTTTTTGCCCTCCTGCATTTTTCAGAATGCCAGGCCTGAGGGAGCCGATTTGAACAAATTTGAATCACATCCACCCAACAATGTTGCATTCCAAATATCAAAAGATTCTGCCTGCTGGATATGGAGAAGAAGATTTTTGAAGAAATTTGCCTGAAATGCACTAAGTTCGAATCCGATCTTCTATAGTGAGCCCAAATATGAATCTAGGGAGCCGATTTGAATCAGATCCACCCCACAATGTTGCATACCAAATATCAAAAGATTCTGCCTGCTGGATCTGAAGAAGAAGATTTTTAAAGAAATTTGCCTGAACTGCACTAAGTTCGAATTCAGGTTTCTATAGTGAGCCCAAATATGAATCCAGGGGGCCGATTTGAACAAACTTGAATCAGATCCACCCCACAATGTTGCATACCAAATATCAAAAGATTCTGCCTGCTGGATCTTGAGAAGAAGAATTTTTAAGAAATTTGCCTGAAATGCACTAAGTTCGAATTTGGGCTTCTATAGTGAGCCCAAATATGAATCCAGGGGCCGATTTGAACAAACTTGAATCAGATCCACCCCACAATGTTGCATACCAAATATGAAAAGATTCTGCCTGCTCGATCTGGAGAAGAAGATTTTTTAAGAAATTTGCCTGCCATGCACTAAGTTCGAAATCGGGCTCCTATACTGAGCCCAAATATGAACCCAGGGGGCCGATTTGAACAAACTTGAATCAGATCTACCCTACAATGTTGCATACCAAATATCAAAAGATTCTGTCTGCTGGATATGGAGAAGAAGATTTTTGAAGAAATTTGCCTGAAATGCACTAAGTTCGAATCCGATCTTCTATAGTGAGCCCAAATATGAATCTAGGGAGCCGATTTGAATCAGATCCACCCCACAATGTTGCATACCAAATATCAAAAGATTCTGCCTGCTGGATCTGAAGAAGAAGATTTTTAAAGAAATTTGCCTGAACTGCACTAAGTTCGAATTCAGGTTTCTATAGTGAGCCCAAATATGAATCCAGGGGGCCGATTTGAACAAACTTGAATCAGATCCACCCCACAATGTTGCATACCAAATATCAAAAGATTCTGCCTGCTGGATCTTGAGAAGAAGATTTTTTAAGAAATTTGCCTGAAATGCACTAAGTTCGAATTTGGGCTTCTATAGTGAGCCCAAATATGAATCCAGGGGCCGATTTGAACAAACTTGAATCAGATCCACCCCACAATGTTGCATACCAAATATGAAAAGATTCTGCCTGCTCGATCTGGAGAAGAAGATTTTTTAAGAAATTTGCCTGACATGCACTAAGTTCGAAATCGGGCTCCTATACTGAGCCCAAATATGAACCCAGGGGGCCGATTTGAACAAACTTGAATCAGATCTACCCTACAATGTTGCATACCAAATATCAAAAGATTCTGTCTGCTGGATCTCGAGAAGAAGATTTTTTAATGTTTTTTCCCATTGCCTACAGTGTTAAAAAGTGTTGACTCAGCACTTTTTCAAAGTCCTGAAAAAAGTACCTTGTGATCAAACCGATAGGGATTTTTTTTTTAACTATTCTATTCTACTGGATAAAAGTAAGCTTTGTACAAAATAAGAATTCCCTGTGCCATTAGTTTTGGAGATATGGCAATTTTAAGTTTTTTTCTATTTTTAGCTCCCGAGGTTCCCACGGGGCAATGAGAAAATTTTTTTTTGCATCAATCAACTACTTATGACCCATTATCATCTCATATCAAATTTGGTTCAAATCGACTTCACGGTTCAGAAAATAGAAATTTTAGGCGTGGCCAAAATTTTTGCCCCTCCCATACATAACGAAGGCAAAAAATGCCCGACAAACTTCTCTTGAACAAACTTGATTCTAAACCTCAAAAGGACTCTGTATACCACATATCAAGTCTCTGCTACTGGTGGTTCATTAGAAGAAGATTTTCAAAAAATTTGGCCATTTTTTTCCCACACCTCTGCTCAATATGAGCCGAAACCTAATTTGGATAAATATCAAAATGCCCCTATATAACCACTACTTACATGAAATTTAATTAAAATGTGGCCAGTGGTTTAGGAGAAAGAGGCTCAAACACCACCTTCACGCAGGACGATGGACGACAGACGACGGACGGCGGACGAAGAGTGATAAGAAAAGCTCACCCTGACTTTCAGTCAGGTGAGCTAATAAAAGGGTAAGAAGAAATATGTTGTTTATCTTTTTATTGACTGGTTTCAATAGTACGAAATTAGGATATTTCAATTTCCACTCCACACATCTGGCATATACAGAACCAACTTTATTGTAGTTAACTGTGGCTATTGCTATCTAAAATATTGAATGGAGGATGGTTTAACTGACAGTTAGATATTACTGCAATGACTGCAAACTCGTATTATACATACATGTAGTCATTATTCACCACAAGGGTGGCGAAGAGCCGGGGATATAATAACGGTAAAATTGAATCCCCAAACCCATTCCCACTGTTCATCATGTAGCCGCAATCCATTGTTATTTCAATATGTTGAAAAATTGTGACTGTATTGTATCAATCATGCAATTGTTATTTTTTATTTAATAAATAATACTTGTTGCTTGGAATGAAAAATAAGAAGAAAAACTGAATTGAAAAAAAAATTGAACCAGTGTGAATGTTTGTTCTTTACTGAAGATTGAATCTTCCCAGACCGAATCTTCCGTAGATCGAATCTTCCTGTAACCAGGATAGTACCCTAGGGTCTGGAAGTTTGGGTGGCCCGAGCTTGACCCGGGAGTTTAGGACCTTGGACTCTTGGGCCAGGACTGAGTCCGCCCCCAAAAGTTCTGGCCCCTGTGGTTACCATTGGGAGGTCCTCGCTTAGGACCCTAGACTCTTGGATCAGACGTGAGTGCCCCCCTCCCCACCCAAGCAATTGCTATCTACATGTAAAATGGATGGGGGATGTTTCAGCTGACAGTCAGATATCACTGAAATAACTGCAAGCTTGTATATCATTATACATATATTAGTCAACATTCACTACCAGGGACCAGGATAGGGTCAGGGGTGGTGCTGGAAGCGGTATGAGGTCAGGGCTACACCCCTCCCCCCCTCGCCATCGGGGAGGGTTAGTCATCCTTATCAGGGAAACTACCCCTTGTCTTTTTGTCGGGAAATGCCCCCAGCCCCTACGTGTAGGTGCACAAGCTCCCATGTCAAGGCACTTCTGACGTCACCACTGCTTAGGGGGGGCAGGATAGTGACTGCCTCACCGCAAGGCTCAGGACTCTTGGGTCAAGCCTCCCCCACCCCCAAAACCCCAAGATATTAATTACATGATTGCAAACTCATGTTACACATATATTAGCCACCATTCACTACCAGAGCCAGGGCTAATATCAGGGGTTATGCGAGGGGTCCCCCAAAAGTCAGGGAAACTGCCTCCTTTATTGTATGCTTGTTGGGAAATATCCTTGTCCCTGCATCAGGGAGCACAGGCCCCCATGTTGAGAATATATTGACATCATCACTGAATAAGGTGGGACTGAATGGTGAGCACAAGGCTTGGAACTTTGGGAGGCTTAGAACCGTGGACTCCAGGGTCATATCTGAATCCCCACCCCACCCAAGCCGAAAAAGGTGTTATGAGTCACAGAACTAAACTGTTAAGAGTACTGTTCCTTGAATGATGATGGAGTTACCACGTCAGGAATTGCAGGGCTTGCATTTTAGTACCTTGGCCAGGCTGATGAATAGGCCGGGTAAAAAGGGCCACCAGGCATAATTTGAACTGTTCAGGGCTGATTTCGCAGATTACATAAACTGTGGCAGATGCATTTGCCAGCTTGGTAGATTGGCGACCAGGCTGACTGATCAGCCTGGTGAGAAATGTTTTGAGGCTGATTACCAGGCCTGGGCTGATAGGCCTGGTGAAAATGCAAGCCCTGGAATTGTGCAGTCAAAAGGTATGTATTACTTTTGGCCACTGGATACCCACTTGTGAACTTGCCAAGTTGAGACTAGCTGCAAAAAATTGTCATTTTGATGGGGCAAAAAATAAAGTAAATTTCTATCCTAAATCTTGCTCCATTTAATAGCAAATTTCAAATTTTCTTGGGGGGTGGGTGAACAAAAGATAAAACTCCAGTCCAGCATCTTGAAGGTAACCCCATTTTCTCTTTTGAGAGGGTACGTTATGATGGTTTATTGCTCAATTTGGTGTTTTACTGTGGAAAAAACCTTGGTTATAAGTATAATTTTCTTCATATCTTACTTAGCCGCAGACGGCTCTGGGAAGGGGGATGTGTAGAATGGACATCAAGGGCTCTATGATAACCGAAGATGCAAAGAGTGTTGGAGGGAGGGGGTCAGGGCGTCCCCACCAAACGTTTTGGGTAATTTATTACCAGTACCTGTATTTCTCTGTGTACGGTGCATTTTTTCCTCCAAAGAGAATCCTGACCACCACGATTCAGGAAACACAGGTGGAAAACCAACAAACTGGAACAAGCTGTTTTTGTATATGATGAATGGAACCTTGTCAGTTATGCAACTACGTACACTTGCCATCTCCACAGACATCGGAGGCCCGTAACGAAAGCCTTTCCGCGATTTTCAGCTCAGACATATCCATAGAACAGGTTTACTTACACTTTTAAATTTTAAAACATCAATGAAAGTGTCAATGACACTGTAGCTCAACTTGTTAAGACATGTATATGTATAGTATGTGACACAGCAATGACCAACATCTAGGTAATGACCTGATAACAAAGGTACATATAAAGTATTGTAACAGTCTGTACATAAATACTGACCGTTGCCTGTAAGAAATGTATAGGTAAAGTATTGTAAAGGTGGGTGACAGTCAGATGCTAAACTAAAAAAGAAATCTTTGAGTCCCAGAGTGGGTCTGACTGAACCCCAAAATATGTGTTCTCATAGCACAGTGATAACAAAGGCATCCCAAAACACACTCATTCATGTCCCAAAGTGAAAACAAAGGTACCCAAGAAGTTTTGTGAAGATCAGTTCATAAATACGAGCTGTATAGAAGTTGTGACAAAAAACTGATTGGACCTAATTTCAGTACAAAATGGCCAGTGGCAGCCATCTTGAATTTTGGACCGCACCCTTAAACACTCGTTCTTGTCCCAAGGTGATAACAAAGGTACCCAAGAAGTTTTGTGAAGATCGGTTCATAAATACAGCCTCTAGCCCCACAATGTTGCATACCAAATATCAAAAGATTCTACCTGCTGGAACTGGAGAAGAAGATTTTTGAAGAAATTAGCCTGAAATGCACGAAGTTCGATTTCGAGCTTCTATAGTGAGCCTAAATATGAATCTAGGGAGCCAACTTGAACAAACTTTAATCAGATCCACCCCACAATGTTGCATACCAAATATGAAAAGATTCTGCCTGCTCGATCTGGAGAAGAAGATTTTTTAAGAAATTTGCCTGAAATGCACTAAGTTCGAAATCGGGCTCCTATACTGAGCCCAAATATGAACCCAGGGGGCCGATTTGAACAAACTTGAATCAGATCCACCCTACAATGTTGCATACCAAATATCAAAAGATTCTGCCTGCTGGATCTGGAGAAGATTTTTTAATGTTTTTCTCATTGCCTTCAGTGTTAAAAAGTGCTGACTCAGCACTTTTTCAAAGTCCTGAAAAAAGTACCTTGTGATCAAACCGATAGGGATTTTTTTAAACATTCTATTCTGCTGGATAAAAGTAAGCTTTATACAAAATAAGAATTCTCTGTGACGTGTAGTTTTGAGATATGGCAGTTTTAAGGTTTTTCCTATTTTTAGCTCCCGAGGTTCCCACGGGGCAATGAGAAAAAATATTTTTGCATCAATCAACTACTTATGAACCATTATCATCTCATATCAAATTTGGTTCAAATCGACCTCACGGTTCTGAAAACAGAAATTTTAGGCGTGGCCAAAATGTTTGCCCCACCCATACCGAAGGCAAATAGTGCCTGACAAACTTCTCTTGAACAAACTTGATTCTTAACCTCAAAAGGACTCAGTATACCACATATCAAGTCTCTGCTACCCGTGGTTCATTAGAAGAAGATTTTCAAAAAATTTGGCCATTTTTCCTCCACCCCTCTGCTCAATATGAGCCGAAACCTAATTTGCACAAAAATCAAAATGCCCCTATATAACCACTACTTACATGAAATTTAATTAAAATGTGGCCAGTGGTTTAGGAGAAAGAGGCTCTAACACCACCTTCATGCAGTACGACGGATGACAGACGACGGACGGACGACAGACGAAGAGTGATAAGAAAAGCTCACCCTGACTTTCAGTCAGCGATAACTTTGGGCAGCTCGTCGTTGGCACAACTGACGAATTGTGTAATTTACCTGGTTCGGTACTGGTCAAATAGGCTACCTTTTCAAACACACAATTCCTGATGTAAAAATACTACTGCCAGTTTCACCAGTTCTTGTACTTATAGGCATGTGCTATGGCAAAACACACGTACATTGCATTTTGCGGAATCTTATGCAAGGACACAGATACACATCGGCAAATATTTTTTTCGATTTTTTATTTTCAACGAAAATAGGACACAGAAATGATGCCAGTGAGAATCTAAAAAAAAATGCCAAACATTAAATTCGAGTAAGGTTAAAACCTATATTTTTTTAAACGTGAATAATGTATTAACAAATAACACCGGTTATTTTTCTTCATAACATTTTCGTTTTCAATAAAACTAAATTGTTTTTATGAGATTTGTGTAACCGGGCAAAACCCATCACCGGACAAACGACTGTACCCCAAATGACTGTAAACAAAATTTCATTACTTATACCTATAGCACCTTAAGGGGCTACATGTATATAAGTAATGGAATTTTGTTTATTTTGAAAATTCTCACCTCTGATATTCCTTCAATTCAAATTAAATAATAAATATACACAAAATGTAATCAAAATTAAAATTGAGAGGTATAGAACACGAAACACATGTGTGATCAACTCATAGAGTCGACCGTAGGCACCACTGGTTCCTGGAAGTCTGCTACCGTATTCGTACCAGAACTGATAATTTAATAATATTTCATGAGAACAACTTGTGGCCAAATGTGCTTTCCATATCCAAGGACAAAGCCAGGTTATCAAAATTCTTCAAAACACAGCAACAGAGCTGCATGGGGGTAAATTCCAAAACTTTGCTTTTGTTTACACATGAATTTACTTTCGATTTCCGGTCGCCGTCATCGAACGGAAAAGCATTTATATACACCGTCTAAAATCAAATAATGAGAAAGATCGCCTTAATACAATCTACTATTATTATATAGAGACTGTACAGTAGCCATATTCAATGCAAGGTATCATGATACCTATTGAAATTTCTTAGAATTACAATTTTGTTTTTCGATGGAAATTCATGGTATCGAGTGATTTGCGCATGTCTGTCGAGCATAGAAACCATCTTCAATAAAAAATGCAGACAGTGTCATTCTTTTCCAAAATGCAGTCCTATCACTGCACTCAAAAGTGTTTTGAATGCATAGCTTTGTTATTGAATATCTGAAGCACATTCGGCCACGAGTTGTTCTTGTGAAATATTATTTTATTATCAGTTCTGGTGTGAATACGATAGCAGACTTTCAGGAGCCAGTGGTGCCTGCTGTCAACTCTATGAGTTACTTACATAAGTGTTTCATGTTCTATACATCCCAACCTTCATTTTGATGTATAATTTGTGTATATTTAATCTGAATTGAAGGAATATCCACAGGCGTCTGATGCTTGGATCGTGAAAAAGTATATCCAAAATCCAATTTATAAGACCACTATCAAATATTACCCCTATACGTATATAAATAAAAGAAAGATGTGCAACAAACTTCTCAAGAAGTTTGACACTCAAAATTAAATAAAGCCTATTTTTCATATAAACGAAACTTATTCGATCAGTGTTAAGGCATTAATGAATGCACAATTATTTATCTTCACATGTGCAAGTGTTTAATTTATCACTCACTCCTCATACAATCATACCAACTTTATTTTTCATAACTTTAACATCAGATTTATTTCTTGTCATACTCCATAATACAAATTCGTAAACATTACGTCATAGTCCACCGCAGTGAATAAACTATTTGTTTCTGTTTGCCAGTACGAGGGAGAAAAACAATAATCTTTATTTCTATCTCATTTTCGTAATAAACACAAACCCTTCCAATGAATGAATAGTATTCCGCCTGATTTACGGTTGTAAAACACAGGCACTGGCATGATTTTAAATGTGTATACACTGTAAAGGGTTTGCATTTTGTTTGGCCGGCACAGCAGATGCCATTTTAGTTGTCATTTAGGTCCGCTCGCTACTTCCATCTAAATTCGAGTTGTTTTGTCCCCTTTTTATGCGAGTTGTTTCGTTCCTTTTTATTTTGGTGAGTCGTTTCGTAACTAAAAGGGCAGGGTCCTCCTAAATACCAGAATCCCCCAGAACCGCACATAACCCCCCTCTAAATTACATTTGCGTAGTGTTTTATGATGAAATATGTTTATTTTATGCAATAATCGTTACAGGAAAGAAGAATAGAAGTAAATTCATTCTTATAGTTGCCTTTTTGTAGGCGGTTCTGGGGAGTTCTGGTATTTAGTATTTTTCTCCTAAATACCAGAACCCCCCAGAACCGCACATAATTCGCTAAACCCACCCTTTAATTGACATTTGCATGCCGCTGTCGGGGAAAATATTCCATTTTCAGTTTCTTTTTAGCATCCAAATTCATACGTGGTCTGAATGTCAGACACTTCCCCCGTCACCCCCCCCCCCCTCCAAATTGCTAATTTTTCCCCAAAACTTATTTCCCCCTGATGTAGACATTGTCGCCCCCCACAAATAAAATGAAACATATTGATTGATTACAAATACCATGGCGGATACGATATTTAATATAATATTTAAAAATCAGAATCCCCCCTTCCCCCTCCCCCCACCTTCAACAGGATGCAGGAAATGAATTGTTATGCTGTTGTATGGAAATGTCCCGTTCAACTAACATTTCACTGCCAGTACTGTGACTACTGCCATTTTGTGGGTTTGGGTTTTAAAACCATAATAAATTGAGAATACATTTGGTTGAGTGATGTGAAATGATACACGGAATGAAATGCTAAAGCTAAAAGAATGGTTTTGGCGCGCCAAACGCTGGGACGTTATGGGAAAAGCCCCTTTCAACCCTCGATTACAGTATATTATAATTTCGTTGATTTGAGATGGCGTCATCATGTCCAGTCGGCGCAAAGGAGGAAGAGGATTGGGGTTGATGTTTCTAGTTGTTGTTCTTCAGGCAAGTATAGTCTGCCGCTTGTGATATTGTGGTGAAGATAGGCCTTCATCGGCAAGTATAGTCTGCCGCGGGCTCTTGGCTGGCATGTATGGTTTCGGCGATTGATGAAGACTAAAATTCTGAGTTAACTCCCTTGACTACATTTTAAATTTCGTTGTTCAGCTGAAATGAGAGCGAATTTGGTAATAAATCATGTTTTAGTTTTCCACAGAATGCTAAAACAATGGGGAAATAGAATCTTTTCTTCAAAAACAATGTGTAAATGTAACTTGGAGGAGGTTCTAGGGAAAAATCTGAGAGGTTCTGGGGGGTTCTGGTACTTAGGAGAAAAATACTAAATACCAGAACCCCTCAGAACCGCGTAGACAAAGGCAACTATAAGAATGAATTTACTTCTATTATTCTTTCCTGTAACGATTATTGCATAAAATAAACATATTTCATCGTAAAACACTGAGCAAATATAATTTAGAGGGGGGTTCTATGAGGTTCTGGGGAGTTCTGTGCGTTTCTGGTGGGTTCTGGTATTTAGGAGAACCGAAAGGGCCCACTACGAAAAAGTTAAAGGTACGAAACGACCGGAGGGGCGGCGAAAAGGAAATGGAACGAAACGACCCGGAACCCAAGCCTGTAGAACGTCAGAGGTGAGAATTTCAAAATAAACAAAATTCCATTACCTATATATTATTCTCTTAAAAAAATATGAGGGTTATAGGTTTTTTTCCTCAGTTCTTATGCCAAGATGAATGTAGAAATGCATTTATCTCCAAGGAAAATATTTCTAAAATGAAAGTGTCAATGACACTGTAGCTCAACTTGTCAAGACAAAGACATGTACATGTATAGTATGTGACACAGCAATGACAAACATCTAGGTAATGATCTGATAACAAAGGTACATATAAAGTATTGTAACGGTCTGTACATAAATACTGACCGTTGCCTGTAACAAATGTATAGGTAAAGTATTGTAAAGATGGGTGACAGTCAGATGCTAAACCAGAAAAAAATCTTTGAGTCCCAGAGTGGGTCTGACTGAACCCCAAAATATTTGTTCTCATAGCACAGTGATAACAAAGGCACCCCAAAACACACTCATTCCTGTCCCAAGGTGAAAACAAAGGTACCCAAGAAGTTTCGTGAAGATCAGTTCACAAATATGAGCTGTGTAGAAGTTGTGACAAAAAACTGATTGGACCTAATTTCGGTACAAAATGGCCACTGGCAGCCATCTTGAATTTTGGACCGCACCCAGAAACACTTGTTCTCATCCCAAGGTGATAAAAAAGGTACCCAAGAAGTTTTGTGAAGATCGGTTCATAAATACAGCCTCTAGCCCGAGCCGTATTGACATGTGCACTTGCAGTGTATAAGTAGCACTGAATAAATCAAAGTTCATCTAATTTGCATAATTTCTGCACGAGAAAAAAACCTGTACTATATGTGATGTATTCCATGTTACTAAACATTCATACAAAAATTTATTCAAATCAGAACTTTCATACAGAAGTTCTGTACAAAAGACTGATTGCACTAATTTTGGTACAAACTGGCTGCTGGTGGCCATCTTGAATTTCGGACCACACCCAAAAACACTCGTTCTCATCCCACGGTGAAAACAAAGGTACCCAAGAAGTTTTGTAAAGATCGGTTCATAAATACGGCCTCTAGCCTGAGCCGTATAGAAGTTATGTACAAAAAACTGATTAGACCTAATTTTGGTACAAAATGGCCACTGGCAGCCATCTTGAATTTTGAACCGCACCCAGAAACACTCATTCTCGTCCCAAGGTGATAACAAAGGTACCCAAGACGTTTCGTGAAGATCGGTTCATAAATACAGACTCTAGCCCGAGCCGTATTGACATGTGTACTTACAGTGTACAAGTAGCACTGAAAAAATCAAAGTTCATCTAATTGGCATAATTTCTGCACGAGAAAAAAACCTGTATTATATGTGATGTATCCCATGGTACTAAACATTCACACAAAAAATTATTTAAATCAGAGCTTTCATATGGAAGTTCTGTGCAAAAATCTGATTGCACCAAATTTTGTACAAAATGGCTGCCATCGGCCATCTTGAATTTCGGACCGGACCCCAAAACACTCGTTCTCGTCCCACGGTGATAACAAAGGTACCCAAGGAGTTTCGTAAAGATCGGTTCATAAATACGGCCTCTAGCCCGAGCCGTATTGGCATTTGCACTTACAATGCTGAAAGTACACCAAAAAACATCAAAGTTAGTCTAATTTGCATAATTTACGCACGAGAAAAAAACCTGTATTATATGTGATGTATCCCATGGTACTAAACATTCATACAAAAAATTATTCAAATCAGAGCTTTCATATGGAAGTTCTGTACAAAAAATAGATTTCTGCATCGTCGGTACAAAATGGTGGCTGGCAGCCATCTTGAATTTCGGACCGCACCCAAAAACACTCGTTCTCGTCCCATGGTCATAACAAAGGTACCCAAGAAGTTTCGTAAAGATCGGTTCATAAATACAGCCTCTAGCCCGAGCCGTATCCAATTGTTGACGGACAGACGGATGACGGACGACAGGCCATGGCATAAGCTCAAATTTGGCTTCGCCAAAGTTGAGCTAAAAATGGTTGATTATTTGTGGGCGTGGTGGAGACCCTGGAACACTTTCTTATAGAATGCCCAACATACCACTACCAGTCTAAAAGAACAAGATTCACGGGGAGTATAATGGAGAAGTGGGATGGGAGAATGAAGGACATGTGGTTAGGGGGCGACTCAAAGGAAAAGGTTAATATACTAATCGGAGAGATTGGGAAGAATGGGGCAAGGGATGTCATCAAGCAGTTCGTCTCCGAGTGTTGGGAGGAGAGAAGAAGTGCGGGAATAGGGGGAGGCAGTTAGTAGAACATGGGTAACCAAGGCCTTCTCATACGAGAACCGCGACAAATCAGCGGCCGGCCGAAGTGTTATTACTATTATTGCCTGTAGCTATACCCCGTTGAATTTGAAGAGAGGTTTTTAGACTTTTTTCTCTTTTTTCTCTTCTCTGTTATTATAGCACTGTCAATAAACCACGATGCCGCAACACTCTCACCAGACACCTTAAGTCTCCCCTTGTTTGGGGTGTCGGAGAGTTTTCCCATTTTTTTTAGTTTTTTGTGCAAAAACGTTTCTGGAAGTGGGCTCGATTTTCAACGACCCCATCAACTGCTGATGACTTTTAAATTAGACTGATGTTTTGAAAATATACAACATGTGTTTCCGGTCCTCCTAAAGGGAACGGGTCAACTCGCCACTGGGTATATTTGCCACCGGGTTAAGTCGTCACGGGTCAAAACGCCACCAAAAAAAAAAATAATAAAATAATACAAGGCAGGTTTCTGACACAACATGAGTTTATTCATGATCCAAAACATATAACAAAACATAACATTTAGCACATGATAAATACTTTTATACATTAAGCACCTTATCGGATTTTTTCAATAATTGGACGAATATTTTATACTTTGAGCGCTGAAAGTATCCCTAATAAAAAGACTCTTAGCCTCATTTCAGAAAAAAGGGGTGCCGAAGGCCATATGTTTTTCCAAAAAGTGGTGCCGAAATTGGGGTGCCTTCTGGAGAATCCCTTTTTTGTTAAATGAGCTATCGAGTAATTGCTCGATCGAGTGACTCGACATACTCATCGAATGACTCGAATCTCATCAAGAAAATGAGCTAACGAGCAATTGCTCGTTCGAGTGACTTCTCGAACGACTCTTAGCCTCATTTCAGAAAAAGGGGTGCCGAAGGCCATATGTTTCTCAAAAGGGGTGCCGAAATTGGGGTGCCCGGGGATATTGCCATTGGATATAGGGGGAGCGGGTCTTTTCGGCCTCGGGAACATTCGGCCTCGGGAACATTCGGCCCAGGAAAATTCGGCCTGGGAACATTCGGCCTCCGTTTTAAACTAGGGAGACTAAGAGAGACATAGGTTAAGATGAGTTTAAACATCTTTATTACAAACAAAAACCAAAAATAAATACAGCGTAATGTACAATATATACATATAAAATACATTGACATATATGAATGAATGAAAAGTTTCTGCGCGCCGAAGGCGCACGGGGACGATGTGGGATTGAAATCCCTTGCGACCCTAATAACTTTATTTGCTTTATAGCTTTATTTGCTTATAAATCCACGAGAGTCGGAAGCGAGAGCCAATAATCTTATTAAGTTCGAGTGTGCGACTGGCAGTAGGATAGTGGGTTCAGATCTCCGTGAACCTCGAGCTCGAAAATGGCTAGGAATTTGCATAATTACAAGATTTCTGTTCCGTGTTTGCTATGAGAAGTGGGCAAATTTATGGTAATACTGAAACCGCAGTTTGGTAGTTATTTTAGAAAGAAGACATATATATTCATTAGTAGTTAGGGGAGGCATTATAGCCCCAAGCATTTTTAACACTGAGTTTTCCATAGGGTCCATTGCCTTAGTGTTAAATTGTGTAACTTATAGCCCCAAGAACTTATAGACCCAAGAACTTATAGCCCCAAGAACTTATAGACCCAACATGTATGCACTGGTGGCATACATGTTGGGTCTATAAGTTCTTGGGGCTATAAGTTCTTGGGTCTATAAGTTCTTGGGGCTATAAGTTACACAATTTAACACTAAGGCAATGGACCCTATGGAAAAATCAGTGTTAAAAATGCTTGGGGCTATAATGCCTCCGCATCATGCTTTATGACCAGATCCTATAGTACATTTCTGGCTTATAAGTTTCCACTGTACATTAATTTATTTTTTGTAGTTTGCAAATTAATTTTTTGTTTAGCTTAAATGTTTTTGTGGTTTGCAATATAATTTTTGTTTAGCTTAAATATTTTTTGTTTTTTGTGTTTCGCAAAATAGAAAAATAATTTGCAAACACAAAAAATATTTTCTATGAAAATATATTTTGTGTTTGCAAATTATTTTTACAAAAAGCTTTTTCATAATTTTATGAAAAAGTTTTTTTGTGAAAATAAATTTGCAAACACAAAATATATTTTCTAAGAAAATATTTTTTGTGTTTGCAAATTATTTTTCTATTTTGCAAGTTTTTATTTTATAAGGAAATATTTTATGTACCCCAGACCTGGATTTTTTCCCACACTCGATCGAATTGTCGCATGAGAGTTCTTCAGTGCATTTTCGATCCTCAGATTGTCTATAGAAAGAAGGTGAGTTGAGGGTTTGGATACATTTCATCGTCTGACTAAAGAAAATCATCTTTTGACAGAGAAGAAAAAGACATGGAGCCAACGAAGATCAATTACACTTCCGTAGAGAGTTATGAGAGAACCAAGAAACAGAGAGCCGATGAAGAATTCACCTTGGCTTTGAGAAAGTGGTGGTCGGCAACACTTTTGATGGAAGAACAACTTAAGAAGATTGAAGACCACCCTTTCGTCAAAGCTGCCACACGTCCGTTCGGGGAGATCCAGTACAAGAATCGACCTAAACACTGGTTTGATCTCCCCGTACATTTGCAGGAGGAAGCTCTTGTAGGGAAAAGCTATGCATGGGAGCAAGATTGCTTTACAGATGAAGAGATGCTAGCAACAACCATAGACGTGTGGGAAGGTGAATTCTTCACCGAAGCAGAGATGGCTTTACCACATAGCTCTCTACGGAACTGAAGATGTTTTAAAAACGGCCCTTTTCAGGGCCAACCCACACTATTAGAAAGAGATCTTCTCATGTACACAATCAAGTCTTTGTTATAAAAAGACAAAAAACAGTTCCCTCCTTAGAGTGTGACCCAATGTCTATATTAATTTAAAATCATTTTATATTAGGGGTTATCCATATGGTTTTGGGTTGTCATCTCTCCACCCTGTGTATACAACTTCTATAACTGGGGAAATTTTGTGTGTCTTCTTGTGTTTTGTTGTAAGTATAAGGAAATTATGCTTACAATAAAACACAAGAACACATGCACAAAATAAAAAAAACTTAGTGATTCGCGTTGTGGTCGAACTCTCTGTGATAGTTGTTTTTTTCTATAGTAAGAATAGTATTCATTGCATGTTTAGCAATCAAAATTATCTCTACAGTATAAACTGTATATCAGGTTACACTATAAAAGTTTTTGATAAGTATGCATACAATATTAAAGCCTAATACTCACAGTGAAAAAGAGAAGTGACTCTTAACTCTTTTTACTGTTGGGAAATAATAGGGACACGGTGATAAAAAAGGGATTATAGGACTAACCTAACAAATTCGACAAAACTATCACAGAGGTTTTAACAAAGACAAAACTGTATTTAAAGTTGAATCATTATATTGAAATGAAATCTGAACATATATACACCGAGATCTGAGTTTGCCTATCCATGAGAAAACCTATTTACATCAAGATTCTTTTTTATGCTAGTTTTTTTATTTGATACCCAAGATTGTTTTTTGAAAACAATCTTGGGAGTCAGATAAAAACTGATATCACTCAAGTGATCTGATTTTGAAACAAATATAAAAAATAACTAAAAAAACCCTATCTCTCTGTTTACACAAATGTCTGGCGAAAATTATATAATAGATGATTGACTTTTAATAAAAAACTTAAAAAACTAAAAGATGTAAAAAATTACCTCTGTGGGATTGTTTTGACACCTGATATTTATTACAGTTATTTCAAATAATGTCTATAAGTTTGCTCAAACCATCGTCGAACATCTCTATCATTCTCTTGGAAATTTCTTGGATCAAATTTGATAGTAAGAACTGTCTCTAAATCATATCCTCTTGCAAGATGATCTAAAGCAAATATACAGTACATTCCACACACAACAGTAAATTCACTTTGTAGTCTCATTGTATTTATTGTCCAGGAATCTGTATTTTTCACTATGAAATTGTATATGTCTCTATCTAATGGTGGTAAACCATATGAATCAAAGTAGATAGCAGAATGATTGTCTTTAAAATATATTGCTATCCAATGTTCTCCTGGTTCTTTTGATGAATCTGTGTTCACAATATATGCTTGTCTGTGTTTAGGTTTTCGTTTTGGTAACAAGTCTTTTGAACACACTTTTCCTTTTAAGGATGATAACCTTTGAGAACTGTCAAGTATAGTTTGTAATTGTATGGTTTCCATCTTCTTAGCCTTGAAAAAGGCTGGCACGGAGCCATTAATCAAGATATCCTGTATAATATGACCAGTCTCTTTTAACTAAATCTGCCCACTTTTGAATGTCTTTTTGGCAGTCTATTTCAAAGTCTATATGAGCACAATATTCTAATAAGTTTATTTTTCTTGCTCTCTTGTGTAGATTATATAGTATAGTCACTGGACACACTTTCTGTAAACACTCTGCAATGTTCATATCTATTAATGTTGTTGTGTTGGTTCGATTTTCTTCTTCACAGATATTTTTCATTTTCTGTTGAATGGATTTTGTCAGTTCTATCACTACACATTCTTGAAATAATGTTTGTATTTTTTCTTTACACATCTTGCAATGTTCACACTGACTCATCTTGTTTAATAGTCAAATATCACTTCTCTGAATTTGTTGATTTCTATCTCACTATCAAATTCTGCATAGACAACAACGTTGATCACCTCTGGAAGAGCTTGAGCAAACTGAAGTTCAAACCTAAGATTGCCAGACTTTATTGGGTGAGCCAAGGGCCCACTACTACTCTGATCAGGTGTCAAATCAATACCCCAAAGGGTATACCCTTCTGCATAATCCTGCAAAGATAAATTAAATGATTGATTTTGTCCAAAATAGCCCATAGCTTCATACAATGATAAATATGAATTTAGATAAAGTCCACCTTCAAAATTCGGTTCAAAGGGACGTGCTTTAATGGAATGTCCATCTATTGTGATTTCCAACTTATTCAAATCGAAATGTTGAAAATTAAATGGATTACTGCCAATATCTCCATTTATATCTCTATTACTAACTAAACCAAGAATAATTCGTTTTGGCATCTGTTTATGAAACAGATAGTCTTCTATTTTTGAACGAAGACCACTTCCAATAGTAAAAGTTTTAATTTCACTACGTCTTATGGGCATTTTATAATTTGTTCGATCTATTTGTGCATTAAGATCATTCGCAAATTTTGGAAATAAATCCAATGCCGGTATTCTGAATATGGCTTTTTGAATTTCTATTTTTCCATGTTCACTACCAATCAAACAAAATTTAGTTGGAGCACGATGCAATTTAATTCTCATCTCAACTCCATTTGGTAAATACTTATCTTGCACAAACAGATCTAAATGCAGTTTTCCTCTTAGTTGTACATTTTTGCTACCACCAATTATTTTAGCTCGCTCAGTCAAACCTTTGTTCGACGAAGCTTTACTTGTTTCTGTGAGGTGTCCAGGAGTATCTCTATACCACAACTCACTAGCAGCTAGATGTGTTTTTTTCACATCTTTTGAATAACTAAGAAAATTCTCAAAATATGCTCTATAAGGATAAAGATCTGTATTGGTGGTGATAAGATTGCCATTCAGTGTAACATCAATTTTACTGAACATGCTATGAAAAAAATTATTGATAGGAGCAATTTGTGTATCTCCACCCAAAACACTCCCATCTTGTTTTGTAATTTTAAATTGAACTTCAAGTGTAGATGCTGCAAGATCTAACCACTTGGTTGTTTGTCTTGGAATTAAAAATTCTATTGGTGAAGAATTATTTAAAGATGCAATAGGAAATTGTTCAATTTCACCAATATTTTCTATACCACTTGATGTTGGTGATACATTATCTGGATCAAAACTACTACCAAAATGTTCGCAAGATCCATGTAACATCATGATTTTTTTCAATCAAATATATCAAGTGGTCTTGATTTTCGTTTTGAATAAGCTTGTCTTTGACGTGTCTTACCTCTACGAGAACGAACCACAGACTGACGTTTTCGTTCTTGTTTTTGTCTTTTTATACCTAAAGCAGATTCACCAACTGATTTCAAAAGATCTTTTCCATGAGTTAATAAAATGTCTTTAGGTGCTTTATGCTTTTTTATCAATTCATTTGCTATTTCTAAACCATGTCTTAATCCATCTCTCTTTAAGGTTTGAAATGCATTTTTTGCAATTGGTTTTATAAATGGTGCAGCTGTTCTTATTGCTGTGCGAAAAATAGACCCTAATCCATATCCATATTGCCGTGGTACACCTTGATACACCGGCATCATTTTTTACAAATTTAATTTATGTCTCTTGTCTAAAATGCAACTTGACAACTGTCTTGCCACTTGCAAACTGAATGGGTTTACCAGTGTTCCCATTTATATTTATACTAATCTGATCAAAATAAGATTTTGATACTGGTACATAATGTACATTATCAAATTCTATATGAGTATGTAGAGACTCTTTATGTGATTCAAATGGAATCACACGTAAAATAGGTGCTTCAATATCACCTAAAAATGTATAATCTGCTATGTCAGAATAAATAAAGATTTGATTGAAATCCACATTTAAGTCCACATTATATTTAAATGCACCTTTTGATGTGTTGGGAAAAATGACAGGAAAAATATTGTCTTTACATCCCATTTTTTGTAATAAACTTTCTGACATTTCAATACCCACTTTCCCAATACTATTTCCTACTATTTTTACACGCCCTTGGAGAGTTGAAAATCCAACATGAAATAATACATCAAATGATTTAAATATGTCTCCAAGTTTTTCTTGAATTTCTGTTTGCATTGCATCTATGACATGAGCGCCATTTGAATATGCACCTGATAAAATATTTAATTCAACAACAGCAACACCTTTGTGTAATGTATGTTTCAAATTCGTTTTATTAATACGATTTGATATTTTGCTATCTGTCACAATGATTTTAAAAAAAGATTCTTCATCTGTAATATTTTTTGCTTCCGAAGGTAAAATTACTTCAACTAATCCCACCTCCCAATGTTCTTTATCAACATGAATGGGTTTAGATAATTGTGTTTGAAAACAACATTGGCTATTACTTGGAAACATATCCATAGAACTATCACTCAGAAGTGTTACGTAAAATGAATTCATTTTTCTTATCTTGTGGTTGTTTCAAATATTTTAAACCTGGACTTGGAAGAATATATCCTTATGAACTACTTAATAACACTAACCACAATTCTTTATCAGGGCTTTGTAAACTCAAATGTGCAATGGCAGTAATTATAATACCATAAATGATAATAATCTGTGTGAAATAAGTGACTTGATTTTTTGCAACACGATTTCCACAAATTTTAAATTGTTGACTTTGTTGACTTTGTACATCAACACTTGTGGTTTCATTAGGTAATGAAGTTTCATTTAATGACATATTCTTTTTATATCAAATCTGATTCTGCTATCCAACTATCAAATTTCTTTGGATAACCTTCCCAATGTACTTTAAGTTCTTTGATAATTTTCTTTCCCACACGTCTTGACCGTCTATTAAGAATTGATTCAATTATATATTTTTTATCATCTTTTATACTTTGAATTTCTTGTGGATAAAATGTCCCTTGTATATTTTCACCACCCATATCTTCAAGTTTATAAGTGGGTGGTATTGTATGTTTTACATGAGTAATTTTAAATAACTCTTTTGTCCAATTTGGTAAATACCCTTTTTCAAATGTACGTTTGGTTTTATTAATACGTACTATATCACCAACTTTAAATTGTATTTTTTTCTTTTTAGACTTTTTTTTACCATACAAATGTTGAGATACTTCTACTTCATTTTCTAATGATACTGAAGCAGGAGTTCTCTGAATACTTCGATGAAAACTATGATTATATCCATCAACTAAATTTTCCAACACATCAATGTACCTTAATGTACGTTTGTGTGTAAAATATTTCCACATTCGTGTTTTCAATGTACGTTGAAAACGTTCAACAATACTAGCTTTGGTTTCAGGATTTTCTGTTGTGAAGAAATGAATGTTTTGTTTCTTTAAAAATTTTTGCATGTCTTTATTTTTAAATTCAGAACCTTTATCAGATTGTAATGATAATGGTTTATGTCCAGAAGTTTTCAAAATACTCTGAAAAGATTTTGTTAATGTCTCTCCTGTTTTATTGTGAATGGGTATTACCCATGCATATTTGGAAAATACATCAATAACACAAACTAAATAACGAAATTGGTCATTGTAAGATTGTAAACTTTGTAAGTCTGCTAAATCAATCTGCCATTGATGATCAATACCACCCACTATAGTCTTACGTCTTGAAAATTTTTTACGGATGGGTTTATGTAAAGTATAAGTTCTTTCTCCTTTCAACCATTTTTTTCACTTGATCAATTGTGATGGAATTATCTTTACTATGAGCTGCTTTGTACAATTTTTGTATACCACCATAACCAGCAGGATGTTTTGTATTGTAATATATTTCAGTTAATAAATCATTCAATAAGCTTCCCATTTTTCAGATAATCTACGTTTTGTCAATTTACGCTTTAGTGCTGACTTTGGTGTGTCTTCACTCCACTGCACTCTATGACCTCGACGAA
Source organism: Pictodentalium vernedei (assembly GCA_031216915.1). Taxonomy (NCBI): domain Eukaryota; kingdom Metazoa; phylum Mollusca; class Scaphopoda; order Dentaliida; family Dentaliidae; genus Pictodentalium; species Pictodentalium vernedei. The sequence continues at coordinate 383,999,095 of CM062296.1, forward strand.
CTTTATGTTTTGGAGGGGATGATTGAGGAGTTTCAGACCAACTATCTTCTGGAGAACTTTGATATTTACTGGGTTTGGGTATAGGTTGTCTATTCATCCATAACCAACGTTCACGATTACCAACAAAATCTTGAGGGATATTTATATCTTTTAATCCACGACTAAACATTTCCCATCCACTCGGTTTAAAACCTTTTCGGTGTCTAAGAACATCATTGACTAAATCTATGATATTTGAACCTTTTATGACTTCTCCATCGTAACTTAATACACCCTGATCATCCCAACTCATGTGTGGATGAGATGATAAAGCAGATAATAATGAAGTTGCTTTACATCTCATTGTAACAGGGACACTTTCTATAATACGATCTCGTAAAAATAATGATTTTTCTCCTGACTCAGGCAATGGAACCAATGTTGGTTGTAATGCTTTCTTATGTGACATTTGAAATTTTTGTAAAGTTTCCCCATACTTTTGTTCTTTCTCACTTTCGGACAACTCTGAATTTCCTAACACAGATGATAAATCATTTTGAAGTTGTGCAGTATTTGTAACTTGTGGGTTAGGGGGTAATCTTGGTCTTTGAGCTTTTTCATTTCTAAAACGTTGCATATCTTCTAACATTTGATAAGGTACAATAGCCATCTTTTTCATATTTTATCGACTAATTTATTTGCAAGATTTGTTGCAACTCCAATAGCAGGTCCAAGTAAACCAAGTAATGGTAAAAAACCACCTTTTTGATTTAAAATTTGTTTTTTCTTTTTAAGAGTTATTGATTTACTAGCGAGTGCTCGTAGTTGTTGACGCTTTGGATGTAATTTTTGTTTCTGACTTTTTGTTAGATGTATGTTGCCTTTTAAAAGATTATGACAGCATTCTGACACACAATTAATTAATTCTTTAGGTGCATTTTTCATAATTTGTTTTTGAAATGCTGGAGGAGTTTGACTTAAACCTATTAACATACCACCATATTTTTTAACTAAAGGAATTTTTTGTTTCTTATTTTGTCTCACCATCTTGCTCTTATAGAATCTAATGATTAAATGAAACAAATATAAAAATGTAATGCTATTTATATATACATGTGCAAAAAAACTTTATATTATTTAAAGTACGACCTTATCCCTTTAACAGGTTTAGGTGTATTTAAAGCTGTAAAGCGTGCCATTGTGGGAATCTTTTCTTTTAATGGTACATGGTCTGTATTTTGTCTAGAACCCATTGGGTCATGCAGTACATTTTGACTTGGTTTTATTACAGAATACATTGGTTCATGATTTTTTTTAACACCATCTTTTGTTATTGACACTACACGTGTTAACTTAAGTGGTGATACTTTTCTTTGTCTTTGAAGATTTTTCACAAGTAATGCTTTTGTTTTTGTAGATGGAGATCTATGAGGGGCAATTTCAAAATTTGTGTACATATATTTAGGTCCTACCTTTCGTTGATTTTTTATCTCTCTAGAGCTTGATGAATTATTTGATCTTTTCTTGGGGGATTTTCGTTTCCTTTTAGGTGACTTTTGTTTCTTACTCTTTGTTTTTTTGAATGGTGAATAGAATGATCTACTTGTCTTATGACCATCCCATCGAATTAAATTACGAATGATAACACCACCAAAAAATCCACCACCTCCTGGTTTTAAAATAATGTTTCGTTTTGTTGCAAGATCAACTCTGGGATTTGCAAGTTGTTCAAGATCTTGTTTATGTTTATCCATATAGGTTAAAGTTTGTTTTGGCAATTTAATTTTCTTATTAAGTATGATTCTACTTGCTAATGTAAACCATTTTAAAATTTTCTTAAAACCTTTCTTAAGTAATTTTTGTCTTGCAAATGGACTTGTTTCTTGACCAAGTTGTTCCAAAGATTGTATGAATGATACCATGATGATGTGTAGTCGTTGACAAACTTTGACTAACTAACATCAACTCATTAGAACATGGGGAATTTATAGTTTTGTATAAATGATAGGGCCACGTTCATTTTGTGTTACCCAAGGATGAAAAATATCAGTTCTTAATCTCAAAGACTCAGGAGTTCTAGGATGAAAATGAATTAATAAATAACCATGATCAATACTTGTTGCATCTTGATAACATGCATTTAAATGTGGTAATTGGACTTGATTTGCCAATACTTTAATTTGCCCTTTATCTCTGGTATTTTGAAATAAAATCATATAATGTGCATTTAAACTTATGGTACGACTAGATTTAGATTGTTGAAACATATTTTGTGTAATGTAAATGACACTTGCATTTCTATGATGTCCTTTTCGTGTGAACCATAATTTAATTTTTTCTTCATCTTTATCCCCTAACATATCATCAAAAACTACAAGATGGGGAATAGTGACATCACTGACAATTTCATTTTCATCATCAGGGATACCATCTATGAATTTAATATCTTCACTTTCTTTAAGTAAAGTATATGTATTTTGCCATTCTTTATAACACCAAATGATTTTTTGTGGGGGAATTTGAAATAAGTCATGTTTCACATCAATAAGCTTTTTGACAAATTCTGTTTTTCCTGAACCACTAGGTCCCGAAATAAAGATATTACAAGGGTGTTGAAACAATAAACATTCACTTGATGCCATAATTGTATTTTGTGTGTGAAAAAGTTTTTGTCAAATCACTCACTTATATACTTTCTGATTCCATACCTTGTTCATGTCTTTTAGTAGGTATTCGTTTTAAGGGTGCTTTTAACTCAAATACAGTTTCTGAAGAATCTATTCTTCTATCTATTTGTGGTACACATTGTCTATACAAGTAATTAATGATTTCTTTATCATAAATTATATTACCCCACACAACTCTTGTCCAAATATTTTCTATATTATCTTTGTAAAAAGCATTCATGTTTTGTAATGCATTACAAAATTCCCCATACATTTCATCTTTTCCCAATTGATTATGAATAAACTCTTTTGTTATTGTTAGATAACCAGGAGTGATCAATTGAAATGCATATAATAATGCCTTACGTGTAATCTTGTTGTCTAAGATACGTCTTACTGGTTCCATGGTTGAAATCAAAGTGATGTTTCTTTTGTCTCTTCTGATGTATTTTGTCCATCAGGTACTATATTACCTGATGCACAAAATACATCAGGACGGTCAGGAAAATCATTTCCTGCATTATCTGAAAACATTTTATCAAACTTAGTTTTGAATTGTCCTGCAGCTTGTCTTGCAATTATGGTACTAAATGATGTACTTTGATCATTTAGCACCATGAGTGCAAATAAAGACTTAGAATCTGGAAAATCATCTAAACACTTGTCATATTTTTTCATTGTTGAAAATATTTGATTTAAAGTGAATCCATAATCCATCACTGATAATATTTTATCTGGGGGTGTTTGCATACTTGTTGGTGGATTGTATAATTGACAATTTCTTATCAGTTGAATATAAGAACAATTTGGTGACCACTTAACATGTTCTTGCAAAGGAATATCTTTTTCTTCCCAATTCATTAAACCTTGTCCACATACAAAACATTTTACTTTACCATCTCCCACATAGAAAAATCCAGCTTTAGCTAAGTCTTCTTTCTTGGATTTTAAAATAGGGTTTGTAGTCATACTAAAACTTGAAAGTCTTCTTAACTCTGACAAGTATATGGGATAAGTAGGATTGAGTGGTAGAGACATCTTGCCTGCTCAGTGTTCAAAGTTGAAATGAGAAATCTGAAGGGTTCTTTTATACCTTAGGCCCATAAGGTTTTGTGTCATATTTATCCACTACAAAATGGTTTGTGTACACAGACCTGAATGTTTTGGTTTGTAATTCAATTGTGACATGTCTGGTCTTGTTCAAACTTGAAAAGAGAATTCTAAAGAGTAATTTTTATACCTTAAACCCATAAGGTCTTGTATCATATTTATCCACTACAAAACGTTTTGTGTACACAGATCTGAATGTTTTGGTTTGTCTTTCACTTGTGACTTGTCTGTTCTTGTTGCGTTTAATTCTATGTGTGTATTCAATGTTCATTTTATAATTGTGTCTGTCTTGTACACATTCCACCATGGATTCAAAATTGACTTTCTGTGATGTATTGTAGTCTAATGTGATTCCTTTAACTTTACATGAAGTGTGTATTTGACCATCTTTAATGTATTTGTAACCATAATTTTTTGGACCTAAACCTACATATTCAATAATTTTTGCATCTGGATGTTCATCTGTCCATTGACCTAACCTACTGTTTATAATTTGTGGATTCCAAAGTGAGGGGTTATGGATGTAAATACAACTGTCTGTGTCAAAGTATAATACTCGTCTACCCAAACGTCCTATTACTTTATATAATTCCATTCGTGCATAAGCTGTGACAAAAGATGCAACTGCAACATTAGCTGATTTGTGAGGTTCATAAACATCTGTAGATTTTGTGTAATTGACTAAAATACATTTATCATGATCAAACAATTCAACATTTTTAATAATGATGTCTTTATCTTGTATCAGGTCAAAATATTTGGATGGGTCTTGTATGTATTCTGTTTTTGTTTTTAAATTGTTTTGTGCACTTTTCCCCCATAAACAGTTTAACATGGTTTTAGCAAATGATCTTTGTCCTGGATTTTTTTCAATATTTTCCAAATGTATGTTTTCAATTTGTGCATAGTCTTTCTTAAATGTATCTTTGTCTGTTTCTGTTTTCACCCAATCTGGATATCCACTGGCTTCTTGTTTCATTTTTAAATATTTGTTCACATAATGTTTGTAAATTTCTGAAGACCATTCTTCCCAATGCCAAATCTGATAAGTGTCAAGTAATGTGTATCCCATTCCCAATGCTTTAAAAAGTTCAATAGATGTCCATGTACCTGTAATACTGCGTTGATCTGGTGTGTGTTCACATTTGTCTAATTCTTGTTCTGCACATGCATTGCAAAGTGTAAAAACCATTTTCTTGTTGCAATGAATTGGTAATACTGGCATGTGTAGAGATTGTGGTGGTAAAACTTTACATTTGATAAGTCCCCTGTACTGTCTTATATTATTCATGTCTATGTTTTCTTTTGTGAGTATATTTGGATGACCTACTGGATATTCTCTGTGTTTATTGACATAAGGATAGAGTGAACAGATATCTATGTATTTTATTTCATTGTCTGTGTTTTGGTCTATTTTATGATGTAATTTAATGGCATTTGTTCTCCCCCCAAATAATGCTTCACGTGGTTTAATAGGATCCATGTTTGGAAAAAATGAATTTAATGTTGATTTTACTTCAGGATTTGATTTGCAAAAATCATCAAGTTCATGTTCCCATGTTATTCTCATGTTATACCCTAATGATTTTAAATGGTGTATGCGTTCCTGTGTATTGTTGTAGAGAGTTTGGTAATTTAACAAATTGACTGGATTTTTCTCATGTCTGTTGTCTTTGTAACATGTCATGCACCCATGCCACATACATCCATAAAATTCAAAGATTGTATTTGTGTCTTTGTGAAACCCATCAACATAATATCCCCCTATTTTAACCTCCCCACCATTAAGTGCATGTTGAATATGTATGTTTTCTTCCTGTGCAAGTGTCTGTAAAAATCTAATGGCTTTAATGGAGTATTTGACTTTAGCAGGGTAACCTATGTCTGAAATGATTGCCATTTTGTTTTCTGGAAGTGAATTTTTTCTCCAAGCTTTTGTACATGCATCGGCTAAGGTAAATGCTTCTCTCAAGGGGTCTATGCCATCACTATCTATAAATTTTTGTCTGAATTCCCCACACCCCCTACGCAAGATATCTACATCTGATTTACAGTATAATTCCATTTCTTTTTGAAAATCAAATCTGGCATTACTAGTAAATTTTTGGTTGTACCACTTGATAAAATCTTCCCTATCTGATGGAGACATTGAATCTGGCATATACAATGTTGAATCTAAATAAGGACCAATATAATTTTGATAAGCTTGTGTGTTTGCCAAATGGGGGAAATAACCTTTTGCTAATTCTGTCAAGCCAAATGTTTTGGGAAATTGTGCCAATCTCATTGAAAGAAAATTTAAAGAATCTATAAGTCTAATACCACAAGCTTTAAGTGAAAGAATTTTGTTCCCATTCATAATTACATCAGGAGTTGTTGTACCAGTTTCAATGAGGTGTCTTAAAATAAATTGTCCATCAAAACCTCTTAAATTGTGAGCAATAGCTGTTGTCCCTTTATGTTCCTTACTGAAAAGCCAATCACAAAAATCTGATAAAGTAGATTCCCCTTTAAATATTGATTGCCTATATCCAAATTTGTCACAGGAAATACATTCTTGATCTATAGATTTGCAAATACACCCCCCACATGCACGATGAGCAACACAGAAATTTGGGATATGAACTCCTGAGTCTTGTGTGGTTTCAAAATCAAAAAATACAAATGGAGTGTTTGGTAATTTTTCATCCTCGGGTGAAGTGTATTTTGGAATGAAACATTGGTGATTAGAATTAACTACTTGTTGACAATATTTGCATTTTTTGAATCCTTCACAGATGTGCTTTCCTTTTGTTGGATATATTAGTGAATTGCATGTTTTACATTTTTGAACTAATTGACAAATTGTTTTTTCTTCTTTTCCCTTTCTAGTGATATGGTTATTATAGCATGATAAACTTCTAAATTGTCTATTGCAACTGTAACAGGTAGTGGGATGTTCAGGAATACATTTTGTTGGAGCATAGCAAATACAACCAAAAGGGCACATGTGACGTTCTCTCTGTTGGACCCCTTTACTGCAAAGTTCACAATAGTAGGAGCATCCTAAAAACCCTTTAATTGTTGTGATAGTATCAAAATGCTGGTCATGGTGGTAAATATGAATAATTTTACTATCAGTGGTGGTAACTGGAGGTTTGAATAAAAATTCACTTTTTGCATACTGTGGATGAATTTTGATGACATACTCTGGGTAAAGCAGGTCTTGTATTTTATAATATTCTTCATATCCACAAGGAATATTATAATCAAGACCTGCTTTGTCCATCAATGCCTTAGCTTCCAACTCATGTGTCGGTCTATCAGAATTTCTAATATTTTTCCATTTCTTTTGCCAAAGATCAGAATTATCTCTATCAACATGACACTTTCCCACTACAATGGCCCGTGCGAGACACATTGAATCATTAACATTTTTAATTTCAATAATACTTTTCTTGTTTCCCACCATTTTATCAACAGATGAAAATGAAATTGGTGCGTGTCGCCCAGACCCTTGTGGTAGAGAAGTGTGTGTTATTTCCAAAGATAATTGCCCATCATGGATAGTAAAGTTATCATTTGATTGTACAACTTTTTCTATTTCATCTAATATGGTGTTACTAGTGATAGCCGAAGCCTTAGTAAATGGAATAAATATACCTATTTCTAATCCTGGGTGGTTAACTGATATTCTCATTGGATCGTTGTCTTCTACACCACATTCTTCTTTAATATCGTCTACCAAACTGTCAAAGACTTTTCCAAGGATGTCAAATGGATTCTTCTGATTAAATTGTTTGAATGTTATTCAGCATACATGGGATTTGGAACGGAATTTTCTTGATGTTCTTTGTAGAAGTGGGTGAATGGTGTACATATCTTTAGCTGACTCTACTCTCTGCTTCTTGTTATCTACTTCACTCTCTGTCTCACTATATTCTTCAATGGCTCTCTTCATCTTTTTCTTCTATCGTCTTCTAGCTTTTGAAAATATGTCTTGTCTTCTTGAAGTCAAAAACCCAAGTGTGAATCAACCTAAGATTCTTCCTCCTTTTATACTTTTTGAATGTACATTTAAATGTGCATTTAAATGTACATTTAATACCCAATGAATTATACTGTTAATAAATGTTTCTTATACACTTTTGAAAAGTCATAAAATGTAATCCATTCACTCTATGGGACAATTCCTATGGTAAATATTTTATTTGTTAGTGTATCTTTCAGTCAATATTTAACAACAGCAATATAGTATCCAGAGATTATTGAGTGTAAGAGATAGCATAACTGTTTGTAACCAAATGGATGTACATTTAAATAGTGTGTCAGTGCATTTTATGGTTTTGTGTTTCTTTTGGCAGATAACAGTCGATAACATTTTATGTTCCGAACCGATTGTATCGCTTAAGATACCATCTTAAACTGCAGTTGACAAGCTTTACGATGGTATATAATATGTCCAGATAGAATAATTATGAGCGAAGATATTCGAATAAATATGTAAAAGTACGGATATGTTGGGAGTGCTTGACCCGTTGTTCTACAAAAATAATAAATTGTTCTGCTTGTTAAATGCATGGTATAAGTCGTGGGGAAACTCATTTATTTAAAACATTAAGTTGGTCGATCACATTTCATTGATGGAAAGTAATATTTCGGGAGTTATTCTGGTGTCGATATAACACGCAATGTTAAGTCAGTATTGATTTTTTGATTTGCAAAGCAGTGGTTATTTTCAGTGAAGCCGCGCTATATTTAAACCACTTCCCAGAAAATGACGTTGTGCTTCGTGATGTTTATTTTCCAGGAAAAATCGACTCTAACACTGAACACATTTAACAACTGGTGTATAGTATCCAGAGGTTATTGAGAGCAATAGATAGCAAGACTGTTTGTAACCAAATGGATGTACATTTAAATAGTGTGTCAGTGCATTTTATGGGATGCCTGTGTTGAATATGGTTTTGTGTTTCTTTTGGCAGATAACAGTCGATAACATTTTAAGTTCCGAACCGATTGTATCGCTTAAGATACCATTTTAAACTGCAGTTGACAAGCTTTACGATGGTATATAATATGTCCAGATAGAATAATTATGAGTGAAGATATTCGAATAAATATGTAAAAGTACGGATATGTTGGGAGTGCTTGACCCGTTGTTCTACAAAAATAATAAATTGTTCTGCTTGTTAAATGCATGGTATAAGTCGTGGGGAAACTCATTCATTTAAAACATTAAGTTGGTCGATCACATTTCATTGATGGAAAGTAATATTTCGGGAGTTATTCTGGTGTCGATTCAACACGCAATGTTAAGTCAGTATTGATTTTTTGATTTGCAAAGCAGTGGTTATTTTCAGTGAAGCCGCGCTATATTTAAACCACTTCCCAGAAAATGACGTTGTGTTTTGTGATGTTTATTTTCCAGGAAAAATCGACTCGAATACCTAACATTACAATTCAATACGCATTTTGTTTTATCATAGGAGTATAATTGTTCGGATAACTTTTAGATTACAATTAATTCATCGCTTATATTGGATATTTTACTTGAATCATTTTGAAGGTATTGGTGTATTTTCTTCACTACATTTGTAATAGGATTGACAGTAAATTTTTTACAACTCAAATAACAGATAGTGTTCTTGTATTTGCAAATTCGTATTCGTACAAATATATGAAATATGATTTGTGTGAATATGAATTTACATTACAACTAGGGACTATCGACTTGATATTGTAAGTTGATAAGCATTCAGAAAAACTCAAAGTACCGGCGCTATTGTGTCATTTTTTAAAATCGGAGAGATACCCATGGGACAAACAAATGTAACTTGAGTGGATATTTAACAAGACGGGAAGGAAGGGAGAAATGACAATTTCTACATCTTATCTGATGCAGAATTGAACAGCCTTTTTCAAGGCTACAAAATATTGGAAAGAGATTTTTCTTTCTAAACAAATAAAAGTCTCAGAAAGAGAGACACAGTTCCATTACCCATTCTGTGAGTGACTGTTGATAATGAGAGCTGTATCAATGAGAGATATCCTAAAACAAGTTTGGAATAAAAAAATGTTGCAATTACCCCTCCAGGATTGTCTATGGGGAAAAACAGTGGTGACAAACACAGATTTAACAGTGAAAACTCCCAGAGACATTGGTTTGCCAGAGAAAAAAATCCAGGTCTGGGGTACATAAAATATTTCCTTATAAAATAAAAACTTGCAAAATAGAAAAATAATTTGCAAACACAAAAAATATTTTCTTAGAAAATATATTTTGTGTTTGCAAATTTATTTTCACAAAAAACTTTTTCATAAAATTATGAAAAAGCTTTTTGTAAAAATAATTTGCAAACACAAAATATATTTTCTTAGAAAATATTTTTTGTGTTTGCAAATTATTTTTCTATTTTGCGAAACACAAAAAAACAAAAAATATTTAAGCTAAACAAAAATTATATTGCAAACCACAAAAACATTTAAGCTAAACAAAAAATTAATTTGCAAACTACAAAAAATAAATTAATGTACAGTGGAAACTTATAAGCCAGAAATGTACTATAGGATCTGGTCATAAAGCATGATGCGGAGGCATTATAGCCCCAAGCATTTTTAACACTGAGTTTTCCATAGGGTCCATTGCCTTAGTGTTAAATTGTGTAACTTATAGCCCCAAGAACTTATAGACCCAAGAACTTATAGCCCCAAGAACTTATAGACCCAACATGTATGCACTGGTGGCACAGTGCATACATGTTGGGTCTATAAGTTCTTGGGGCTATAAGTTCTTGGGTCTATAAGTTCTTGGGGCTATAAGTTACACAATTTAACACTAAGGCAATGGACCCTATGGAAAACTCAGTGTTAAAAATGCTTGGGGCTATAATGCCTCCCCTAACTACTTTCATTCTGTTATTCAGTTCAGTGGATTTTATACAATGGATTTTATATTTCATTATTCGTTATGGATTGGTCTTGTTGTGCTTAATATATTTCGACTTTAGGAATAAAGGTAGGTACGCCGTATATATTATTCTTTACAAATATTTTAGAAAACCTCCTAATATGAAAAAACCTAACAAAATGAACTAAAAATTATTTTTTAAAGCTATTTTTCAACCCCCAAACTCCGAAAATTTTTACCAAAAGTGGGAACATTCGGCCTCGACTGAGGCCGAATGTTCCCGGAAAAATACCTGGGTCCGAATGTTCCCGAGGCCGAAAAGACCCGGACCCGGCTTTTTATTATACAGAAGGGAGATAACTCTGCATACAGATTATGAGAAATTAAGCAATCTGATTGGTTATAAATGATCTAGACATATGAAAAACAAGAGTACTTGGAATAGGGTCAGAACTAACAAGAATAGACCAGAAATTGCTAAATATAGTAATAATATGAACTTTGGTAAAACCAAGAAGCGCGCGCAACTCACAGTGTTTTTCAAATTATAATGACATAAACTTAACAAAATTTAAAACAGTGTTTAAGGGGTCGTCCAACAAAACATTTTGCGTTGTGAACTAATGCATGTACATGCTGTCTTGTAGATTTATTTCCCACTAAAAACATATCAGACCTACAATATAATATGAAATTTAGGCAAACCTAAAAGCGAGCGAAAGTGATGCATTAGGCCTAATGTGCTGCAGGCCTACATTTACTGGTAAAGAATAGAGACCAACCAAATTTCAAGATAACTACTTTTATCTGCGTTTTGAATGGAACATATTTTCCAATCCTCTGATTGAAAGATAATTTTATCATTGCTTTGATTGGAAGATATATTTATGGCGTCGTTGTTTTCTTCAATTTATCCGATGAGTTACGGAAATTTCTGCGTTCATTTTTATTTTTTCACAAATAGCGTGTAGCATTTATTGTTATTACCAACGTTTAGTAGCCACTACAGGAAAATACAGCAGTGCTGTGCAAAAAAAGAACGATGATAATATTCCAATGCAGTTTTACTGAAAAGGCCATCTTTAAAATAATAAGACTGAGTATCACAAATGTAGTTTCATGATTCGGACCAGATTTTTATATAGGACGTTTTGCACCCAGATCTATGGACGATTCTGATCACATTTCTGGCCGATTCGGACCAGACTATTGGATGATTCGATCCATGTTTGTGAACGATTTGGACCAGGTTTCTGGGCGATTTGCTCAACAGACACACAAACTACACAAGCCAGCACAGACATACACACTTCACAAGACAGCACAGACTTGTCGTTTGAAGTAAATAGGCCTAGAGCTTTATGTGCCAATTTCAATAAGCCGTTTTCATTAATTTCACTGAAAAAAATACCGACGTACCGGTATTGTTTGTAGTTATCACAACAGATAATTCTGAGAGTAATTATGAAACTGCTTATCCTGTGCTTCTGGATTTTTGCAATACATTTTGGGTCCGCATACCGAATTTGGTCAAAATCGGCCCAGTAGTTAGCCCGTTGCTAAGGGGGAGCTCTGGTTGCTAATGACGGCACGTGGCGTCAACATTGACCTATCTGTTTTTATTTGCAATGCATTTTGGGTCCGTATTCCGAATTTGGTCAAAATCGGCCCATTAGTTAGCCCGTTGCTAAGGGGGCACTCTGGTTGCTAGGGAAATCAAAAGATGTAAACTTCGATCTGTCTGTTTTCATTTGCAATGCATTTTGGGTCCGTAGACCGAATTTGGTCAAAATCGGCCCAGTAGTTAGCCCGTTGCTAAGTGGGCGCTCTGGTTGCTAGGGAAGTCAGGTGACGTCATCACTGATCTATCTGTTTTCATTTTCAAAGCATTCTGGGACCGTATACCGAATTTGATCCAAATCGGCTCAGTAGTTAGCCCGTTGCTAAGGGCGCGCTGTGGTTGTGAGGGAAGTCCCGAGACGTCAACATTGATATGTATTTTTATTTGCAATGCATTTTGGGTCCGTATACCGAATTTAGTCAAAATCGGACCAGTAGTTAGCTCGTTGCTAAGGGGGCGATATGGTTGCTAGAGAAGTCACGCGACGACACCATTGACCTGTCTGTTTCGTTTGCAATGCATTTTGGGTCCATATGCCGAATTTGGTCAAAATCGGCCCAGTAGTTAGCCCGTTGCTAAGGGGGCGCTCTGGTTGCTAGGGAAGTCACGTGACGTCATCATTGATTATCTGTTTTCATTTGCTATGCATTCTGGATCCGTATACCGAATTTGGTCCAAATCGGCCCAGTAGTTAGCCGGTTGCTAAGGACGCGCTCTGATTGTTAGGGAAGTCACAAGACGTCAACATTGATATGTCTGTTTTTATTTGCAATGCATTTTGGGTCCGTATACCGAATTTGGTCAAAATCGGACCAGTAGTTAACCCGTTGCTAAGGGGGCGCTCTGGTTGCTAGAGAGGTCACGCGACGACACCATTGACCTGTCTGTTTCGTTTGCAATGCATTTTGGGTCCGTTTTCCGAATTTGGTCAAAATCGGCCCAGTAGTTAGTCCGTTGCTAAGGGGGCGCTCTGGTTGCTAGGGAAGTCAGTGACGTCATCATTGATCTATCTGTTTTCATTTGCAATGCAGTCTGGATCCGTATACCGAATTTGGTCCAAATCGGCCCAGTAGTTAGCCCGTTGCTAAGAGCGCCCTCTGGGTGCTAGGGAAATCACAAGACGTCAACATTGATATGTCTGTTTTTATTTGCAATGCATTTTGGGTTCGTATACCGAATTTGGTCAAAAATCGGACCAGTAGTTAGTCCGTTGCTAAGGGGGCGCTCTGGTTGCTAGGGAAGTCACGTGACGTCATCATTGATCTATCTGTTTTCATTTGCAATGCATTCTGGATCCGTATACCGAATTTGGTCCAAATCGGCCCAGTAGTTAGCTCGTTGCTAAGAGCGCCCTCTGGGTGCTAGGGAAATCACGAGACGTCAACATTGATATGTCTGTTTTTATTTGCAATGCATTTTGGGTTCGTATACCGAATTTGGTCAAAATCGGACCAGTAGTTAGTCCGTTGCTAAGGACGCGCTCTGGTTGCTAGGGAAGTCACGAGACATCAACATTGATATGTCTGTTTTATTTGCAATGCATTTTGGGTTCGTATACCGAATTTGATCAAAATCAGACCAGTAGATAGCCGGTTGCTAAGGGGCGATGTGGTTGCTAGGGAAGTCATGCGACGACACCATTGACCTGTCTGTTTTCGGATCACTTTGTTCCAATAACACGCAGTGTTGGTTTGAAGTGAACAGCGTTTTGCAAATGCAAAACAGATAAATCACGTGACAGAATACTCCGCAGAATCGAACAACAGCGGGATCCCAACAGCCAACCAGCAGACGATGAAATCCAATGTGCATATATGGGAACATTTAGCTTTTCGACAATTTCTGTCATTTAGTCAGCAAAGCAAACGACAGCTGAGTTTGTTTGGAAAAACTTTAATTTTGAAAAGCATGTTCAATAAATTATTCACAGTCTGCATGGAATGATCTAAGGAGAAATCTCGCATTACACCGTTCGCTTTTTAGGGGGCGTCATTCGATTTGTTTGCTTCTGAAAACGAGAGCTGGGGTTCCCCATGTTTTTACTTCCGGTTTCCGGTTTAGATTGGATGGCATAGTATTCCTTGGTTTTTCCAATTTCACATACACGTTGTCTATTAGGCTTGCTTCAAAGCAGCCCTTTGGGCTGCTTTTGCGCGCGCTAATAAGCAAAACTGTTCCAACTAATAGGCTCTTCTACGCTACTGGAGTATACTCCAGAACAAAGGAACATGGCTAGGTAGACGAAAACTATTACATATATAGATAGAAGCATAGAATTCTGAAAGAATTCGAAATAGTAAAAGTTGGGTGGATTTTGGTGATTTGGAGAGATTGTCGGGTTGTTTGTGATAATTAGATTTACTCTTCTACAATCGAACACACCCTCCGAACATACCCCGTCTTATTGCAGAAAAATTGGGTAACATAGCAACCACGTGCTACCATAGAAACCAAGATGGCGGCCTCCAGTATACAAAATGGACGACGGAAACACGTTTCACCCTAATAACACGCGCTGCGCATGCGCACTCACACCACGTATCACTATGGAGATGACGTCACAACATGGCCGCTCACGCGGGTTACCATGACAACACAACATGGCGCCACTACGTCACGTCACTTCCGGGGTCCGGCACCGAGGTCCGGCCAATGGCCCCTGAAAAGCCCGAGACATACTACTGAGGACGTTTAGCCGCGTTTATTCTTTTTCCGGTGGAGGTGGCTGTGATGGCGAAGTAGCTTTGATTTCTTGAGCCGCTGTGGTGAGATTCTCTTTAGGACAGTATTTGTAGCTCTTTTCTAACACAGCTCTGGACCTTCTGAGGAGTTCTTCTACCGACTCCTTGACCGGATCTGCCTGGTCCGGGCTTTCCGGGAGTGAAGAAAGGGGGATGAGGTGCGGGAGGTAGCGAGCAAGCAACTTCCAATTCCTCCTTAATCTCCACAGGACGTTCCGCATCCAACTGAGCCGGCTGGGGAGCCGGTAGTTGGTTGGGTGTGCCTGCGGGACTGGGAGGGGAAATGGCGGCTGCCCCCGGAACCTCCATCACCTCACTCACCTCTTTCTTCCTATTCCGGAAGGCCTCCAAGCGCCGGGCGTCCCTGCGCTTGGTCGATGGACTTTATTTCTTCTTTTCTCTCTTTTTAGGGCCTCCGTGCCCCTTCTGGTGAGGACCAGTGGGAGAGTGGATCCTCTCGCCAAGGGTACTACCTCTCCACGAAGAGGATGGTGTTTTGGTGTTCTTTTCTTCTACTCTAAATTAAAGGTTCAGATGGACGCTCTTGCCCATTTCCCGAATAGTCCAGGAGATGGGACAAGAGACGCACAGAGCTGTGATGGCTTTCTTAAGACGATCTGGTAATTCCAGGTTTCCCATTGTTGTAAACAAGGTGTTCATGCTCTGAGATCAGAAGTGTGAAACGGAAGATGATGAATGAAGACCAATGCCTCTAATGTTCCTATTACAAGTGAGGGGAAGAAAATAAGACCCAATGATTGGGAGAAGATGTGAATGAATGAAAGGTTTTAGCGCGCCGAAGGCGCGCAGGGACGATGTGGGATTTACAAATCCCTTGCGAACCGGTTAACCTTATTTTATTTCACTTGGATCACACAGGCCTAGCTTTCCTATTGCCTAAAATGGGGTCTGCGGGGGTATGCACGCGGTTAGAATTCCCGGCAGTTTACGTTGGAGTGATAGATTGTCAATAATCAATCCCTCGACGCCATAAAGACTATTAGAGAGTGGGCTCTATTCGGTTCTAGCTTAGCGACGGTAGAGGTTTGAGTCCCACCATGGTATATATGACCATAGCGATTACAAAAAAAAAAAAAAAGACGAGTGGAGAAAGCTCCAACAGTTTAGTTTGAAAAACCGGGAGTCATCCATCAAGCCTTCTGGGAGATAGGATGCCGTATGTAATTATGAGGAATCTGGTTATCCTTCGGGAATTCCAAATGACCCCCCCCCCCCCCCCCCCCCCCCCAAAAAAAAACAAACAAAACAAAACAAAAAAAAATACCCTCTCACAGACACACACACCGAAAGCCCTTAAAAGGGCTGTTAAATCTTTATTCAAATGTTTATTTATATAAAATGTACACTCGTCCCCAGCCAGACAAGCTTGTTTCAGTCCTTCTCGGGTGTTTGGTGGTTTCTTGTGTTTGTTTACAGAAAGGTAGGCTGCACCAATTCCTCCTACGCTTTGTCTATCATTTCCATGCGTCTTCTTGATAAGAGTGTTGCAAGGAAATTTAAGAATGTTATTAGAAAAGTTATAGGTAGAGAGAAAGATAGGCAGGTGGTCGCTACCTAAATCATCGTCCCCCACAAATATGTCTTGCATTTGATTAGTTAGTGATTTACTGGTTATAATTAGGTCAAGGATGTCGGAGTGGTGGAGTGTGTTGTTACTGACATGGGTAATGTCTTGGTCATTATTTAATACAAAAAGATCAAATTGTTCGATGATATTGAAGAGGGAGAAGATGTTGGAAAATAACACTCATTATTATCACTTTATAGGGCACTCCCTGGCGAATATTTTCATTTTCGGGGGCTGCACAAAACTCATATGTTTCCGTTCACATCCGGGTTGCCGGGCAATAATGAAAAATTCTTTTCAATATGGCCCGGCGGCCCGCACATCCCCGGATGTAGGCGAGGTAACACTGCTTTGAGTTTGAATATATGGAGAAGAGAGATGTGATGGCGGAATTTTGTGATCTTTGGCGTGAAAGAATTAAGATATACATTCGCATTTAAGGCATGAGTTAGTTGCTGACAATGATTGTGTGGGAATTTCACACATCTACTACATTCAAAAATGATAATAATATATGAATGATGGAAAAAATAGCAATCTTGATTTTTCTTGCTTTAACATGTAACCTCTTTGAAATGTGATAATAATACAAATAACATTATTTATTTTGTACGGGCGTTATGGTTCATTAACGAACCATAACGCCCTCAAAAATAATGTTATTGTATAATTATATATGTTTGGTAATCGGCGCATCAAAAGGGGTGGTGATCGGTTCATCCAAAAAGTAATGAACAATACATAATGATATGTGATTACTAGTGTGTGAGTTTAGTGATTTAACAGGTTAGGTTTATGGTTTCGTCAAAACAATATTACAAACTTTTATTCAGCCGTCATCACCTTTTAGTGACAGATGATTCGTCAATCTGTGCAATCAAAACAAACCCAAAAGTATCTTCCATTTTTCATTTTCATGGAAAAATCTTGAAAAAACTGTTAAAAAACCTTTCGAAAGTGAGTCAACTCGCCACCAAAAAGTGAGTCAACTCGCCACTAACTGGTGGCGACTTGACCCGCAAAAAGTACTGGTGGCGAGTTGACCCAGTGGCGAGTTGACACGTACCCCTCCTAAACACCGAAATTACCCAGAATTATCCGGAATTACCTATTTTATATCATATTTTTCAGACTTTTTGTTTATTATTTTGAATATTTACTCATAGAGTTACGAAAACTGTTCTCATAACGTACCACGCGATGTCTTATGTTGACATTCTCCTTACCATTCACCCAACTATGAACTGATTTGTGGTGTGAGAATTCGCCGGTTCAATACTTCAACAATGTGTCCGATCACTTCGGCGTATATTATAAAGAAAATATTACCACAGCAAAGGATAGTCCGAAAATTATACGTAAACGTAAATTCACTGAAGCCAACGTGGCCATATTTAGGTCACTTCTTTACCAAAGTGATTTTTCGTCAGTTCTTGAATTAAGCTGTCCTGATGCAGCATATGAGAATTTCATGGATATCTATTTAACAGCTTTTGAAAAGGCGTTCCCTGTAGTGAATGTGCAACTGCAAGCTAAGTGTGTTAGAAAACAACCCTGGATGTCCAAAGGACTTATGACTTCATCTCTCAATAAGTCAACGTTTTATAAAAAAGGAATGTATTATAATAAGATATTAAATGAATGTAAAAACAATTTAAGAGAAACTTGGAAAATATTAAATGAAACAATAAACAAAGTAAAACGTACAACTAGCTTCCCTTCTACCTTTATCAAAAACAATAACTGTGAAATAAACGACTCAAAGAAAATAGCATGTGCATTCAATGACTTTTTTGTAAACACGGGAAGACGTGCCAGTGCAGAATTGACGCAAACAGATCAATCCTTCCGAAACTTCATGGGTCCATCTTCTACAAATAACTTCTACACAACACCTACTACCCCTTATGAAGTGATTGATGTGACAAAACGAATGAAAGCCAAACGATCAGAAGATTGTGATGGCATCACAGCATATCTCCTAAAGAATTCTATAGATATATTAGCCCGCCCGTTTGCCCACATCGCCAACCAGTCTTTCATTAGAGGTGTTGTACCAAACCGTGTGAAAATTGCCAAAGTCATCCCAATCTATAAAACTGGGGAAGAAAATAGATTTAATAACTATAGACCCATAAGTATTCTTCCGGCCTTCTCTAAAATCTTAGAAAAATTAATGGCAAATAGAATTGTTAATTACCTAGATGCATTTGATATTCTTTATCAGCGTCAATATGGCTTCAGAAAAAAATCACAGCACCACACATCCTCTGATGCAACTCCTTAGACATATTGCTATAGAAAACAACAAATCAACAAAATATTTAACTCTAGCGGTATTTATAGACTTCTCGAAAGCTTTTGACACGATAAATCATAGTATTCTGATTAATAAATTAGAAAGATATAGATTCGGAGGTAGTAGCATTGACTGGTTTAAAAGGTATCTATCTAACAGAACCCAATATGTAAAATATGGTGAAAATAATTCGAATGAAGCCCAAATAACATGTGGGGTACCTCAGGGTTCCATACTCGGGCCTATTTTATTCCTGCTTTATATTAATGATATTCGTCGCTCGACTTTGTTAAACCTTCTATCGTTTGCGGATGATACGACAGTATATGCCTCAGGTCCAAATGTAAGTAGATTGGCTGAATATATAAATCATGAATTAAGCAAATTAAATGAATGGTGTTCAGCCAAACAGCTTGTCCTGAACACAAGTAAAACTAAGTATGTTCTCATGAATCCAACTGGTAGCACGCTAGTCCCAGAAAATGTATTTATCAAAATGCAAAACCAAACAATAAAAAGAATAGGATGCCAGGAACAAGATAAATCACTAAAATTTCTCGGTATTACCATTGATGACAATTTATCATACAAGGCCCATATCTCATATGTTTGCTCCAAAGTTGGTAGAGTAAATTATGCATTAAAAAAAGTAAAAAAAATATTGCCACATAAGGCTTTGAAAACATTATATTTTGCCCTTATACATAGCCACTTGTTATATGGCATCCAAGTCTGGGGTAATGCTCGGGCAATTAATAAAATTCTCATTATGCAAAAACGATCACTTCGTATCATTAATAATACAAATTACAACGCCCATACTGATCCCTTATTTGTAAAAGAAAAAATACTTAAAATTAATGACTTGTTCAAACTCCAAGTAGGTCTTTTTATATTTGACTGGAAAACAGGACAACTTCCGTCGTCATTTAATGACTTTCTTAGCCCAACACAAAATACTTCACAAAGAGTTACGAGACAATCAGATCTAATACATATGAGTAGAACGCGTACTAAAGCCCTCGATAGGTTACAGATCCACGCATTTCATAGGGTGTGGAATGAATTGGATCAAGATTTAAGGTTTATCACTAACAGAAATCTATTCAAAAAATTATTGACACAAAAATTCATCTCACAGTATTCAAGTAGTGTGGAATGTGACAATCTCTATTGTCGAGATTGTAATTTCAATGGCAGTAGATAATTATGGATTTAAACCCCAGAAGATTACTATACTCTGGTCTTTTTCCGAATTGTGAGCTCTTTACATGTGTTAATATCAAGTAATATACTCCGTCTGTTTATCTCATCCAACAGTAAGATTTAGCTGCCAAGTCCGACACGTTCAATACCAAAAAATTAAATTTGAATGCAATTGGATAACATGCCTTTAATCTACACCCATAGTCAGTGTACAATGCTCACTATAGAACAAATATTAGTGGGAGATGACAGGTAGACAGCCAATCTGGCTATGTCATCTCCTTACGGTATAGACATTTACTCATACTCTCATATTGCACTAATGTTTTGGTTAATTTTGTGCTTTCAAAAAATTCTATTATTATACGTGCATTGCTGTAATTTCTACTATACCGTTAAATAAATAAATCTAATCTAATCTAAAAACAAGCCATCGACCACAATCATCACCGAACTGGCCTATTGACACTGTCACTGTCTTTTTGCTTGTTTCTAATCGTTATAACAACATTGGTGTTTTATGTGAAACACATTAACTCTCACTTATTTCAGCACTGTGAAGTTACCTACTTATTCCTTTTTCCTTACTCGACATTCGAAAAAAGGAAAATTGTCCAAACAAACTATGGTGTAGGGTGGCACAGAACAAGACAAATTTAATGACATCTTGACCTTCCCTGTGGGACCCCTAAAAGGGGCTGAACTTGACCCCTAAAAGTGACAAACTTGACAAATTCCCCTATAACAGAGTAATTTTGCCAAACAAACTGTGGTGTAGGGTGGCACAGAAGGAGACAATATTTTGGACACCTTGACCTTCCCTGTGGGACACCTAAAGGGGGCTGAACTTGACCCCTAAAAGTGACAAACTTGCCAAATTCCACTGTAATGGAGTAATTCTGCCAAACAAACTGTGGTGTAGGGTGGCACAGAAGGAGACAATTTTTTGGACAACCTTGACCTTCCCTGTGGGACCCCTAAAAGGGGCTGAACTTTACCCCTAAAAGTGACAAACTTGCCAAATTTCCCTATAATGGAGGAATTTTGCCAAACAAACTTTGGTGTAGGGTGGCACAGAAGGAGACAAATTTGGGGACACCATGACCTTCCCTGTGGGTCCCATAAAAGGGGCTGAACTTGATCCCTAAAAGTGACAAACTTGCCAAATTCCCCAATAATGGAGTAATTTTGCCAAACAAACTATGGTGTAGGGTGGCACAGATCGAGGCAAATTTAATGACACCTTGACCTTCCCTGTGGGGCCCCTAAAAGGGGCTCGACGTGACCCCTAAAAGTGATAAACTTGCCAAATTCCCCTATAATGGAGTTATGTTGCCAAACAAACTATGGTGTAGGGTGGCACAGAACGAGACAAATTTAATGACACCTTGACCTTCCCTGTGGGTCCCCTAAAAGGGGCTGAACTTGACCCTAAAAGTGAGAAACTTGCCAAATTCCCCTATAATGGAGTAATGTTGCCAAACAAACTATGATGTAGGGTGGCACAGAGCGAGACAAATTAAATGACACCTTGACCTTCCCTGTGGGACCCCTAAAAGGGGCTGAACTTGACCGCTAAAAGTGACAAACTTGCCAAATTCCCCTATAATGGGGGGATTTTGCCAAACAAACTATGGTGTAGGGTGGCACAGAACAAGGTAAATTTAATGCCACCTTGACCTTCCCTGTGGGACCCCTAAAAGGAGCTGAACTTGACCCCTAAAAGTGACAAACTTGCCAAATTCCCCTATAATGGAGTAATTTTGCCAAACAAACTATGGTGTAGGGTGGCACAGATCGAGGCAAATTTAATGACACCTTGACCTTCCCTGTGGGGCCCCTAAAGGGGGCTCGACTTGACCCCTAAAAGTGATAAACTTGCCAAATTCCCCTATAATGGAGTTATGTTGCCAAACAAACTATGGTGTAGGGTGGCACAGAACGAGACAAATTTAATGACACCTTGACCTTCCCTGTGGGTCCCCTAAAAGGGGCTGAACTTGACCCTAAATTGACAAACTTGCCAAATTCCCCTATAATGGAGTAATGTTACCAAACAAACTATGATGTAGGGTGGCACAGAGCAAGACAAATTAGATGACACCTTGACCTTCCCTGTGGGACCCCTAAAAGGGGCTGAACTTGACCGCTAAAAGTGACAAACTTGCCAAATTCCCCTATAATGGGGGGATTTTGCCAAACAAACTATGGTGTAGGGTGGCACAAAACAAGGTAAATTTAATGCCACCTTGACCTTCCCTGTGGGACCCCTAAAAGGAGCTGAACTTGACCCCTAAAAGTGACAAACTTGCCAAATTCCCCTTATAATGGAGGAATTTTGCCAAACAAACTTTGGTGTAGGGTGGCACAGATGGGGACAAATTTTTGGACACCATGACCTTCCCTGTGGGACCCCTAAAAGGGGCTGAACTTGATCCCTAAAAGTGACAAACTTGCCAAATTCCCCTATAATGGAGGAATTTTGCCAAACAAACTATGGTGTAGGGTGGCACAGAAGGAGACAAATTTATTGACACCTTGACCTTCCCTGTGGGGCCCCTAAAAGGGGTTGAACATGACCCCTAAAAGTGACAAACTTGCCAAATTCCCCTATAATGGAGGAATTTTGCCAAACAAACTTTGGTGTAGGGTGGCACAGAACAAGACAAATGTAAGGACACCTTGAACTTCCCTGTGGGATGCCTAAAAGGGGCTGAACTTGACCCCTAAAAGTGACAAACTTGCCAAATTCCCCTATAATGGAGGAATTTTGCCAAACAAACTTTTGTGTAGGGGTGGCACAGAAGGAGACAAATTTAATGACGCCTTGACCTTCCTTGTGGGACCCCTAAAAGGGGGCTGAACTTGACCCCTAAAAGTGACAAATTTGACAAATTCCCCTATAATGGAGGAATTTTGCCAAACAAACTTTGGTGTAGGGTGGCACAGAACAAGACAAATTTAAGGACACCTTGAACTTCCCTGTGGGACTCCTGCAAGGGGCTGAACTTGACCCCTAAAAGTGACAAACTTGCCAAATTCCCCTATAATGGAGGAATTTTGCCAAACAAACTTTGGAGTAGGGTGGCACAGAAGGAGACAAATTTTTGGACACCATGACCTTCCCAGTGGGACCCCTAAAAGGGGCTGAACTTGATCCCTAAATGTGACAAACTTGCCAAATTCCCCAATAGTGGAGTAATTTTGCCAATGAAACTATGGTGTAGGGTGGCACAGAGCAAGGCAAATTTAATGACACCTAGACCTTCCCTGTGGGACCCCTAAAAGGGGCTGAACTTGACCCCCTAAAAGTGACAAACTTGCCAAATTCCCCTATAATGGAGTAAATTTGCCAAACAAACTGTGGTATAGGGTGGCACCGAAGGAGGCAATATTTTGGACATCATGACCTTCCCTGTGGGAACCTTAAAAGGGGCTGAACTTGATCCCTAAAAGTGCCAAACTTGCCAAATTCCCCTATAATGGAGGAATTTTGCCAAAAAAACTTTGGTGTAGGGTGGCACAGAACAAGAGAAATTTAAGGACACCTTGAACTTCCCTGTGGGACCCCTGAAAGGGGCTGAACTTGACCCCTAAAAGTGACAAACTTGCTAAATTCCCCTATAATGGAGGAATTTTGCCAAACAAACTATGGTGTTGGGTGGCACAGAAAGAGGCAAATTTAATGACACCTTGACCTTCCCTGTGGGCCCCCTAAAAGGGACTGAACATGACCCCTAAAAGTGACAAACTTGCCAAATTTCCCCTATAATGGAGTAAATTTGCCAAACAAACTGTGGTATAGGGTGGCACAGAAGGAGACAATTTTTTGGACACCTTGACTTCCCTGTGGGCCCCCTAAAAGGGGCTGAACTTGACCCCTAAAAGTGACAAACTTGCCAACTTACCCTATAATGGAGGAATTTTGCCAAACAATTTTTGGTGTAGGGTGGCACAGAAGGAGCCAATTTTTGGACACCTTGACCTTCCCTGTGGGACCCCTGAAAGGGGCTGAACTTGACCCCTAAAAGTGACAAACAAGACAAATTCCCCTATAATGGAGGAATTTTGCCAAACAAACTATGGTGTTGGGTGGCACAGAAAGAGGCAAATTTAATGGCACCTTGACCTTCCCGGTGGGACCCCTAAAAGGGGCTGAACTTGACCCCTAAAAGTGACAAACTTGCCAAATTCCCCTATAATGGAGGAATTTTGCCAAACAAACTTTGGTGTAGGGTGGCATAGAAGGAGACAAATTTTTGGACACCATGACCTTCCCTGTGGGACCCCTAAAAGGGGCTGAACTTGACCCCTAAAAGTGACAAACTTGCCAAATTCCCCTATAATGGAGGAATTTTGCTAAACAAACTATGGTGTAGGGTGGCACAGAACGAGACAAATTTATTGACACCTTGACCTTCTCTGTGGCCCCCTAAAAGGGACCGAACATGACCCCTAAAAGTGACAAACTTGCCAAATTCCCCTATAATGGAGGAATTTTGCCAAACAAACTTTGGTGTAGGGTGGCACAGGAGACAAATTTTTGGACACCATTACCTTCCCTGTGGGGTCCCTAAAAGGGGCTGAACTTGATCCCTAAAGGTGACAAACTTGCCAAATTCCCCAATAATGGAGGAATTTTTGGTGTAGGGTGGCACAGAAGGAGCCAATTTTTGGACGCCTTGACCTTCCCGGTGGGACCCCTAAAAGGGGCTGAACTTGACCCCTAAAAGTGACAAACTTGCCAAATTCCCCTATAATGGAGGAATTTTGCCAAACAAACTTTGGTGTAGGGTGGCATAGAAGGAGACAAATTTTTGGACACCATGACCTTCCCTGTGGGACCCCTAAAAGGGGCTGAACTTGACCCCTAAAAGTGACAAACTTGCCAAATTCCCCTATAATGGAGGAATTTTGCTAAACAAACTATGGTGTAGGGTGGCACAGAACGAGACAAATTTATTGACACCTTGACCTTCTCTGTGGCCCCCCTAAAAGGGACCGAACATGACCCCTAAAAGTGACAAACTTGCCAAATTCCCCTATAATGGAGGAATTTTGCCAAACAAACTTTGGTGTAGGGTGGCACAGGAGACAAATTTTTGGACACCATTACCTTCCCTGTGGGGTCCCTAAAAGGGGCTGAACTTGATCCCTAAAGGTGACAAACTTGCCAAATTCCCCAATAATGGAGGAATTTTTGGTGTAGGGTGGCACAGAAGGAGCCAATTTTTGGACGCCTTGACCTTCCCTGTGGGACCCCTGAAAGGGGCTGAACTTGACCCCTAAAAGTGACAAACAAGACAAATTCCCCTATAATGGAGGAATTTTGCCAAACAAACTATGGTGTAGGGTGGCACAGAATGAGACAAATTTAATGACACCTTGACCTTCCCTGGGGCCCCCTAAAAGGGACTGAACATGACCCCTAAAAGTGACAAACTTGCCAAATTCCCCCTATAATGGAGTAAATTTGCCAAACAAACTGTGGTGTAGGGTGGCACAGAAGGAGACAATTTTTTGGACACCTTGACCTTCCCTGTGGGCCCCCTAAAAGGGGCTGAACTTGACCCCTAAAAGTGACAAACTTGCCAACTTACCCTATAATGGAGGAATTTTGCCAAACAATTTTTGGTGTAGGGTGGCACAGAAGGAGCCAATTTTTGGACACCTTGACCTTCCCTGTGGGATCCCTGAAAGGGGCTGAACTTGACCCCTAAAAGTGACAAACAAGACAAATTCCCCTATAATGGAGGAATTTTGACAAACAAACTGTGGTGTATGGTGGCACAGAACGAGACAAATTTTTGGAGACCTTGACCTTCCGTGTGGGACCCCTAAATGGGCTGAACTTGATGCCTATTAGTGACAAACTTGCCAAATTCCCAGCGATGTGTTAGTTACTTATTCCTTATTTGACATTTTGACATTTTTTATTCCATCAAAACAGGAAAAATGGCACCTGCTGTAGGGTGGCACAAATGAAGACGAGTTGATTGACATGTTGCCCATCTGCATAAGGCCTTTCTTTATGGGGCAACCAAGTCCCTAAAAGTGACAGCCTCCCAGAAAACCTTCTAGGTGGACAAATTTGATCAAATAAAAGGTGATGTAGGGTGGCACAAATGAAGACGAGTTGACTGACATGTTGCCCGTCAGCATAATGCCTTTCTTTATGGGGCAACTAAGGCCCTAAAAGTGACAACCTCCCAGAAAACCTTCTAGATGGGCAAATCTGATCAAATAAAAGGTGCTGTAGGGTGGCACAAATGAAGACGAGTTGATTGACGTGTTTCCCGTCTGCATAAGGCCTTTCTTTATGGGGCAACCAAGGCCCTAAAAGTGACAACCTTTCAGAAAACCTTCTAGATGGGCACATCTGATCAAATAAAAGGTGCTGTCGGTAAAGTCGAGTTTAAAGCGAGTTTATCGGCGATATTAATGCAAATTTAACTGCGAGGTTATCGCGACTTTATCCATGCTGTTAGCGAGAGTTAATTCGCTGGTTTAACGCGAGTTTATCAAGATATTATCGCGAGTTTATCCATGAGGTTAGCGCGAGTTTTACGACAGTTTATCCGCGAGGTTAACGCAATGCTAACGCGAGTTTGACAGGAGTTTTTCCGCTAGGCCATCGCGAGTTTGGCGCGAGATTAAAGCTAGTTGACCCGCGAGGATAACGGATGTTAATCCGCACGGTTAGCTGGAGTTTGACACGAGTTTACCCACGAGTTTAACGCGAGTTTAACCAAAGGTTAACGCGAGTTTGACAGGAGTTTATCCGCTAGGCTGTTGCGAGTTTGGCACGAGTTTTTCCGCGAGGTTAATGTGAGTTTAACCTAGAGTTTATCCGCAAAGTAAACGCGAGGTTAACGCGAGGTTAACGCGAGTTTAACACGCATTTTATGCAAGTTATTCCACAAGGTTGACGCGAGATTAATGCTCGTGTTAATCTCGCATTATAACCTTGTGAATAAACTCGTGTTAAAAACGTGCTGACCTCACGGACACTCTCGCATTAACCTCGCACTTAGAACGCGAATAAACTCCCGTTAAACTCGAATTCACCTCCCGGATGAACTCGCGTTAACATCTAGTTAACCTCACTTTAAACTCACGTAAACCTAGCGGATAAACTCGCGTTAATCTTGTGATTAAACTCGGGTTAGTGTCTCACATACACTCGCGCTAATCCTGCAGATGAACACGAGCTAACCACGTGATTTAACTCGCATTAATCTTGCATTAACCCCGGGGATAAACGCGCGTTAACCTCGCGGATTAAGTAGCGCTAAACGTGCGTTAAACTCTCCTTAAGATCGGGGATAAATTCGCGTTAAACTCGCGGGTAAACACACGTTAACATCGCGGATTAACTCACTTTAAAGTTGCATTACGCTCATGTTAACCTCGCGGATAAACTCGCGTTAACCTCGCAGATAAACATGCGTTAACCTCCCAGATTAATTCCCGTTGAACTCGAGTTAACCTTGATTTACATTCAATTTAACCTAGCGGTTAGACTCCCGTTAATCTCGCAGATAAACTCGTGTTAAGCTCGCATTAGGGTCGCGCATAAACTCGTGCTCACCTCGTTAACCACGCGAATTAACTCGAGTTAATCTCGCGTTAACCGCGGCGGCAAACTCGTGTAAAACTCACGAACAAACACACGTTAAATTCGCATTAACCTCGAGGAGTAACTCGCGGATAAACTCGCAATAACAACGCATATAAACTCACGATAACCTCGCGCATAATTTCGTGTTAACATTGCCGATAAACTGCCGTTGAACTCGCGTTAACCTCGTGAATAAACACACGTTAAATTCTCGCTAATAACGCGAATAACGCGAATAAACTCGCAATAACCTTTCGCACAAACTCCCATTAATATCGCGGATACAGTCGCGTTAATCTGGCGCATAAACTCGCGCTGACCGCACCGATAAACACAGGTTAACCTCGCGGATTAACTCGTGGTAAAGCTCGGGTTAACCTCGCTGATAAAACTCGTGTATGAACACGCGCCAAATCGCGTTAACTTTGCGCATAAACGCCCATTAAACTGGAGTTAACCTCGCAGATAAATTCGTAGTAACCTCGGGAATAAACTCACGTTAATCTCACGTTGACATCGCGGACATACTTGCGCCAAACTCGGGATAACCTAGCGGTTGAACTCGCCTCATACTCGCGTTAACAGCGCGTTTAACTCGCGCTGACAAACCGGGTAAATTTGTGGTAACCTCGCCGTAAACTCGCGTTACCATTGCCGATAAACTCGCGTTAAACTCAAGGTAACCTCGTGGAGAAACTCGTGTTAAACTCGCGTTAACCTTGCGGATAAACTAGCGTTAAACACGTGTTAACCTCACGGATAATCTCGCGATAACCTCGTGTTAACCTCGAGGATTAACTAGCTCTAACAACACTGTCTCTATAAACACGTAATAACCTCGTGGACAAATTCACTTTAATCTCGCGTTAACCTTGCGTTTAATTCGCGCTAACAACATGGATAAACTCGGGATGACTTTGCAAATAAACTCGTGTTAACATCGTCAATAAACTCGCGTTAAACTCAAGTTAACCTTGCGGATAAACTCGTGTTAATCTCGCATTAACATTGCGGATAAACTCGCGTTAAACACGCGCTGACCTCATGGATAATCGCTCGTCAAACTCATGCTAACAATGCGGATAAACTCCTATTAACCTCGAGTTTATCTCACGGATGAACTCGTGTTTAACTCGAGTTAACCTCTCGTTAAACTAGCAGTTAGACTCGCGTTAATCTCGCGATTAAAGTTGCGTTAAGCTCGCGTTGGCATTGCGCATAAACTCGCGCTAGTCCCGCGGATAAACACGCGTTAACCACGCGAATTAACTCGCGTGTATTTCGCGTTAACCTCGGGAACCAACTCCTGTTAAACTCGCAGACAAACAAATAAAGTCGTGTTGAACTCGAGTTACCCTCGGGGATAA
Organism: Pictodentalium vernedei; assembly: GCA_031216915.1. Taxonomy (NCBI): domain Eukaryota; kingdom Metazoa; phylum Mollusca; class Scaphopoda; order Dentaliida; family Dentaliidae; genus Pictodentalium; species Pictodentalium vernedei. The sequence goes on from CM062296.1 coordinate 384,028,182, forward strand.
CCTCGTGTTAACCTCAGGAAAAACTCGTTCCAAACTCTTGTTAACTTCGCGGATAAACTCATGTTAACCTCGCGTTAAATTTGTGATAATATCGTGGATAAACTCGCGATAACCTTGTGCATAAATTCGCATTAATATCCTGGATAAACACGCGTTAAACTCGCGCTAACCTCGCGGATAAACTTGCGTTAAACTTGCGGGTTAACTCTCGCTAACAACGCAGCTAAACTCGCGATAACCTCGCGGACAAATTCACGTTAAACTCGAGTTAACCTCGCGTTGTACTCGCGCTAACAACGCAAATAAACTAGCGATAACCTCGCGCATAAATTTGCGTTAACATCGCCGATAAACTCGCGAAAAATTCAAGCTAACCTTGTGGTGGATAAACGCGTGTTAACCTCGCGGATAAACTCGCGTCAAACGCATGTTAACCTCGCGTGAAAACATGCGTTAAACTCGGGTTAACTTCGCGCATCATCTCGCGTTATCGCCGCGGATAAACTCGCGTTAACCACGAGTTGCATTAAACTCGCGGATAAACTCACGCTAAACTCGAGTTAACCTCCCAAATAAACTCGAGTTAATGTCGCGTTAACCTTGCTGATTAACTCGCGGATAAATTCGCGTTAACATCGGGGATAAAGTCTCTTTAACCTCATGGATTACCTCGCGTTAAACTCGCGATAACCGCGTGGATAAACACGCGTTAACATCGCGAATTAACTCGTGTTAATCTCGTGTTAGCCTTGGGGATATACTCGCGTTAAACTCGCAGACAATCACGCGTTAAATTCGCGTATAATCACGCGTTAACCTCGTATTAACATTGCGTATAATCACGCGTTAACTGCGCGGATTAACTCGCGTTACACTCGTGTTAAACTCACCTTAGCCTCGGGGATAAACTCGCGGCTAAACACACGTTAACATCGCGGATTTCCTCGCATTAAACTTGCATTAAACTCGCGTTAATCTCGCTGATAAACTCGCGTTAATCTCGCTGATAAACTCGCGTTAATCTCGCTTTAACCTCGGGGATAAACTCGCGTTCAACTCGCGGACAAACACTCGTTAAATTCGCGTTAACCTCACGGATTAATTAGTATTAATATCCTGGATTAACTCGAGGAGTTAATCTCGCGTTAACCTCGTGGATTAATTCGCGTTAATATCGTCTTAACCTCGGGGATATACTCGCATTAAACTCGCAGACGAACACACGTCAAACTGACGTTATCCTCACGTAGTGACTCGCCGAAAAACACGCGGCTAAACTCGCGGTAACCTCTGGCATAAACTCGCATTATAATCGCGGATAAACTCGCGGAAAACTCGAGTTAACCTTGCAGATAAACTCGCGTTAACCTACCGAATAGACTCGCGTTAATCTCGGGAATAAATTCGCTTTAAACCCGATAATCTCACGATAACCTTGCGCATAAATTCGCATTAATATCGTGGATAAGCTTGCGTTAAACTCGTGTTAACCTCGCGAATTAACTCTCGCTAACAACGGGGATAAACTTGCCATAACCTCGTTGATAAATTCGCTTTAAACTCGTGTTTACCTTGCGTCTAACTCGCGCTAACAACGTGGATAAACTCGCGATAACCGCGAGAATAACCTCGCATTAACATCGCCGATACACGCGCGTTAAACTCGAGTTAATCTTGTGGACAAACTGGCGTAAGACACACGCTAACCTCACGGATAATCGCGTGCTGACAACGCGGATAATCTCCCTTCAAAATCGAGTTGGCCTCGCGGATGAAAACTTGCGTTAACCTCTCTTTAAACTTGCGTTAATCTAGCTGATAGATTCGCGTTAAATTTCGCAGATACACTCGCGTTAACATCGCGCATAAACTCGCGCTAATCGCGCGAATAAACACGCGTTAACCTCGCGAATTACCTTGAGTTAATCTAGCATTAACCTCGCGGATTAACTAGTGTTAAACGCGCGTTAAACTCGCCTTAACCTCGGCGATAAATTCGCGTTACACTCATGGGTAAACACACGTTAACACCGTGGATTAACTTATGTTAAACTTGCTTTACACTCGCGTTAACCTCGCGGATAACTCGCATTAACCTAGCAGTTGACATGTGTTAACCTCCCGGATTAACTCGCGTTAAACTCGTGGATATTCACACGCCAAACGCCGGCTAACCACGCGGATAAACACAAGTGAACCTCACAGATTACCTCCGATTAATCTCGTGGATAACAACGCGGATAAACTCGCGATAACCTCGCGTCAACATCACCGATAAACTCACGTTTAACTCTCGTTAAACTCGCGGACAAACTTGTGTTAACCTCGTGCATAACCTCGCGTTAAATTTGCGTTACCCTGGTGGATAAACTTGTGTTAAACGCGCGTTAAACTTGCGGATAAGCTTGCGTTAAACACATGCTAACCTCACGAATAAACTCGCGTTACCCTTCCGTAAACTCGCGGATAAACGCGTGTTAAACTCGAGTTAACTTCGCGTTAAACACGCACCCAGTGGTTAGACTCGTGTAAAGTTAGCGGATAAACTCGGATTAGCGTGGCGCATAAACTCGCGCCAATCTCACGGATACTCGTTAATCTCGCGTTAACCTCGGGGATAAACTCGTGTTAAATTCGCGGACAAACACGCGTTAAATTAGCGTTAACCTCGAGGATTAACTCGCGGATAAACTTGCGATAACCTGGCGCATAAACTCGTGTTAACATCGTCGATAAACTCGAGATGTACTTGATTTAACCTCGCGGATAAACTAGCGTTAATGTTACGCATAAACTCGCTTTATAATTGCAGAAAAACTCGCGTTAAACTCGAGTTAAACTCACCGATAAACTCGTGTTAATCTCGCGGATAAACTCGCGCCAAACCCGCGTTAACCTCGTGGACAAATTCAAGTTAAACTCTCGCTAATAACGCGAACAAACTCGCGATAACCTTGCGCACAAACTCGCATTAATATCGCGGAAACACTTGCGTTAAACTAGCGGAAAAGCTCGGGTTAACTTCGGGCATAAACTTGCGCTGACCGTGCCGATAAACACACGTCAATCTCGGGGATTAACTCGTGTTAAACTCACACAAAACTCGCGTTAACCTCTGAGATAAATTCGCGTTAACTCGCGGATGAACACCCGTCAAAACCGCGTTAATCTCGCGTATAAATGTATGTTAAACTCGAGATAACTTCGCGGATACATTCGCGTTAACCTCGTGGATTAACTCACGTCAAACGCACGTAAACGTAGCGGATATACTCGCGCCAAACTCGATATGACCTCGGGATAAACTCACCTCATACTCGCGTAACATCGCGTTTAACTCGCGCTAACAAAGCGGATAAATTCGCGATAACCTCGCACATAAACTCATGTTAACATCGCCGAAAAACACGCGCCAATGTCGCATTAACCTCGTGGATGGACTCGTATTAACCTCTTGTTAACATCGCCAATAAACGCGCGTTAAACTCGAGTTAATTTCCCGGATAAACTCGTGTCAAATAATGTCGCAGATATACTCGCAATATCCTTGCGCATAAACTCGCATTAATATCCCGAAAAAACTCGCGTTAAACGCGCGCTAACCTCACGAAAAAATCCGCATTAATCTCGAGTTAACATCGCGGATTAACTCTCGCTAACAACGTGCATAAACTTGCGATAACCTCGTAGACAATTTCGCATAAAACTTGAGTTAACCTCGCGTTTTACTCGCGCTAACAACGTGGATAAACTCGTAATAACCTTGAGCATAACCTCGCGTTAACATCGCCGATAAACGCGCGTTAAACGCGAGGTAACCTCGCGGATAAACTCGTGATAACCTCGCGTACGAACTCGCGCCAAACTCGTGTTATCTTCGCAGATAAACTCGTGATAACCTCCAGTTAACATCGCCGATAAACTTGCGTTAAACTCGAGTTAAACTCACCGATAAACTCGTGTTAATCTCGCGGATAAACTCGCGCCAAACCCGCGTTAACCTCGTGGACAAATTCAAGTTAAACTCTTGCTAATAACGCGAATAAACTCGCGATAACCTTGCGCACAAACTCGCATTAATATCGCGGAAACACTTGCGTTAAACTAGCGGAAAAGCTCGGGTTAACTTCGGGCATAAACTTGCGCTGACCGTGCCGATAAACACACGTCAATCTCGGGGATTAACTCGTGTTAAACTCACACAAAACTCGCGTTAACCTCTGAGATAAACTCACGTTAACTCGTGGATGAACACCCGTCAAAACCGCGTTAATCTCGTGTATAAATGCATGTTAAACTCGAGATAACTTCGCGGATACATTTGCGTTAACCTCGCGGATTAACTCGCGTTAAACGCACGTAAACGTAGCAGATATACTCGCGCCAAACTCGATATGACCTCGGGATAAACTCACCTCATACTCGCATAACATCGCGTTTAACTCGTGCTAACAAAGCGGATAAATTCGCGATAACCTCGCACATAAACTCATGTTAACATCGCCGAAAAACACGCGCCAATGTCGCATTAACCTCGTGGATGGACTCGTATTAACCTCGTGTTAACATGTTAACATCGCCGATAAACGCGCGTTAAACTTGAGTTAACCTCCCGGATAAACTCGCGCCAAATAATATCGCGGATATACTCGCAATATCCTTGCGCATAAACTCGCATTAATATCCCGAATAAACTCGCGTTAAATGCGCGCTAACCTCATGGAAAAATCCGCATTAATCTCGAGTTAACATCGCGGGTTAACTCGCGCTAACAACATGCGTAAATGCGCGATAACCTCGCAGACAATTTCGCGTAAAACTCGAGTTAACCTCGCGTTTTACTTGCGCTAACAACGTGGATAAACTCGTAATAACCTCGCGTTAACATCGCTGATAAACCCACATTAAACGCGAGGTAACCTCGCGGATAAACTCGTGATAACCTCGCGTATGAACTCGCATTATATTCGCAGATAAACTCGTGATAATCTCACGTTAACATCGCCGCTAAACTCGCAATAAACTCATGTTAACCTCGCGGATAAACTCGCGTTAACCTCACGGATAAACTACCGCCAAACTCATCGACATCCACGCATTAAATTCGCGTTAAACCCGTGTTAACATTGCGGATAAACTCGTGTTTAACTCGACTAAACTGGCGTCAAACTGGCGTTAACATTGCAGAAAGACTCGCTTAACCTCACGAACAGACTCCCGTTAAACTCGTATTAATCTCGCGGATAAACTCCAGTTAACAATGAGGATTACCTCGCGTTAAATACAACACTCGTTAAACACGTGTTAAACATGCGTTAAACACGCGTTAATCACGTGGATAAATTCGGATTAAAGTCGTTTTATCCTTGCTGATGAACTCGCGGATAAACTCGCGTTAACCTCGGAGATAAATTCGTGTTAACCTCACGGATTACCTCATGGATAAACTCGCGTTCAACGCATGGATAAACACGCGTTGACATCACGGATTAACTCACGTTAATCCCGTGTTAAACTCGAGGATATACTCGGGGAGTCAATCTGCTGGGTTAACACAAGTTATCCGCGATGTCAATACGGGCAATACGTCAATCAACTCGTCTTCATTTGTGCCACCCTACAGCACCATTTATTTGATCCGACTTCCCCATCTAGAAGGTTTTCTGGGAGGTTGCCACTTTTAGGGCCTTAGTTGCCCCATAAAGAGGGGTTATATGGGGACGTGAAACACGTCAATAATCTCGTCTTCATTTGTGCCACCCTACAGCACCTTCTATTTGATCAGATTTGCCCATCTAGAAGGTTTTCTGGGAGGTTGCCACTTTTAGGGCCTTGGTTGCCCCATAAAGAGAGGCCTTATGCAGATAGGCAACATGTCAATCAACTCGTCTTCATTTGCGCCACCCTACAGTTTTGATGGAATGAAAAAGATCAAAATGTCAAATAAGGAATAAGTAACTAACTTCACATCACTGGGAATTTGGCAAGTTTGTCACATTTAGGGGTGAAGTTCAGCCCCTCTTAGGGGACCCACAGGGAAGGTCAAGGTGCCCTTGAATTTGTCTCGTTCTGTGCCACCCTACACCACAGTTTGTTTGTCAAAATTCCTCCATTATAGGGGAATTTGGCAAGTTTATCACATTTAGGGGTCATGTTCAGCCCCTTTTAGGAGTCCCACAGGGAAGGTCAAAGTGTCATTAAATTTGTCTCGTTCTGTGCCACCCTATACCACAGTTTGTTTAGCAAAATTTCTCTGTTATAGGGGAATTTGTCAAGTTTGTCACTTTTAGGGGTAAAGTTCAGCCCCTTTTAGGGGTCCTGCAGGGAAGGTCAAGGTGTCCATAAATTTGTCTTGTTCCATTCCACCGTACTCCACACTTTGTTTGGCAAAAATTCTCCATTACAGGGGAATTTGGCAAGTTCAGCCCCTTTTAGGGATCAAGTTCAGCCCCTCTTAGGGGTCCCGCAGGGAAGGTCATGGTGTCCAAAAATGTGTCTCCTTCTGTGCCACCCTACACCAAAGTTTGTTTGGCGAAACTCTTCCATTATAGGGGAATTTGGCAAGTTTGTCACTTTTAGGGGTCAAGTTCAGCCCCCTTTCAGGGGTCCCATAGGGAAGTTCAAGGTGTCCTTAAATTTGTCTTGTTCTGTGCCACCCTACACCAAAGTTTGTTTGGCAAAATTCCTCCATTATAGGGGAATTTTGCAAGTTTGGCACTTTTAGGGATCAAGTTCAGCCCCTTTTAGGGGTCCCACAGGGAAGGTCATGGTGTCCAAAAATTTGTCTCCTTCTGTGCCACCCTACACCAAAGTTTGTTTGGCGAAATTCCTCCATTATAGGGGAATTTGACAAGTTTGTCACTTTTAGGGGTAATGTTCAGCCCCTTTTAGGGGTCCCACCGGGAAGTTCAAGGTGTCCTTAAATTTGTCTTGTTATGTGCCACCCTACACCAAAGTTTGTTTGGCAAAATTCCTCCATTATAGGGGAATTTGTCAAGTTTGTCACTTTTAGGGGTCAAGTTCAGCCCCTTTTAGGGGTCCCACAGGGAATGTCAAGGTGTCCAAAAAATTGGTTCCTTCTGTGCCACCCTACACCAAAGATTGTTTGGCAAAATTCCTCCATTATAGGGTAATTTGGCAAGTTTGTCACTTTTAGGGGTCAAGTTCAGCCCCTTTTAGTGGTCCCACAGGGAAGATCAAGGCGGCATTAAATTTGTCTCGTTCTGTGCCACCCTACACCATAGTTTGTTTGGAAAAATTACTCCATTATAGGGGAATTTGTCAAGTTTGTAACTTTAGGGGTCAAGTTCAGCCCCTTTTAGGGGGCCCACATGGAAGGTCAAGGTGTCCAAAAAATTGTCTCCCTCTGTGCCACCCTACACCAAAGTTTGTTTTGCAAAAATTCCTCCATTATAGGGGAATTTGGCAAGTTTGTCACTTTTAGGGGTCATGTTCAGCCCCTTTTAGGGGTCATGTTCAGCCCCTTTTAGGGGTCCCACAAGGAAGGTCAAGGCGGCATTAAATTTGTCTCATTCTGTGCCACCCTACACCATAGTTTGTTTGGCAAAATTACTCCATTATAGAGGAATTTGTCAAGTTTGTAACTTTAGGGGTCAAGTTCAGCCCCTTTTAGGGGGCCACACGGAAGGTCAAGGTGTCCAAAAAATTGTCTCCCTCTGTGCCACCCTACACCAAAGTTTGTTTTGCAAAAGTTCCTCCATTATAGGGGAATTTGGCAAGTTTGTCACTTTTAGGGGTCATGTTCAGCTCCTTTTAGGGGTCCCACAAGGAAGGTCAAGGTGTCATTAAATTTGTCTCGTTCTGTGCCACCCTACACCATAGTTTGTTTGGCAAAATTACTCTATTATAGGGGAATTTGTCAAGTTTGTCACTTTTAGGGGTCAAGTTCAGCCCCTTTTAGGGGGCCCACACAGAAGGTGAAGGTGTCCAAAAAATTGTCTCCCTCTGTGCCACCCTACACCAAAGTTTGTTTGGCAAAATTCCTCCATTATAGGGGAATTTGGCAAGTTTGTCACTTTTAGGGGTCATGTTCAGCCCCTTTTAGGGTTCCCAAAGGGAAGGTCAAGGTATCACTAAATTTGCCTCGTTCTGTGCCACCCTACGCCATAGTTTGTTTGGAAAAATTACTCCATTATAGGGGAATTTGTCAAGTATGTCGCTTTTAGGGGTCAAGTTCAGCCCCTTTTAGGGGGCCCACAGGGAAGGTCAAGGTATCCAAAAAATTGCCTCCTTCTGTGCCACCCTACACCACAGTTAGTTTGGCAAATTTACTCCATTATAGGGGAGTTTGGCAAGTTTGTCACTTTTAGGGGCCATGTTCAGCCCCTTTTAGGGGTCCCATAGGGAAGATCAAGGTGTCCTTGAATTTCTCTCGTTCTGTGCCACCCTACACCACAGTTTGTTTAGCAAAATTTCTCTATTATAGGGCAATTTGTCAAGTTTGTCACTTTTAAGGATCAAGTTCAGCCCCTTTTAGGGGTCCCACAGGGAAGTTCAAGGTGTCCTTTAATTTGTCTTGTTCTGTGCCACCCTACACCAAAGTTTGTTTGGCAAAATTCCTCCATTATAGGGGAATTTGGCAAGTTTGTCACTTTTAGGGGTCAAGTTCAGCCCATTTTAGGGGACCCACAGGGAAGGTCAAGGTGTCCAAAAAATTGGCTCCTTCTGTGCCACCCTAAACCACAGTTTGTTTGGCAAATTTACTCTATTATAGGGGAATTTGGCAAGTTTGTCACGTTTAGGGGGTCAAGTTCAGCCCCTTTTAGGGGTCGCACAGGGAAGGTCAAGGTTGCATTAAATTTGTCTCGTTCTGTGCCACCCTACACCATAGTTTGTTTGGCAAAATTACTCCATTATAGGGGAATTTGTCAAGTTTGTCACTTTTAGGGGTCAAGTTCAGCCCCTTTTAGGGGGCCCACACGGAAGGTCAAGGTGTCCAAAAAATTGTCTCCCTCTGTGCCACCCTACACCAAAGTTTGTTTTGCAAAATTCCTCCATTATAGGGGAATTTGGCAAGTTTGTTACATTTAGGGGTCATGTTCAGCCCCTTTTAGGGGTCCAACTGGGAAGGTCAAGGTATCATTAAATTTGTCTTGTTCTGTGCCACCCTACACCATAGTTTGTTTGGCAAAATTACTCCATTATAGGGGAATTTGTCAAGTTTGTCACTTTAGGGGTCAAGTTCAGCCCCTTTTAGGGGGCCCACACGGAAGGTCAAGGTGTTCAAAAAATTGTCTCCCTCTGTGCCACCCTACACCAAAGTTTGTTTGGCAAAATTCCTCCATTATAGGGGAATTTGGCAAGTTTGTCACTTTTAGGGGTCACGTTCAGCCCCTTTTAGGGCTCCCACAGGGAAGGTCAAGGCATCACTAAATTTGTCTCATTCTGTGCCACCCTATGCCATAGTTTGTTTGGCAAAATTACTACATTATAGGGGAATTTGTCAAGTTTGTCACTTTTAGGAGTCAAGTTCAGCCCCTTTTAGGGGGCCCACAGGGAAGGTCAAAGTTTGGCAAATTTACTCCATTATAGGGGAGTTTGGCAAGTTTGTCACTTTTAGGGGTCAAGTTCAGCCCCTTTTAGATGGAGTGAATTTGAATCTCACCGCCTCGCCTCGAGTTGTTAACGCCCTCTTAAGTTTCTTCCTCTGTCCTGCACATATGTTCACGTTTTTAACCACGTATTGTGTCATAATTCTTTTTTTAAAATATATTTTGTTCAATTGTTTTTTTGTTTGAATGATAATTGTATATATATTAAATAATTTTTGTAAATTAATATTGCGTTATTTTATTTTCTTATTTATATATATACACACAATATTTTTTTTTTTGCTTTTATATTTCTCTTATGTGAAATCGTATCGTCACCCTCTCTCTGCGAAGATCTAACAGTTCACCAGTTTGATCCGTCACCGTGGTTTTGAGACTATACAATGTGTCTAAAATCACTGGTAGATAAACTAAATTTCGAGGTTGTTCAACGATCTTATAACCCGGCGACACGTTTGGAAAGAAGGAATAGATCGTCGGTTGAGTGCTACCATTCACGTAGCTTCCAGCAATAACATCCACGTTCACCAGAATGCTATTGACTGTGAGAATGTCAACCGTATTTTCAGATGCTGCGTGGCCTTGATACATCTTTCGATCGAATCCCAGCATCTTGCCTATAGAATCGTCCGTGTTGAAATCCACTCGAAAATTATCTTCCAAATCCAACATCGTCTGTAAGGTATTAGGGTTGGGAGCGAGTCTGATCTTGTTGCTTTCCTTTCCATCCGTCTTCATTCGCGTTTGAATGTAATTGTTCAAATCATCTATGTCGTAACTTCCTTTGGGAATTCGAATCTCCAACCAATCCACTCCGTCGGAATACTTAAACGAGTTATTCTTTTCGGTGATGTTGGGAAAGGAATAAGTCGTCTCCAGATTCACCAACGCCATCTCATATCTTTTCTCTCTATTCAATTCGATGAAAGGTTTGAATTTTGTCACGAATCGAGTCAAATCGGCACTCACCACGATTTGAATGGATTGTTTCTCGGCTATGCGTTCTAACAATTCTCCTTGTTCGAACATTATATTTAATTTTATTTTTTTTTTATTTTTTTCAAAACTAATTATTTGAAAATTTATTATTTTCTCATTTTTATTTTCACGCTCTATCTTATTATCATCAGAAATATAAAACTTGTCGAATCCGCACCCATATATTTTCTATTCGCTAGTCAAATCGATCACAACGAAAATTGTAAAGTCCTCCATCCCAAACCCTCTTGCAGAATCTCCTGAATTCTGCCGCGCTCATGTCGTTTGCGACGTGATCACTGTAGATGTAATTGAGACTCTTGAGATCTTGGCGAAAGAGACATAGAAAATTAGCGTTCTCCCTTATCGTCTGTCTGGGCAATCGGAAATAATTCTGTGACAGGTAGAAAGAGTCCACGTTGCTGTGACGACCCCTAATGTAGTACGATTCGCATTGGTTCTGTCTCTCCAAAAGCAGATCATCGAAAATCATGAGATTCTTATCTTCTGATTTCAATTCTCTAGGATCCAGAACGTCGCTAGCATTCTCATAAAATCGACACTCGACGTTCGAAGATGCATTTCTCTTCATCAATTCCATCACCGCACCGTCCAAAATGGTCGAAAGAGAAGCTTCACTTTTGTCGAATTCCTCCCTACTGTCAAAGATTCTGGCTATGACGTCCTTAGGCAATCTACGATCCATGCACTCTTGAAGCAATCTGTATTCGGGTTGAAACAAGCTCTTGCCAAACACAAACAATCTGTCGTAATCCAAACAACAGATTCATCAACAGATTGGTCTTTCCACAATTCGATTTTCCCACTATCAAGCCTCTTATGCTTTTGGGAAAGAACTCATTATTCGACCTCTTAGTCGCGGCATCGTTCCAAGACATATCTTTAATGTTCATCTTTGTTTATTTTTTTGTTGTTATTTTAGATTTTTTCAAACACAATTTTTTATGTTTTTTCAAACTCAGTTTTTTAATATTATTATTTATTTATATTACACCGTCACGAGTTCTCTTCGATCCAGATCCACTCGTCATTTTGGCTAAATCTTGTATGGGTACCACAGCATCCTTAAAATCTTTCCAACTTTTCGGCGTTCGCTCTAACGTAGCTCGCTTCGCCGGTGGACTGATCAACTTGTCGATAAACGCGTCGACTGCCCTCTTGCCAGCCACAGAAGCTGTCCTACCACTGGCTTCGGAAGCAGCTTTCTTACCAGCATCCAAAGCCGTCTTCTTACCGACCTCAAATGCGGTCGATGCGAGTTTTCTACCTGCATCACTTGTGAACGCTCGCATTATAGAATCGACGATGCCAGAACCGCCTTGAACGTAAGTTCTAACGTATCCCCTGTTCTTTATCACCAACATATTTTTATTTTATAATATATATTTTGTTTTTCACTGGTAAATCGTTTGTTGTTTAAATACTTTTATTATTCTAGTGTAAAATTTACTGTTTTTATTTTATATATTTTGTTTGTTTGTTTCTCTCTACTTATTATATACATCAATCCTTCAATTCGTCCATCAGCCTTTTATAATGGATTTTATTCAAAACCTTCTGTCTTAACAATTCGTCGCATATACTAACTATCTCATTATCTAATCCTGTGTTACCAGCACGTCTACTTGCCATCAACAAACTCAATCTCTGAGACAGAGCGTCAGAATCGCTCGGAAGAAAAGTGGTTTTCACCCCTTTGCCAGTCACTGATTCGACGAACTTCTTATTCATATCCCATATGGGTTTCACCACTTTCGTCCACTTGTAACCTCTGTTGGCTTTGGGTCTTGTCTCTCTGGCATCGTTATTTCTCTTCATGGCGTGGGTTTGAACCAGAATGTTGCCGTAATTGTCGAAATCCTGTTCCGTGTAACTAGGTTTGTCGAAAAGGAGCAATTTGCGCAGTCCATCAGTTATTTTATACTTATTCGAACCGACGATTAAATTATCATCATCCATTTCCACTTCTGTGTTGCCCACAAAAGTTCTACCTGTCAGGACAAAGCCAGCCTAAATATAGGGGCAAGGGGCCTCATATTTAAAGATATTGTAAGTTCAAAATATATTCCGCATCAAGGCGAAAAACCTACATGAATTTCACTTCTCTGTAAAGCTGGAAAAACACACGTGGTGTATATCCAGCTTTAGCGCAGGGACCCAGGGGAGAAATGGTATGTTAGATAAGGTCTAATCTCATTTAACTTATACAGTAGTCGCGAGTCTTACGAGACGTAATCGGTTGGTGTCAAGATGTCGTCACGGTCAATTGAGAAACGAGATTCTAAAACGATAGAAATGTCTATCGTATCGTCACCTGATCATTAGGTAACAATCATGGCAAGAACGAATCGGTTTTCTCGACAAGTGAAATCACCGTTAAGTCACGCACGAGATGACTTGTATTGATTCTGTCTCGATATACGCCATCTCCCACCGTTTTGACAGATGGATGGATGAGCGTCCGTCCACCTGACAGTTTAGGGTAAAAAGTATATATACCTGGAAGAGCAGAGCATTAGACACACTTGGGGTCACACACACGTTGGTGAAGTCCAGGACAGATGGACTCTGTTTCCTGGCATAAGGGTACCTTCGATCACAGGACCCTGAAACGGCTGGAATCGCCAGAGAGGGCATTGCATGATTGATTTAGCTTAACGTTGATAGGCGGCTAGAAGGAACACCCCAGGTGGAACGTTAAAGTTTAGATTGTCGAGTAGCAGGTATCGGCCTGCAATAGTCAGAAGTGTAGGTTAATTGTATTGTGCGTATTAAACCTTTGAAGCGTCAGACTGATTGCGTTCTGAGTAGTTTGTTTTGCTGTCGAAGCATCGTAATACCGACTGGAGATCGGTGTGAGGGACAATTTCGCCCTAGCACAAAAAGGGCATTTGTGAATCGTGAATTCAACCAGGAACGGTGAATATTTCAATAGGATTTTCACGGAGGACTTTCAAAAGGCACATAAGGTATGAGTAGACAATATCTGACCCAAATCAGAAGTACGGTGTCTTTATAGATGACGAACATTGCTGGTCGGAACCCTCCGACAGCCAGAGGTACAGTTACGCGCAGACGTTGACATTTGAGCCTTTGCGGGTGGAGCTCTTATGGCGAGCTCACAGTAATAACATTTCAGATTTGTGAAGCTCTTATGGCGAGCTCACGGTAGTAACATTTCCAGTGTGTAGACTATAGTGCCAGTACAGGGCTATAGAATGACTATATGATTATTGAGAATTGTTTAACCCTGGCGACCCATTTTCTGTGAAAAGAATCGAATTGTTGATTGTTGAAATATTGAAACGAATTTATTTTTATGTGTAAATAAAAGAATCGTTGTTACTTTAAATCATTCTTTCCATTATACAGCCTGAAGTGATTAGGAATCACACCTAACGTAAATCGAACCTATTTCAGGCCAATTTGGCAGAGAAGGAATCACGGCGTCGGTCTAACTCCGCTCTCTGCGCCGAGTTCGCGACACTTGGATTCCGACCCTCCACGTTGGTCTAATTTTCCCTCAACTTTATCAGCTGGACTAAATAACCCCACGTCAGCCCAGGCCTTACGGGGCCCCAGGAGTCCCTGACACTATCGTCCGAATCCTTATAAATTCCATACAACAGATCTCTCTTACCACCATCCTCAGACGATGCAACACTATCAGTGGTGATAGTCGAAGCTGTATCGTCGCTCTCGCTCTCTTCGGTTTCGATTCTCATGGGAACGTAATCTGGTGTAGATTGAAAGGAATACTGTTTTGTAAAACTACCGGGCAATGAACCCATTCTCAAAGAACTCTCTTTTATGGGTCTCAATTCTTCAACTATCTCCTTCCTGCTTCGTTCCTGAACCTCCGTCATGGGTTTAAATATTTTTGTGGCTTCGCGTCTCAGTTCCATCTCTCCAAGTCGTCTGCTTCTGTCAGCCGATTGAATGCTCTTCTTGGCACGTTCATATTCGTTTAAAAGCTGATCTCTACATTTAGCATCCATCTGTAAAAACATTTTTTTTCATTTTTAAATTATTAATATTTCCTTTGAGTATGCTAATGTGAGTTATTTATTATTTTCAAAATTAAATGTATAATTATTTTTATGTTTTAAGTAAATAAAAATCTTCTGTCTTTAATATAATAACTAAAAACCAGTTGAGGAAAAACATTTTACATGATAAAACCTCTATAAACGCGTTTTGCCTCTGAATGCGTTAAAAATCGCATCACAGATTATTCACTTAGTGACGAACTGGAGAACTTTGAAAAGTTTGAAAGTTTTAGCGCATAAGAAACCGGTTTCTGATTTAATGCATTTGAGAATAATTACATCCGTTAAAAGGTTTCATTCATATCTCCGAACATTATCACGAATATATTAAAAAAATTAAATTTACCTCTTAAACCTGATTGAGTGGAAACGCGTGTTTATTGTCTATTATTAAAACGATCCATTGAACGAAAACCTTTCATTCACACCGAAACAAAACATGAATGTCTATTATAACAGATTCAATTTTATAGTCGACTCTTTTGAACGAAAACCTTTCATTCACACAGAAACAAAAACATGAGTGTCTATTATGATAGAATTTCTCGAATTTTCAATCTTATAGTCGACTCTATTGTGAGCCTCCTCAAAAACAATAGCGGATTCTGGACCACTGGTCCAGACTCTGCAAACCGTTTTTTGATGCTGGTCGAGAATCTGCAAAGCGTTTTTTGCTCGCGTTCACCAACGGTAGATTGAAGGTCTAATCCACGATGGGAACGTCAACAAAAATTTTTAAGAAAATTTTTATGTACAAATTCGTACATTTTTCACTTTTTGAGCGACGTGTCTAATGTACGCGTTCGCCAACGGGTGTTTGAACGTTAAAAGTGCGATCTGTGAGCCTCAAAAACAATAGCGGATTCTGGACCACCATGAAAAAACGACATTTTTGTATACGTGCACGCGATTTAACTCTGAATCCTATGACGGTAAATGCACCATGTACGTGTACGTGTACGGTACATGTACCAAGTGGTCCAGAATCCGCCTTTTAGACCTACTGTTGCTATGTTACCCAATTTTTCTGCAATAAGACGGGGTATGTTCGGAGGGTGTGTTCGATTGTAGAAGAGTAAATCTAATTACCACAAACAACCCGACAACTTGTATTATTTCGAATTCTTCCAGAATTCTCTGCTTCTATCTATATATACAATAGTTATCGTTTATCTGGCCATGTTCCTTTATTCTAGAGTATACTCCAGTAGCGTAGACGAGCCTATCAACTGGAACAGTTTACCTTATTATTGCTATATTTAGCAATTTCTGGTCTATTCTTGTTAGTTCTGACCCTATTCTAAGTACTCTTGTTGTTTCATTATCTAGATTATAACTAACCAATCAGATTGCTTGGTTTCCCATAATCTGTATGCAGGGTTATCTCCCTTGTGTATAACAAAAGACTATATCCAATGGCCATATCCCATGGAATCCCATTTTTTTGCAAAACACCTGTGGCTATGGAATCCCTTTTTTGTCGTATGAGGCCATGAGGGCTTTGTAAAAGCCCTCAATGAGTCCTCATTTATTATCCCTCATACCCTCATTGAATTTTGAGGTTATGAGGACCTTGAAAAATCCCTCAATGGGGTATAATTTGATATGGCTCTTAGTCTCATTTCAGTATTTAACAGGTATATCCTATGGAATCCCATTTTGGAAAACGCCTGTGACTGTGGAATCCCTTTTTGTTGTATGAGGCCATGAGGGCTATGTAAAAGCCCTCAATGAGTCCTCATTTATCATCCCTCATAGCCTCATTGAATTTTGAGGTTATGAGGACCATTAAAAATCCCTCAGTGAGGCATAATTTACTACGACTCTTAGCCTCATCTCGGTATTTGAGGATACCCATGGCCTGGTATTGTATTATTTGAAGATACCTATCGAGGATACCTTTTATAGGATACTTATCTGGGGATACTATATAGGCTGTACATATCCCTATAGGTCTCTTGCTGGCCCTTAGTACTATTAATCCACCTGATGTTTTATGTTATCCTATGACTGGTATAGGTAGTATGCAATGCTAGGCATAGGGGTATTGTGGGTAGGGGTACTGCCTGGTAGTTTAGAACAGTACTATAGTATGGCGGTATATACACCTATAGGCCCCTGTTAATGCTTGGTACTATTAACCAACCGATTGCTTTGTTTTATTATATGGCTGGTATATGTAGTACGTTATGGTAGACCTAGTGATTTTGTGGGGGTGGGGGTAATGCTTGGTAGTTTAGAACGGTAGTATAGCATGGGCTGTACATATCACTGTAGGTCTCTTGCTGGCCCTTGATATACTACTGATCCACCAGATGTTTCATATTATTGAGCGGTATTCTGGGGTGGGGTCAATGCCTGGTAATACAGAACGGCAGCAGAGTATGGTTGGTATATTCCCTATAGGTCCCATCCTAACCGTTCATAGTATTAACCTACCAAATGCTTTGTATCATACTGTTACTGGTAAGGTGGTACGTAACACCAGTAGTTCCTACCTTATTCCGAGTACCTTGTTGTTTCATTTATCTAGATCATGTGTATAAATTATAATTAACCAATTAGACTGCTTGATTTCCCATGACCTGTACTTAATCGTACAGAGTTATCTCCCTTCTGTATAATAAAAACCTATATCAGTGGCAATATCCCCGGCACCCCAATTTCGGCACCCCTTTTTTGAAAAGCATATGGCCTTCGGCACCCCTTTTTTCTGAAATGAGAATAAGAGTCGTATTAAACATCCCTCAGTGGGGCATAATTTACTACGACTCTTATCCTCATCTCGGTATTTGAGGATACCCATGGCCTGGTATTGTATTATTCGAGGATACCTATCGAGGATACCTTTTTATAGGATACTTATCTGGGGATACTATATAGGCTGTACATATCCCTGTAGGTCTCTTGCTGGCCCTTAGTACTATTAATCCACCTGATGCTTTATGTTATCCTATGACTGGTATAGGTAGTATGCAATGCTAGGCATAGGGGTTTTGTGGGTAGTGAGGGATTTTTAATACGACTCTTATCCTCATTTCAGAAAAAGGGGGGCCGAGGGCCATATGCTTTTCAAAAAAGTGGTGCCGAAATTGGGGTGCCGGGGATATTGCCATTGAAATAGGTTTTTATTATACAGAAGGGAGATAACTCTGTACGATTAAGTACAGGTCATGGGAAATTAAGCAATCTAATTGGTTAATTATAATTTATATAAATGATCTAGATAAATGAAACAACAAGAGCACTCGGAATAAGGTAGGAACTACTGGTATTACGTACCACCTTACCAGTATCAGTATGATACAAAGCATTTGGTAGGTTAATACTATGAACGGTTAGGATGGGACCTATAGGGGAATATACCAACCATACTCTGCTGCCGTTCTGTATTACCAGGCATTGACCCCACCCCAGAATACCGCTCAATAATATGAAGCATCTGGTGGATCAGTAGTATCAAGGGCCAGCAAGAGACCTACAGGGATATGTAAAGCCCATGCTATACTACCGTTCTAAACTACCAAGCATTACCCCCACCCCCACAAAATCACTAGGTCTACCATAACGTACAACATATACCAGGCATATAATAAAACAATGCAATCGGTTGGTTAATAGTAAGAAAGCATTAACAGGGCCCTATAGGTGTATATACCGCCATACTATAGTACTGTTCTAAACTACCTGGCAGTACCCCTACCCACAATACCCCTATGCCTAGAATTGCATACTACCTATACCAGTCATAGGATAACATAAAGCATCAGGTGGATTAATAGTACTAAGGGCCAGCAAGAGATCTTTAGGGATATGTACAGCCTATATAGTATCCCCAGATAAGTATCCTATAAAAGGTATCCTCGATAGGTATCCTCGAATAATACAATACCAGGCCATGGGTATCCTCAAATACCGAGATGAGGCTAAGAGTCGTAGTAAATTATGCCTCATTGAGGGATTTTTAATGGTCCTCATAACCTCAAAATTCAATGAGGCTATGAGGGATAATAAATGAGGACTCATTGAGGGCTTTTACATAGCCCTCATGGCCTCATACAACAAAAAAGGATTCCACAGTCATCGGCGTTTTCCAAAATGGGATTCCACAGGATATACCTGTTAAATACTGAAATGAGGCTAAGAGTCGTAGTAAATTATACCTCATTGAGGGATTTTTCAAGGTCCTCATAACTTCAAAATTCAATGAGGGTATGAGAGATAATAAATGAGGACTCATTGAGGGCTTTTACATAGCCCTCATACGACAAAAAAAAAGGGATTCCATAGCCACAGGTGTTTTGCAAAAAATGGGATTCCGTGGGATATGGCCATTGGATATAGTCTTTTTCTATACACAAGGGAGATAACCCTGCATACAGATTATGGGAAATCAAGCAATCTGATTGGTTAGTTATAATCTAGATAAATGAAACAACAAGAGTACTTAGAATAGGGTCAGAACTAACAAGAATAGACCAGAAATTGCTAAATATTGCAATAATAAAGTAAACTGTTCCAGTTGATAGGCTCTTCAACGCTACTGGAGTATACTCTAGAATAAAGGAACATGGCCAGATAAACGATAACTATTGCATATATAGATAGAAGCAGATAATTCTGAAAGAATTCGAAATAATACAAGTTGTCGGGTTGTTTGTGGTAATTAGATTTACTCTTCTACAATCGAACACACCCTCCGAACATACCCCGTCTTATTGCAGAAAAATTGGGTAACATAGCAACCACGTGCTACCATAGAAACCAAGATGGCGGCCTCTAGTATACAAAATGGACGACGGAAACACGTATCACCCTAACAACACGCGCTGCGCATGCGCACTCACACCACGTATCACTATGGGGATGACGTCACAACATGGCCGCTCACTCGGGTTACCATCACAACACAACATGGCGCCACTGGGTCACGTGACTATGACGTCACATGAGATCCCCCGATGAGATCCCCCAACTGGGCCCTGAAAAGCCCGAGACATACTACTATCGGAGAACGGGGGCGCGGTGGCTCAGTAGGTAGAGGAGCAGGCTGCAAGCCGAGAGGTCCTCGGTTCGAATCCCGCCTGAGGCAACCGCGTTGTGTCCTTGGGCAAGACACTTCACCCCCATTGCTCATCTGGCGTACGGTGACGTCGTGTACTGGACGTCGTGTACTAAGGCGTACTGCACGTCGATGGTGCACTTGTTGTTGGGGAGCTGACAGTTGCTCGCCGTTGCTCGGTGGTTCTCTCCGGGTACTCCGTCTTCCTCCACCCGTAAAACTGTCATGGCCATGATTAGCCATTGTGCAGAAATATGTGACCTTAAACCCCAATAAATAAATAAATCTATCGGAGAACTCTGCAGAAAATCAGGAGAAAATATAAAGAAACAGGTGGGTGGAGTAAAGGACAGGAGACGTCCTGGAAGCCATGTTTGTTGACAGACAAGGAAAAGATATTTCTGAAAATAGAGCGAACGAATGAACAGGCAACTTTATCTGGACTGAAGAAAAAAAATGACAGAATTTAGTGGTGAAAAGTGTAGTCGAGAAACAATCGGAAAAATCCTTTTGAAATAGAGACTAAACAGTCATGTGTCGGAACGAAGACAACTTATCACCAAAAATCAAAAAACTAAACATTACAGATGGGCCAATCTTTATGCGAAAAAGGAAAAATTCTTGAAAAAGTGCTTTGTTTTAAGACGAATCCATGTTTCGGACGAATAATAATGGTAGAAAATTTAGAATTGGGCGTTTTCCACACGGAAAATAATAGCCCAGGACTCCAGATTGCACCCAAACAAAAGTAAAACATACGACACAATTTAATGTTTGGAGAATGGGGCCTCTATATTAAGTGGAGGGACCAGTAGCGCATACTTTCACGTTTACTTGGTGTTTTTAGGATCAGTATGGTAGCTTACTTGCGGTCTCTTTGTCCTTTGTCCTTGCTTGCGAAATTTGAGACCTGTTGTGGAATTAAGTAAAACTTCTATCGATCAGTGATCGTAAATTTCTTACTTCAAGCGTTGAGTTTGCTGGTAGTCTGTGAGGTCCCCCCAGCCCGTGGCGTTTTGTGTTTCCTTTACCAGACGATATCAGACACAGGCTCTGGGTTCAGTAACTTTACGAACTTGTCGTGTACATCAGAACGAAGACCAGTTTCAAATTATCTACTATTTTAATTAATCTGAGCAATCAATTATTCTATAATAATTCGCGACTAAACTGTCGTTGTCTCTGGCATAAAATGTACATGGTAACAAACAAAGTTCATACCTTCAATCGTAGTGGCGGCATCCAGGGTTTCTTCTTGTAGAGTTCGGTATGTATTCATCAGGAGCCCAGAGACAACTTGTCTGAGCAGTCAGAAATTGGTGCTTATATACACCAAATTTCTGATGCAATACTTGGGGTACGTGACGACCGTCAGCAGTTTCTCCCTGACCTCAGGGAAACTAAGGGAAAGTCCCCTGACGTGGCGGTCGTCATTTTGTAGACTCTTATACTGCCATGCAGACTGTCGGCCAGTCTACATGCAGTCCATGGAATTTCGGCTCTCAAATGGTATTCCACCGGGCGCCAGTTAACCAACGGAATGTCCTGGTGACTGGTGCTAAAATGCAACGCAGCATCTCCAGTTCAATGGGGAGTTTCATCAGGTACATGTTATGATTTGTTAGACAGTTCGAACACCAACATCCCAGTAATACTGCCGAATGTTATTGTTCCATCTATCAACAAATTCTAAAAAGTTACTGCTTGTTGACAATAGTGGCTTGCAAAGATATGCCTGGTGTTGTCAACAGAACATCTGGCGTGTACCCAAAGAGTACGTCTGTATTCTGGTCGCCGGTTAAATACATTTCCACGTAAGTTAGTTTGTCATGTTCCAATCTGTTCCGAAACTGTTAAACAAATTAAATAATCTCGAGTCTATGAAGATACCAAATAAAACCCCAAGAGTTCGAGCTCTTATCCGAGCTTGTGAGCTTAATTAATCCCTGTGGGCTCACTTCGCAAAAGACCGCGGGTGCTTCATTTTATGAGTTAACAATTAAAAGATTGGTTTCAAACTTTGGATATATTGAATATACCCCCAAATCACCAGACAGCATATATTTGGTGTTTTTAGGAACAGTAGTTTACTGTGGATTCTTTGTACCTATATGCGAAAAAGTGAGGCCGCAAATCGGAAATCGCACTATTGGTTAAAAGGGAAATTGTAAGGGTTAAAGTTAAAATATCGGTACCATCCTTTACCTTTGGACATATATGGAGCATACCCAATATCACCAGATAACGCCGTTCATTTGAGGACTCTAGAAGCACTCCTACCTTGCCTGTAGTCGTTTATGGTGTCTTGTGCTGCCTTGAGGTCTCGTTTTCTACCTGTAGTCTCTGTATTCTGTAAGTATCTCCTCTCTAAGGAGCACCAATATTCAGGCAGAATATTGTAAACATTATTTTAATTTTGAGTTTGAAGACTTATGAGATGGACGACAATTGATCCCGTCCACCGGCCTTAGTCTGATTAAGAGACATAATCTTGTCCAAGTGAAGTTCAAAAATGAGGTTTCTTGATGGATGTTTAATGTTGGCAACGTTTTTCAGAAGTAAGGTTACGACTTATAAGGAGCAAGGGTTTCATGAAGAGGATTTAGAAGAGCTTGGAGTGTCAGATCTCGAAGCTGAGTTGCAGAAGGAGAGCTTACTCCTTAAGGGGACTGAATTTATTCTTCATAATTCTCTCAATAGCCGGTAGGCATTTTGTTCTAGTAAAGAATGCACATTTTAGGATGAAGTGATGTCTATCACCTCTACTTTGCCTGTAGTCTCTTATGGTGTCTTGTGCTGTCTTGAGGTCTCGTTTTCTACCTGTAGTCTCTGTATTCTGTAAGTATCTCCTTTCTAAGGAGCACCAATATTCAGGCAGAATATTGTAAACATTATTTTAATTTTGAGTTTGAAGACTTATGAGATGGACGACAATTGATCCCGTCCACCGGCCTCAGTCTGATTAAAAAACATAATCTTGTCCAAGTGAAGTTCATAAATGAGGTTTCTTGATGGATGTTTAATGTTGGCAACGTTGTCAGAAGTAAGGTTACGACTTACAAGGAGCAAGGGTTTCATGAAGAGGATTTAGAAGAGCTTGGAGTGTCAGATCTCGAAGCTGAGTTGCAGAAGGAGACCTTACTCCTTAAGGAGACTGAATTTATTCTTCAGAATTCTCTCAATAGCCGGTAGGCATTTTGTTCTAGTAAAGAACGCACATTTTAGGATGAAGTGGTGTCTATCTTCCACTTCAGTGTCGCACAGTTTGCAGGTTTTGTGTATGGGATCGGTATGCATTTCTGTTTAAAGATGGCTTTGTGTACTTGGAGTCTTGGTTTTCCTCGCTCAATGTAAGTTGGTCTTCATAGAACTCCACAAAGAAGCAGGATTAGTTAGCCAGAGCGATGAAATGACATAAATCTCAGTGATGACCAATTTTCTTTTGGGACTTTGGAAAAATGTTCTTGTTCCTAGTAGTTCGTTATAGTAGATTTAACTGATATTTTTCATGTCACTTGTCAGGAACAATTTGACGAGTTGCTGAATTGTGGGCAGGTTGTATTTTCTAAGGATATCTTGAAATTTTATAACCCAGCTTTTAGAAGTTGGTGCTTTCATAGCGACCTGTCTCAGAATAATGCAAAAACCCAATAGAATCTTGATCGGCAAGCATGTTCCTCAAAAAGTCAACATCTTGATATATAGTTGTGCTCCGACTGGAAGTATGCCAATAAGACTATACTTTTTTTTCCTTCATTTAATGACACTTTAAACTACCAGGGTCACCTCGTGTCGGACAGTTTTACGGGTGAAAGAAGCCGGAGTACCCGGAGAGAACTACCGAGCAACTTTCAGACTCCCCAACGTACTAACTTCGCGCAAGCAGGGTTAATCTTGGTTGAAGACAGGTGCACCATAGACGTGCAGTACGTCTTATTACACAGCGTCAACGTTCCCATACGTGGGCAATCGGAATGGATGGCCTGCCCAAGGACACAACACAGTTACCCCTGGCGAGGGATCGAACCATGGACCTTCCGGTTTGAAGTCCAATGCCATAACCACAGAGCCACCTCGCCCCCTAAGACTGTAAATTGCAACAAGGGACGAATTTCTTGGAAAATCGTGAATAATTCCAAGTTTTTTTTTCTTTTTGTCAGTATACTAATTGTTTGATGGCGCTACTATTGAAAACCCATAATTCTGTATCACCCAAAAGTCTTCGAGTGATGTTAACTAACCATATTTTCAGAATAATTGCTGGATTTAGTTCACTTTTACTATTAAGATCAGCAACAAGAAGAGCACAAAGTCTGTATGCTGCCACAGCTATTAACACTTCTAATTTCTGATTGTTAACCATTTCTTACAGTGGGTGGAAAATACCAAGATGGGTGCCATCAGATGTTTCGTTGATTTCATTGTTCAGAGTTATTGGTTGATTTGTTTTTTTTATGATGAGTGCTGGTATTTTTAACCCTTAATCCAAAGCAGACGAGTTCGAAATTTATTACATTAAATATTATTTTGTCCAATGCTGGGTCACATGATATGTTTTGTTGAAAGTTTTTTTTTGTTTTTTGTTTTTTTTGTATCGGTGAATTTTTTCATTACGCAGGCGGATCCGACCGATTCATCAGGTAAACGGTTAAATAAATTGTATGGTTAATGATTTTGATTACAATTCTCTCTTCATTGGAGGTATTCTCAATGGTTGCCATTATTTCACGTTCTTCACGAGTGTTAGACTCCACGATTACATTCTCATGTAATCAGCACATGTATGGAAGGAGCAACAAGTTGTTCCTGTCTCATTTTAGTACAGCAGTAGTATAGCTCACACCTTTCAGCCCTGATCACCCGGACCCCGATCCGGACCTCGGAAGTGACATTATGTCACGTGACCCAGTGGTGCCATGTTGTATTGCCATAGTAGCCCGCGTAAGTGACCATGTTGTGATGTAAATACCATAGTGATACGTGATGTCAGAGCGCTTTGTTAGGGTGATATATGTCTTCGTCGTCTGTTTTGAATACTGGAGGCCGCCATTTTGGTTTCTATGGTAGCACGTGGTTGCTATGAGTCTAGGGGGGGGGGAGGCTTCCTAAGGGAACTGGGTACGTTCGGAAGGTATGTTCGATTGAATAGGAGTGCATCTAATTTCCACAGATAACCCGACAATCTATCCAAATGACCAAAAATCACCCCAAACTACCGAAACGTACTTTATTTGGTGCGGAATTCCACATTTTGGGCTTATAAGAATAGCACGGGTGCTATAAGGCGCGTTCGATTGTATAAGAGCCAAGGTAATTACCAAAATAAACCCCTCAGTTTCACCAAACCACCCAAAACAACGGACTTGGATTCCCCCATTTTTTGAGGTTATAAGATAAGCATGTAGTGCTATAAGGCACGTTCCTCTGTATAAGAGTCAATCTAATTACCCAGAATCCTCGGCTAGAATTATCACAAACAACCCAACAACTGTTTATTTGGCTCGGATTTTCCATTTAGGGTATCTTTTCTGGTACAGATACCCCCAGAATCCACTGCTTCTACCTATATACATATAAGTTATGTTAAGACTCCCCTGATCTCCCTATAAAGTATTCTGACTTCCCCGGACGTGTTTATGTGATAGCGCACAATGTGTAGCATATAGGCAAATGCTGGATGTGTCGATATGTTCCTGTGTGCTTATACACAATGTGCGCACATCACATAGGCACATACGGGTACTTGAAAATACTTATGCCATGGTAATGTATCATTTGAGGATACCTGTTATTGGATACTTTTCTGAGGATATCTATCTGAAGACAGTTATGGCTCCTAGCTCGTATACAGCTTCTAGACCACCCATCATAGCTGCAGGACCACCACGTGTCCGTGGTCACCACCATCTGTTGTGTGACCCATCGCTATTACCCAATTCTATAGTGTTCTGCCAGCCTTGCAGTCTTGTGCTATTACTACTTCATTTTATTCTTTTCACAGTATACAATCACATTCACAGTTCAATTGCGCAAGTCATCTTCTTCGCTGAATACATCTTTTAAAGAATGACTCCCACAAAAAATACTCACCATAAGTGGCCCTCTGACTCTAAATGGGGAATCCGAGTCAAATAAACAGTTGTCGGATTGTTTGTGGTAATTCCAACCGAGGATTCTAGGTAATCAGATTAACTCGTATACACAGGAATGCACCTTATAGCACTACATGCAACATGCTGATCTTATAAGCCCAAAATAGGGGAATCCAAGTCCGTTTCGGTAGTTTTGGGTGATTTAGGGGGAATTGTCGGGTCTATTTAGGCAATTAGATTGGCTTTTAAACAATCGAGCACACTTAATAGTACAAAGTGCTATTCTTATAATCCCCAAATGGGAAAATCCGTACCAAATAAAGTCCGTTTCAGTGGTTTTGGGAGGATTTTCGGGTTGTTTGTGGTAATTAGATTTACTCCTATTAAATAGACCATGCTCTCCGAACATACCCCTTTCTCTTATGAAGCCTTCCGGGATCGGAGTACATGCTACCATAGAAACCAAGATGGCGGCCTCCTGTGTGCAAAATGGCAACGGAAACGTCTATCACCCAACAACACGCGCTGCGCATGCGAACTGACACCACATATCACTATGGTAATTACATCACAAACATTGCCGTCGCTCACGCGGGTTACCATGGCAATACGACACTGATCACGTGACAAGACGTCACTTCAGGGGGCCGGGCCGGAGTTCGAAAATACAGACAACCCTCGGATTGACTCTCGGAGTGCGGGTGATCAGGGACGAAAGGTGCGATCTATACTACTTACGATGATTGCGTTGGACTTCGGCAGGGAGGTTGACTTCGGGTATTCTGCCTCTGGACACCACTGAATTTTGATCCCAAAGAATCCGCGTGTCTTGAGCATGTTAATCTGGTAGAGTGTGACATTATTATTCACACCACTGCTCACATTGCTGATATTGATAGACTGGGAATAGACCACCGGAATATACCCCCCCCCCCCCACACCCCCGAAGTTGTTTTATCAATAGCTAGGACATTCTTGAATTTGAAAAGTGTGTAGGCAATGGGATTTGATAGCTATCTAAACACCGCAAAGTATTGTATAACCACAGGATATACCTTACCTTAGGATCTTCTAGTGGACGCAGGCAGGTTCTGCCTCAATATCCGCATCTGTATTCCTTCTATTCTTCTTTTCCGGTTTTACATAATCTGCCTTAAAATTGTATTTCATGTCTATCTCTGACCAAAAGCTATCAAGTTTGATTTCAAAGCTCATTACTGTTTTACAGGTCATCAATGCTTTTGGTAGGCCATTCCATATTTCAACTGATCTGTTCCAGAAGGCATTTTTCTTAATTTCCAAATTACTGTGTTTTTTCATCAACTTGTAGTCATGTCCTCTTGAGGTTCTGTTTGTACAGTATTGTAACATTGTTGAGGTTACTTTTTCGTCATATATACCATGGCTTATTTTAAATAATTTGATCATATCCCCACGTAGTCTTCGGTATTTCAAGGTGGGCATGCCTAGTTTTCTTAGTCTTTCTGGATATGATAGATCTTTTAATGATGGTACCTGATATAGGCACAAATCGGCCAAGACATCACACACCAGTGTGACCAGTTTCTCTTACATTTAGCATTTTAAGTGTAGGTATATGGGAACAGGTCAAAACGTCACACAACCAAAAGTTTAAAACGTCACATTTCAAAATGGTCAAAACGTCACATACTTTTGGTTAGTTCAGCGATCCGAATGTAGTGGCTACCCCTCTACGTTCAGATTCATCGCATTCAATCCTACATGTATAGAAAAAGTTCCCATCAAGTTTTTATGGGAACTCAAAACTCGAAATTAGGAATATATATCAAGCTTTCGCCCATATTACCGGCTGCAATTGATAGTACACGTATTTCCTTTCAAGTTACATTTGGGCAGAATTTATTGATCCAAACTATGTTTTATTCTTTAATTGTCGTCATTTGAGTACTCGTGAGGCGTCAACAGAGATTTCGAAATCGGCCATGTTTTTGTATAAAACAGTAAAAACAAAAACCCGGTAATGGCGCCGAAACGAATAGACCTTTTTATCGATGCGGTATCGGAAATTCGATCGCAATTGCGCAGAGGGGGTTGATAATCTGCTCTGTGCGAATGCGACCGAGTTTGGTGACCTTCTCTGCGCGAATTGCGATCGAATTTCCTATTCCACATCGATAAAAAGGTCTATTCGTTTCGGCGCCATTACCGGGTTATTGTTTTTACTGTTTTATATTTATACAAAAACATGGCCGATTTCGAAATCTCCGTTGACGCCTCACGAGTACTCAAATGACGACAATTAAAGAATAAAACATAGTTTGGATCAATAAACTCTGCTCAAATGTAAGGAAATACGTGTACTATCGATTGCAGCCGGTAATATGGGCGAATGCTTGATATATATTCCTAATTTCGATTTTTGAGTTTCATAAAAACTTGATGGGAACTTTTATAGGATTGAAACGTAGAAGAATCTGAACGTAGAGGGGTAGCCACTACGTTCGGATCGCTGAACTAACTTTTGGTCAAAACGCCACACACTTTCACACTTTTTGGTCAAAACGTCACACACATTTGGTCAAAACGTCATATATTAATTATTTCAAAGCTGACAACTTAACAAATATAAGGGACTCAAGGCATCCTTTCAACTGACAGTCCCCTTCAAATATTTTCATGGAAAACCATCTCTGCCTAGATTAGAATTTAGAAAATGTTTGAGAAATGTTACACTGCTTCATTAATCCGGGCGTGGGTGGGGGTGTGCGGGGTTGAAATGAGTGGTGTGTGGAAAATATATCTATTCCCTAGGTTCGGACCATTTGGATGTTGCGCCTTGTTAGGTGATTCGTCTCTCAGAATCTCTTGTCCGAGAAAAATGTGTGCGACCGTTGAAATTTCCATGCTTAACTCGATGATATGAGTAAATTCCATCCTGCACTAACTACCCGGGTTATAGCGAAAGTGGCACTGTGTGAAAATGGAACCAAGCAAAAACGGTATCATGGATTGCGAAAACGTCACCAATTGTGCTGGTGAAAACGGCATCATGGGTTTGCAGGTTGGCAAAAACGTCACAAGTTCAGTTGAAGAAAAAATTGCACCAGTAGTATTTAATTCATTTCATTCTACCATTTTAGAACCATGTTTTATTTTGAAACTGAGAATTTAAGCTTACGAAAAGCATTTTACGTTCTTTAAAAAAATGTGTTGAAAAATGAGCAGTTAGTTAATAATGGGAGCCCCACCTACCCCCCACCACTCTCTTAAATGAATTGAATTTCTTGTTGTTTAGCAGTGACTTCTGGGCATTAAAAGCAAGAACAGTCCCCCTTCCAAAAAAAACAAGACAAACGGAATAAATAACAGACGACCAGCAGGAAAGGAAAGTTACTTTATAAAAAAAATAAACTAAAGTTATTAGATTTTTTCACCAGATTTTATTTAATTTAATAAATTGCCAGATAAGTCTGTAACATTAATTGTTATATATATTTG
Source organism: Pictodentalium vernedei (assembly GCA_031216915.1). Classification (NCBI taxonomy): domain Eukaryota; kingdom Metazoa; phylum Mollusca; class Scaphopoda; order Dentaliida; family Dentaliidae; genus Pictodentalium; species Pictodentalium vernedei. Next base: position 384,057,436 of record CM062296.1, read on the forward strand.
TCTCCAATATTTTTGCGTAATTATTCATTGAAAAGGCTCCACTTCAACTTGTTCAACGGATAAATGCAAAATTACTACATTTTTTTATTATCAGATTTAATATTATTTAATAAACTGGTATTATTAGCTCACCTGACTGAAAGTCAGGGTGAGCTTTTCTTATCACTCTACGTCTGTCCAGCCGTCGTCTGTCGTCCTGCGTGAAGGTGGTGTTTGAGCCTCTTTCTCCTAAACCACTGGCCACATTTTAATTAAATTTCATGTAAGTAGTGGTTATATAGGGGCATTTTGATTTTTATGCAAATTAGGTTTCGGCTCATATTGAGCAGAGGGGTGTGGAAAAAATGGCCAAATTTTTTGAAAATCTTCTTCTAATGAACCACCAGTAGCAGAGACTTGATATGTGGTATACAGAGTCCTTTTGAGGTTTAGAATCAAATTTGTTCAAGAGAAGTTTGTCGGGTATTATTTGCCTTCGTTATGGGAGGGGCAAAAATTTTGGCCACGCCTAAAATTTCTATTTTCAGAACCGTGAAGTCGGTTTGAACCAAATTTGATATGAGATGGTAATGGGTCATAAGTAGTTGACTGATGCAAAAAAAAATTTTCTCATTGCCCAAGGGAACCTCAGGAGCTAAAAATAGGAAAAACCTTAAAACTGCCATATCTCCAAAACTGCATGGCACAGAGAATTCTTATTTTATATAAAGCTTACCTTTATCCAGTAGAATAGAATGCTTAAAAAAAGATTCCTGTCGGTTTGATCACAAGGTACTTTTTTCAGGTCTTTGAAAAAGTGCTGAGTCAGCACTTTTTAACACTGTAGGCAATGGGAAAAACATTAAAAAATCTTCTTCTCCAGATCCAGCAGGCAGAATCTTTTGATATTTGGTATGCAACATTGTAGGGTGGATCTGATTCGAGTTTGTTCAAATCGGCCCCCTGGGTTCATATTTGGGCTCAGTATAGGAGCCTGATTTCGAACTTAGTGCATTTCATGCAAATTTCTTAAAAAACCTTCTTCTCCAGATCCAGCAGGCAGAATCTTTTGATATTTGGTATGCAACATTGTGGGGTGGATCTGATTCAAGTTTGTTCAAATCGGCTCCCTAGATTCATATTTGGGTTCACTATAGAAGCTCGAATTCGAACTTAGTGCATTTCAGGCAAATTTCTTTGGGGCGCGGTGGCTCAGTTGGTAGAGGTGCAGGCTGCAAGCCGAGAGGTCCTCGGTTCGAATCCCACCTGCGGCAGCCGCGTTGTGTCCTTGGGCAAGACACTTCACCCCGATTGCCTACATGGGGGCACGCTGACGCTGTGTACTGAGGCGTACTGCACGTCGATGGTGCGCATGTCTTCAACCAATCTAACCCTGCCTGTGCTGCGGTGCAGAGTTCAGAGTTACGATGTTGGGGAGCTGACAGCTGCTCGTCGTTGCTCGGTGGTTCTCTCCGGGTACTCCGGCTTCCTCCACCCGTAAAACTGTCACAGTCACGATTAGCCATTGTGCATAAGTATGTGACCTTAAACACCAATAAATAAATAAATAAATAAATAGGCAAATTTCTTAAAAAATCTTCTTCTCCAGATCCAGCAGGCAGAATCCTTTGAAATTTGGTATGCAACATTGTCGGGTGGATCTGATTCAAGTTTGTTCAAATAGGACCCCTGTGTTTATATTTGGGCTCAGTATAATAGGAACCCAAATTTGAACTTAGTGCATTTCAGGCAAATTTCTTTGAAAATCTTCTTCTCAAGATCCAGCAGGCAGAATCTTTTGATATTGGGTATGCACCATGCTTAGGGGGTGAGATTCAAGTTTGTTCAAGCCAAGTCCCTTTGTTCATATTTGGACTCACTGTGGAAGCTCAAATTGTAACTTAGTTCAAAATGAGGAATTTTCTTAAAAAATCTTCTTCTTCAGATCCAGCAGTCGAAATGTTTTGATATTTGGTGTGCAGCATCCTTAGGGGGGTGAGATTCAAGTTTGTTAAAGCCAAGTCCCTGGGTTCATATATGGGCTTCCTGTGGGAGCCCGAATTATAACTTAGTTCAATATGAGGAATATTCTTTAAAAATCTTTTTTTTTTAGATCCACTGGTCAGAATCTTTGGATATTTGGTATAAGCTTTTCTTAGGAGGAGCAGATGCAACTTGTTGAAATCAATTCTCTGGTTTGAGATTTAGGCTACCATGTCAGGTGAGTGCCCTCAGGCTCCCTGGGGCCTCTTGTCATGTGTTCCCAAACATTGGGAAACCACTTCCCGTGTTGATAATACAAAGATAATAAACCAATGCAGGGTATTTTTTGTTTTTAAAAATTTGGTTAGCAGTTTCCATCTTGGTTTCAAAAAGTGTTGATAAATACTGCATATAAGGCCAATATGAAAGAAAAATGATTAGCATTTGGACATTTTTGACTAGCATTTTGCGATGCGAATCCAGTCATTAAATACCCTGAATTGGAATAAGTGATGAACTAAGTATAATGCAGGAGCCACGGATTGTGTTCATTGTAATCAGAGGGACCAATAAATAGCAACCAATGGCATAATCCCAGAGAAATGTGGGAACAATAAGCTATTTTCACCATCAGACAATATCTGATAATAGAAATTACTCTTCTGATTTCGCTTTGTTGTATGAGGCATAGATTATTTTTCACACAAAACATGAATCTATGCAATTTATAGAGATAGAATTTACATATTTCAGTTTAAAAAAAAAACTGAACTAATGAAATTGGTGTAATCGTTTCTGCCTTTTTGGAACAACGTTACAAGCAATGTATACAGGTGTATAGTTTAAATATGATATCCTTTGTTTGAAAAATCAATTTATTGAAATGCTGTTGGGTTTCTTCCAATCTTTTTCTTTTTTTCATATTTGTCTGCAAGTCTTTTGACTGTTGAGCTTTTGTCTCCTAAACACACTTATTAATCCACCCCTTTCGTGGAGTACTCAATTTCGTTGTAGCCCCGACCTACTAATATTTGTATTGTCAGGAAGAAAATCAGTGCACACACATTCATATTCAATACCATGCTCATCATCCTTGTGTGCCTTCGGCGTGCTGAAACTTTCATTATGCAAGTTCTTGCTTGGGCACCTTACAGGAAACAGTTTGCTATGGTAAATGCCTTGTTATCTTGCTTTCTGAGTATGTGATGTTTTGACCAAAAGTATATGACATTTTGACCAAAAAGTGTGTGATGTTTTGACCAAAAATATGTTACGTTTTGACCAAAAAATGTGACGTTTTGACCATTTTGAAATCTGATGTTTTGGTCATGTGACGTTTTGACCAGCAACCAGGTATATGGGCCATTTACCAACAAGCCTCCCCATTGCCCACGTGGAGGCACTGTGGCGTTGTGTACTAAGGCATACTGCATGTCGAAGGGGCACCTGTCTTCAGCCAGTGCTGGTAACCCTGCTTGTGTGTATGTTGGGGAGCCTGACAGTTGCACACTGTTACTCAGCGGTTCTCTGTGGGTACTCCGGCTTCCTCCACATGTAAACCTCATGGTCATGAGTAGCGATTGTGCAGAAATATGTGACACTGATTTAAACATCAATAAATAAATAAATACCAACAGACCTGACCAGTTGTTCCGGAGGGGACACTGAAAAGTGTAGCCCTAGCCAAGGAAAAGGTGTAGCTGGGTAATGAACTTGCATTTTCAGTGTTGTTTGTCATTCAATTTGTGTAATTTTTGTTATATAGTCTTTATAGAAAATGACTCAGGATAGGTTGAAATGGACTTTTTATATCTCACCTATTGCGGTATTTTTATAGAAAAAATAATTAATGATTACTGAGATGAGACGCCTTTAGCTTTCCAGTGATTTTTCTGGGTGACGACAGGGGCCGAATATAGGCCCCATTCCCAATGAGATTTTGGCAATATTTTTCCCAATTTCTAACATTAAATTCCCAATTGGTACCCGGTATCAACTTTGTCATAACATTTATGAACATTTACTGCAAAAGTAGGCCTTATTATGCTGATAAGGAACAATCAAACCATAATTTAAAATAATAAAACTGACTCCTTCATTTTTAATGTGCCTGTCTAAACTCTACAGAGTCCACAGGATTCCCAATCTGGCCCAATAAGATGGCTATTTTCCTAATTGCATGTGGCCCTGGCCCCATTCCCAATACAACTAGAAAAATCCCTGCTTTCCATACCTTTTGCCTCCGAAATCATAATTATTCCTTTCTGTTCACCATGTGACTATCCCTTTGTTCTTGTTAGTTGTGTTCACCATAAGTGGCCATTAACTCTCTGCACACTGATGTCGAAATGGCCAAGTTTTGAACTGCAAATATTTCCCAAAATGCAGTTTGATATTTAACCAAATATACCTTGTTTGACAGAGCTCAGGGAGCTCTGTCAAACAAGATATAATTGGTTAAATTCTTAGTTAAACAAGAGAAAAACTGAGTGATTGGAAAACATTCTGTTGCACTACCAGTGTGCTAGGGGTTAACATGTTCAGTCGAAATCATCATTGGTACAAGTCAGTTGACGTGGTTCGAGTTTAATTTGATTCTTTGCTGTCAGTGCTTTTTTTTGGTGATCCAGGCTTGGTGGAGCAAGTTCAAATTAAGAGTGAGTAATATTTCAATATTTTATGTACGTGTATGTCTAATTGTGAAGTTATTGTATAAATGTTCTTGTACAGTACGTGGAGAATGTATTACCACTAAATCACCCACAGAGTGGAGATTCCACCCAAGCAATAATTGCAAATTTGTTGCATGGCATAACAAGCACAACCAAAGTTTCAGCCAGTGGACCTCCGGGTTAAACCTGGAGGTCCATTGGCTGAAACATTGCTTGTATGTTTTGTTGATATGTACAAAATTTGAAAGTTATAGTTTGATTGATAACTCCCCTCTGTGGGTGATTTAGTTACAATCCACTCTCTGCGTACTGTATATGTTTTGTGTGATTGTGATTCTGTAAATAATACTGAAGGCCAATTTTAATAAATTATTAATATATTGAATACTTTTTGTGCTCGTATCCCTGTAATCATTATGTTATTTTTATAGAAAAAATAATTAATGATTACTCAGATGAGACACCTTTAGCTTTCCATACCTTTTGCCTCTGAGATCATAATTGTTCCTTTCTGTTCATGATGCGTGACTATCCCTTTGTTCTTGTTAGTCGTGTTCACCTTAAGTGGCCATTAGCATGTTCAGTTGAAATCATCATTTGTACAAGTCAGTCGACATGGTTCAAGTTTAATTTAAAAACCCTCCCTCCCATCCCTTTGTGTAATGGTAGTTTACCACATCATTCAGAATAATATGGTTCCTTAATTTTTCTTTTCCTTTTTAATTCAGCCTTTTATAATTTCTTTTATCAAGTTTTGACTTTGTACCCCTAAAAAGTATTTCATTATGTGTTTACCATGGTAAACATGCACTGTTCTGCTTTAAATATGATATAACCTCCTAGAACAGGGTTGCCAAAAAATTCCAGTTTAACCAGTATCGCGAACCTTAACATTGATCGGACATGATTTGTACTTTTTCTTATTTCCCCTTTCCATTGACATAAGTCTGTTGTTCTTACCCCATTGTTAATTTCCCGTGACCCTTATTCTTAAACCTGAATTCATATAACAGTATTTGCATATTATAATATCACTTTGGTGGAGCAAGTCCAAATTAAGAGTGAGTAATAATTCAATATTTTATGTATGTCAAATTGTGAAGTTATTGTATAAATGTTCTTGTATATGTTTTGTGTGAATGAGTATTTGTAAATAATACTGAAGGCCAAATCTAATAAATTTTTAATATATTGAACACTTTTTGTGCTCGAATCCCAGTAACCATTGTGAAATATACGATAAATTACCTCAGAGTGACACGAAAAAGCCAGTTAAATATTTCACAGGTTTACAGTTTACCTGGTACTGTGTTTTCAGAAAATTTTCACAGCACAGTCGATTAAGAATTTGTCAGTTTTGGTGTGAGAACACAGTCAATCTGGGAATTAAGGTGCTATATAAGTAAAGGAAATTTGTTCACTTTTGTGATTTCCACCTCTGATATTCCATAAATTCAAATTAAATAGTATGGTACACAAATTATACATCAAAATGAAGGTTGGGAGGAAAAGAGTACGAAAAATATTTGTAATCAACTCATAGAGTTCACAGCAACCACAACTGGTTCCTGGACTATTCGTCTCAGACCCGATAATAAAATATTTCTCAAGAACAACTTATGGCCAAATGTGCTTCAGATATCCAAGAACAAAGCTAGCCATCCAAAACACTTTAGGATGCAGCGATAGGACTACATTTGGGAAACGGACAACAGTCACAACACATACTGTCTGCATTTTTTATTGAAGATGGATTCCATATTCGATGTACATGCACAAATCACTTGATACCACAAATTTACATCGAAAAACAAAATCATAATTCAAAAAAAATTCAACAGGTGTCCTGATACCTTGCATGTCATATGGCAATTGTGCAGTCTCTATATAATAATAATGTGCTGTAATGTATTGAAACGATCATCCTCATTATTAGATTTTAGATGGCATTGTATATCAATGCTTTTTCTGTCTAATGTCCTTGACCCGTCACCGGAAATCATAATAAACCTATAACGTAAACAAAGCGAACAATTTTGGAATTTACCCCTACCCACCTCTGTCACTGCATTTTGAAGAATTGAATTTGTGATGTCCTAGCTTTGTTCTTTGATATCTGAAGCACATTTGGCCATGAGTTATTCTCAGGAAATATTATTTTATTATGAGTTCTGGTACAAATATGGTAACTGACTATCGGGAACCACCGATGCCTTCCATATACACCGTGTGAGTTGATTGCATATATATTTCGTGTTCAATACATCTGAGCCTTCATTTTGATGTATAATTTGTGTACATTTAATTTTTGAATTTATGGAATATCATAGGTTGGAATTTAAAAGTAAACAAATTTCCCTGACTTATGTAGCACCTTAAGATGGCTCGGGTGTTTGCCATGAAAAACTAATAAGATTTGAATGTATATCTTTATTCCAAATAACAAAAAAAAGTTTACAGAAAATATACGAACACAAAACGCATTTTTATGTTTTCATTTCTTCAGTGAACAGATTATCGGAAATAAATTGAGACTTTCCTAGGAACATTCTGCCCACATTTGTTGAAAACATGAAAGCAATTTATGTTATAAACATTAAGATATTTTACTAAACATTCAGATATCTTTTCACAGTGAAGAAACAGAACATCATACTAGCAATAAAGAATTCTAAAGAATAATCAACATTCTAAAGAATAATTGGCTTTGCTGTGAAAACACACTCAAACTGTGAATTAATTAGCTGGCTTGCCGAACCAGCAATACTTTTCAGTGTCTCTCAGAGATAATTTATCATATATTTCACAAATGGTGAGATATAAAAAGTCCATATCAACTTATCCTGACTGATTTGGTTATGTTTGTCTAAAATAACAGAAAATTATGCTAATTGAATAACATAAAACAGAGAAAACGAATGTTTACCCCAGCTACATTTTTTCCTTTGAACACTGGGGCTTAGCCTCAGACCACACTTTTTAGTGTGTCTTTTTTGGGAGAATCTTAGACTTTTTGCTGAAACTGCAAAAGTGTTTTTGCTGGAAAAGACTGTTCGCTGGAAGAACTGAACAAATTTTGAAAAAAGATGCCTCAACAAAGTTTTTATTTAAGGTGCTATATAAGTAAGGGAAATTTGCTTACTTTGCAATTCCCACCTCTTATATTCCATAAATTCAAACTAAATATACACCATAGGCGAATTATACCAAAATGAAGGCTGTGATGTATAGAACATGAAAAATATATGCAGTCAGCTCAGACTTTACCTCAGGCATTAATGGTTCCTGGAAGTCTGCTGCCATATTCGTACCACAACTGATAATAAAATAATATTTGCGGAGAAGAACTCGTGGCCAAATGTGCCCTTGATCTTCTGGTGTCCAGTAGGGGGCTAGAAGTGTTAGGTCCTCTCCCCCTCCACCCCAACTCCATAGAAATTCCACTACCAGATGCAACCCTGCCTCTTGTATCAGGACCTTCCTCCAGTACTGTGCTGCGCTATGAATGGAGGCTTCCGTTTTGGAGAGGAGGGATTTTATGGACGATGGTTCAGGGGGGAGGCATGTTGGGGTGCATGCCTCGTGCTCTCTGGCAGCTCGTGCCATCGGCATTTGCCGCAGAGCATCTTAATGCCAGCCCATGTACCCTCTGCCATTTTGGTCTTCTGGTGACCCTGCAGTGGTTAGTCGAGTTGGGTCATCAACCCACCACTACAAAAATGTCACTACCAGATGCAAGCTAGCCAGCTTATTCTCAGGACCTTCTTCCGGTACTGTACTGCACTAGGAATGCAAGCTTGAGTTTTTGGGAGGAGGGGGCTCAAGGCTGCGAGAGCAGGGATGCAGGTGGGGTGTACACTCACTGCAGATCCTTCAGCTTCTTATGTCAGCCTGTGCCAACCCCTCCTTTACCATTTTAGTTTTCTGGAGGCCTGAAGGGGCTAGTAATCCCCCCCCCCCCCCCACCCACAACTACCCCCACAGAAATTCCATCATTTCAGATAACAAAGAATAGTGATTGAACTAATATATATTACTAAAGGCTGATGCTACTGAGTGTTTTTAAATAGCAGTTTTACAGGTGGGTATGCTGCTGTGCCAATCTGATGTTGCCTTTAAACCCCAAGAGTTGGGATGTGGGCAAGAGAAACACCCCAACAAGGTCATTTGATGATATGTCTCTACGAAGGCAAGGCATGTCAAGTTTTTTAGTTCTCAAAGTAAAATATTTTCCCAGGGTCTCTGACTCTAGGCACCTTAACAGATGAGGATTCATTGTTCCTGTGTCCATGGTCCTTTTCCCTTCCAGTATCACTAGTGAATGGTTGCGCAAAGTTTACGTCAAACAGCAATCGGTATGTGGTCACTGTACTTTTAACATGCAAAAGGTGTCTAGTAATAAAATTTGTTGGAGCCCATGCAAGGTTTATACTGGTCCATCCATGTTAAGTTTCAGAATGTACAATAATGTTGGTTCTCACCAGGTCAAATCGGCACTTTGCAAAACCACTTCTGTAATTTACAAATGCTGTCACTCATATTGTGTTTTTTTTTTGTTTGAAGAGATGAATCTTGTGACAGTATGAATATGCGAGTATTGACATGCGACCATTTCTCCATTTCAAGTATCCATTGTCCTTATTATTGCAAGAAGCATTTATTTACCACAAATTTGGGACACTTCACAGTACAAGTTCAATAAAGTAAAGAAAATATCACATTGTAATTTGTTTAAAGTGATTCTGATTGTAACGTTTTGAAGCCAAATAAAATAGCTAACTTATGTGCATTGAGTCACCTGAAGAATCTCACTTTTTCTATTTTAATGAGAATGATGTTCATTCATTGACTTGGAACTGGTAGAAATTCAGAACTGGTCAAATGATTGTACATGGTATGCAAGCATAGTTAGGACATATATGTGTAAAATGTTTTTCTTGGTTGTTATACATGGCAGCTGCTTCTCAACTCAGACTTTTTTAACTGGAGAAAGCAACAAGTATAAGGTGTGCATATTTGTGTGAGAAAGTGGTGTGTTTGTGTGGGAGGGGGTGGAAGAGATACACTAAAACTCTAACTGGGCCATGCTGAAATGCACTGCCATAATCAACATGTGCTATCATTTGGAATGGAGGTTTTTGCGACTCATATGATAGTTGGATGTGGAACAGGGTTTTTATTATTCCATCTTCATAGACTAAACACAGAAGCATCCCATTGATCCCAAAGGGGTTGCCTTTGTCATGACCTCTTTTAAGGCCAATTAAGGGTGGTTGCCTAGTTTGCTTTTCTACCTCTGATAATTCGCCTTTCTTCCCAAAATACTGGCCACTATTTCATTGTTGTAAAAATTCTATAGTGTTCAGAGGATTAGATACATGGCATTTGGAGGGAGCAGATGCTATCCCTACCCCCACCCAATATCTAAAGATAGTTGATATGTTGCATTGCCTTCTATACAGAAAAGTACAGTGTTGTTATTACCAAACTTAACAAAGCTGTGCTCGACAGGTTATTAATGTTTTTTTTTTCTGTTTTGTACTATTTGAAAAGATATGTTTGAAAGATGATAAGTGTTTTTTTCACTGTTTTGGGGAAAATTTGATATAAAAATGGACGTGTATGTTATGTTATCATGTGTTTAAATTTACTTTTGGTGACCTGTCTGATATTTCTTATCAACCTAGATCACAATTGTTTACAACAGGCTTGTATTCCAGTGGAAGTATTCTATCTATTTTGTTCATTCCCAAGTGCTTTGGGAAAGAAAAGTGGTGCAAAAGCACCAGGAAAAAATAAGCCAAAACTGGATGACTGTGACCGGCACAACCCTGTAGGGAACACTCTTCTAGTACTAATCCATGGCTTCCAGTACCAGTGCACAGACGTATAACCAACGTGTCATTCTTTTATTTTCTGCCATCTTAGGAAGATGCATTTTTATTTGCTCTGATTAGTGATAATTCAGCTTGTTTTACTCTATGTTCCTGTGCTGAATTATGGATCTGCTGACCATTGAATAATACAGGGCTGTGTTCTTGTATTCTACTCAAAGTTTGCTAAGCACCGAATATTCGACACATAATTGTGAAATTTGCTTGTGACATATTTGCATTATTTTTTGGTGGATATGATTGAGGAATATATTGAGATGGTCCCCAGTGTTTACATTAGCTCTCTTGACAGGCAGACTTTTCGTGACAGTCATGGAAAGCATGTACACCTTGATTTTCATGATGTTTTCGTGTACTGTCTACATGTACATGACATGTGTAGGGTATTCAGTCTTCATTTCAACACAAAACCTTGTGATTTAATGATTGAATATGGCAAATGCAAATGTAAAAAAACATTTGTCTGAAGCAGAAATGTGGCGGGATGTAGGGATGTTGGAGCAAGGGGCTACCCATTGTCAGGTTGCTGAAGCCCTTGGTGTGCACCATACTTTGATCACCAGAGCCTGGGCAAGATTTCAGCAGTTTATGCATCAATAAAGGCTATATATGCCCAAGGGAATAAATTGTATGAACAGAAAATAACAAATAAATGCGTTTAAAGTCTACACTGTAATGTAGATTTTATTACTTCAATTGTTTCGGATAACATACAGTGTAGCCAAACAGATAATTAACGAACATTAATGTTAATTTCAGTAGTGGGGAGTTTCGAAGGGAAAACTAGCCTGACAGGAGCAAAGTGAGTGGCATAAAAAAAACTCCCACAAAACCGATATAGGATAAAATGGGGAAGCAAAACCCATACTGATCCAAGTAAAATACCCCAATGGATGGGTTGAGGTGGGAGGGATTTTCAACACTTGTCACCTCAACGTTTTGTCAGTGAATGAATCACAAAAACAAGATGATCATGTGACCAGAATTCCCTGTAAAATCTCATTGGCCATGACAGCAGCGTGCAAATGGAACTATCCTTTCTAAAACATGATTGAACAGTGGGAATCAGTGAAGCAAAAAGAGCTCCACTGACCCCCAATTGATTTGGAATAAATATTATATAACCCATTAATCCCCAATTGTACTTGAGTGAATCAGAGAAATTTATTGCTGCATAAAGTCAAACATCATTCTTCTGGTTTTGTATATGGCACACCAGTAAGATGGCATGGTGATGGCAGAGACAGGGCAGCATCTGCAGATGAAGACCGGTTTTTGATCATTCAGACCCATAGGAACCGCTTTGCCACAGCAACCAGCTATACAGTGACCTTCAGAATGCATCCGGGGTAAATGTTTCGACGCAGACTATCCAGGCAAGGTTGCACGAAGGTGGTCTCCGATCGAGAAGACTATGTCTTGACATTTCGCTGTCCCAGAACCCCCGCCAGGCATGATATCAAGGGGCCATGGACCACGTTGGATGGACCAGAGAAGATTGGCGACCTGTCCTTTTTACAGATGAGTCAAGATACTGCCTAGACCACACAGATAGGTGTTCTAGGGTATGGAGAAGACCAGGCTTGGGGCAAATACTTTGTAAATGTATTCGAATATGAATACTTTGAAATTTCATGAATACGAATACAAATACACAAATTTTCAAATGTATTTGAATACGAATACAAATACATTACAATGTATTCATGAATACATTTTTGAATACTTGAATACTTTTTAAATTAGAAGTATTTATAGCAAGGCCTTTAAGTTTTTTGTTTGTTGGGTTAAAAATCATTTTTAAACTGATGGTCCTTTAGCTGAAGCTTTAATTGTGCTTACCATGCTTTGTTGGAAAACTAAAGTAATTAGCTGATGGGAAATCTACTCTATGTGTGTCATAATAATTAGACTACTCTCCATGGACAACACATCACAAAATGTGAGTGGATTACCTCTAAAAAATCACAGACTGGCGTTTCCTCCTGAACGTTAAGTATCAATTGCAATGACGGTCGCCGGACATTTCCCCATCGGACATTTCCCCATCTGGACTTTACCCCATCCCATTTAGGCCGGAAGTTTCCCCATCGGACATTACCCCATTCTGCTTAATAGAAAAACGGACAATTCCCCATGCAGACTTTTCACCATCCATTTCTTAATTTTTTGTGGGTCCGTTTGTTTGAAATTTTCCTATTGATTTGTTGTGTATCATTCCCTTTTTATTAAGCCGACATGGGTAATATTGTTTGAATTGTTTGTGTTTATAAGACATTTGTGTTCTGTTTTCGTAGCAATTTACAGTTAACTTTTTGTTGAGATGATTGATAAACGGTCATGTCTTCACTGATGTGAAATTCAGTGAATACATCACTTTTTATCACACAAGTGGATTGAACAATATGGATGTTTTCATTGCAATTTTAATATTTGTTCTTTCTGTCAAGCTACTTTCATTCAACAATATTGTTAAGTTGATTGATAAACAGTCGCGTCTTCATTGAAGTAAATGTCAATGAATGCATCAGTGTTTGTCAAACAACTCAACAAGAAGCAAGTGTAAGAGATTTATAAGCAAACATATTTATATACATACACTTGTAACCAGATAAAAGTTCCTGTATTTTATTATTGATGTTGTGTTGTCATTGTTGTGAAATTCAGATTGTGCTAAAATGTGCTAATGCCTATACCATATGCCGAGATGTTGTTTTTTCGAGTTATAAAAAATGAAAACTTTTTAAGAGTTACTTGTCACTCATTCACATGTGGAAGCTGTCAGCTACATTGGACATGGGGCAATGCCCAATGGGGAAATGTCCACCTCCGATGGGTAAAGTCTGACGGGGAAATGTCCGCCCTCGATGGGGAAAGGTGTTAATATCCGACAGGGAAATGTCCACCTCCGATGGGAAAATGTCTCCCCATGATGGGGGAATGCTGATGGGGAAATGTCCGCCCTCGATGGGGAATGTCTGGATGAGGAATTGTCCGATGGTGAAATATCCGAATGGGGAAATGTCCACGCATCTGCAATGACACTATATAAGAAGGACTAGTAATGTTTTAGCCAATGCATTTCATGGTTAAACCGAACGCCGGACATAATCCCATCGGACATATTCCCATCCGGACAAAATCCCAGCGGACAAAATCCCATACATGGGCAGACAGAATCCCAGTTGGGTATAAAAAATAAAATGACACAATTTTTTATCCCATTGGATTCAAGTACTTTTATTTCTTAATATCAATAATATTAACATTAACAGCAGAATTAATATAAGCACTGTAACTATGTTCTTCAAAGTAACTAGTGATTTATTATAACAATACCAGCGATAATAAGTATAAAGAACAACAATAACTATAGGTTAAGCCAGGTGTGTTTATACTAATTTATGATAAAAACTATGCAATACTGTGACACTTGTAATAATGAAGGCAGTATGTTTTGATAAGATTAAAAATTGAGAACAGTTCTACCGTAATTGGCCAAGGTTTATTGTTTTTCCAGTGCTATTTTCAAAGGTTGGTGTTTTGTTACCAATTCACAACTTCTTCACAGCTTCTCTGGCGTTGCTGGCCAATGGTTTTGGACTCTGATAGTTGTTAACTGAGAGAGCTTACCAAGAATTAATGTTAATGACGACTGGTATTTTTATGGTAGAAAATAGAGGATACCTTTTCCTTTGAAATGCATCAATTGAGCCTTAATTAACTACATAAGACTTAGGAACGCCGGACATAATCCCATCGGACATAATCCCATCCTGACAAAATCCCAGCAGACAAAATCCCAGCGGACAAAATCCCATACATGGGCGGACAGAATCCCAGTTGGGTATAAAAAATAAAAAGACACAATTTTTTATCCCATTGGATTCAAGTACTTTTATTTCTTAATATCAATAATATTAACATTAACAGCAGAATTAATATAAGCACTGTAACTATGTTCTTCAAAGTAACTAGTGATTTATTATAACAATACCAGCGATAATAAGTATAAAGAACAACAATAACTATAGGTTAAGCCAGGTGTGTTTATACTAATTTATGATAAAAAATATGCAATACTGTGACACTTCTAATAATGAAGGCAGTATGTTTTGATAAGATTAAAAATTGAGAACAGTTCTACCGTAATTGGCCAAGGTTTATTGTTTTTCCAGTGCTATTTTCAAAGGTTGGTGTTTTGTTACCAATTCACAACTTCTTCACAGCTTCTCTGGCGTCGCTGGCCAATGGTTTTGGACTCGGATAGTTGTTAACTGAGAGAGCTTACCAAGAATTAATGTTAATGATGACTGGTATTTTTATGGTAGAAAATAGAGGATACCTTTTCCTTTGAAATGCATCAATTGAGCCTTAATTAACTACATAAGACTTAGGAACGCCGGACATAATCCCATCGGACATAATCCCATCCTGACAAAATCCCAGCAGACAAAATCCCAGCGGACAAAATCCCATACATGGGCGGACAGAATCCCAGTTGGGTATAAAAAATAAAAAGACACAATTTTTTATCCCATTGGATTCAAGTACTTTTATTTCTTAATATCAATAATATTAACATTAACAGCAGAATTAATATAAGCACTGTAACTATGTTCTTCAAAGTAACTAGTGATTTATTATAACAATACCAGCGATAATAAGTATAAAGAACAACAATAACTATAGGTTAAGCCAGGTGTGTTTATACTAATTTATGATAAAAAATATGCAATACTGTGACACTTCTAATAATGAAGGCAGTATGTTTTGATAAGATTAAAAATTGAGAACAGTTCTACCGTAATTAGCCAAGGTTTATTGTTTTACCAGTGCTATTTTCAAAGGTTAGTGTTTTGTTACCAATTCACAACTTCTTCACAGCTTCTCTGGCGTCGCTGGCCAATGGTTTTGGACTCTGATAGTTGTTAACTGAGAGAGCTTACCAAGAATTAATGTTAATGACGACTGGTATTTTTATGGTAGAAAATAGAGGATACCTTTTCCTTTGAAATGCATCAATTGAGCCTTAATTAACTACATAAGACTTAGGAACGCCGGACATAATCCCATCGGACATAATCCCATCCTGACAAAATCCCAGCAGACAAAATCCCAGCGGACAAAATCCCATACATGGGCGGACAGAATCCCAGTTGGGTATAAAAAATAGACACAATTTTTTATCCCATTGGATTCAAGTACTTTTATTTCTTAATATCAATAACATTAACATTAACAGCAGAATTAATATAAGCACTGTAACTATGTTCTTCAAAGTAACTAGTGATTTATTATAACAATACCAGCGATAATAAGTATAAAGAACAACAATAACTATAGGTTAAGCCAAGTGTGTTTATACTAATTTATGATAAAAAATATGCAATACTGTGACACTTCTAATAATGAAGGCAGTATGTTTTGATAAGATTAAAAATTGAGAACAGTTCTACCGTAATTGGCCAAGGTTTATTGTTTTTCCAGTGCTATTTTCAAAGGTTGGTGTTTTGTTACCAATTCAACTTCTTCACAGCTTCTCTGGAGTCGCTGGCCAATGGTTTTGAACTCGGATAGTTGTTAACTGAGAGAGCTTACCAAGAATTAATGTTAATGACGACTGGTATTTTTATGGTAGAAAATAGAGGATACCTTTTCCTTTGAAATGCATCAATTGTGCCTTAATTAACTACATAAGACTTAGGAACGCCGGACATAATCCCATCGGACATAATCCCATCCGGACAAAATCCCAGCGGACAAAATCCCATACATGGGCGGACAGAATCCCAGTTGGGTATAAAAAAATAAAAAGACACAATTTTTTATCCCATTGGATTCAAGTACTTTTATTTCGTAATATCAATAATATTAACATTAACAGCAGAATTAATATAAGTACTGTAACTATGTTCTTCAAAGTAACTAGTGATTTATTATAACAATACCAGCGATAATAAGTATAAAGAACAACCATAACTATAGGTTAAGCCAGGTGTGTTTGTACTAATTTATGATAAAAAATATGCAATACTGTGACACTTCTAATAATGAAGGCAGTATGTTTTGATAAGATTAAAAATTGAGAACAGGTCTACCGTAATTGGCCAAGGTTTATTGTTTTTCCAGTGCTATTTTCAAAGGTTGGTGTTTTGTTACCAATTCACAACTTCTTCACAGCTTCTCTGGCGTCGCTGGCCAATGGTTTTGGACTCGGATAGTTGTTAACTGAGAGAGCTTACCAAGAATTAATGTTAATGACGACTGGTATTTTTATGGTAGAAAATAGAGGATACCTTTTCCTTTGAAATGCATCAATTGTGCCTTAATTAACTACATAAGACTTAGACATACAAAAATACTTTTTACCACTGAAAATACCAGTAAGTAACATTAGTTATTGGAAAGCTCTGAGAGAGCTTTCCAAGAATTAATGTTAATGACAGGTATTTTTCTGGTAGAAAATAACTTTTTCCTTTGAAATGCATCAATTGTGCCTTAATTAACTACATATGACTTAGACATACAAAAATACTTTTTACCACTGAAAATACCAGTAAGTAACATTAGTTATTGGAAAGTTCTGAGAGAGCTTTCCAAGAATTAATGTTAATGACTGGTATTTTTATGGTAGAAAATAACTTTATCAAAGACATACAAAAACACTTCTGTCCACTCGTACTGTATAAATGAATAATTATTTACATCTCATGCATAAAGTAACAGAGTGTAAAAATTCCTCGATATTTTTTGTGTTATTTTGGCGATCTTTGCATAAGTTCATCAAACGTTCATTCAAAGTTTTATAATTATGTTTTGCTCTCTTTTTTGGCTGTTGACACAGACGGTTTGGGCAAATAATGGTATTTACCATGGCATTGTCCTGTTGAAAAACCTCAATTAAACACCAAATACTTGGGTGTTTATGACCAATCAATTCCCTAAAAGAATTGTTCCACCCCTCACAAATATTGTTAGTTCTATGCCCTCCCTCTAATGTTGTTTGGTGGACATTCCATGTTTCTGGAGGAAACAGTGGTTTTTGACGACGGAAACGAATAGGTGGCATTGCAGCATCAGAATTGTTAGAGGGTGGTGGTTGAATAGCCCGATAGCTACCCGTAACGTATGTAGAATCAAAATATGATATGAAGTCCTCCAGTCCGTCTGGAGTATTGTTTTTTAAATGTTCCATGGCTGGTACCACATCAGGAAGTGGCAACAGAGCCAGTCCATCAACTTTAGCACAAAACTGCCTAACGTCAACATTGGATTTATAGAAGTTTGTTAGACCCAATTCCTGAACTTTCCTCCACGTATTTTGTGTGAGGTGATAGAAGCACCCTTGTGTGAGAAGTTTGAGTAAAACAACAACCAAAACACTGTTTTTGTAAATAAAAAATATTTCCTGGCATTTTGTCCGCTTTTGCTAGGAAAAAAATACTACCTGGGATTTTGTCCGCTTTTTTGTGAAAAAATATTGCCTGGTGTTTTGTCTGCCCATGTCTGGGATTTCGTCCGGGTAAAAAATCTGGGATATTGTCTGGATGGGATTTTGTCCGATGGGATTTTGTCCGCGCACCAAGACTTAGACATACAAAAATACTTTTTACCACTGAAAATACCAGTAAGTAACATTAGTTATTGGAAAGCTCTGAGAGAGCTTTCCAAGAATTAATGTTAATGACTGGTATTTGTCTGGTAGAAAATAACTTTTTCCATTGAAATGCATCAATTGTGCCGTAACTAACGAGCAAACGAAGTCCAGCATCTGATGCGAATATTACAATTCTGTTCACATCAGACCCATTGTCGTAACAAACAAATTGTTCAGGTTCAGTTCCAGCTGTAGTTGCCCATTCTCCACTTATATTGAGTTCATGTAGAGTTTGGGGTTCTGATGGCCGCGCTCCTTGTTTTTGACGTCTGATGTCTCGACGAATGCTTTCAGGATTTCCGATTTTCTCACATACATCATTTGTTGTTTGAAGAAGCGTTTCTGTAAGTAAGGGATTGGTTTTGGATTTTTGCTTTCTAGCATTAGACTTCAGCGTAAGTCTGAGTTTACATGTCTCAACGTCGGCTGTATCAGCTTCATGGCTGTGTTCTTTGGAATTAAATGCTGTTAACATTTCTAGATCCGTTGTGAGTGCACCATTATATTGAAAGGCAACACGTTTGCTACATTCCCATCGGATGCTGTTCTTACTTTTATATTTGTTTGTGTAGAGAAAACCATCATAACAAAGTTTAAGGCCACCTTTCTGGCTTTTTATCACTTCCATACTGGACTTCAAATGTGATATGATTATTCTGTCCAACGGATTTGTGTTATATATCTTCGCTAAAAAAACAAGCGGGTTAACACAAAGCGAGTAGGCGGAATGATGGAAGTTTCAGTGATGAACAGGCGGTTTAAAACAAAGTGAGAAGTTTGAGAACTGGCATGATTGAAGTTTCATTGATGAAAAAATAGGCGGACAGGCGGTTTAAAACAAAGTGAGAAGTTTGAGTAAAACAACAACCAAAACACTGTTTTTGTAAATCAAAAATATTTCCTGGCATTTTGTCCACTTTTGCCAGAAAAAAAATACTGCCTGGGATTTTGTCCGCTATTTTGTGAAAAAATATTGCCTGGTGTTTTGTCCGCCCATGTCTGGGATTTTGTCCGCTGGGATTTCGTCCGGGTAAAAAATCTGGGATATTGTCCGGATGGGATTTTGTCCGATGGGATTTTGTCCGCACACCGGTTAAACCTGGAGGTCTGTTGGCTGAAAGTTTGCTAACAGCAGTAGTATTTTCTTTATAATATTTACATGCTTTCACCGATTATAATTAGACATACTGAGCTGCACAGAGGTGACCTTAAACAGGAATAAATAAATAAATAAATATGTGTTTTCACTGTGAAATAATGGATAAATAGAAAAACGAATGACGGAGAAAAGCCCTGGTGGAGAAAAGCCCTAAGGAGAAAAGCCCTGGTCATTTTTCCAACAAAGGAGAAAAGCCCTGGTCCCTTTTTTTTAGTGGGTGGAGAAAAGCCCTGGTTGAAAAAAAATTATTTCCTTTGGTTAACACTTTTACAGTTTGCTGACCAATAGGAGTCAACAGGGGCAAATAAACAAAAAATTGTATCTAAACATATATTATTTATTTTTAAAGCACAGAATTAAATAATAAGTTATAAGAAGTTATTTTTTTCATTTTTATTATTATTAAATCTATCATCTTTTGACATATTTTCCATTAATTTCGATCTTAATTCATGTAAAAGCTGAAATAAAATTTGGCTTGGCTAATATGTAGTTTAGGACAATTTAATAGCAGAGGGATGTTTTGATCTTAATTCATATAAAAGCTGCAATGAAATTTGGCTTGGCTCATATCATCTACAGTCACTGAGGGTCGAAAGGGGCTTGTCCCCCATATCGTCCCTGCGTGCCTTCGGCGTGCGAAACCATTCCTTTCGGCTTGGCTCATATGTTTCTAGACACATGGACAGATGGTAGGTTAGGACAATTTAATAGAAGAGGGATGTTTTGATGATATGTTTTAATTTTTGAACACAAGGAGTTGCTGATTGCAGAATACAGAAATTTATATTTTGTCTCACAGAGCTCCAAGAGCTCTATCAGACAAAATATTAATTTCTGAATTTGTGAAGCTTAACCCCCTTCACTCTGATGTCAAAATACCAAAATTTCAGGAAGCTGTTTTTCCCATAATGCAACTTGAAATTTAACCAATTCAATCTCGTTTGACAGAGCTCAATGAGCTCTGTCAAATGAGATTGAATTGGTTAAATTTCTAGTTGCATTATGGGAATTTTTTCTGCCTGAAATTTAGATATTTTGTCATCAATGTGCAAGGGGTTAACAGCTGTAAATGTCCACAGCTACTTATCATTTACAACAATATCTCACTCACCAATGCTGTCTCCCTCTTTCTAGAGAGGGAGACAGCATTGAGAGAGGGGAGCTCTATCAGACGAAATATACATTTCTGATGCTTTACAGCTGAATGCGTATGCAATGTCTAGAACATAATACAGCTACTTATCATTTACAACAATCTCTCACTCCCAATACAATAAATACCAGCACCACATCTATAAAAAAACACCACCATACCTCCCAATTCATAACACCGTGCTATAACCCTAGTTGATGTAGTGTCACTAAGCACTAATGAACGAATAAAGATACAAAATCTACTAGATATCATTAACAAAAATAGAAATTCCAATTCCCACCTCCACCTACCTCTATCAACAATGATTCGCTCTTCACTGCAGAAAGAATGATACACACCCATAAATTATTCAAAAGAAATGGTCCCCCTACACAGTGTTCAAGCTACGGACCGCAGCTAAGCTGGTGTCTTGTGTTGGTCGCCCCCCACCCCCTATACACACTATACACAGTCTCTCTCCCTTTCTCTCTTTCTTTTTCCTTCTCTCTCAAGGTAAGTACCTATTTGTGACAGAAATTTGAACATTTGAAAATATTACTTACATCTAATGTAGTGTATAGTGCTGCCTTACACAGGTGCATTTTTCTTTGGGAACATTCCCACTGTATCCTGTTCACACCAGTAGACTTTTTGGTATACAGATATCCGTCATAACAGAGTTTAACTCCCCCTTTATTGTTCCTAATTATCTCCATATTGAATTCCACAAAAATACTTGGAAAGAAATGGTTTCGCGCGCCGAAGGCGTGCAGGGACGGTATAGGGGACAAGCCCCTTTCGACCCTCAATACTTGGAAATTGAGGAGGTAGACTAATATATATACGCCAACATCCAAAGTCACAGTTTCATTATTTTCTGTTGTTTTGCTAAGAATCTACTTGTAAAACATGTCAATGTTTGCAAATCAATTACAAAGTATATAATTGTTGTAAACACAACTCTTTGTGTTCAAAAATTAAAACATATCATCAAAACGTCCCTCTTCTATTAAATTGTCCTAACCTACCATCTGTCCATGTGTCTAAAAACATATGAGCCAAACCGAACGAACTGCTTGATGACATCCCTTGCCCCATTCTTCCCAATCTCTCCGATTAACATATTAACCCTCTCCTTTGAGTCTCCCCCTAACCACATGTCCTTCATTCTCCCATCCCACTTCCCCATTATACTCCCAGTGAATCTCATTCTTTTAGACTGATACTTTGGGCATTCTAGAAGAAAGTGTTCCAGGGTCTCCACCATGCCCAAGTTACACATCTGGCACTCCCTTTCACCGTCTTTCCCAATTTTTCCCCTCAGCTCCAGGGATCGCCACCTCAGCTTGAACAACAGTGATCCCCCAAAGGTGCCATCAAGGTACTCTTCAAAACCTGGCTTCTCTTTATCACGTAGGCCACCCAAAGACCTCTTTGATTTGACTCCCTCTCGCCAATTACGGTTACAATCCGCAATGACCCTTTCTGTGACGATTTTTTTCCCTGGTTTGCCCCAACATCCAGGTCCGAGATCTCCAATGAGTAGTTCTCTACTAGCTCCCTCACTTGGACCATCCATCCCATTTTGATATTTGAGTTGAAAATTCTCAGGAACATTACTTTACACCATCGGCTGTCGGGGAGATTTACCAAATAATTAAGATAACCGAGTTTCAACAGGTCTATTCTGTCCTTGATCCTCATCCACCCAAGCTCACCCCAGATTGCTTCTATCACTGCGGCATTACTCGACTCCGTTATCCATCGGCCTGCATCATTCTGCAGGATTTCCAAGCTCTTTACGGCCGTCTGGTTTAGGGGTACCACTTCTGTACCGTATGTTATACTTGGTAGCCCCACCATTTACCAAATGGTTTTCCCCACGAAAACCTTATTGAAACTGTTTCTCCCTATAAGTTTCATTTGGTTAAGGATTCGCTTCCCCTTCAGAATCAATTTATTTGTGTGGTTTCGGTAGATGCCTCTTCCTGTAATGTTTATATTTACCCCCAAATACTCGTAATCACCTGT
Organism: Pictodentalium vernedei; assembly: GCA_031216915.1. NCBI lineage: Eukaryota > Metazoa > Mollusca > Scaphopoda > Dentaliida > Dentaliidae > Pictodentalium > Pictodentalium vernedei. Next base: position 384,079,952 of record CM062296.1, read on the forward strand.
CTCTCCTACACTGAGAAGATTGCTGCTCCCTTCCGGAATGCAGAACTCACCCACTCTCCACCTTCGAGTGGGGTTCACTTTGCGGCCCACAGGTATAACTTTGCTCTTGCTTTCATTAAGTTCGAGTCTCCATTTGCTCCCATATTTCCCAACAATTCCCAGCATTTTCGTTAGCCCCTCTTCGCTTTCTGACACTAGAACCATATCGTCTGCAAAAAATAGCCCTGGGATCTTCAAGTCCCCAACTGCTACCCCCTCCTCGCTACGCAGGAGTTCATCTCCTAAACCTTTGATGTACAATGCAAACAGGATTGGCGAAAGGATACACCCCTGTTTTAGGCCTATCTCCATAGGCACACGTTTTGTTGTAATGTTTCCCAGGCTAAGTTCACTCTGTACATCCTTATATAATGCTTTCACAATTCCAACAAACTCACCTCCTAAGCCCATGGCCTCCAGCTTGCGCCACATACCTTCCCTCCATACTCTATCGTATGCCTTTTTGATATCCAAAAAGGCCCTAAACATCTTTTTCTTTTTTGCTTTCGCGGATTCTAACATTTGGGATAGTGTGAAAAGATGGTCAGTAACTCTCCTTCCCTTCCTGAAGCCATTCTGGATTTCTCCCAAAATACCCTTCTCTTCAGTCACCTCCTCTAGTCTCCCATACAGGACTTTACAGAAAACCTTTCCAATGTTGCTACTGACAGAGATCCCTCGATAGTTATCCAAAACGTCTTTTTCCCCCTTTTTGTGAATAAATGTCACTTTGCTTTCTCTCCACTCCTTTGGGACCTCTTGATTTTCTATGGCTAGGTTGAATAGGGCAGTTAGGCTTTCCACGAGTTCCTCTCCCCTTTTTTTGATAAACTCGTTAGGAATTTCATCCACTCCTCCCGCTTTTCCATCCCTTAATTTTGATATCACCTTTTGCACCTCCTCCGTTTTAATTTCGCTGCACACGAACTTCGCTAGGTTTTCCTCGACTTGATTCGGACACTCTGGTGGGCTCCCCATGCCCCATCGCTTATCGTTTACCTTTTCCTAGTGCTTGACTAGTTCTGATGCGACTTGATCTTGCTCGTCTGTAACTCTGCCATCTACTTTAATACTCTGTGGGTTGCTTCCTTTGTTACGTTTATTCACCCATTTCCAAAATACGTTCGAACTCGTTCGAACTCGACCCCCCCTGTCGTTCTTATCGTCCTAATAAGGCTGCTATTTCGTACTCTCCGATTATCGTCTTTAATCTTATTTACTTTATTTCGTGCTTGATGGTATTCTTCCTTAGCAACTGTGGCCTCATTGCTTTCCGCCCCCTTAAGTTTTCTACTTCTCCTGTATGCCGCACATTTCGCTTTTCTTCCCTTTATCAGTTCTTCATTCACTCTGTACCCAAGTTCCCGTGTTGGCACCCTGACCTTTCCTACACTTTCCTTTCCTGCCTCCACCAGGCTCGCAACTATGACATCAGCCATCTTCTGGACACTGCCCCTCTTGGGTACGGTTGCAAGCTTTGGTTTCAGTTTTTCATTGAACTTCGCCCTGTCAGCATCTTTTTTGAGTTCCCAAATCTCCTTAGAGCTTCCTTTGCTTTTTACTAGAGTTTTGGCCCTGATCGTCACTGTAATCAAGTTGTGGTCACTATCCACCTCCATTTTACCCTCATCATCCACTTCTACCCCTATCACCTCCCTCCATAAATTAATATCTGTGAGGATGAAGTCGATTATTGATTTTCTGTCGTTCCTCTCCCAGGTCCATTTCCCCTTACACCTTGCGTCCCTGTTCAGAATCTTCAGACCGAGCTCGTTTGTGAAGTTTAACAGCTTCCTTCCATTCCTGTTGACTTTATTGTCCCCACCCTCTATGCCTTCTTCATCATTACCTATGTGGCCATTAAAGTCACCCTTCAGAATTATACCAAGCCCTTTGTTTTGTAGTTCGGTGATATTGGACCTTAGTGTTGAGTATATTGAATCATTCCATTCGGGTTTGCTTCCCTCCACCGCACAATACACAACCCCAAGGGCAATACTTTTGTTTTTCAGACTGATCCTTACCCATCCAATTTCTTTCGATACCTCAGCCGGGGTGCTGATGTTTTCCAGGTCTGTGATCAGCGACGGTTTTAAATCCTCTTTAATGTACATGCCTACCCCTCCCCCTTTTTTCTGGCCTTCCATTCGCCCTACACCTATCCATACGTACCCCCTTACTTGGTCTACCCGTTCCTCGTGTCTTACCCACGTTTCGCTTAAGCCCATGACGTCAAACTCCTCTGCCTCAATCAATGTAGCAATTTCACTTACTTCCCGGTGGAGACCCTGGATGTTGCTATAACCCACTCTCAGGGTATCAAGGTTCATTGGCTTCTGCCTACTGGTCCCATTATTATCTAGTCCCTGTATGTTTGTATATCCTACTTTGTGTACCTGTGCTTTCCTTGGGAAGCTATTCCTATTGATTTGGATTTTTGGTCCCTTTTCTTTATCCCCCTTGTCACATTTTTTACACCTATGGTTCGTGACACATTTCCTGTGATTATTCCCCCCTTCACTGATCCCTCTCCCCTCCTTATACCAAAAAAGGCTCCACCACCTGCAACATATTTCTTCCTAAAACCTCTGTACCCCTTGGGCTAAGATGGAGACCATCCCTTCCATATAGGTCATTTCTGCCCCAAAACGATCCCCAATTGTCTACAAAGGGTATCCCAAGTTCCTTACAATACTCCCCCAATTCCTCGTTGGTCCCAATGATCTGCGAATTACGCTCGCCCCCACCACCTAGTACTGGGAGAAGCCCCGAAACCACTACCTGTGCATTCTTGGCATTCAGTTGAGTTATTAAGTCCTTGTAAGTCTCAATAAGCTAAACTGATTTTCTCTCCCTGATGTTGTTGGTCCCCACGTGTACAACAACCACTGGGTCTGGGCCTGACCCCTTTACTAATCCACCCACTCTGTCCCTTAGGTCCTCCACCCTAGCTCCCGGAAAGCACAAATTGGTCCTGTTGACACTGTCGGGCCCACACACCACCCTATCTAACCCCCGCACTATACTACTGCCTGCAACCACCAACTGCCTCTTCCTGTCCTTTCCTGTCCTCTTTCCTGTCCTACTACCCCTGTTACCACCTCTTCCCACTGGACCGGCTCGCAATCTTGCACTCCGCCGCACTAACCTCCATGCCTACCTCCACCTCTTCAGACCCAACCTGCTCCTCAGAATTCTCGAAATTACCTAACACACTGAATCTATTTTGGACACTGCACTCCACCCTCTGCCCACTCCCACTACAAGCCACCTTGTCCTCGTTTACCACCTTCCTAACCTTCCCTCTGAGTCCTGCCCTGACAGACTCCACATGGTCATCGCTATCTCCCTCACTATCCGATTCTAAAAGAATACACCTTTTCGCCCCCCGACTTAGACTACAAGCCTGGGAATTTGACACTCTAGCCCCTACTTCTCCCCTACCCTCAACCCGACGCACCTTCCTATTCCCAAAAGACCCACTATCCACGTCAAAAGTCCGCTTCCTGCTACCCACCACCTTTCATCCCCCATCGAATGCCACCCTAACTGGGGTAACACCAGACTTTCCTGCCCTCCCCATTTTCCCCCTCACCACCTGCACCTCTTCCTCCAACTTTACATATGCCTCTAGCAGCTGCATTAGCTCTACGCAGATGGCACACATCCCCAACTCCCCCAGCTCACGCCCATCCACATACACCATATTACAATGCCTACACCCATCCGACCGCTGGCTGTCCGTTGGTAACTCACTGGCACCCCCTGTGCTGGCCTCAACCACTCCCCCCACCTGCACACCTATACTAACACCTATACTAACCGTCTCTGCCCTGCAGGTCTGAACCTCTCGCGTCACGAAACACTTACCATCCATCGCCAAAATTAGAATGAGAAGCTTGAATTTTGAAAACCGGTCGAAATCGTAAACAAAACAAAAACAAAACACCGAAAATGACCCACGCGGAGATAGGGAACACGCCACTGATATCCGATAAAGAAACTAAACAAAACACTAATATAACTATCTTTTATTAAAAATCACATCTATACAGCACTAAAACAATATATATATATATCTACAGAATACCTGGAAGAAAAATATAGATACTTGAGCTAACTTTTGACAACTGAATCAAAAATACTCCCTGTTGGTTTGGATATGGACACCACTAGTATATGGTTCTTTAATTCCAAACTATAGAAAGTATTCAAAAAGTATTCAAAATGTATTCATGAATACAGCTGAAAGTTTAATGTATTTGAATACGAATACGAATACATGTATTCATAACCTTCAGTGAATACATGTGAATACTTGATAAAGTGTATTCAAATACGACTGAATACGAATACCCCAACCCTGGCTCAGAAGACCTGGAGAGGGATTTCATGCATCCAACATTGCTGAGCATGACCGCTGTGGTGGATGGTCAATCATGGTCTGGGGCGGCATCAGCAGGGCTGCACGTACTGAGCTCTGTGTCCTTGAACGTGGTACATTGACTACACAGCAGTATATTGATGAGATCCTGGATGTCCACGTCAGATTCAATACAGGTGCAGTGGGTGATAGATTCATTCTGATGGGCGATAATGCCGGTCCTCATGTTGCCCATGCTGTCGGGGAGTACCGACAGAGGGAGGGGATTGAGCGTATGGACTAGGCAGCAAGATCCCCTGACCTCAATCCAATCGAACATGTCTGGAATGAGTTGCAGCTTGCAGTTTCAGCCCGACCAGTCCAGCCAAGAAGTTTCCAGAAGCCTGGTGCCATGTTTGTCCAAGAATGAAACAACATCCCACAAAGGACCACCAGGAGCCTGATTGGGAGCATGAGAAAATGTTGTCAAGCTGTAATTTATAGTAATGGGTCTCATACTCGATATTAAACCCATACCAGTTCTCCCTGTCAACTTTTTGTCAAATTGAAAAAATTTCCACTTTTTCCAATAATATCTATTTTCCATGGCTATCATATTCAAAACCTAAAAAATGATGTCAAACACAAATAAAATGTTAATTTCTGTACTTAAATCATTAAAGATATAATTAAATAAAAAATATATACACTTTTCATCAAAATATTTCAACTAAAATGTAAAACAGGTATTTGGATATACTTGTTGCTAAGCAAACTTTGAGTTGTATATATTCTCGTTTTATTAAACCGCATTTTTATCATATATCCTCTCTGTGTTCGTGTGTGCCTTTCGTGTACCATGCGGTTCAGTATTTGTTTTTGTTAACGAAAAATGCTATCCATTTGGATATTGTTTTTGGAGTTAGGTGTCAGTGGGAGAAGGGGGGAGGGGCTGTTCTGGCAGCATTTCTCCTCTCATTGAGGGTCAAATTTCTGCCTTTTTGGTCCCTTTTGGCTGTTTGGGTTCTGTTGTGTTCTCACCAGGCCTTTATTTCCTGCCACCTTCCTCTAGTAATTGGGGGTGTGCTGCTTCTTTTTTCTGTTGGGTTCACTTTCCCATCTACTTCTGTCACCTCTGTTATGCCCAGGACGGTTCCTTATGGGCAATTCCTTCTGCCAAAGCATGTTGAGGATTCTCATGCTTCATGTTCCACATGTAATGGGTTTTCTCCTGATTGATCCTGTGAATTCTGTGGGTCTTGGTTGTCCACCTTTTGCGCTTCTGTGAACCATGTGGTGCTTCTCGTGGCCATTCTTCCCTCCCCTGTGGGAAAGGGGAACACTGTTGTTGGGGCCTCCCGACACGACTACGTCTAGTGAGAGTTCTACCCCATCCATGGGGATTTGCTGTCTTGCATTGGATACTGCGGGAGCTGTTGAAATATCCAGTGAAGAGATGCCTCGTTCCAGGACTATGATCCCTCTCCAGTCGACATCTGAGGCTGTCACTAGGGTTGTAACTCCTCCTTTGGAGCCGAGCTTGGTTGCTTTCTCCACTTTTCCACCGGTTTCAACAGCTTCTGACTTATCTTCTACTGCTGCTGCTCCGTCTGCAACATCTTCAGTCACCTTTTCAACTGGGATATCTGCTAATTTAGATGTGCGATATCGGGCTCAGCCTTCCCTGGCTTCAAATCGGTGAAGTGGGACGGGGTTGCCAGCCGATCCCTTTGCTTCGGTCTCTCAGCTGTCAAGCCCTAGCAGATTTTTCTTTGGATTCAGATGCACATGGTGGGGTCACCATGGACTCTTTTGTGCTTCCGTCCACGCACTCTGATCCTGTGGCCAGTTTTGCAGGACCAAAACATTTTGTGCAGCCTGGATCTTCTGTCCATATAAGCATCTGCAATCAGATGTTTCAGCTGCCACCCAATGCCCAGTGTCGGTTGTTCTTGAGGATGGTGACCCTTTGCTGGTTAAGATGGTCAGATGCGAAACCACATTGCCGGGTCATTCCCACGTTGAACCAGCAGATACAGGTTGTGTGCTTAGGGAGGCCCTCTCCTTGCTCATGCAGGTTCATTCCAAGAGCCTTCCCATTGCCTCCAGCCAGGCTACTAGTGACTTCCATGCACCCTTCGTGGTGCTGCTTCCCAGGATTGGAAGCAGGCCGCTCTCTGATCCTTCTGGTGTTCCTACCTAATGGGTGACATTGGCTGGTATGCCAGAGATGGGCTATGTGTCTTCCGACTCAGGGGATGGGTCAGACATACTTGACATCAAGAGCCATCAGTCTGCTGACTTGGGGAGCGGCTTTTGCCTTTGTTATTGAGTTCCTTCTCGAACTCAAACCGTCAGACCAGCCAGAAGTTTCAGCCAGGCCACAATCATCGGTCGTGCACCTACAGCCTGTGGAACAACCTGCTTCTGGGCATCTTTGACCGTACCAGTCAGTACAGGTTGTCAAAGCTTTTGGCAGCATTGGACTCTAAGCTGAGTTCCAAGGCAATGACGACTTCATTCTTCACAAGGGCTGATATCGTTTTGCCCCCTGTGCGTCATCATTCCTATGATTCCACCAATCTGTCAGTCTTTGATGGTCTAGATCAGGACTCCTCCTCCCTCGGGTTTTATCTCTTGGATCACATTGTCTGTGCCTTGGCTGCTTATCTGCCTCCAGATAAGTCTGACAACATACAGGCTCCTTTGCCTGTGATCACTAAGGTACTCATGCATCTTACTCACACGCATGCCTGTAACACGTCTAATTTGGAATTAGTTTGCCTGGATGCTGTGTTGGACATTAGCTGCTCTCTTCTTGAAGTACAGCGCATTGCTCTTTGATCCTCTTCTTTGGTGGGTCCACGACTGTTTCATAATTCCATGGCGACGGTCCGGGATGACATCCTGCATCATACCAAAGATCAGCTGCTGCTTCGCCAGCTCGATCTGTCTTCTATTGAAGGCCGGGGCTGTTTCAAGCCTAACAAACACCCTTCCTCTTCCTCTGTGAAGCCAAAGGCTGATCCTCCTGCCTCCGTTTCTTCCTCTTACTCAAGTGGTAAGGGTAAGCATCGGCAGACCAGAGGGAGGTCTCAGGATCCTTCTACGAGCAGAGGAGGTGGTTTCTCCTCTCATGGACCTTGTGTGGGGCTAGAAATGAAATTCCTCATCTCAATTCATTCCAGGTTGGAGGAAGGATATCAGAGGTTGCAGACTGTTGGGCCACGATCAAATCCAATCCTTGGGTGTTAGATGTTGTTCGGTCCAGTCTGCAGATATCTCTTGAGAGTGCCTCTTCCAGCCCAAGTTCCTTCTGATCGCAGAGATCCACAATCTCCTGTCAAAGGGGGCGATCGAAGTCAACAAGAGCATTAATTCTGTGGGATTTATTCCTGCCTGTTCTTGGTACCAAAGAAGGACGGCTGACTCCAACCGGTTATCCTGAACCAGTATCCTGAACCAGTCTATCGTTGCTCCCAAGTTCAGCATGGAGACTTTTAGGTTGGTTCGCCTCTCCATTCACCAGGGAGATTTTGTTTCCAGCATCGGCCTGCGAAACCTGGCTCCTTGGGCCTTCACCTGACTGATGTCAAATGTGATAGCCTTTCATCGCATACAGTCCGGGGTGACTACTTCGGCATATCTGGACGATATCCTCCAGAGGCACTCCAATGCTGCTTTTCTGGAGTCTGATGTTGACACACTGTTGAGCCTGCTCTCGTCGCTAGGGTTCAGAGTTGTTGAGGAGGAGTTGGTCCTGGTTCCTTCTCAGTTGTTTTGTCATCTTGAGATGAACTTCCGTACTCAGCCGAATATGGTGGTGGTTCCCTGGGCGAGGGCAGTGATTCTGTCAGCTTTTGCCCTGACTCTGACCCAGTTCACGTCAGCGACAGCTCTGAGTATTCTCCGGTTGCTCGGTCTCTGCAGTTCGGTGACAAATCTCATTCCTTTAGGTCGGCTGCATGTCAGAACTCTCCAGCACTTTTTTCTCAGTCGTTGGAGACCGAATGTCGATCCTCTGGATCTGGTGCTTCATTTACCAACATATCTGAGTCGTCACCTTCTTCCCTGGATGGATGTTTAGTGGATTATGTAGGGAGTTCCGTTGGGGCCCGACATTGGATTCTTTAGGTCTTTCCCTTCACAGTGCTTGGGACTAGGATCAGGCAGCTCTTCACATCAACCAGAAGGAGCTTCTGGCTCTTCTTCTGAGTTTCCAGCAGTGGTTCCCCTGTCAGGTCCTTCTGTTGTTCGACAATTCGACAGTGGTCACTTACATTCAGAACCAGGGCAGCACACACTCGGTTCCCATGTACGAATTGGCTCGGGAGCTTCTACTGCTCACTCAGGATGTCGACTCTGATGTGGTGGTTCATCTCATTCCTGGTCATCTGAACGTCCTAGCCGACTCCCTGCCCCCTCTCGGGTCATTTCCAACAAGTGGATGCTTCACAGAGCAGTGTTCCAGTCGATTTGCAATCTCTGGGGTCATCCCCACATCGATCTGTTTGTGACCCGTTGGAACCATCAGGTGGACACTCTCATGTCCCCATGTCCAGATCCTCTGGCTTTCGCCGTGGATGCTCTGTCACTCGATTGGAACGGTCTAGTCTGCTACATCTTCCCGCCAGTTCCGATTCAGAATTGGTTCTAGCCAAGATACAAATCTACAGTTGCCGAATCATTCTGATCGCTCCCTTGTTGTCTCAGTGGGTGTGGATCAATCAGCTCCACTCTCTATTGGTGGCAGTTTTGGCACATCTCCCTCCACATCACAACCTTCTTTGTCATGGTCACCCGAGGGGGTTTCACATTGACCCGACTTCATTGTGCCTTCACGCATATCTTTTGTCCAGTCCTGTCTCCTCTGTAGAGGTTTTTCGAAATGAGCAGTGAAGTACATTTCTTCTTCAAGGCGGCACTCCACTGGTTTAGCCTATGCGGCTAAGTGGAAGGTCTTCTGTCGATGGTGTGCTAATCACTCTCTTGATTATGCTGATCCTTTGATAAAACAGATTGCAGAGTTTCTGGTATATCTGTTTTGATTCTCTGGGTCTTCAACCTGTCAGGCTTGGGGTGAATACTTTGTAAATGTATTCAAATACGAATACTTTGAAATTTCATGAATATGAATACAAATACAAATACACAAATTTTCAAATGTATTTGAATACGAATACAAATACATTATAATGTATTCATGAATACATTTTTGAATACTTGAATACTTTTTAAATTAGAAGTATTTATATCAAGGCCTTTAAGTTTTTTGTTTGTTGGGATAACAGTCATTTTTAAACTGATGGTCCTTTTGCTGAAGCTTTAATTAATACTTTGTTGGAAAACTAAAGTAATTACCTGACGGGAAATAAACTCTATGGGTGTCATAGTAATTAGACTACTCTCCATGGACAACACATCACAAAATGTGAGTGGATTACCTCTAAAAAATCACAGACTGGCATTTCCTCCTGAACGTTAAGTATCAATTGCAATGACACTACATAAGAAGGACCAGTAAAGTTTTAGCCAATGCACTTCATGGTTAAACCTGGAGGTCTGTTGGCTGAAAGTTTGCTAACAGCAGTAGTATTTTCTTTATAATATTTACGTGCTTTCACCGATTATAATTAAACACACTGACCTGTACAAAGGTGACCTTAAACAGGAATAGATAAATAAATATGTGTTTTCACTGTGAAATAATGGATAAATAGAAAAACTTTAAATAAATCCAAAAATTTTAGAATATAATATCATTGAATAACTGAGTTGTGTCCAAGAACACAACTTTTTTTTTTATTTTTATTGTCCATGTTTTCAACAATTTAAACTAATTAAGTCTATTGTCTGCTTTCGATGCAAAAATTTCAGACAAAGTGTTGGTGGTAAATAAATAATATTGGGGATTATTAAATCTTTAATATTGATATGAGGTGTGAATTTGTTGTCTGGACTCCATGGGCTTGATCTGTGAATACCTTTTATTGAGTATGTGGTTCTTTAATTCCAAAATATAGAAAGTATTCAAAAAGTATTCAAAATGTATTCATGAATACAGCCCAAATTTTAATGTATTTGAATACGAATACGAATACATGTATTCATAACATTCAGTGAATACTGAATACATGTGAATACTTGATAAACTGTATTCGAATATGACTGAATACAAATACTGAGACGAATACCCCAACCCTGCAACCTGTTACCATCAAGGGTACGGGTCCATGCTTTCGGAGACCTTTTTGTATGGTGCCGCTTCGCTCGAGGGGGTTGGGGGGGGGGGGGCACAGTTTGAACCATTATCCCAGGTTGATATGCGTTTTCTTGCATACAAGATGACTTTTCTAATGGCTTTTGCCTCAGCCAGATGGGTTATTCAGCTTCACGCCCTCTCAGTTGATGCAGCCTTTTTCAGGAGCTCCACCAACAGTTGTACTTTTATCACTGGTTGCTGCTTTCTGTCCAAGAATCAGATAACAGACTACTCCACCTCCTATCTGTATCAGGGCTCTTCCTTCTGTTGAAAGTAATTGACCTATACTCTGTCTCATTCATGCAATTCACATTTACCACAACCGGATGCAGTTTATTAAGAAAGGCAGGAAATGATTCTTTCTGTCTCTAATCCCTGGTCGACAGAAGGTCTCTTCTCAAATCCATTTCTAGGTGGATTTGTCTTGCTATTCGTGCATCATGCGCTTGTCTAGCGACTGATGATTGTATTACCAATCGCATTTCTGCCCACGAGGTGCATGCATTGTCTACCTCCTTAGCTTATGCTAACTCTGTCAAGTTGTCAGATGTTATGCAGGCAGCCTACTAGATAAATGCTTCTATTTTCTCCACCTTCTACCTGCGTCAGTTGCAGGAGCAGTCTGAGAACCTTTTATCTTTAGGCCCTCTTTCTTTTGCTCAGGCTGTTATCAACCCTAGCCATTAGGGTTCTTCCAAGGTCAGTTCCATCCCTGTGCTTGGTTACTGTTCTTTCTGTCTGTGTGTAACACAGAGCCATACACCTCATCTCTCATTGTCATTTACCAATGTTTGTGATGCTATGGTTTTATAGGCTTTGGGTAGTCTTCTTCTGTCCACAGTTCTAGTGCAGTAGGGTTATGTGGTGGTTGGTTATGTGATTCCCTCCTCCTTTTGTCTTTTCAGCCTGTTGTAAACAATTGTGGGTAGGTTGATAAGAAATTTAAATTTTATAGCAAATTTCCTTTCTTTTCATACCTACCACAATTATTTACCTGGAGGCTAGTCTGTCTTCTTATTTGGGTAAGATTCCTTCCTCCCCACTGATCACATAACTCCAATATTGGCAGATGCAAATAGAATGACACGTTGGTTATACGTCTGCACTCTGGTACTGGTGGCCATGGATTAGTACAAGGAGAAGAGTCTCCCCTACTGGGTGTGCAACGACCGCTTATTTTTTCTTGGTGCTTTTGCACCACTTCTCTTTCCCAAATCACATGGGAAAGAAAAATAAAATAGAGAGTATACTAACGAGTTAGGGACTTCCACTGTTACGCAAGCCTGTTGTAAACAATTGTGGTAGGTATAACACATGTAAGAAAGGAAATTCACAATAAAATTAAAATTTTCAGGCAATTTATCTATTTGTTCAGCAGAGTGTCCAAAGTTCCATTGAAATGACCAAAATTTAAGCAAATATCCGGCTTTTTGTGGCGAACAGTACTAATTTTTCTTCCTGCAATATATACTTTCAGCGAAAAGTCCAGACCCCGTTTCAAATCTGTTTGGTGGTAAATCTGCCAAGTGTTAACAGTTCTACCCTCGGCTACCACACATCTCTCTCAATCTGTTACAGAATATGAAGTATCTAAGTTTCTGTCAGGGCTACCGAGAGCAAGGACGGGCCCCGGGGCAATGTTTAGAATGGGTGTTACCAGACTCCAGCCCTTGAAATTGTTAATTTTCTACAATGGCACTTAATTGCTGTCGCAAATCAATTTTGTGACGGCAGTTACGATGGCATTTTAAATGAATCTTTATAGCTGTACAGGCCAGTCACCTTGAGTATGATGGCAATTGTTTTCTGTCACAAATCCATATGATGACAGCATTTTGCGATGGCATTGCCATTTGCCGTCGCCAATTTCAAGGGCTGTGGCAGACCCTGCAAGCACCAAAGGTGCAAAGCGATAAGCGGAAGGAGGGGATCCTCCCCCAGAAAATGTTTTTAAATTAGTACCAGAAGCATTTTCCTGTCCTGCATTTTCTTTACAGTATCCGCTCAATTATTGCCTTACTATTTGGGTAATTTATTACCTGTATTTCCGTATGTATGGTGCATTTTTTATTATTTCCTGCCAATTTGGCAAAGGGGCATTAAGTATTACTTTTGGACATGTGAACAGGACTAGCATTTGTTGAAGACAAGTGCACCATCGACATGCAGTATGCCGTAGTACACAGAACCACCTTGCCCAACATGGGCAATCGGGATGAAGTGCCTTGTCCAAGGACACAACACAGTTATTCCGGGAATCAAACCGCATGCCTTTCGGTTTGAAGTCCATTGCCATAACAACTGAGCCATTGCACTCCTTGAAACTGGTTTGAACCAGGTGATTTTAGTGGAGCGAGAAAAGGTTATCCAAGGAAAGTTTGGATAACCTTTGGAGGAACTGAATGTAGAGTTATCCAATTTGTGCAACGCTGCACTGACCACAGTATTCAAGACTAAAATGCATTCACTGCAATTAGACAATGTTAACCGTGTATATCTCTGTTTTACTTCAGGAGAACAACATATAAGTGATGTAACTTGAGTGGATGGTTACAGAGGTCCTGTTCTTCCTGATTTGGCTTATCCAGGCTGCCTCCACGTATACAAGGAGAAAGCCAAACATGTTAAATGCAAATAAATTGTGCTTATAATTGAGGAAGTTAATTTTTTATGAATGTGTTTAGTGTGGGAATAACTTGAAATTGAGAGAGACCCAAACACTTGGCTATGCCCACTCATGTCTCTGTTCCCCATTGGGATAAAGCTTGTGAAATGGAGCAAAAAATTGAACATTTTACCCACACAGCAACTAAGTAAGCTGTTGTGCTCATTTTTTTTAGTTTAGACCTCTTCTGTGCTATCTGTTATGTCATGAAATGATTTTCAAGGATGAATTTATGATTCCCAAGATTTTATTCACTACAAATATGGTGCCATCTTAGTGCCAAAAAGAAAGTGTGTATCCTAACCAGTCAGGAAAAATTTAAATCTAGAGGTTGAGATTGGTGGTTCCAATGTTTTTGTTATTCCAAAAATTCAGCCCTATAAATACCACCTTTTATCCCTGTCCAACTCCCTATGGGAACCCTGGAAGTGTAGCAGTGCTTTTTTCTGCGATACAAATGCTCTGTTTTTACCGGTAAAATAGGACCCAGTGACAAATGCTTGGGGTGGGCCATGGAAGTCCTCTAGAATGGACAACATGGGTATAAACGATTAGCCTTTACATCAATGTCGCGGTCACAGTTAGCCATTGTGTAGAAATATGTGACCTTTAACTCTTAACCCGCTGAGTATTTTCAAAATGTTTTTCATGAAATCTAGTCATGACTACTGTGAAGCAGCCATAACTGGATTTGATGAAAAATTCCTTTAAATTTAACTAAAGAAATCAATGGTCATTAAGTCTGGTGAATTTACAGGGAGAAATTTGGTTAAAGCCAAAGGTGACCAGCTGTATACTTAATTCAGTGGCAAGATATTATGTGTCCTGGCAGGAATATCGGCCAACAGCAAGCAAGGAGTTAAAACCAATAATTAAATAAATCTCTGACTGACTGAAATTGGCAGATTTCGTGATTACTATTTTGTCCACAAGTCTGTCTGTTCATCCATTTGTGGATAAGACAAAAATCACCATAACTCAATTCAAGGTCCACTGTTGTGAAACTTGGTGAAGAGGATGTCACAATTGGGTTTGACAGACATCACAAATGGTCAATGTTGGCCATTTTGTTCCAAAAATAGCAATTACACTTTTTAAGCAAGAACTTCCAAAACAGTGATTCAGCTTTTGAGAGTTTTGGGTATGGAAAACAGTTGGAACAATACACATAACATAATGTACTGATGCACATGTTTTTTTGCTCCTGAGTAACTTATGCAAATTAGCCAGCCATTTTTGTTTTCAAAACTGTAGGCAGAAAACCCCCAAATTCATGGTCATGGTTATTGACAAGCATAAGAGTATATCACATTTTAGAGATTTAGTTTTACAGTTAACCCTTTAACTAACATGGAAAGCAGACGACACTTGCAAAAACAAGTCTTGAATAACTAACTCTTTTTCATTTTTGTCTCAAAAACATTGATTATGACCCCTCGTTGGAGCGAGCTAAATGAGCTCGTTCCACTGAGGGGTCATAACCTATTTTTTTGAGGCAAAAAATGAAAAAAATAATGAAAATTAATTGGCAGTTTTTGAGAATAGCGCTGACCCATTACGTTGGGTGAAGGGTTAACAAAAATGGCCACTGTTGGCCATTTTGTTCTAAAAATAACAATAACCGGGTACACTTTTTAAGGAAGAACTTCTAAACATTGATTCAAATATTGATTATTTTTGATATGGAAAACAGTTAGCAAAATATTCGTAACATAATATACAGTTTTCTTTCTTGTGCATGAATTATGCAAATTAGCCAAACAGTTTAGTTTTCAGCTGACCTTCTTCGAAGTAAAGGTGAGGTAATGTTATAACCCTGGCGGCATGGGGAGGGGGGGGGGGGGGCATCAATATCCAATTTTGTAAGACTTTGTGTTTAAGTAAATTTCTTTTGAACCCAGTGCCCACCCCCCCCCCCTCCCCTGGGGATTTTAAATTGCTGTTGTGTGTTATTTTGGTCAATTTTTGGACCATGACTACAGTACTTAACCCTTAGTTTCTAGAAATTTGTCTTCAATGTTTTTTGTAGGTGAAAACTTAGTCAATTTTCTGTTGTAAGATGTTGTGTTAAAGTAAACTTTGTTTCATATTATGGTGATCTCTATTTCTTATAGTGTGCGCTTTGTTGTGTTTGTAGTTTCTCTTAACTGTTACACTAAGTATATGCACTGTTATTTTGCCCGTTTTTCCTTTTTTCAGCAAAAAATTTGCAAACTTGTACTTGTGACAATTAATGTTTCAGTCAGCTCCAATATCCAAATTTTAAGAGCTTGTGTTTGACTTAGTTTCTTCAAACCCAGTGGTGCCAGGGATTTTATATTGCAGTTGTGGTTTATTTAGTACCTTGACTACAATACTTAAGAATACTTATGACTACAATACTTCAATACTTTCCGGAAGTTTTTTTCATTTTTTTTTATCAGGTGAAAACTTAGTTTATTTTCTCAGTGATGAAGATCGAGGTGCAGTCTGCAAGCCGAGAGACTCTCGATTCAAATCCCACCTGTGGCAACCACATTGTGTCCTTGGGCAAGATGCTTAATCCCAATTGCCCACGTGAGGGTACGGTGGCATTGTGTACTAAGGCGTACTGCACGTCGATGGTGCACTTGTCTTCAACCAATGCTAACTCTGCTTATGTAGAGTTGGTACGTTGTGGAGTCTGACAGTTGCTTGCCATTCTTTCCAGGTACTCTGGCTTCCTCTGCCAGTAAAACTGTCCAATACAAGGTGACCCTGGCCGTTGACTGTCATTAAAACCCCAAGCAATAAATAGTGATCTATACAGGGCTTTTGCGACCCTGTTTTTGGGTCCGTGAAACAGACCCATTCCCCAAACCAAATTTCCCCAGTTTGGTAGTGCTGATGTGCATTGTTATGTACTTGAATAAAAATGTGAGTGAATGTTTCTGTACAAATCATTCATACTCTGACTGTTGACTCCGAAAAACTGAAACTACTAACGTCCTAATTTATAATTTCATGGTATCGATATCCTACTGCTACTATGTCTTGGAATACGTAACTCAATCCATGTGGAAAGAATGTTCCATTTGAATTCATACAAACTTCATTACTTATCAGCTCCGATCATTTCTTATATATTGTAAAATTATTTATTTTTACCTGCATCGCCAGCGGCAGAGCAGGTCTAGTAACCGCTCGACTCCGTCTGTCAGTCCATCTGTCCATCCGTCAGTCCGTCCGAAACACTTCTTCCGTCAAAGTTTTCTTGGCTTCTATGAAAGGGAATGATTTTATATTTGGTCTGCTGCTTCATAATGACGAGTTGTATCGTGTATCTAATTTTCAGATCTGCCATGTAGCCACTTCCTGTTTGCCGATACTTTGAAGTCTGTTCATCTCTGTAATCAATTGCATGCAGCGACGCAGGTCCAGACCCAGTATTGGTCTTGGCTTGTTGACAGTTGTGATAACAAACTCAATAAAGTAAGGACAAACATTGATTCAGAAATAGATCACAATTGGTCGGAGTTGCCAAGTATTAATTTTCATTATCGCAAAAATATGCCCGGCACCCGTCGACGACAGCTAACATAACTGAAATTGTCTCCAGGCATGAATTTGTTGCATTTTACAAGGAAAAAATACACGTTTTCCTCATGACATTCACCAGTATTTTTGTGGTCAAAAATACCTCCAGAGGCCACGTGAGGGTACTAAAACTCATAATGTTCCTGGGGGAGAACTTCCTTCCCAGACCACCCTCGCAAACACATGCATCTTCAAGGCGGCTGTTGTGGCGGCAATAATTTCCCCAATATCTGAAACGGACCCAGTAATTGTAACCTAGTGGAAGCCCTGCTATATTGATTATAAGTGTGTTTTGTTGTGATTGTAGTTTCTCTTAACCTTTCTACTTAGTATATATGCTGTTATTTTGCCCGTTTTTCCTTTTTTCTGCAAAAAATCTGCAAACTTGTACTTGTCATAATTAATGTTTCAGTCATCTCCAATATCCAAATTGCAAGAGTTTATGTTTTGAGCTGATTTGTTCAAGTTCTGTGGCCTCATGATGGCTTTCATATTACATTTGCTGGTTGTTTAGGAGCATGACTATGACTATAGTACTTAACCCTTCTTTTTTGGAAATCTTTCTTCAATTTTTTTTTTTCAGGTGAAAACTTAGTCAGTTTTCTGTTGTAAGAAGTTGTGTTAAAGTACTTTATTGCATATTATGGTGACCTATATGGCTTATAGATGAATTTTATTGTGATTGTAGTTTCTCTTAACATTTCTATTTAGTATATGTGCTGTTATTTTGGTTGTTTTTTCTTTTTTTCAGCAGAAAATCTGTGAACTTGTATTTATAACATTAAAGTCAGCTCCAATATCCAAATTGTAAGAGTTTGTGTTTGAGTTTATTTCTTCAAACCCAGTGGCCCCCAGGGCTTTCAACTTCCAGCTGGGGGTCATTTAGGTCCATGACTACAATCCTTACCCTTTAGTTTTGTAATTTTTTTTTTTTTTTTTTTTTACAAGAAACCTTTCTGTTGCAAGAAGTTGTGTTACAGTAGTTTTTTTTTTACCTCACCTACTTCAAAGAAGTGGGGATCTTAAGTAGTAACTGTGGCGGTGTCTACATCAGGTGTATGTGTCCAGTTTTGTAAGAATTTGTGTTTAAGCCATTTTCTCAAAGTAGAGTGGGTTCAGGGTTTTTATATTGCCTATGTATGTTGTGGAGGCAATTACAACAGTATCCAACCCTAATATTTTGACTTTTTGTCCAATTTCATCTTAAATTGTCTGCCCAAACGCAAACTTAGTCAATTTATGTTGTAAGAATTAGCATTTAGGTCAGCTTTTGTGCATATTATGAGGCTTTAACTTCCCTTTACTGTGTATTTTACTATTTCAATAACATCTTTAGGTATAAAGTCTATTGTATGCAAAGATTTGAATGTTTAAAATGTTTCTGGCAAACTTTTCATGTTTTTCTTGGACTTCGTCAATTTTAGGTTGTGAAAGTTTGTGTTAAGGGTATCACAGAACTAAATATTTTCCTGTAGGCGACCATTATAACGTTCAGGCGGAAAAAAAAATGATCGAATCACTTCAATTTTGGCATTCAAATATCTCTGTCAAGTATAGCCCTTTAGACAACTTTTTCTGATCTGAAAACAGGGGGTCATGCAACAAATAAGGGAGAAAAACTGACACAAAGGGAAGTACCGGTCACGTGCACATATTTTATAGGGAATTCCCTACAAAAACAGACAAAAAGTAAATTGTATTTTTTAGGTTCAAAAGTCATCAAATCACCCTCTTTTTTATCAGGAATATTCAACAATAATGCAAGATGTTGTCAATAAAATGTTTCAAACGTTTATTGAAACAATGGATTTTCCAAGACTGTTTATTTTTAGAGATTGCACCATTTCCGAGTGCAACATTTTAAGGTGGTTCACTCTAATTTCAATATTTAGTTCCGCGATACCTATAATCATCCCCAACCCCACCAAAGAGACATTTTACCACTTCCATGAGATAAATGAGTCATTTCTGCATTAGAATCCAACTTTTGGCTTTGGCTGAGTCAAAAACATGGAAAATTTGCTCTTTTAAGGAAAAGTGTCCAAACTTTGTCAAGTGGGCTTGAAAACTGGTATTGCCTCCAAAAGATTTTTCTATCCTGTTACTTTACAAACTAACTGAGAAGGATGAGAATTTACAGCTTTCTTTAAAAAACTACCCTGATCCCAAAATAAAACTAAAATCTGCATCAGCACAAAATATTTTTAGAAAAAATCTGTCTCATTTAACCATACTGCAAGCAAAACAGTGTCCCCACGCACATGGAACAATATGGATGTCAATTTTGTTTTCAAAATTGGGGATGCAGCTATATATTTCACCAATATGAAAGGACTCTACCAGTTTATCCTAACAACTGATGTCAAATTTTATTCTACCATTTGATGTAGTAAAATTTTGCCCTGAATAGGACCCCCCGGTGTGCCCCTTTTCATCAAAATCTATGATATAATTCATAATTTAATTGATATTGACCCAAAACAAACCTACTGTGATATGAACTTTCCCATCTGTAATAGTTTTTAAATCACAGTCTGGCTTCTGAAGACATTCACATTGTATTTGATGAATATTTTGCAATTTTTGTAATGGAAAAGCCTCAGTTTTCTCAGTAAAGGCACATAGAGTCATTGGTATGGCACTGACAAAACATAAATTAGTGTTTTTTCCAAAAGAATGACCAGTACCTGCTACTGTGATATCTCATAACACTGGTAAGATGCCTAAAACCATCAAATATTGATTCTATAGTGCTATGCTTATGCTGCAAGTTCCCATAAGTGCACTTTCAAAACCTTTGTTTTAATCCTCACAGACACCCATTCTGACAAAAAGATTGAAATTGTTGAAAACATGTTTCGAAAGAGGATGAATCAGACACTTGCTTCAAGACTATAGTGGTATTTGATGTCTAATATACCATACCTGTGTGTGTGCTTGAGGTGGGGGGGGGGGGGGGGGAGGTGAAAGTTAGTCAGCTGCCAATTATTGAAAATGTAGATCCAGGCAAGTGAAAAGCAAAGAAACACCATGTCTGATGAAGAGACAGACACACAGACAGGTATGCTTGCAGGCACAGATGTAGGAGGTCTACATGAGAGTACTGAATGACATACAATGAAAAATATAGAGGAAGAGCCAGGGCAAGGTTGTTAAATTGAAAAATAACTCAGTGGACCATGAGTGCTGAAGCCTCAAAGTAAATCATAAGAAACTGAAAGTGTATGATACTAACTTCAGTCTCTAAAAACATGCCGTTCAGTCTTTCCAAATGTTTATCATCAGCAGAAGGTTAAATATATGTGGGAGGGAAAGAGCAATATTTCACAACTGTCACTGTAAATTTATGCTGTATCATGGGAACCATGACAGCACTAGTAATAGACAACTATATTGGTAGCTGAGCACAAATGCCATTCACTCACATTTGTAATTTTATTATGTTATTTTCCACTGTAGCCCCACCCCCCCTCCTCGAATTTGTTTTCCAGGATACTCTTTCAATGAAGGAATTGTTTTCCAACATTTTGAAGAGCATAATAAAGAAGAGAAAAACTTCTAAATACCAGTGAATAGAAGGGCAGTGTAGGTTTTTGGTCTGTGTTTGAATGGTGATTTGGGAGGGGGTTGGAAGATTTGGAATCCTCCCTGCCCCTAGTAATATGAGGGGAAACCATGATTTAAATAAATATGTTAATAGGGTAAGATAGGCTGTTAGTTAGCAGCTGCCAGAGGTTATAGTGGGCTCCTGGGGAATACATTTGCTCAAGATGTGAATTTGCTTGCATGAACAGCCTTAGTTTTGGAAATATATAGCTTTTATTGCTAACTGTGACAAAAATGTAACTTTTCAAAACAATAAAATGGTTTGGTAAGGTGTGTGGTCCCCAAATAAATATTTAAATGTGAAATAATCCCCCAAAATAATAACTGAATTAGGTTTGGAAGCCAAAAAACATATTTCCTATAGGTATCACAGAACTAAATATTTTCCCATAGGCGACCATTATAACGTTCAGGCGGAAAAAAATATGATCGCATCACTTTAATTTTGGCATTCAAATATCTCTGTCAAGTATAGCCCTTTAGACAACTTTTTCTGATCTGAAAACAGGGGGTCATGCAACAAGTAAGAGAGAAAAACTGACACAAAGGGAAGTACCGGTCACGTGTACATATTTTTCAGGGAATTCCCTACAAAAACAGACAAAAAGTAAATTGTATTTTTTAGGTTCAAAAGTCATCAAATCACCCTCTTTTTTATCAGGAATATTCAACAATAATGCAAGATGTTGTCAATAAAATGTTTCAAACGTTTATTGAAACAATGGATTTTCCCAAGACTGTTTATTTTTAGAGATTGCATCATTTCCGAGTGCAACATTTTAAGGCAGTTCACTCTGTTTTCAATATTTAGTTCCGCGATACCTAAGGTGAGTTTTGTTTCTCTGAGTCTATCTGGGTCATTGATATTGTAGACTCAGATTAATGTAAACCTTTGCAGTAATATTAACTTTTTATAATTTTTCCCCATTAAAAATTAAATATATCCATTTTTTGGAGTGATATAAATAATAAAAATGCAGCTTCATGGAGATTTTTTGACATTAGATTGACTCTCAAGCACGAATGTATAAGAGCGGCTACGATGTAACATCCTTCTCGTTAGCTCACCTAACTGAAAGTCAGTGGGAAGTTATTGTCATCACTTGGCATCCTTCGTCCGTCATATGTTAACTTTTGAAATTTGTCTTCTTCTTCAAAACTACTGTGCCAAATTCAAACATATATGTTACAGACCATCTTTAGAGTATACCCTTTCTGCTTTGTTCAAATGAAGCTACTGCCATCTTGGGCTGTGGTTAATGCCTCAAAAAAGCCAAAAAATCTTTAAAAATCTGCTTCTCATGAACCACCAGAGAGAATGCCCTGATATTTGGTATGGAACTTCCTTTGGTGGTGAAGATTAAAATTTGTTCAAGGGAAGTTTGTAGGTCAATATTTGGGCTCTATGTGGGAGCATGTCCATAATGGGCTCCTCCTAAAATTTGTATCTCAAGAACCAATGGGCTGATTTGAACCAAATTTAGCTTGTAGTATAATTGGGTCATAAATACTTGATTGATGCCCCTCCCCCCCCCCCACCCCCCCATCTCTCTCAGTTTTTTT